>CM053765.1:15779161-15801924 GCA_028658305.1 Pachyuromys duprasi
AAAGAAAAGAAAAAAAAGAAAAAAATTGCAAAGCTTCAAGATCTTTCCACCATGTGGAAATCAGTAAGTAGTCCTGTTGCTTAGACTTAAAAACTGATTATAAATTTATAAAAATAGGTTATAGGATTGTCTGTCATTTAACTGAACTGATAGTTTTAGTAAACTTCCTGTGTTTTGGTCTGAAAAGCTGAAACAAAGGAAGGCTCCTATCAAATGACAATCATGAAACACCATCAACTTGGCACTTTGCTAATAGAGAAGTTAAAAACACAAGAGTCAGGAGAACCCTTTTTAGGAATAAGCACAGCTAGTGTCTTTATTGTAATCCAGGTGGTAGATTCAGATCTTTGATATTTGGCCACAGCCCCTTGGATGTGAATGATGGAGATGCTTACGAATGAATCATAGACACCATCTCAGTTCACAGCTCGGAAAATGGAGGCTGAACTAACGCTTATGTCTACCCAAGGTCAGGTGGACTCCTAACTGCGATCAACTGATTTGCAATTCTACAATACTGTGTTATTTTCCATCCTGACTTCCACACAGTGAGCCATTTTCACTGTAAATAAAAACAACTGATATTGTTCTGCCTCAGTAAACTTCCATACTAAATATGGAGTGCATTCCTGCACAATTACCACAGTGCAAACTCGGACGGCTCCTGAGGCAGGTAATTAAGGAGTTGCTATATCCAGGGTGGATCTAGCTGGCTAGGAGAGGCAGGGCACACCAGGCTCTGCATGTGCAATTCTCAGCCAGAGCTGGGGAGCGGTTGGCTTGGCTGTCCCCATGAAGCAGACAGGCTTTCATTTGTTCCTTGCTGGATGAATGGCATCGTGTGCTGCAGGTGTAGTGGTAATTTCCAAGTTTGTTCCCCACTGAAAATGACCTCATTGTTTTCTGCTGCCTTTCCATAATTATACAGCAACAGGAAAATAAACCCACTCTGAGTACAGTCCGAAGCAGAAATCTTGTGTTCTTTATGCAAGTTTGATTTATAGACGTGAACGGCAGAGCGGAGTGACTAGGAGACATTCATCTTCCCATTGCTAGTTGCCATGGAAATGGAGTACACAGAGTAGTGTCATTCCAGTCCTGGTGATGTCTGCAGTAGTTTATTCCTTTGTTGTTCTCGTTTCTTAAGCAACTGCCTAGCGTTCTTCCATCATTACAATTAATCATGCATACAAGTTTTTATCTTTCATTGCACATAGAAAGTACTAAAAAATGCATGACAGAAATAGGAGGAATTTAAATATTCGTGTGGCTTTAAACATGCATTTGTAATTTCCCCTCTCAGTCCCATTGGAAAAATAGGTCATGTAAAAAAGAAAAGCTTGTATTAATGTACAGACGTTCCAATAAGGACAGCAATGCAAACCTTTGAGGGAAAGCTTAAGGAATGTCACATTCTGAGGCCCCAGAGTTTCTACCTAAGTAAGTTCGCATTTTGAGCAATGCTCTCCCCCACCCCAACAAAAGCTCCTGGAGAATTTATAAGCAATTTATGTTTCTCTAGTCTCTTGAATTGTCTGAACATCCTCAGTGTCTGCTGAGTAGTCATGGCAGATCTGAAAGACTAGGAGTTCTTTTTCTTTTAAGGCTCATAAAGTTCAAGAACCCGTCATAGTGAAAAATAAAGGAATTCTAGTTACTCTTTCTTTCTTTTTCGTATTCTGTTTGAGACAGGGTCTTATTATATAGCCCAGGCTAGCCCTGGGCTCCTGAGAGCCTCTGGTTGTGCCCCCATGCCCAGACTTTCTTCTTATCTCAGCTAACTTCACTCTAGTTGTGTCTAATGTCGTTGAGAGCAGATCCCATGCCTGCTAATAAATGTGTGGGGGTTGTCCCCTGCCTGTGTGGGGCTTTGGAATTCTGTTGGTTAAAAGAGCATGCTCTGAAGTAACTAGGGCTAAATCTGTGATTCATTGCTTATTAGCTGTGAGACCATTTGCAAGAATCTCTTGCCTTGGTTTCCCTTTCGGTAGAGTGGGTAGCTCTAAGACAAAGTAGTGTATTGTTGGGACTTGCTGGGCATAATTCACACAGAGGGCTCAGCTCTTGTCTGGATCAGGATCAGTGCTCAGCTACCAGGGACCGCTGTTTGGCTGTGACCACCCACAGCCAAAGCCTCAGGAGTAAGAGTCAGTCTACTTTAGCTCCAGCCCCAAAGATACAGAACTGTTCCTGGGTTCTACCTCCTCAAGCTGATTGCCAGGGCTTTTATTTATTTATTTACCTATTTATTTATTTATTTAACTTGAGCTATCTGGTTGTGGTGTGTGGTTTGTTTTTGTTTTTTTTTTTTCTCTCTCAATGCTGATTATAGCAATGCTTACTAAAGCCAGAAGAGACGCTGCTATTTGGGAATCTTTAATGTAAAAGTCCCACCCATTGCCTGGGTGAAATTATTTCGGATTGTTTGAAATTTTTACATGTGCATATAATGTGTCTTGTTCAATTTACCTTCTATCCCCTCCCCTCTTGGGAAATACAGTCCTCGCTGTATAAATAACAGATTCAAGTAACTAACTAAAAGAAACAAACGGTTTTTAATGTATCCTTCTGCAGAAGGGGCTGCCAGCACAGAAAAAGAGGCAAAAAAATGTCTGATTTGGCACAGAGCAGTGTTTTCTTTGAAGTCCCCGACTGAGAGGTTCATGCCCTCTTTTTCTTATCAGCCAAGACTTTCGAGACTCACAGTCTAGCCTAGCCCTCTTCCCAGATTCCCCATGCTATTGGTCCAGGACACAAAGCTTTATCCAATGAGTAATTTGGGGCTTGGGCCTGCCCCCCTTTCTCATCATGGGATTAGTCACATCGCTGACTGCTTGTAATTTTCCAACTCTCAGAGTTCTAACACGAGAAGGCACGGCCACCAGCTGGGGGAGAGGGTCCTCTTCCTGCTTGCCTGGAATTCTTTGTTGAACTCTGAGCACACCTCACACTGAAAATGGACCACTGCAGTTTGTTTTTTTACATACACTAATTCTTATTCTATCCACTATCTCCGACCAGTGCCATGGTATGCCTCTCCCTGCCCCCCCCACACTCTTATAGCCCACTGACTATACTTAGTGCTACCGGTGTGAGCATGGATACAGGGCCATCTCCTGGAGCGTGGGTAGCCTCTCAGTGCTGCATCCTGCAGAAAAACGACTCTTGCTCTCTCAGCAGCCATTGCCAGTGGCACCTCAGCTAAGGGTGGAACTTCCTGACCACCATTACGCTTTACTCCAAAATTTTGCCTAGGATGATAGTGCATGAGTATCATATGGATTTGGTTTTCTCTCTCTTTTAATAGCTTTTATTTTATGTGTATGGTTTTAGCTGTATGTGAATCTATGATCTGTATATGTTGCAGTGCCTGCAGAGGCCAGAAGAGGGCATCAGATCCCCCAGAACTAACGTTACAAGCAGCTGTCAGCTGCCATGTAGGTGCTAGGAACCAAACCAAGGTCCCCTGCAAGGGCATCCAATTCTCTTCACCACTGAGCTCTCTCTCAACTTCATGGATTTGATTCTTATAAGGGGCTATAGCTAGACCGCATTGGAAAGAGTAGCTTGTTCACACAGGGCTTGGGTAAAGTTTCAGTGTTGTTCACAGAGCCTGAAATAGTTTCTACTGCCTTCTGTCCTTACAACACACACACAACTACATGCACATACACCTGCACACCCCCGTTCCAGCAGAGGCTGTGGCACTGCTTCATCTTTTCTGAGCTGGTGGCAGAGCATTCTCTGTTGAAATGCATGCTCCTTGGCAGCCCTCCAGGGCACACAGCAATTCCTATTTATTTGATTTAGCTTTTGTTTGGTTAGGCTTGTATTTTGTCTGTTTTGCTTTGTAGAGTTCTCTTCTCCCCAAATTTTCATGTTTAAATCCCTCGGACTTCATTTCTATTTGTTTTATCAGCTTGCTTCATAGTGTTGCTAAAACTATGTTTGCTTTAAGCTATAACAAAATAGGTAGTCTTGGATTAATTTGTCTTCCCACGCCCAAGTCTGATCTAGATGTAGCCTTGTGGATGACTAAAACAAAATGGCCTGTATTTGTAGGTTGCCCTTTACTGCTTGCTAATATTACACCTTGTGCCCTTGGTTTTCTTTGTTGAGAGATGTCTCTTGTGCTAGCTCTCTCTCTCTTCCCTCTCTCTGTCTGTCTGTCTCTCTCTCTCTGCAACAGGGCCTCACTATGTAGTCCTGGCTGTTTTAGAACTCCAAGAGATCTTCCTGCCTCCGCTCCTGATATCTGGGATTAAAGGAGCATCCTGGCAAGCCTGGCCTTTTTCCTGCTATCTAATTGGTAGGCCATGCCAGTTCTAAAGAAAAGGAGTCATTATTCTCTGTCATCCTTCCTTCTTTGTGTCTGTATCCCAGATACTTCACAACTGGACCCCCAAGATACAAATGAGCTCAACCTGCATGTCTTTTGGTGGTTTGCCACGTTTAGCTTCGGTGCTTTCTAGCTGGCACCTGTTACTCTCTGGCTACATAAGTCAGTGGCTGGAATTTAAATTCTCTGTGGGCATTTCCAAACGTTCCTCAGAGCCCTCACGGTCATTGTGTTTGTCACTCCCATAGCGTGGCAGCGTGGACTCTGTCTTTTGTCTGTCCCTCAGGCAGTATAAAAGGGAGTCTTGCCCTGTGTCTCTACTTCAGGCTTTTATTTTCCTTTGTTTTAGAAACAAGTCTTTGTTAGCGTCTCCTCCACTGCAGACTCTGGGCCTGTATGGAAGGACATAGGGCAGACTCGCCCTGCCCTCCAGACACCCTGTGGCGGAGATACAGGTAATTAGTGTCCAGGGTCGGCAACTCTGAAGGTGAGTGCAAACCGCTGAGGGTAAGGTGCTGACTGAAGCCCTGGCAAGCCAGGTTTCTGCATGCTCACACCCCATCATTGTCTTCTTTGAGGAGACAATTAAATGTGTGGTTCTACCCACCGTTGTCTCAGCTCCAAGTCTCTGTTGCAAGGTTAGTCTCAGCTGAGAGATCATCCAACAAGTTATAAATCTTTCTTCAAGAGACAGTTTCTTCCTCTGGCAAACAACTTCCTCCTCTTCTTCTCTCAGTAGAAGATTCTTGGGGAAATTCTGATTTCCCAGGGCCTACTGTTTTAATAGTCTTATAGCCAAAGAAAGGAGTGCAAATATTTCTTCAGATGTCTCTTCAGAACACATTCATTCTTCCCAGGCAAGGCCAGTTACAGGAGATGAGAGCAAAGCTGGCTTCAGAGGGAGCTCTGGTCAGTATGAGGCCTATAGGATGGAATTGGGGGCGGGGTGGGGGAGATGTCTTCTGGGTAGAGGTCTGCAGGAAAGCGTGTATAGCTACCAGATTTTGCTATAGCTAATCTGACCTGGAATATGGAATACTCTTGCTTCTGTTTGCATAGATGGGGCAAATGATGAATATAGATTAATCAGACTGGAGAAGTAGGCAGGGACCAGACCAGGAAGGGCTTTCTAAGAGTTGTCAAGACATTTGGCTTTATCTTGACATGGAAAGCCACTTACAGGTTTTAAGTAATGAAATAAAATGGCCACAGCAGAAATGACATGCTCTTTGTGTTTGGTGTGGAGAATGGGTCCAGATGTGGTGAGAACAGCCCATGTTCCCCTTCCCAAATTTAACCTTTGTTTTTACTCACGTTATTTTCCCACCTTCTGTCATTTGCCTGCTTAGCATGAGAACTTGTCCCAGACTTCAGCTCTCTAGTCTTGTTTCCTGTCTTGAATACTAGAGCCCTTCCTGGTCAAGCTATGGGCTTGGTCTAAAATGGATGTGTTGCCAAAAGCATCCACTAGAATCCTCATTTAACCATTCCAAAGAACCCCTTGTCCTGCCTTTTACCATTGATCTTCTGGGACTTTGGTATCAGCCTGGGTCTAGGCAGAGTTCAATAATCTTTTGACTTTGCCATTCAGTACAATTTACATGGTTGACCCCTCCTGCCTAGGCCTGAACCTGCTACAGCTGAAAATATTCTAGATACTTTATATCCATCGGCATTGTATGTCCACACAGAACAATCAATGTGAGAAGATGAACTGAAATAAGATGAGTTGAAGTTGCTTATATATTTTAGGCAAGTTACCTCACCTCTCTATGCCTCAGCTCCCTCAGCTATGAAACATAGATCCTAAAGAGTTGTTTGGGAGAATGTGAATGAATACATATATAAATACAGTAGCTGGTAGACATTCACTGTTTGTCGTTTTCATTAAGGTGTCTAGACTTTCCCCCAGGGTAGCATCAGGAGGACATAGCAGAAAGTCCAAAGGCTGGTCACAGACGGATGAGAAGTCACCTTGAGAGTCCCATTTCCTCTCTTCACTCCAAATAATTGAGAGGTACTGGTAGTATCACACCTTACCGTAGGTAGATAGTAGGAAATAACAAAAAAGAAATAAATAACTGATACAAAGTGAGTGCTTACTGTAGGCCAATTCCTGTTCATAATACAGCACATGTGAGGTGGGACTGTGACTACTTCTGCTTGGCATATGAGGAAACTAAAGTAGAGAGGGCCTAAGTGGTTAGGATGGCATTAGCTGATAGTTTGTCTTTGGCCCAACAGTCAGACTCTAGATGGAAATTCAGGTGGGGACCCCATCAGGCAAGGGAAGGCCTTCACTGCCTTCTCCAGGTGTAACCTTGAAAAGGGATTTTGAATCTCTTTATCAATCAGGTCTATTATAGTCCACAGATTTAAGGGCCTTTTCCAGTTCAATTTCAATAGAATAAAGATCTTGACAGCATATAAATTTTCCTAGTGAAAACTAGAGCTATATAATCTATAGTCATATCCCTTTTCACAGACTAAGGTTATGAATCTGCGAGCTGAATTGTACATACTTTCTATAAAATTCTCCAATTTCTGACAATTTGGTCATAAAATCTTTTTGATAAAAATATCAAAAACCTTTCTATCACAATACTGTAAAATTGACTATTAATGGCAAAAAATTCTGTATGAGATTTGTCATGATCTGTTTAAACTTCCTAAGAAGAAATATTTATGGCTTAAGTAAAAGTAATTGAAGTTCACATTTCTTGGAATCCATCTACTGACATCCACCTTTGTTACCCTTCAAACAAATCACAGGAGGGACTGCTGTAAGTTGCTCTGTAACCCTTTCTTCTCCATGACGGGATATGTACAAAGCCTTTGGTCAAGTCTCAAAAGTTAGGCTTCCATAAAAGCAGAGGACTGACTTAGGCTAGGCAAGTCTGTTAACCCCTTCTAGACTTTGACTTCCTCTTCTGAAGAATTTCTAGTTTTAAAAGCTGAACCTTGATTCATAGCGTCTATGCCCTTTGTTTTACTTACATTGCAAAGAACAGTATAATTAGTTGTGCTTGTGCTTTGGAGATGCGTGGGTTCAGTTTCAGACCAAGTACTCCAACAAAGCAAGTAACAAGTTTTACTAGCGTGTAGGAAAGCTGTGTTCACACTAGACCATTGCCATCTACCGGGCATTATGTCTGGAAGGACAATGCATAGAACCTTAATATAGAAGTGCTTTATTGCCTTCATCTGAGCCTTCAACACATCCCGGTTGTTTTGCCGACCTCAGTGTTAGTGGCTATCAAAACTGATCGAGATGGTGGTGCCTGAAAATGGGTGGCTTCCGCAATGCTTTAAAATAAGACCTCATCGAGACTCACTGCATGAACTGTCTCTGCATTGAAGGGCCTTTTCCAGTCCAAATATCAGTGTTCTTACACAGACGCTTTCTCTGGTAGTATTTAACTCAGAGCAGATTTGCTTTAGAGTGGAAGCCAGTACTCTGAAACCCTGCTGCCGTCTATCAGCTAAGCTTCTGTGGTGGTCTAAACCCATGATGTCACCTCAGCGGTGTCTACGGCGTCTTTGCCAGCAGGTGTCATCTCAAGAAGCCACTTTTCTTTGTTCACATATGAAAGTCAAGTTTTATCGTAAGGTTGGAAAATCATCCATCTACATCTCCAGGCTCTCCTTCAAATTCTAGCTCTATTTCAGTTTTCATCACAATTGCAGGTACCTCTTCCGCTTAAGTCTTGAACCCCTCAGTGTCTTCCATAAGGGTTGAAACTTCCTAACTCCAGTTTTGGTATTTGATCTTTTTCCAGGATTTGCAAATGTTTTCAGTGACATGTAGGATGGCAAATCTTTTCCAGAGGGTTTTTCAGTTTGATTTGTCTAAGCCCATCAGGAATCACTGCCTGGGACAGCTAAAATCTCACTGTTTAAGTAAGACTTGAAAGTTGAAGTTATCCCCTGGTCCAGGGGCTGCCTAATGGATGCAGTATTAGCAGGTGTCACACCATTAATTGTTGCACCATTAAACCTCTGCATCAGAGCTCTTGGGTGACCGGGCACACCATCCGTGGACAGTGATATTTTGAAATCTCTGTTTCTAAGCAGTAGATCTCAGCGTTAGGCTTAAGCTGCTGACTAAACCGGGTTGTAAACAGCAGTGCTGTCATCCAGCCATTGCTACACCACTTAGAGAACACAGGCCGAGCAGAATCTCTGTAATTCCTAAGGACCTAGGACTTTACAAAGAGTGAATGCGCATTGACTTAAATGTGAAGTCAGCTGCTGAGCCCCTGCCCTGAGAACCAGTCTGTGCTTTGAGCTTTGACCTCTCCTCTCCCGTCACGCAGGTTCTGGATGGCATCATCTTCTAACAGAAAGCTGTTGTTCTACACTGAGAATCGATCTTTCAGTGTTAGCTACCTTCATCAGGGAGCTCAGCTGCATGAGCTGGATTCTTTGCTGGGGTGCCCACACCAGCATCTGCTGTGACAGCTTCGTACAGAGATGGCTTCGTACTTCATGAGCAAACCCTTGCTTTGAACCTTTTTTTCCCCTGCTGCTGCCTTGCTTCTCTCCGCCTGCACAGGGTTGAGGCCATCAGATCTTGCTCTGAATTGGATGTTGGCTCTAGGGAATGTTGTGGCTGGTTTGATCAGCCATCCAGGTTGCTTTCTCTGTATCAGCAGCAAAGCTGTCTTGCTTTCTGATCATCCATGTGTGTATTGAAGTCACACTTTTAATTTCTTTCAAGAGCTTCCCCTTAGCAGTCACAGCTTGGCTAACTGGCAAACGAGGCTGCTATCTTTTGGCCAGGCTGGCGTTTGACATACCCTTCACCACTAAACTTTAGCATTTCTTAGTCTTGATAAAAGTAAGGCATAAGACCCATTTCCTGTTTCTTAGATGCCATTGTAGGATTATTAATCTGCCTTATTCCATTACTGTCATGGCTCAAGAGTGTAGTGGAGCCTGAGGAGAGGGACAGTTGGTGGAGCAGTCAGAACACACAGCATTAAGTTGCCATCCTGTGTAAGCATAGTTTGTGGTGCCCTAAATCAATTTTAATAATACTATCAAAGATTATCGATCCTAAGTCACCATAACAGACATAAAAATAATAACAAAGTTTGAAACACTATGATGTCGAGTACATGCTGTTGGGAAAATGGTACCGGTAGATTGCTGTATAGAAGGTCACACATTCAATTCGCAAAGACTGGGAGATGGCTTAATGGTTGAAGCACTATCTGTGCATGAAGACCAGGGTTCAGATCCCAAGAACCCACATAAATATTAGGTAACCATGGCAGCCTCCTGTAACTCTAGCCTTGGAGGTCAGAGACAGGCACCCCCAGCGCAAGCTCCCTGGCAAGACTGCCGTGTAGGCACACTTTAGTTGATGGAGAGAACCTGCTACAGTGAAAGATGTGGGAGGATGGCCACCAGCACAGACCTCAGCCTTCTGTGTGCATGCACGCCCATACATCTGCCCACACACGTACAACACACACGCATATACACACATACACACACATATGCACATATATACATATGCAACATACACACACATATATACACACACACATATACACACACATATATACACACATACATATACACACATACACACACATAGACACAGACACACACATACAAACATGCACATATGAAAATTTAATACATGGGAAGACTTAAGTAAAGTGAAGCTCAATAAAGCAAGAATGACTATATGATCCAATGGCAAGAAACGAAACAAAACCCAAATAACTTGGTTTCATCAACATCAGCATTTTAAAGACGTGTTTATTAAGCACCTACTATGTATACAGCAAGCATTTGTTTTACTGCCCAGAATTATGAATAATTGCACTGTTAAATTCTGAGACTTCCTTGGGGTTTATTTTCATTCAGTCTGTTTCTTTCTGATATTCATTTATTGGCTACAGCTTTATCATAAAGTTTTATGCTCTTTAGTCTTACTTTCTTATACTCCACCCAGGCAAAACAAACCTCTCTATCTCAAAGGGGATTCTTAACATGTTGCAGATTACTATTAAATCATGCACAACACTTTTCTTTCAATTTTTCAATGTCGAGAAGTTCATGCCAGGTAATGTTTCTTAGGAAAAAGGAACCACAGGCATGAAATGTTCAATTCTAATCCAGATGGGTCAGCTGGCATGCTAGTTTTAATGAGTTTCAATAATGAATTTGTCATAGAATCTGAGCCTTCCCCAGGTTATAAATTTTCCAGACTCAAGTGCTGTAGAAAATTTATAAGATCTGCCATTACAATAGACTGTTTCAAATTATCTCAGTTGTATTGAACTAAAAGTAAACCTGATAAAGGCATATCAGGTAGTCGTGAGGCAAAGAGATGGAAAAGGAGTTATTAGGCTATTTGTCAAATGATAAACTCAATAATGATGGTGGCAAAAGTTGGCTGCCATTTTTTAAGGCTTTAATGAATACCAGGCATTATCATTATTTCACTTAATTTACATGCCAGCCTAATGAGTTATACATTATTTCTACGATTTCTGTTTTACAGATAAGAAAACTGAGCTTACAATGGGATAGTCAATCTGAAAAAAGGGAAGTGAGATTGAAGGCATGGGAGGAATTGGAGGGTGGATGTCTTAGGGTTTCTATTGCTGTGAGAGATACCGTAACCATAGCAGCTCTTATAAAGGAAAATATTTCATTGATTCTTGCTTATGGGCTCAGAGGTTTAGTCCATTGTCATTATGGTGGGAAGCCTGGTGGCACTCAGGAAGACACGGCACCGGAGATGTAGTTGAGAGTTCTAAATCTGGATGTGTAGGCAGCAGGAAGAGAGAGTGAGCCAACTGGACCTGGCTTGAACTTCTGGGATCTCAAAGCCACACCTTCACCTTCTTTCTTCAACAAGGCCACACCTACGCTAACAATGCCATATTTCCTAACCCTTTCGAAAAATGCCACTCCCTAATGAGCCTATGGGGCCTGTTTGCATTCAAACCACCATATTCCACTACCTAATGAGCCTATGGGGCCTGTTTGCATTCAAACCACCATATTCCACTCCCTGGCCCCAATAGTCGTGTAGCCATATCACAACGCAAAATGTACTTAGTCCAACTTCAGAAGTCCCCATAGTCTATCAGTCTCAACCCCTACAGTGCAAAGTCTCTGAGACTCATGGCAATCTCTTAACTGTAATCTCCTGTAAAATCCAGCACAGGATATATATTACCATTCCAAAAGGGAGGAAAGGGAGCATAATGAGGAAATATTGCACCAGAGCAAGACCAAAAAGTCAGCTGGGCAAGCTCCAAACGCTGCATCTCCATGTCTGCTGTCAAAGTGCTCTTCAGATCTCCAACCCCTCTCAGCTCTATTGATTACTACACTCTTCTTTCTCTCAGGCTGGTTCCACACCCAGTC
This sequence comes from Pachyuromys duprasi, assembly GCA_028658305.1. Taxonomy (NCBI): domain Eukaryota; kingdom Metazoa; phylum Chordata; class Mammalia; order Rodentia; family Muridae; genus Pachyuromys; species Pachyuromys duprasi. The sequence continues at coordinate 15,790,896 of CM053765.1, forward strand.
TGTAGCTTTCTTTAGCAGGTATCCCATGACTTTGGCATCTGCAACATCTTGGGGTCTCCAAGGCAATCCAGGTTTCACCTTCACAGCTTCAGGCAATGGCCTCCATGCAGTGATGCCCCTGTCACATGCCTGGCCTCAGTGACTTTCCTTAGCCATGGAGGAAGATTCCATAACCTGTTTCTTGTATCCTTGACTCTAAAACTGGAACCAAATGGCTGAAGCTGCCAAGTTCTGCTGCTTGTTGGGGCTGGTACATGGCTTCCTTATTCAACCATATTTTTACAAGCTTTCTGTTTTCAGTGGTTTCCTTCACTACCTAAGCTTGCATATCTTGGAACTCCCTCTGTAAACCAGGTTGGCCTTGAAGTCTGAGATCCACCTGCTTCTGTCTTCTGAGTGCTGGAATTAAAGACATGTGCCGCCATACATAGCCCTAAACTTTTTCTTTAATTTCTTTTCACAAGTTGGAAGCTTAGCTAGGTCAGGTCTTGCCATGAGGTTACCTTTTATTCCATTTAGCATTGGGTTTTCCTTTAAACTTTTTTCTCATTGAGCACTGGAGTTGACTCCATCCCACTTCCTAGTGCTCATTTTCTCTTCATACTGTACATTTTGTATTTTTCCACACTTACCTTACTTCTTTTCATTATAGATCTGTATCAGTATGGCCACTAATAACTACACAACACAGTCAATACTAGGCTGTCTGGAAATCTCCCCTGCCGAAGCTGTCAATTTATAACTCTTCAATTTAGCCTCAGACAGATTTTTTTTTTTTTTTGGACAAGGGTAGAAAGCAGCCACATTCTTTGCCAAAATATCATGAGAATACTCTCTAGGCCACATACTAACATTCTTCTCCTTTGAAGCCTCTTGAGCCAGGCCCCAACAGTTCAAATCACACTCACCCCCACTGTCTCCCATGCTTCTACCACTAAGGCCTACTAAGCCTCACTTGAATCATTCCACTGCTTCTCTAATCCAAAGTCTCAAAGTCCTCCAGACAAAAGCATGGTCAGGCCTATCACAGCCGTTCCCCAGTCCCTGGAACCAACTTCTGTCTTAGTTAAGGTTTCTGTTGCTGTGAAAACACACATGACCATGGCAAGGGAAACATTTAATTGGGGCTTGCTTATGGGTTCAGAGCTGTAGTCCATTATCATCATGATGGGAAGCACGGTGCCGCTCAGGCCGGCATGGTGCTGTAGAGGTAGCTGAGTTTGGCATCTGGATCTGCTGCAGGAAGAGAGAGGGAAAGACAGTGGGCCTGGCTAATGTTTCCGAAACCTCAAAGCCCAGCCCCTGTGTCTCATTTTCTTCAACAAGGCTACACCTATTCTAACAAGGCCACATACCCTAATCTTTTCAAGTACTGCCACTCCCCATGAGCCTTTGGGGACCATTTTCATTCAGACCACCATAGTGGGTGTGATCAGAACACTTGGTGTGCACATATGGAATTATCAAAGAATAAATATTATTAAGAAATAAATTAAGAAACAGAAATTGATTTTTTTAAATATGTAAAAATAAATTTTTAAAAAGTCACGACTTTTGAGTCATCTTCCTTAATTTATACTAAGTACAAGCCACTTGCCTGTGTTACTCTGTGAGTTTTATGTCTCTCAGTGGTGGACAGAGCTGGACAGATGCCACCCCCACCATCTCTGACATTGCCAGCTGCCTAGATAGTGCCAGTCTTCATGTCTCTCCGTGTCTGGATGAAAGTGGGAATTTCAATGGCAACTTTCTTCAGCTCATAGTTTGAGTTCCTTGGGTTAGGCAGTCCCACGAATCCCCACCAATCATCCTCCTGAGCCCCATTTCCCCCAGGAAAGAACATGCACCATCACAGATTGCACCATCACTGCCCAATGGTGACCCCTTCCTTCCTGGTCCAGACGCCACTTTGTGGTAATATCTCTTCTTTCATGAAGAGCTAGACCGGAACCCTCCCCCTCCTGGAATGGGAACTGACTTTGTAAGCTACTTGGACCAAGAACTGTAACAGAGGTAACAGCCAGGCACACGCCTATAATCCCAGCACTCAGCTGGGCAGAGGCAGGAGGATCTCTGGGAGTTTGAGGCCAGCCTGGTCTACAAAGCAAGTCTAGGACAGCCAAGGCTACGCAGAGAAACCCTATCTTGAAAAAAAAAAGTAATATCATTAAATCCAGTGGTGTTTGGGGGAAGCCTCCCCACCCCACCGACTGCACCACCGAGCATCCCATCCAAAGCCAGGCCACTTCCCCATCAGCCCTTGAGTGTTTTTCCCACTGTGTCGTCATAGTAGGTGTGGTTTGAGATGCTACTTTAACCAAGATTTTAATGCATTTCAATTTTTTTGGCAGTTTTTGTAGTTTTATTTTAAACACAAATAGGACATGGACACAAGCCATCTACTCATTTTCTTTGCTGCACAGCCTGACGTTGGGATTGGTGACTCTGATGGCCAGGTGTGCTGCTCTTTCTAAGATGGCTCTTAGGTTCTTGGAGGAAACACTGTGCGCAATCTCAGCACAGTAAGACTTGTTGCACATCAGCAGCACTTCCAGCTCCTCGACACTGTGGACCAGAAACTTCTGTACTTCTGGAAATTGCTAGGCAGCATGTGCTTGGTTTTCTCGTTGCTCTGTAACCAATGTTGGGCATCAGGATCCAGCCCTTGAATTTTCTCCGAACCCTGTTGTTGATACCTCTGGGTTTCTGCCAGTTCTGCTTAATTTTGACCTATCAGTCTGACTGTTGCCTGAGGACTTCTTGGTCCTCTTTTTGACGATCTTGTGCTTTACCAGAGGCCAGAGGGCAGCCATGTTGCCTCAGAAAAGATGGCAGCTACCTCGTAGGTAGCGCCTAGGAAGAAGTGCATTTCAAATTTTTATACTTCCATAAAGTCATCTCAAAGGTCAATAAGAAATTCTGACTATTTGCATACCCTAATATCAGACAGTCTTGTTTTCATCTCATAGTTTCTTGGGCATAATCTAAAGCTAACATTGATGTTTTTTAACGCAGATATTCCACGGGCCTGGTTTTAAAGCCTTACACTTTTGTGTACTTGGTGTATGAACACCCAGGCTCCACTCTGACTCCAGCCACCTACTTTCCTCCTACCATTATGTGGGAAGAAGCTCCATGTTTGCCAAATGGCAAAACAGCCTCTACTTGACAGTGTCTATTTCACTTTTGTGCTAAGGCTTTATTCCAGGGACATTTTCTTTCACGGAAAATGATCATTTCTTTCAGGAGTATATAATTTGTTCAAGTACATGGAGTTTTAAAAATGAAACCACATATCACACAAAATAATCTTTGGTTTTTATAAAAGTGGGCTTTTTTTTAATAGTCTGTGGCTATTCATTATCTTAAGACCTATTAGTTATAACAGGTAAGCCTGAAGAATGGGGAGGTTTAAATTTAACCCAGACAAATATCTCACTGTAGTTAGATTCTGAAGCTGTGCCAATAAAATTGTATTTGAATGAATCTTGAGTTCATTTTTTTGAAGGAATAGCTTTCCACTTTAAATGTGTAAAACAGTTATTCAAATTCCGACATGTATGAGAGCCAGGCTCCAGAAGACATAGGTGTGGCATTGTTTGTAGGGCTGTTTCACTCCTACCCATTGGCCTAATGTGCACTGTTTCCTTTTTCAGCTGAGGGAATGACGTTCATTTTACAATAATTTCATTCAGTAGTATGTTCACATTGTGCTTCACTTATTACTGTCTGTCTTGTAACAAGAATGCCAGGGATATATTCAGATATTATCTTTGCCAAAAAGTGCAAGGTAATTTGGGTAGAAAAATAATGTAATAGCTTTAGTAATAGACTGTAATCGACTACTTAGTGCCTAGTGTAAAAATAGTGGGAGGATCTATTTTTAGTTTTTAATGGGTAGGATCAGTATGATTAAAATACGCAGATTAAACGATGGCACCCACCTCGGAGGTGCTCTTGGCAATGTCAGATCTCAATGTCTGATCGTAAGGATTAAAAGCCATCTAGTCACAAGTATTCCGTTTTTAACCTGTTTCTGTTTAAAAATTTTGAAGATGATAAAACAGAAAAAGGCATTTGTTTTAGTCTTAGAAGCCTTGACATTAAGAGACTTTAAGTCAGGCCAGGCTGTGCTCACCAGTTCCGGCAGGAAATGGCTATTGCACACCTGTGCTATGCCAGGTGCCTTCCTGGGCGCTGTGTGAGCACCACCCGAGCAAACAGCGCCCCTCAGCTCCAGGGCTTTCTAGTTTCCCTGTGAGAAGACAGGCGACAGCTGAGTGAGGTAACAGTTTCAGGTAGAGGTGAAACACTGCAAGGAGAGTAAAACAAGTGGCAGAGTGAGGGGATTGTCTTAGATCTGGACGCTCGAGAAGGCCTCTGTGGCAAGTGACAGTTAAACGGAGACGTAAATGACAGAAAACCAGCTGCCATCCAGAAAAGCCATTCAGAGAGAGGGAACTCCGTTGCAAAGGCTCTAAAGTAGGCTGTGCTTGGCAGGACTGAGAGAGTAGAGAAAGCCACAGGGTGGTTGGATTGCCGGGAGTGAAACGCAGCCGATTCTAAGGGAAATCCAAAAGGTAGACACAGGCTTGATGGTGTTTTTCACGCACTCTGCCCCACTCAGTCTGCGTGATGTTAGCCAAATCACATATTGTATTGCATTATGAGGTATCATTGCCCAACACTGTACTGTCTGTTCCTATTGTGCTTCATCTTTGTGGTTCTCCACTTTGTAAAGACAGCAAAACAAAGAACAGTGCCGTCCTCAGGTGCTCAGGGTTTCTGGCATTCCCAGTAGAGCCTTGCAGGTAGGTTGCCCTGGACTGATCCCCCCCAGCACCTTCCTATGCTCTTTCTGAACATCTTTTAAAGGGCTGAAAAGTTGTCTTAATTAACATAGCACTTGTCAAAAGCGTGAAGACCTGAGTTCGGGTCCCCAACACCTATGTAAATGCTTGGGTATGGCAATGTGCCCTGTAATCTCACGGCTGGGGAGGCTGACCCTTGGGGCTCGCTGGCCAGCAGGTCTAAGGGAAATCAGTGAACTATCCCACCTCAAAAGATCAGGCAGAGAATGTTTGAGGAAAACACCTGGCGTGGACTCTGGCCTCCACATGCGTGTGCACCCCTTATACCCACGCCTACAAGTTTATACGCACGAACACATCCACAGTGAGTATTTAACAGAAACTGTCTGGGTACAGACTAACCACAAGAAGCCGATGCATTCCCTGGGCTGCTGTAGACAGAGGCTTAAGTACTGAGACTACCCAAACTACAGTCTGGATCCTGGAACCCTAACTAGGAGCAGTGAGGGAATGAAGAAAGGACAGACACACGGACACACACAGGAAAGCTGGGGTCAGGATGGGGCCTGCTATGTCAGCAAGCTAGATTATTATGTACAACAGGGTATCTAGTCTCAGGAGGAGGTCTCTGTTGGTGAGCCGTGCTGTCAACAGCTGGGAGCAGGAAGCTGCACACACTGGAACTCCAGAGGAAGGCTTCACCGTCCCCCTGAGTGTCACCTGGGTGAAGCTTTGCTACTCAAGTGGAGCTGAAGCGTTGGAGTCCTCAGCGTGGGTGTGCCCATGCCAACAGCACGCATTCACTCAGGAATCCTGCTCTCTACGGGCAACAGAAACTGTGACGAGCTTTTGTGTAAAGCCTCGATTCTATCTATAATTTCAGTCACAGGGCACCTGCCTTTCCTTCCAGCTAATTTATTTCTAGATTATAAATCACAGCGTGATACTAGGGCCAGATACTTAATCCAGATGTCAGTAATTCATGCTAATAGAATCTTTATCTGTTTCCCTGGATATAGAATATGGCCTGTGTATGCACCAAGACAAAATTGTATTATTTGTGTATTTCTTTTTTGGGGGGAAAGAATAGGTAAAGTTTTTAAATTAAATTAAAACTTTCTAAAATGCATGCTTTTTAAGTGGAGCTGTACAAGCTACATACTATCATTATTGTCAAGGGGGTTGGGTTTTTATACTAAAGAATCAGGAAGTAATAGAATGTTTCCTTTGCATGTGTCTTCAGATTTTATTTAGTCAAAATACACTCACTTGAAGTTCCCACTGAATTTATCTTTCCTGTGATTTATGTCTTTGAACTGCATATCCACGAACAGCCATTGACTCTTCCTATAGAGATAATGAATAGAGACTCTCATATTGAAAGAGAAACTACGCAGTATTTAGGATTCATTATGGCAGAGATGCGGTCAGGTGCTCTTCTTGCTGACAGTAATGCCACCCCTCCTTCTGGATTTTCTGTTGTCTTTTTAACTCCCTGGTTCTTTGTATCAGTAGATTGTCCTCCTGTCTAGAAAGAACCCGCATGAGCCAGTGCCCATGTTTAGTGTCTACTTCCAGGTGTGGCGAATCCCAGTTTTTCAGGTTCTGGAAAAGAGCTGACAACACATGACTCTGACAAGGCGGGATCTTTTGAGCAGCTCTCAAAGCCTTTTCCACTCTGCTTCTATGTGGACTGTAAGTGGGTTTAGAAATGTAACACCACGTTCATTCCATGGACGGAGCCCCCTGGGTAGCCCTGCCTGATTGCACTTCCATTCCTGTGTCACGGAGCCAATCCATACTTGAATGTTTTACAGTCACTCGTGTATGCCTTTATGTCTTATGTATCCATCTTAAATAGTATGTGGTATTGTGCTGCTCGGTGTTAACTTATGCTAGTATACATCGATTTTTCTCTTATGTTCTAGGACTCTATCTGCATATAGAAATATATATACATATATGTCTTTCTTTTATTCTTTCTGATTAATAGCGTTGTATTGGGACTAGCCAGAACCCTCTTTTACTATCCTCAATTAAATAAGAAATAGACTCCAAGTGCAGGCAAGGAGCAGAGAGAAACGTCAGCTTTATCAGAGGGAGTGCTCTGTTAGAGGGCTGGGCTTGCAAAAGTGCAGCTCAGATTGAGATTTCCCACTGCAGCGGCAGGCTGTGTGGATACCCAGGACTCCCCACAGGAAGGCCTGCCCCTCGGGCACTGCAGGCTGTGTGGATACCCAGGACTCCCCACAGGAAGGCCTGCCCCTCGGGCATGGGCTGCGCCTCCACCTGCTCTCAGGAAATGCTTCTAGGGAAAAGGAAAGGAGACCAATTAAGGATGTCTCTCTTTTTGGAGTAGTGAGTAAATAAACAAAGAGGTAGGCAGGAATGCCTCCAAAAGATGTTCTTGTACACGGACATATGAAAACAAGGAAAGGAAAGTTTCCCCAGAGTGCTATAATTTATATCTTTTCTTCTATTGGCAGACTCATTTCTTTTTTTATTATTATTTTTAAATTTCAGTGTATTTACTTTACATCCTAAAGTACGCCCTCCCTCCTCTCCTCCCAGTCTCCCCCTTCCCCTCTCCCTTTCCTCCCAGAAGAGTGCACCCCTCCTGCCATATCAACCCTCCCAGCACATCAAGTCACATCAGAATTGAGCATACCTTCATCTTTTGAGGCCAGGCAAGGCCAGGGGGAAGTTATCCAGAAGCAGACAATAGAGTCCATGTTAGAAACACCCCCATACATATTCAGGTAACCCATGTGAAGACCAAGCCACCCATCAGCCACATATGTGCTGAGGGCCTAAGTCCAGACCGTATCTGCTCCTTAGTTGATGTCTCAGTCTCTGTAAGCTTCCAGGAGGCTCTGTTGGTCTTCTTGTGAGGTTCTTGTCACCTCTAGGTCCTCCCACCTTTCCCCCAGCACTTCTACAGGACCCTGGAGCTCCACCCCATGCTTGGCTGCAAGTCCCGGCATCTGTCTCCATCCAGGTCTGGCTGGAGCCTCCCAGTTAGGCTCCTGTCTACAAGCAAAGCAGAGCATCATTAACAGTGTCAGAGTTGGAGGCCTGCAACAGGGTAGGCTCCGGGGAGGATATGGGTATGACTGACATTTGGGGGGAGGGAGAGTGTCTTTTGATATTTATTTAGGATATTTATTTTCTAGAATTTTAGGGAGAACCTGGGGAAAAGAGAAGAAACAAAAGGCTCTTTGACACATTCAGACTCTAGGATTGCATAACAAATGTGTGTAGTGACACTTGAACATACCAGTAGAGTCCACTGTGGGGTTTGTGCCTGTTGAAGCACTTATATTATCTTCAAATAATTACTGATTATTTCCCCTATATTTGCCCATTTAAGCAATATTCCTGCATGTTCTTTTACATTATAGGATTTAATTCTTGGTACTTAGGTGATAGTTTCTGCCTTAATATTGTAGCATGAAAAGTCTGACTCACAGAATACTTCTAATCAAAAAGCAAATCTGTCTACTGTTTGAACGCTATACAGCACACCTTTCCCATGGTCAGCCAATCCCATGGTGGTACTGTGCTGTGATCTGAGAGAGTATGGACTGATCTGTATAGGTTCATGTACTGAAAGCTTGATCTTCGGTGTGGTAGGACCTTTAAAAAGTGGGGCCTAATGAGAGCTGATCAAACCATGGAGGAATCACACTCAGGAATGAATTGATGCTGTTCTTTTTAAATGGATTGGGTCTCACAGAGGTGAATTCATTCTCAAAAGAGCAGGTTGTTTTAAAGCAAGGCCACCTGACAGGCTGGCCTCTTCTGCCTCTAGCTGTTTCCCTCCCTGATTTGTCATGTGGTAATGCCAACCAGCATCCCTCACTAGGATGCCAGTGCCGCTTGAATCACAAGCCAAACAAACCTCTGAAGTTCCCTAGCTTCAACCATTTTGTTACTGCAGCTCAAAGTGGAATAAGGCACACTTTATTCCCTCAGCACTTGTGGACAGTATCAAATCTATGTCCACTTGAGTACTGAATTGCATATGATGGTACTTACAGGAGAGATTGTATTGTAGTTTGACTAAGTCTTCATAAGATTTTTCTTATAGGTTCATAGGCCTTCACCAATAAAAAGAATCTTAAAGAACATGCTATATTAGGTCTTATTTTATGTGTGTGAGATTAAATGTTCCATTGGAGAGCATATGTATTCTAGTTTGCTTTCTATGGCTATGATAAATACCATAACCCAAAGCAACTTGGGAAGAAAGTGCTTATTTGGCTTACACATCTTTATCGGCAGCCATCATTCAGGGAAGTGAAGGCAGGCATTCAAGGCATGACAGGAACCTGGAGGCAGGAAGTAAAATAGAGGAATGTTGCTCACTGATCTGCTCTCCATGGCTTAGTCAGCTTGTTTTCTTATATCATTTGGGACTGCAGAGGATGACCCTTCCACATCAATTGTTAATCAAAAAAATGCCCCCACATACATGCCCACAGGCAATCTGAGGAGAAAATTCTTCAGTTGACAGAAACTAACCAGCAAAACATACATTGAGGATTAGAACACAAGCCCCAACATACAATGTGTTTTTCTATTGCAATAGATTGCAGAATCATGGCTTAATTCTGTCTCCTTAAAATTGGGGCAAATTAGTATAGTTCGAATTTTGTTTTGTTTTGATTTTGGCTTTTGGTTTATAGAATGATTTTTGTTCTTAGTACTAAAGGAACTGTTTATGATACTTTCCTAAATTAGCTTTATGGAAATAATGTATACTGCCTTCCTTCTTTAGATCCAACTGTATTTACATGCTAGTCTTCCAACAGGTTGCATAAATAAGTTAAATGTTATGATAAATTATTCCAAAGTGGCACACTAACAGTTTGCATAAATTAAAACTATGGTGCAACACTCTGAATCAGATTGCAACTAAATGTAAATTCGTAAATGTGTGTGGTTAATTTTTAAATATAATGTTCCACACATGGATGTTTGTATTCAAGTTAGTGAAGTTAACAGTAAAATTAGCATATTTAACCCAAGAACTAAAATGAGAACACTCACTCCCATGTTCCCACATACCCCTCCACCCCATCTCCCTCCTTCCTGTACAGGACACGCTCCCCTGAGCTGAATGTTTGCTATTCTTGTGGTGGCAACCACATATACATGATTGTATGCAGATGCCTGTGTGTCTTTCTAAGGTTTGGCCTTCCCAGTTTAAAAACTTTATAAAACAAATCGAACGTACGTAGTCCTGTCAGCTGTGCTTTTTCTCTTGCTTGACAATGTTCTCGGTATTTGTCTTTGTTTTGTACATAGTTCAACCTTTTTAACTGTATATGGCACCATGCAGAGTCATCACTGCTTCTTTTATCTTGTGTTAATAGGTGTTTAGTATTTTCTTCTGATTTTGTTTGCTTGTTCAAGAACCAATAATGCTAAATAGACATATCACCCTGGATCACACCCGAAAACACCACTCTTAGATGAACAATCAGGAGTGAAATTGTTGTTGTTACCAGGTATGCAAATGTTTGCTCAGGGAATGACAAAGTATTACAGTGGCAAATGCCATTTCCAATTACTGACGCCAGTCTGCACTTCCTCCAGTAGCTTTTGAGATTCTTCTGGCCTCACACCCTCTCCATCTCTTGGTATTATCAGAACTCCTGTCCTTTTCCATCAAGTGGGTGTGCGATCTCAGACAAGCTTGATTTGCTTTCCCTGGCCAATAGCATTCTCTGTTGTATCTCCTCATGCTTAGAGGTCTCTTCTGTGAGATAACCTAGCCATGGCTTCTACCCATTGATTTTTTTTTTCCTACGGATGTGAACGTGTTTTTTGTGTACATTCTTGCTGCAGGTTGTTTTTTACCTAGCAGATATCATCTCTTGGTTCCTGGCTTGTTTTTTTACCATCGTCAGCTGTCCTTTGAAATATAAGTAGAAGTATGGCTGGATGCATGAATCCTTCCCATGGCTAGAGGGATTTGTCTTGGTAGAGGCCATTTGTCAGGTACAGACCTTCGTAGATATTGGCCTATATTTTTAATAAAAGTTAAAAGTTTGCTCTTAACCCTTCTAGAATTGGCTTTTGATTATGGGACACTACACAGGAATCTGACTTCATTTCTTCCATGTGAATGACCACTATTTTCAGTTGTTTTGATGGAGAAAACAAGCAGTCTTCCTATGCCCTGTTAGAATCATCCTGGCAGCATGGAAGTC
>CM053765.1:15802024-15922137 GCA_028658305.1 Pachyuromys duprasi
TCATCTCCTCCCCGCCCCCTCCAAGTCCACCAACGGGGGAAGATCTCCTCCCCTTCCATCTGACCCCAGATCATCTTGTCTCCTCAGGGCTGGCTGCAATGTCCTCCCTGGGATCTAGCCAGTCTGTCACTCCTCGGCTTGTATGGGGGAGGGTCAAAGAGTCAGCCATCAAGTTCATGACTGAAACAGTCCCTGTTTCCCTCACTAGGGTCTTCAGTCCTACACCGAGCTATCATGGGCCCCATCTGAGCGGGGGTTCCAGGCCACATCCACACATGGTCCTTAATTGTATACTAAATATAAGAACCCTGTGCTCTGCTCAGTTTGGTCTTTGTGGAGCTCTTGTTCTTCCCAGAGACTTGACATCTTAGTGATGCTGTCTTCCTCTCTTATTAGTTGGCATGCTCTCCATTTAATTTGGTGCCCTAAGCCTTCTTTTACAGTTGGCCCTGCCCTTACTTAGCACCTTCATAGTCACTGTGGCTTTCACACACAGATTTCCTATGTGCCGGGCCACATTCTCCTGCTTTATAGTCAGTCATTACAGCAAGCTAGTCACGTGGATCACATATTTATTAGATATCACTTATAAAAAAAACTGAGGTAAAGAAAGGTAAATTGAGTCACTTAAAGTGACTCGGACAGCTAGCAAGTAGCAGAGGCAGGATTTTAAGCCAGGGTATCTAGGAATTGAGTCCGTGCTTTTATCTGTAACTCCATATTCAAGGCAGGATTTTGCCCTTTTATTGTGTTTAATTCCTCAATGTTATCTTTTAGTTGTTGTTGTAAAGTGGTAGGTTTTAGAAATTAATGCTTTCTAAATTCCTTGTAATTTTACATAAAAGTAAAATTGATTTTGTATATTGATTTTATATCTAACAACCTTGCTAATTTATCTGGAAGTTGCTAACATTATTTCTGCAGTGATAATGTCAGTATAGAGTAGTAATTATTTTCTTTTTAAGAATATTTACTTTTGTCTTATGTGTATAGATATTTTGCCTTCATGTACATTTTTGCACCACATGCATGTAGTGCCCTAGGAAGCCAGAAGAGGGAATCACATCCCCTTGAATTGGAATTACAGAGAGTTGTGAGCTGCCATGTGGGCGCTGGGAATGGAACCCGGGTCCTCTGGAAGAACAGCCAGTGCTCTTAACTACTGAACTGTCTCTCCAGCTCCAAGAGTAACTATTTTCATTCTTCATTCCCAATCCTTATGTTAGGTTTCTTTTCCTGAGTTATAATACTGTCTAGACCTTTCAGTGATAAACAGTATCTTGTGCTGAAATTTGGGGAAAGATTTAAACATTTTGTCACTTAATTTTATCATAGCTATAGGTGCAACAGAAGTTGCTATCTATGGCCAGAAGATAAAGAGTCTTTACCTTCCTGCCAGGTCTGACCAAGATCAATCCCTAGGACCCATTTGGGAAAAGGAAAGAACCAAGTCCCACAACTTGACCTCTGACCTCCGCATAAATTAGATAGCACAAATACATAGCGTTTGAGATATCATGGAGGAAATTAGTTTTTTAAAAAGAAGAAAAATATTTATTTTAAAAGCAAACAGTTTCTGGTTTAATGATGCATGCAATTAAAAGTTACAAAAATTTCAAGGTATATTTTATATCAAATTTTTTATAAAATAAACAAGGGAATTTAATAATTCACTATATATGAGGATATTATGACCCTTTTGCCAAAACAAGAACAAAAGAACAAAAAAAAGAAAATTATGGTTCCATTTTGTTGACTAACATAGACACACATGTGTGCACACACCCATGCACACACTGTCCTAAGTAAAGTAGCAATAAATATTACTAAGTATAAAAAGTTAATTGTAAGATCCAATTAGGTTTCTACAAAAAAACATAAAAGGTGAATTGATAGTACTATATTAACAGATTAAAGAAAAGATATTTCAACAGATATAGAAAAAGTATATCATAAAATTTAATGCCTGCTCTTGGTTAAAATGCTGATTATTAGAGTAGATGGAACTTTCGATCATTTTAACAAAATGAATGACAGTAGAGAAAAAATTCTATTTATTTTTCCATTTATTACAACTTATTCACCCTGCATCCCTGTAGCTTCTTCCCCGTCCCCTCCCAATTCTGCACTCCCTCCCTCCTCTCCCCCACACCCCTCCCTCAGTTCACGGACAGGGGAGGTCCTCCTCCCCCTCCATCAGACCCAGCCTACCAGGTCTCATCAGGACAGGCTGCACCAAGTAGAGAAAATTTTTACTGTCCCTCCTTTGTAAGCGTGTGTCTTTGGGTGTGGGCGCATGTGTGCGTGTGCGTGCATGCGCATAGCCTAGACTGCAGCTGCATCCTCAGTGCTGACATTGTTGTTGCAGGACCAGACTCTGCAGTGTTTTTAAGAGAATTGAAAGTACAAGGTTTTTACTAAAGTCACATTTTATGGGTTTTTTTTTTTTCGTTCTTAAGGTATTTGAAAGTATTTGTTTTTAAACATAGATGTTCTACTTGATGTCTGTGAAGGCCTACTTCTACTGGCTCTTGCTCATGGTGACTTGTTTCCCTATAGACTATATTTTACATTTAGTACTCACTGGCCTTAAAAAGAAAATCATTCTTGGAGAGTTCCAGGGGCCCAGGATGAAGGAATCCCCTTTAGGGTGATTTGGTTTTGCCTGATGAGAGGGAACACTGTCAGAGCATACCACGTTAAAGCACGTGCATAGACCAAGCCTCAGTCCCTCTTAGGTTTGCTTAGATCCAGAGTATCAGTCTCACGAGGTCACCAATGGCCTCCTCTCAGGAATGGGCCATCTGGTTTTAGGGTTTTCCTCCTTTCCTCAGTCAGGGAAACTTCCATGCAACCCTTTGGGTTTCAGTTAAAAGTGAAAAAATCTGTCCTATGAAACGGTTCATCTAGGCAAGCCCTGTGTCTGAACTATTGGCCAAAGCAAAGCTCAAATGCATGACACAGCTGGTGCCTCCAGTCTAGAAGTGGGCTAACACGAGAGTGCTGACCTCCGTGGGCTCTGTCTGCTCTGAGAATATGGCCTGGCAGTGTCCACTGTCTCTTTAACTCCTGGAGGCTTCAAGTGGCTTTTGATTGAGTGTCTTAGTTCTTGTTTTTCCAATGAGATAATTTATCTGAATATCCCAAACCAGAAAGCCACACAATTATTACTTTTTCATCCAAATATTTTTTCAAAAATTCTAATTTTCAAATATTGATTCATTTGAGCAGATGAATCTTTTCCAATTTTTAATAAGCCTAATAATCACTTATTTCTAAGGGATACAAAAAAATCTATAAAATTAATGATGCATTTCTGAAGTTCAGTAATTCTGAGTTTTACTTGAGTTATACTTTTTGTTGCTGTTTGAAGGACTTGAAGAAATACAAATAGTTTTGACCACTTAGTGTGCTTATGTTGCATATTATTTAGTGTAAGGTAAATATTTACTTACATAAAATGAAACCAGAAAACTGATACATGTGAACATGTGATTGGATTGCAGCTTCATGGCTGCTTCTTTTAAACAATATGTGCAGTCATGGAATGTTTGTTTCACCAAGTTGTTATTCCTAAGAACCACTGCATGTAAGTTATATAACACTTAAGATAACTACATTATGTCCAATACAAAGTCATTGACTTTCTGAGTCCAGGACAGATGGGTCTCCCAAAGCACCAATTCTTGATGATGAGGACTCCCAGGACTCAGCACGTGATCACCCTCATGATTTACTGCAGTCAAAGCATCCCAGCCATGGTCAGCAGAAGGAAAGCTTATGGGCTGGAGGCTACTTAGTCCCTAGCCTTCAAGTCGTGACAGCATTCTGAGATGTTGCTAAGAGCAACTCACTGGAGACCCAGGATTTGTATTATGTGCCACTCTGAAGGAGTTGTATGTTGAGCATGTACCACCATTCCAGACTCCCAGAGAAAAGCAAGTTTTCAACACAGACCTAGTTTGCACATTTAGTAAAAGGCACAGTGGCCCAGAGTGAGTGGTGGGAAACCTCCCTAAAAATCAAATTCCAAGATGTCGTTCAAAGCCTGTCTTGTGAGCAGGGTGGTAGTTAGGCCCAACTGACAGCTTGAGAGTTAAATTTTTTTCTAGTTCAAAGTAGATTTTCTTTTCATACAACATATTCTGAATTTGGTTCCCCTCCCCCAACTTCTCCCAGATCTTTCTCGCTTCCCCACCTACTGAAATCCACACCCTTTCTTCTCTCATAGAAAATAAACAGGCATCTAACATAGTAGTAATAAATAAATCAATAAAATAAAACAAACCAGAAAGAGGGTTAAAGTTTTTAAAGCATGGACTACATGCCCTTTACTTGCTTAGTCTTCAAGACAGCCAGGTCATAAATGAACTGAGGCTGACACTAAAAAAATGTGGCCACGGTTTGACAACTAACAAAAAGTAAAACAGGATTAAAACTCAGTCAGGCTCCAGAATCCATTATTTTATCAAATGCTTTATTGCTTTTGTAAAGAATTATTTTCATGTTGTCTCACCTCGCGGATAATATGCTTTAGACATTTGTACAAAAACTGATTAGAGGAAATTGACTTTAGCCTCTTTTAATCTTCGGTGTTGTTTCATGGCTATTAATTTTCAGATTTGGAAAATCACCCTCATTATCCTATGCAAACCCTGCCTGATCTCAGATGCTTTTGTTAGCCTTTGTAGAGAGTCAGCATTTGTTTTTCTACAAAATAGTTGTCTGGTCTGTATTTCCTTTTGTTTTTCTTTTTTTCTTCTCCAAAAGAAGCTGTGCATAGAGCTGTGCATAGAGAAGGTATCCTGGCACCACGGTTTCTCACAAGAGGATAAAAGCTGCCATCTCTGTATATTTAGGCTTCTGTATCCAAAGTGCCATCAACAGAGCTGAGTGTGTAGCTCAGTTGGGAGAGTGCTTGCTTTGCATGCGCAAAGCCCTGAGTTTAGTTCCCAGTATCACATAAAGCTTTGCATGGTGACCCATACTCAGAAGATAGAGCTAGGAAAATGAGGAGTTCAAGGTCATCCTTGACCATACAATGAGTCTGAGACTATGCTGGTATACATGAGACCAGGTCTCAAAAAAAAGCCAAAAAATTTGCAATAAACTGGATAGTATATCACCAACAGATTCCCCCCCCCCCCAAGAAGGCTGCAGCTAAGAGCAAGAGTCTGCAGTTCCTGACCTACAGTGACAGCTGTGTCTTCACCTGGATGAAGGAGGGAACTCTAGTCTCTGTAGCCCCTTCAGGGCGCTCATAATCCCATTCACTTAATGGCTTTTCAAAGGCCTGCCTTCAATACCATCACTCTACTGGTTAGTTTTCAGTGTGGGACTTTTGGAAAGACATAAACATTTAGTCAGCAGCTGGAGTATTTTCTATTCCATTTCCTTTCTTGTAATTCTAATCATTGCATTGGTTGGGTCGTCTGCGCCTCTGTATTGGGCAGGGACTTCAGGGAGTATAGAGTTGCCATGTTCTACACCATCTGGGATGCAGCTTCTAGGTAGGAGCTCGCCTCTCCGTGAGTGTGCATTTGGGTCTTTTTTCCCCACTGAAATGAAAGAATGCTTCATGTAGTATATCTGTTCCCAAGAAAGTACATTATGGCTTCAAGAAAACTTGGAGCGTTAACACATGTGCTGAAATATGATACAGATGTTTAATGTCTTGCTGTAATAATATTTTTACCGTTCATAGTCACCTGCTTGTTTGATCCCTGCCTGTTTGCTCTCCTTATTTCCTAACACCTGTTCTCAAGGATATATTTACAGTCTGTTGTCTTTTCTAAATGGTTGGTACATATGTTACAAAAGACTCATTGTTTTTTGATGTCTTTTAGTAGATTCTTTGATTCCTTGCTATTTTATTGTTTTCCTTTCTTCGCTATTTCACTTCAGTATAATACCTGGGAACTGATTATACTTAGCTACCCCACGCTATGTGGCCTTAAGTAGGAAAAAGTTGGGTTGTTTTTTTTTTGTTTGTTTTAACAACAACAACAAAAAAGAATTCTCAAATGTCAAACTAGTGCAAGGTGGTGAGTGTTCTATCTCTGTAGGCTTAGAGAGCTTATAACTGAACCTGGGTACATACTGGATACTCGTGCTGTACATATTGTGTGTATCTAGGGAAGACACTGGCTGCCTTTCCTTTCCTTCAGATTTCTGCACTTGTAGCTTCCTAATTACATAGCTTATCGCCAGCCCTGTCCAGTGCCTTCACCTGGCTGCCATCCCTGGCAGCTCTCTGCCGCCTAGGTTTCTGTGGATGGGCACACTTATCAAATCCCGGGGAGGCTCTTTGTGTTGTCTGCCTCCCGTTCTAGGCTGTGAAGAGGCGTGAGAGGAGCAGACTTGCCTGCCTTCTAGTGATGGCCTCTGAACGTCCAGCCTAGCAAAAACACAGTCTTTTAGTTATCATTAACATATTAAGTTGCAGAAAAATGGGCTGTTTGTGTTAGAAAGGAGATTTGATGTTTATTCATTTGAGACTATGAGATTTTCCTCAGTTTGCAGCTTGAAGGGAGTAGACTCATCTTTGCTTTAGCTTCTGGTTATTAACTAAAAAGTTACCGGTAGGTTTACTCAAATTTTGAGGCTTACATTTTCTGATTCTTCACACTTTAAGTATTGTGTATTTGCTGTAAGTCATCAAAAATGCAACAAATCACAGCTCGTGCCAAATTTCAGCAGCCCTTGATCTTTTCTGGTCCATTGTAAATATGTTAAACACAGGGGGAAAAATGTGCACAGTGTCACTGCATTTTAGCCATCCAACTTCACCTAGCACTAGCCACATCAATTTCGTAATTCTAACGAAAGAAACAGTACGCACACGGTTATAAATGCTTGTTTTCTTTTTTGACTCCTTTTTCTTTTTGCACAGAAAACTCGTGTTAGTATTGTCATATTCATCAATCCTGTAGATGTTTTAGTTTTTCTGTACTGGTATTTATTTGCACACTCCATTATCTTCTTTGGTGTGTGTGATGGCTGTTCCTGGTTGTCAACTTGACTCTATCTAGAATGAACTACAATCCAGAAATGGAGGGCACCCCTGTGATCTGGATCTTGAGTCTGGAAGACACACCTTTAACCTGGGCCACACCTTCTGCTGGAAGCCTTTGTAGAGACAATGAAAGAAGGAAAGTTTTTGTTCTTTGTTACCCTTGCCTTGCTAGCATACCCATTCCTTCACTGGCATTGGAGCCGTGTTCTTCAGGATTCTGGCATATCAGGAAGACCAGGTGAGATACCCAGCCTGGTGGGACTGAGCAACTACTAGATTCTTAGACTTTTCATTCACAGCTAGGCACTGTTGGATTAGTTGGACTGCAGCCTACGTCATTCTAATAAATTCCATATATGTATATATAAATATAATTGCACACACATATATGTGTGTATATATATATAGATAGATAGATAGATCGAGAGAGAGAGAGAGAGAGAGAGAGAGATTCATTCCATAAGTTCTGTGACTCTAGAGAACCATGAGTAATGCAGTGTGTATTCAAATGTGACGTGTATGGTAGTGCTTTGTATATAATAGAACTTTGGTTTTTCTCACTCAGCATTGCATACTGAGATTCTTCTATGTGTATGTGTATAGCTTCTTGTTCGTTCTTTTTCACTGCCATATATAACTCTACTAGATGGTAATTTCAC
Organism: Pachyuromys duprasi; assembly: GCA_028658305.1. Classification (NCBI taxonomy): domain Eukaryota; kingdom Metazoa; phylum Chordata; class Mammalia; order Rodentia; family Muridae; genus Pachyuromys; species Pachyuromys duprasi. Next base: position 15,809,699 of record CM053765.1, read on the forward strand.
ATTTATTTAGCCTGCTGGCGAGATGGATCCGGCTGTTCAACACTGTACTCCTACCACAAGAAGCTTTCTCGTGTAAGACTTTAGCTTGCACAGTGCTTTACAGTCTTTTCCACCTGTGACCCTCACAGACAGTAAGCATATTTATAGAAGCACATTTATGTGGTCAGCTGATTGCTTTTCGCTGAAAGAACCATGCCAGCCTACATACCTACTAGCATGCCTGCCCGTGATACTGTCTTAGAGAGCGTAGCCGCACAGTAAGCCAACCTTGGCTCAGGTCTGGAAGCTGTGCTTGGGGATAGCAGCCTTTGGATTCCCCGGGAAGGGTTCTTAGACACTGTGTGCTTCTACAGGTGCTTTTAGATGGATAACAAAAACTTTTCAAAGTAGGTTTAAATATACTACCAGTATAGTATAAATACTGACCTTTAAAATGAAATATCAAGTTTTATGTTTACCTAGTGGAAAGCAAACACTGTAGTGATTTAAAACTCAATTTTTTTTCTTGGAAAATGTAGGAAAGCTGTAAGAACAATTCTTCAACAGTATGACATTTCACATTCTTAGTTGAACTCACATTTGTATTATTCTTATCTTAAATTTTATCCTACTGTAATTATAAAAAAAATTTTGGGCTTTTGGTTTCATTGCTTTGGAATTGAGTTTATGAGGTATAATTCGCATAGAGTAGGAGTCTCTGTAGATGTTAAAATCTGCGTGGCTTTGACAGATGCGTCCAGCTGTGTAACCGGGGTCACACTGTTGAGCGCTCCGTTCCTCCCTCTTCCCTGCCTGGTCTCTCCGCCGCTGGCATCACTGGTCAGAGTTTTGTCACTATGCTATAGCCCTTCCCAGAATGTCCTAGATCACACCACACAGCAGTCATCCTTGGGATTCCTCCTTATGGTCCTGTGGGTCAGTGGTTAGCTCTGTCCAGCTACTGAGTAGCATTTGCTGCAGGATGGATGCGCTGTCACAGCTTACACATTCACTGGTTGATGGACATCTGAATCATTGCCAGGTTGGGTCAGTTGTAAATAATGATGCTATCAGTAGTTTGTTCAGATCTTTGTATGGATGTTTGTTTTCATTTCTTTTGAGTTGAGTGGGATATATGTTTTAAATGTGTCAGAAACTGGCAAACCAGTTTCTTCTTATTTTGCTTGATAAAATTATACATATATGTGTTTATACAATACAATTATATGTACTGTAGAGCATATAATATAGGTGCTTTGAAAGAGATGCACACTGCCCAATTGCTGAATTGAATTAATCAAGAAACATGACCCACATACTCCTCACTTTGTGTGCATTTGTGCTATGAGCCCTTCGGACCTACTTCTGGAGATCCTTTTCTGCACAGCTGTCCCACTGCGCTCTTATTAACAAAACACTGCTGCTGGGTGCTGAGTGCCCATGCTGATCCGTGGTGTTTGGGGAGTGTTGGGGTTTTTAATTCTTTCTAACAGGCAGGTGGTGGTAGCTTCTGGTACTTTTAAGTGTGTGCTCAGCAAACAGCTAAAGACTTCAACAGTTGGTTTTTGTCCTTGCCCACATCCAAATTTATTTCAGTTTATTTATTTGAATTGGTCTTTTTTCAGCTCTAAATTATAAATGATTTTTATATAAACCAGATAGGACTTCTAATCTATGATTTTTTTTCATTTTTTCTTAATACTTTATTTCAAAGACAAAGGGATTTTTACAGTGAAATCTAACTCACCATTTTTTTTAAATGATTAAAGCTTTCTTCTAGGCTCATGTTAGAAATCTTTGCCTAACATAAATGTGATGCCTTTTAACTTTACATATTGGCTTGGCTTGGTCACATGACCTCAATTTTTGACCAAAAACTGATGTAGATCTTGCTGTGAAGACATTTTAAAGACATTATTAACAGTTAAATCAGTAGACCCTGGTGAAGCAGAGAGTCCCTCATAACGGGGGTGAAATGGAGTTCCTCTAATTGTTGGGTTCTTTAAGAGGAAAGACATTTCCCAAGAAGAAAGAACTCTGCTTCCACACAGCCTCCATGTTGGAGCCTGCAGCACTGGCTCTTTTCTGGACTGTGTCACAACACACTGATGTGTCTACGCCATATTCTTATTACAGAAGGAAATCTTGATGTCTGATGCCTTAGCAGGGTCTTTAATCTATTATACTTCTTTATGAATCTTCAGTTTCCACCAAAAAGAAAATGGAACTCAGAACTCAAGCTTCTACAGTGTTGTGGTTGAATCCTTATCAATCACTAACCGACACCAACGTAAACTTGAGGGTTCCGGTTGAGGAGGCATGAGTCCCATGTTTAAGGTTTTCTTTTGTTGTTCCTACTGTTTTGCTGTAAGTTTTCTGCATGTTTTGTCATACAACTGTATATTAGTGGTTATATTGGTAGGAAATAAATGTTTTAAGTTTTCTGCTAGTTATATAAATTCTCGCTGGTTTTTGTATGCTAGTTTTATATCCGCAGCATTGGTGAAAGTCTTAGTCTGTGTGACTCCTGTAACAAGTATCTCAGACTGGGTTGCTTCAATAGCGTGAGCGTATTTGCTCAGTTCTGTGGCTAGAAACTTTGGGATCTGGTGGCCTCACAGTCTGGAGTTCTTTCTGGGGGCTGCTCTCCTGCTGAGAGCTTACTTGGCCCTTCCTTTGCATGTGCTCATGGTGTCTTTGGGAGGGGGGTCCTCTTTTTCTCTTCTTATAAAGACATTCATCACATGAGGCCCACTCTCAGTACCTGATCACTTCCCAAAGACCTTTGTCCAAATGCTGTCTCTCTGGGGGTTGGAACTTTAACCTGAAGACAGACCTTTAGTTTACAATACTAAACTGGTTTATTGACTGTAATTTTATCTTAGGAATTGTGATAGCTTGTGCTTCTCAGGCATACATTGATGTCATCTTTGACTAGTAGCGTGTCTTTACCGGTTTTTCCCGTCTTTGAGTTGCTTTCCTTCTTGCATTGCACCCCAATGCTGGGGTGAGCATATGTGCTGCCAGGCATCTTGTTTCTTTCATGTCTTTGCAGGGGAAGAGAAGGCTTTAGTGTCTCCCATGAGATGTGATGTTTATAGTAGTGTTCTGTGCTTTGTTTCAATTTTTTTAGGGAAGGGAGGGCCGGGGCAGATAATCTTCATCATTTAGGGGAGCTCCTGTGATGGGGGCTCCTTCTGCCCATGTTGGCACAGTCATGTGGTTTTCCCCTTTTGTTGCTGTGATGTTAGTGGCAAGAATAGAAAAGGTATTGCACCATTAGCTAATGTAAGGCTCAGAAAATTTGTAATTGCTTATAATAAAATATACTGTATGACTGTTAAATGTATCTGTTAATATGTAACAGGTACTCAGTAGGAATAAACCAAGGAACAGAGTAGTTTAAAAGTGTCAGGTAGTTTGGAAAATAAGCATGTTTCTCTGTGTCTCTACCTCTTTGTGTGTGTGTGTGTGTGTGTGTTGTGCAGTATAGTGTAGTGTAGTGTGGTGTATGCACATGTGGGTAGAGGCCAGAGGTCAATTCTAACATGTCTTCCTCCGTCACTCTCCACCTTGTTTAGAGGCAGGCTGTCTTCCCCGAGCCCAGAGCGCTCTGTTTCTTAGACTGGCTGGCCAGCGAGCCCCTGGTACTGGCCTGTCTCTCTGCCTCTCCCCAGCCTGGCTTTTTCTTTGTACACGAATGCTAGGGATCCAGGTGCTGGTGCCCGCTCAGGAGAGTCTTTGCCAATTGAACCATCTCTCCACTCTCTGCAGTCAGCCGTTGACAAAAGTTAATGAAAATGTTTTTCTTGTGTCTGAACAGATTTTGAGGAAACTGTAAAACACTCATGTAGCATGAGTTTCTCTGATCCAAAGGTATTCTGCGCTGTGCGATTATTTCATTAAGCAAACCACTGAACATTTTTCTCCACCCCCTTTTAGTCACTTGTTATGTGTAGCTGCGGACCGAGAGAAAATGAGAATACTTACCAAACCCTTTCTGATTCCTGAGAATAGTGAAAAGGCACATTCCACATGACATGTACTCACCAGCCCACCTGTAAACTATAAAGTGATGAGGGGGGATCATGGCTAGGTGGGCAGATGGGTAGGTTGGTAAATAGGTGGGTCAGTCATGAAAGTTCATGTGCATCACCCTGAGAAGCCACCACAGACGGCTTCTTCCTGTGCACTCTTTGACCTGCTTTCCTTGGGCTTTCTCTCAGAGCCATGTATTCTTTCTCAGTAGGTAAGAGTCAAGATCACAGAAAACTTACCACCATTTTACAGGGTTTTTGCTTTTGGTTGGTTGGTTGGTTGGTTTGGGCTTGGTTTCTTTTTGTTTGTTTGTTTTTGTTTTGTTTTGGACCTTACAGGTCTTTTTTCTTATATATTATAGATTTCGGTTTTTTGTTTTTATGGGATTTCTGTGTGTGCAAATTTCTGTGTCTGCATCTACATATGCATTTTTGTACTTTTTTTTAGCTTTTTTTTATCCCGTTTGTTTATTTTATCCTATTCTGGTTTATTTGTTTTATTTTATATTTTTCTAGATGTCTGTTTGTTCTCTAGTGGGGGAGAGCAAAAAAGGGTGTGGACTTGGGTGCATGAGGAGGTAGAAGGATCTGGAAGTAATTGTGGGGAGGGGAAACTAATCAGAATATGTTATATGAAAGAAATTGTTTTTAATTAAAAGATATCATCTCTGGCTGGAAAGATGGAAGAACAGGTAAGATCACTGACTCTTTTTCTAGAAGACCCAGGTTTTGATTCCCAGCACAAGTGTGGTAGCTTACAACTGTTTGTAACTCCTGTTGCAGGAGATACAGTGCCCCCTTCTGTCCTCCAGGGACGCCTCATGCAGTACATAGATGTGAAGGCAAAACACCTATACCCATAAAATAAAGACAAAAAATCCCAACCACAACACTACTACCTTCCTAAGCTTGCTTGATTCAGACCATCTCTCCATGTGCCGCACAGACATTTCATTTAACAGAAAGTGGTCAGGTCAGGGTGGCTTTAGTCTTTCCGTGAGCAGTTTGTAGTACAGCACTTCATGACTTCCATGCTTTTGGTGTTCCTCTGGAACCGTGGAAGTTGTGAAACACCCAGGAAACACATACATGCGAAATGAACATACGGAAAGAATGTGCCTTTCTTAAAGCAGAAGAAAGGAGAAGGTGAGATCAGGAACCCAGTATGATTCTCGCAAGTATGATCTTGAGCACACCTGCTCTTTTTGAAAAGATCATGAACACAAGTGACTGACTCCGCTAATCCTCCCAGGCCTGTGTAAAGCCATAATGTGTGTCCGGGTTTAACACTGCCACTGACCTGGGGTACAGGCAGTCTGACACTATTATATTCAAGTATGTGCGTGTGTCGAACCTTGTGCTTGGACTCTTGATGAAGAGTCAGTTAAGATTAGTAAAATTCCAGGCAGGGTTTGTTTCAGTGATACATTAGTTCTAAGGTATACAGTAGACCTTAACTATGCATAGATCTGAAATAATTGAAAAAACAAATAAATAAAAGCAATTGAACTAAAATTCTTTTGGGTGCTGGACACTGAATTTTGGATAGACTGAGATTTAGTGTCAAGATAGGTAATAGCGATAATTATTCATTCCTTTACTTGTTCTTTCAACAATATCTACTGAGGCACCTGTTAACTTGCTTACCCTGGCAAGGCTAGTGGGGACTCCAAACAAGCTAGACAGAGTTCGAGTGTGTCATCAGAGAACGAAACACACTCTAACCGAGTAAACAAAGCTAATAAGAGCAAGATCACCAACTGCTCTGAACACTACAGAGATTGCAGCGCAATAAGAAAGCAGTGCTGGGGCAGTGTCTGTAGACGGGCACTTGTGGAAACCGCAGGAGAGAGGGCCATGTGGGGTTGTGGGTTCTGTGGAGACCAGACAATGGTTCTTGTAGGCCATGGGCCTGACCCTCAAGCAGATGTTTAAAAAGGAGTTATTTACTTAGAAGAAGGTACTACTGTGGCCAAGGAGCAAGAGAGGTTCTGGAATAGCTCCTCCCTTACCCCCATGAATAAAATCTATTTTGCCACTTTGCAAGGGGGAAAGTGAAATTTAGACGTCCCAGCTGTGTGTAGTTTGCAGTGGGAGAGGTCAAATGAGGCTCAAACCCAAGGGCACTAGCTCAAGAACTTCTGTCACTTCCATGGTCTGCTGCCCAACAAGGCACACTGGCTTTTAATGAGATAGCTAAAGCGATGGACCCACTCCAATGCCTGACCCACTCTCCACAGCTGATCTTTCTCTAAGCCCAAGATTTAATGAGTGCGGTAGCTGGCCTATTGGTATCATTTGTTTTCTACTTAAGTAATTTATTCTTTCCATTTTCAGTATTTAGTTTTCATTATTTTCCAACTAATTAAAAACCACCTTCAGTTGGAATCAATTAGGATCTGAAAGATGATTTAAAATACTTTAATGCACATCAGCTCATTTGTCTCCTTTGTCTGGCTATGCAGTTTGCGGTACTCAAGAGAAAGGATTCCACCTTAGGCCGCCCTAGCTGCTATTTGAAACACTGTAGACTTATGTGATAGAAACCAAGTCCTCACTGTTCTAGAATCTGCTAATTGGAGATCAAGGCACTGGAGATCCAGAGTCTGGTCAGGGCCTGAAGTTTTACTTCTTGCTGTTTGCCCACATGGTAAAGCAGCTCGCTGGGCCTCATGCACAAGGCCACTAATCCTGGCACAGAGACTGTCTGCATGAAACCCCATCTCCTGATTCCATTGCCATCACATAGGTGTTCAGGTTTCAAATATGAAGGGTGCATGACTATTGGAAACAGCAGAGTTCTATAATAATAAAAGTTTACATGCTACATTAAAAAGAAACAAAAATATTAAATACATTTATATTGAGTAAAACTTTGATGGTCTAAATTGGAGAAGAGGATATACTGCTATTAGCAGGCACTGGCAGCTAGGCACATATCTCACATTGCTCAAAGAACAACTTTGTTTTAGAGTTGAGATAGAAGGAAATTTGCCTGGTATTTTCTGTAACTTCTTATGTTGTAATAGAAAAGGAAGCACCACTTTCTCTCTAACTAGAAAAAAACAGGATCTTAGAAGGTTATTGCAGAGTGATAGGACTTGTTACAGTCCTGAAGCTTAAATCCATCCACTCCCTTCTTCAGAGACATCCTTGTCTCCACTGATAAAAAACAGAAACAAAAGTCTGTATGCACCCTGCTGTGCAAGTTAGCTCACAAAGCATTTAATTTACTTTGACAAAAGCCAAGTGTGACCTCAGTGTTCTTCAGAAACATTTATCTGGACACATATAAAAGAAAACAACAGCCTATGTTTGTTAGCCACTGAGCTGTTTGGCTTGCTTTTTAGGGACATTTTAGGGTAACTTATCATAGCTTAACAAATTAAATGCATTCCAATATAGTAAAAAATACTCACACTGTAACTCACTGAACTCACTGTAACTCACTGAAGCATTTAAATTGAATAAAGAATGTTGTTTTATAGGATTATACCATAGTTGATGTCACTACCTACATAAGAGACATTAGAAAGAGAGTGATCCCTGAGCTATGGTTCCAGAAGGAGGCAACATCTGGATCAGCAAGTGATCAAAGGAAATTAATAGGAAGTAGCCTAAGGTCATGGCGAGGGGTTCCTTTCTAATGTGTTTAGATATAATTGAATGAAGGCACAGGAAAGAGGCCAAAGAGAAAGTGGTCATGTGATAGGAGTCTGTCCACCAGAGTGTAACAAAAAAAGAGTAAAGGACAGAAAATCTGGGTTAAATACAATAGCTACTCATTAAAGGACCAAAAGAAGGGAAAGTACGTTTTAGCCAAAACAAGATCAAAAGAAGCCAGAAATTACAGTTTGCATCAGTTCAAATCTAGGCAAAGTGGTAAAAAGAAATAGACAGTGTTCAAATGTGAAGAATGTATATCTCAGTGTTATACACATTGCTTAGCAACAAAAAAAATTTAAAAATGAAAAGGGAAGTACAAAACACAAAAGAGGAAGGGACACACGCCTGTAAAGCAATCTGATGCAAGGTAAAAGGAGAAAAGCCAAGTGGGAAAATGAGTTGAGACCTCAGAGAAGTTAAGATAAATGATGACATTTATTATTGCCACCTAGGCAAGTTCCTTTAAAAGTTGGACACTGAATTATAACCATCATCAAAATAACTGCCCAAAGTAAAGATATTGATTGCTATGTAAGATATACTTCATATTCTTTTCATAAAAGCAATAGAAATATATTTATATATTCATGTGATTTAATGTTTTAAATACACATGTATTTCAGTACAATATATGAAAAATAAGTGAAAATTCCTGAAAGGTGGTTTAGGATGGCATTTGGCAATGACTTTCATCCTGTGTTTTGGACAGAAATTGTTGCTTTGCATATTTTTAATGCTTTATTTTAAATATTTGGACAGTGGTTAGTACTCAACCTGCTTGTAAAGTTCAAAAGTACCTTTAGATAAACAAATGTTTCTAAAGGCCAGTAGATGCATTTAAAAATAAGTAAATTAATTCATCCCATATGCAGCCGTTAAAATAGAACATGTTTCCAATGTGCGGACTTGGATTTGACCTTGTAAAAACTGAAAGCGGTACAGACCCCGCATTCCACAGCCACCATGGGCTTCCTCTAATAAAAGGATTACTGTCTTAAGCATTCCTCAGAACCATCTCTTTGTATGCTCCATCTGCAAAGTAGAATCTTTCTGGGTAATTGTCCTGAAATAGTAGAGGCCCACCTCTCGCTTGTAAGAGTTGTGTAAGTAGGCTGCATTCTGCAGTGCTAGAGAGGAGGTGTAGACTCGGGGCCAAGCATAGAAACGGTTCTGTAAAAATAGTCATAGTCAGGTTCTCCACACTAAACTCTTTGGGGCTTAAATGTTATTACTGGGCTGGGAGATGTCTTAGTGGTAAAGCTCTGGCTGCGCAAGGGTAAGGATCAGAGTTCAAAACTCCTGGATATACATAAAGCCGGAAGTGGTAGTGTCAGTGTCTGTTCCTACAGGAAGGTGAGAGCAGGAGACAGGCTCACCGCTGGAACTAAGCTGTCCCTGATACTCTCCAGTCCCTGCTAAAGAGGTGCATTCTGGTGTTTTGCCCCGCACACCTCATGTTCCTAATATCTTAGATAGTTACCTTTACCTTAGACCCACTAGTCCTTTCTTCTACAACATTCATGATATCACTGTCTACCATTTATCAGTTGTGGGAAGCTTTAGATGTTAACTGCTTTTTTTTGACCACTGGTAGCCCCCTGGCCACTGAACTGTATCTAATCTGCCACGTATCTGTCCCAGCTTCTGTCTACCCAACTATCTTTGATCCATGGCATGTTGGCTCCTGTAATCAGGGATTGTGGGCTGTGCAGCTCGAACACGAGAATTCATTTTCTCAGAGTTCTTGAGGCTAGGCCAGAGATGGCGTGTCAGCAGGATCACTCTTCTGAAGCCATTTCCCCTGACTCGCAGATGACTGTCTCCTCTCTTCATGCGTTCTTCTCGGGGTGTGCCTGGGTCCTGGTCTCTCCTGACAACACTAGTTCAGTCCCTGTGACTCATATGGCGAGAGGAGAGAACAGATTCCTAGAAGTCATCATCTGACTTCACCATGCCCTGCACCCCGTCACATACACAGGCACACCCAAAAGAAATAACTGCTAAGAAAGAAAAAAAATGTATTTCTTTACTTAGTTGTCTGCCTCAGCAGAGCCCGTCTCATCACATTTGAGCGCTTCTATACCTTCCCACACCAAGAGCTGCGTGCACAGCCTTTCTTACACCCTGCTCTCTCACACCAGACAGAGCGGCAGGGCAACTTTCCCCAACGTCTCTAAAGGGGGGCGGGGGGCGGGGTGAGTGTAAATTACCGGAAATGTGTGCAAATTGTGAGCCCTGGTACATTAGTAGTGACATGGGAAATCCCCGGGAGTCAGGGGAAAAGGTATAAATTGCAGGATGATATCCAGGGGAGGCCAGTGTGTAAGTAATGCAGGGAATATGATGGACTTAGTGGAAGGGTCTGAATTACAGGGTAATGGAAAGGCGAGGTCAGTGCATTAGTAACATGGGGAAACTGACCATTTTGGAGGAAAAGGTGCAAACCGTAGAATAATGTAAAGTAGGGGCTTCATTGTCCAGAGCCCACAAACACCGGCTGCAACTTTCAGGGATTTTTCTAGTTTCATCTCGCAGCAGGCCTTTGTCTTTTACAACTGTTAATTAAATTTCGAACTACTGTTACAGGGAAAAATTATTGTTCTTGCTTAATGGAAGTCTGAAGCAGGAAGATTCCCTCAAAACCTCTAACTGCCTGATCTTACGAGCCTCGAGCCTCATGTGCAGACTAATCAACATGAGTCTTCAACATGAACCTTCGCCGCACAGACACGCAGTCCTCCGGCAGGCCCTGCAAATGTGACTGTTGTTTCCTGGTTCAAGAAAGATTTTCAAATAGTCGTGCTATTTTTAAAGTTAATCCCTTTAAGCATAACATACTAAGGAACTAGCCTTCATGAGCCTCCTTTGTTTGACCAGCTTGTGAGGCAGGCACTGAGTGCACGTAGGCTTTCTTCTCAAAGATGATGTGTATACACAGCAATGGGAGATGGAGGTGGTGTCTGCCTCTCCCAAAGGTGCTGCTGTTTCTCTCGCAAAGATTTGTGTGTTGGAAGCTTAGTCCCCAGAATAATGATGTTAAGAGGCGAGCTGAGGGCTGGATGGGCCAGGAGTTAAGAGCACTGACTGCCCTTCCAGAGGACCCAGGTTCGATTCTTAGCACCCATATAACAGCTCACAAGTGTCCAACTCTTGTTCCAAAGAATCTAACGCCTTCTTCTGGACTCCCCAGGCACCAAGAATGCACAGAGAAACATGCAGGCAAAACATACATATAATGCATAAAGTTCAGTTAAAATTTTTAAAGGTGAGCCTAGTGTGAGAGCCAATCCTGCCCTTCACGCTGACTCTTTAGCTCCCTCACGCGTCCCTCCCTTTCATTTATGCTTCGGCCGTTATTCCGACTGACACAGCCAGCAGGGATCTCCTTGCCAGAGTCGGTAACCTTTAATAATAAATATAACATATATGAACAATGATGTTCATTAATGTTATAGTGTGTATATATGCATGATGGGGTGGGGGCACTTGCCACCGCATCCACGTAAAGGTCAGAGGACAACTGTATGGAGTCACTTCTCTCCTCCTGCCTCTCCATGGCTTTCAGTCACCGAACTTAAGGCCACAAGGTTGGCACTGCAAATGCTTCGACTCACTAAGCCATCTCACAGGCTTAAACCAAATATTCTGTCATAGTGACTAAAGGCAGGCTAATGTGCCGATTATTTAGACCTTCTAGCGAGGAGGTTCCCTTGTGCCACCCTTTACATGTTGAGCCATTCAGTGGAACCCATCTGCACCACTACTTAGAAGCCATACAAATGTGCTCAAACACACATTGCTCACTGTGCTTGGGAGCACGGCCTGTGTACCTGACCTGGGGGTCCTGGGTCCCAGCTTCCCTATGTGAGCCTCTATGCGATATCTCGCAAGGAGACTGAGTTCTTAGGTCCTTCAAAGTCTTCTCAGTGTTTCAGAAGGGTGGGCGCTGACAGAAACACGACTCTCTTGGAGAAAAATGAAGAGAGCGTGGTCCTCAACAGGAAATGCTGTGGAATTAGCAAACATTTGACCAGGCCGGCAGGATCCTGTGTTTGTTCCCGGTGAATGTGGAGGAAGTGAGGCAGTGGTTGTGGGCCTTTCCTGACAGTCGCTGGCTTGTGCCGGCTCCTCCTCTTCTTCATGCCTCCCTCCGTTTCTCCTGGCTTCTCAGCTGCCCTCAGGTGGGCAGCCGCCTTTCTCCAGACTCTAGCCACGGTGCCCTCGGCTACCCCACGCCCACTGCCGTGATACCCCCAAGCAACCATGGTCTGAAACTTCTTGAGTTGTGTGTCGGTATGAATCACAGGTATTTTTGTCACAACGAGGGAAAACTGACACATGGTTTTCTCATCTAGTCCAGAGAGAAAGGTTACTCAAAACTCTGGAGAAGTTTGAGCTTCTTGTGGCCCTTGGGAATGATTACAGTTTACTGACAGCTTAGCCTAAAAGAAGGCTCGTGGGAGCTCTCCACCATCATCACTATGGGGCTGTCTTAGGGTTTCTATTGTTGTGAAGAGATTCCATGACCACAGCAACTCTTACAAAGGAAAACATGTAATTGGGGCTGGTTTATAGCTTCAGAGGTTTAATCCATTGTCGTCATGGCGTCATGAGGGCAGACATGGTGCTGGAGAAGGAACAGAGAGTTCTACGTCTGGATCCACAGGCAGCAGGAAGAAACTGCCACACTGAGCTTGCATTGAGCATCTGAGACCTCAAAGTCCATCCCCAGTGACATACCTCTTCCAACAAAGTCACACCTGCTCCAACAAGGCCACGCCTCTCAACAGTTCTACTCCCTATGGGCCTATGGGGACCATTCTTATTCACACCCACAGGGGTGATGGTTTGCTGCTCTGGAAAGGCTGACCTTGCAAGTGGAGATACTAGGTTCTTCATGAAGTGTCCAAGCATGTTGTTGTCATACATATTAGTAGCTAAGATGCTTTCCAATCCTTATCTACTCTTTACAGCAACCTTGACATGGCCTTTACCACTGCCCAATGTGTGTTGAGGAAGCAGGAACTCAGAGAGGAATGGAGTGACTTCATGGTCTCTCAGACAGCACACCGACTCAGATTCTAAAACCGGTGCTTTTAACCAGAACATATTACCCTTTAATACTAGTAATGTAATGCAAGTGTATTGAATTTTCTTTTCTTTAGCTGTGTGGGGAGTCAGGGCACCACACAGTCGTGATGAGCTACAGAGAACAAAGCAGGAGGGAGACCACTCTGGCAGTCACATAGCTCTTTCTGGTTCCCCTTTTAAAGAATGAATGTATTCCATAGTTTTCCTCCCAGCAAAATGGAATCTCTGGTGTCTGATGGGTCTTCTCAAAGTGTTGTTAGGAGGGAAGAGAACATCAGAGATACTTTAGTGTTGCTGGTCATGTTTACATAACCTTAGCATATGATTGGAGTGAGACCCAGTGAACACATACTTGTTTCTGTAAAGAAGCAGGCAGGGTCTATCCAGGGTTTTGGTCTCTGAGAGGCTCATGAACAGTTTGAATGCCATTTTCCTCCTGGTTTATAATTGGTCCCTATGAGGGAAACCAATTACTTAAGTGAAATGGGCTTCAAAGGCTGGGGATGAGGAGTATTTAGCCCTGGCTTGCAGGTTTGTCTTTACTTGACTACAGAAAAAATAAACAAATGACTACTTTAATCTCACTTCCAGAGCACTTAGAAAAAGGAAGTGTGGTAAAGATTAACAGGAACCGGCCTCCCCAGGGCGCCCAGACTGCCAGTGCACTCAGTGCTGGGGTGGGCTGGGGGCTCCCAGGTCCAGTTCGTTCAAGAGAGTGGCTTCATTTGCCACTTTCAGTGCATGGACCGCTTTATCTCTGTGTTCACTTGTAAATGCCAGAGCACACTTACCATAGGCTGGTCCAAATTCTTCCCATTTGGTAGAAACAAAGGAAATATAAACTCTAATAAAGAATAGGCAGCTTTCCAGATGTTTGGGATGTTGACTCTAAAATCTGAAAGGCAACAGCTAACAGTTTCATAAATGGTACATTAGCTTCCTTCCCAGGCTTCCCCCAGGGCAACTTCAAGCTTTTGTGTGGCTCGCTTACAACCTATGGATTCTGTTAGTGTTAAAGAGAGAAAGGTGGGGAGACACTTTTCTCTGCCTTTCTGGACCAAGAGCAGCCTTTCTGGTGCATACTCCTTCCTCAGAGGTTTCTAGGATCTCTACAGAGCATCGAGGCAGCTACTGGCTGCTTCTTCCTTTGCTTTCACCTGTCAAGGCTCTCATTCCTCAGTTGAACTAGTCTCAATGTTAGGACGCTGGTAAGTATTTTGATTTAAACAGTTCCTCAGTCCTACCAGAGCCACGTGCATTGTTGAAATAAAATGCTTAATCACGTGCTTAGTAAGTCGAGCAAACACACAGGGAGAATAAAATCAAAGAATGAGGTGAACTGGCCACAGATTCCCTTGATCCCAGCACCGAGGAGGCAGAGGCAAGAGGATCACAAGTTTGAAGCCGGCTTGGGCTGCAAAGTGAGACCCATCTCAAAGCAAAACAGGCCAAGTAAGGGAAGCGCTCTAGGAGCTTCAGTCACAGTGCCATTGGCCGAAAGCACTGCCGGCGAGCCTCTTGGGAGTCCCTAGCCAGCTCTCCATTCACTGCTTCTTCGTTTGTGCTCTTTATGAACCTGTAGGTTCCAAAAAAGGCTACAAGTCAGCATCACGCTGACAGCAGTGGGGCTCCTGGTGGGGAGAAGTCTTTAGAGGACTGGGTGTTGCTCTGTGTTCTGCATTAAGTCAGAGAGAAGCAAAGGTAGATTCTGTCTGTTGAAGGCACAGCCGCTGGCCTGAAGGAGGAAGCTGTGGCCAGGTACTGAATACAGGAGAAGTCTAGAGATCATTCAGCAATTCAACCCCATAAATTGGTGATAAAAGCAAGTAGATCTGATTCCCCACTTCACACTTATGTTCACAGCCCAGGCAGGAAATTGACCTGAAGTAAGTGGAGACACTAAAACTAATCATTATAAATGCCTCTCCCTGCCAGCCTCAAAAGGCAACCGGTACCGTGACTGAGCAAAGCAGGGGAGCCGAGGTTAGTGTGCCTTCTGTGGGGGAGCTGTGATATAGCCAAGACCTGGATAGGGCAGGCTTGGAGAGATGATGGGAGCAATGAACTGGGCCTGGCGATGGCCTCTCAACAAACATGACTCGTGTGTGAAACCCTGGAGAGAAGCCATTCTTCCGGTGCCTTCAGGGAATTGCTAATAAGCCTTGGAGAGGAGACACTGTGTGTAGAAGGGAGACCTAGAGAAGGCAGAAGTAGCCATCCTACAGGCCTCATAGGCCACCACAAGGGTTTTATTTCGAGAGAGAGACAGAGACAGAGAGACAGGTTATACTGTGTGGCCCTGACCATTGTAGTCACTGGGGTTGAGAGCTAAAAGCTATTAGTGGGGGTAATTAAGATCTGAAGGAGACTAAGGGGGTGTTATCCCACAGTGGCATTTTGGGATGTACCCTGTTTCAAATATATTTTTTATTATCTCTGATGTCATGAATGAACTTCTGTGACTGAAAACTGCATCGCTTTTAAAACTCATGCCCTAACAGCCTGCCAAGATTGCATGCAGCCTGGGTAACATTTTGAAGAGCTTTCCTTTTCCTTTTCAAACTAGGTGCGCCTTCTCTTTCTCCATGCTTCTGTCCACCCTTGGACTACTGAATGGCTCATCTGTCATTCTCTGATTCTGATAAAGACTCTGTCTAATGTGACCGACATGAACTTGATACAATTTTGAGGCAGTCTGTTGCCTTCTTGAATACAGCCTGTGGTCAGTTTAACTTTGTTTGCCTTAAGTGAGGAGCGGGCTCTGCTGAAGCATCCGGAGCTTCGGCTCTGACTCCACTGGGTTTCCTTCTTTCCTCAGCCTCGCTGTGTGCAAGCTGTGATCTTGGGCTAACTCTCCTGAGGCTGTCATGGTGCCGGCAGCAGCACCTGGCCTCCGCTTGAAACCTCATCAACCCGGGTTAAAAGTATTGCTCTGCTGGAGGGCCAGAATTTCTGGGGTCTCTCTAATGTGAGAGAAACCCTTCAGTCAAAGCTTAGGGCCAGGGGTGCCTGATAATCCGAGCAGTGGTCCCAGGTTGGGCACGTGACATCTTTGCTGAGTGGCAGAGCACCACCCTGGAGCTTTGGGTGGCATCTACCTCCAGAATCACATAAATCCTGGAGGCAAGAATAGAACAAGGCCCTGCGTTCTAAGGATGCTCCGAACACTGTTGGCAGTGGCAGACTTCCGAGTACCAGTCGTGTGACTACTTTAAAATGTTAAAGAATATGGGTGTCAGGCACAGGCCTGTGTTCCAGCACACTCGGGAGGCTGGGGTAGTAAGAACAGAAATTCAAGGTCAGCCTGGGCTGTTGAATGGGCCAACAGTTTAGTGACACACTGTCTCAAAGTAAAAAGCGTGGTGGGCACACATCTTAGTGGTGAAGAGCTAGTCCAGTATGAGTAAGGCATTACATTCAATACCAGGGAGGTGCCAGGCAGGGATGAAACAGACAGGAAAGGAGGTGTCCTAGTGCAAACAGTGGGGCTGCTCAAAAGTCTCCAAAATGTGGTCCCTACTACTAGTCTCGTCTTTAACGTTTTTAGTTGTTTTTCTCCCAGCAGTCTCCTGTATCATAGGGAGGATGGTCTTGAACTCCTGATCCTCCTGTGTCCACCTCCTAAGTGCTAAGAGCCACCATGCTCTGCTTCAAGTTTGCTTTTTAACCGCATCATAGTATATTCTCTCTAAAGTTATTGTTAGACGATGTTGCCTAATCCTAAGATTTTCCTAACTGAAAAACATGCCCTGTAGGAAGTTGGCGAGTGCTAAAGAAAGTATCAGCAAAAGGAAATTACAGGATAAAGGTATCAACTTTATTTTTCTTTTCTTTTGTTCCCTCAAGATAGGATTTCTCTGTGTAACCCTAGCTGTCCCAGAACTCACTTGGTAGACCAGGCTGACGTCAAACTGAGAGGTCCACCTGCCTCTGCCTCCCAGATGCTGGGACTAAGAGCATGCCGCACACAGCCCGGCTCTATTTCTTTGGAAGTACATGTGAGGACAGTCTCTTCTATAGGTGCTAGATGCTCTCCCTGTGCAGTTACCACTAGCTGTGGCCTAGTGTGCTCATCTCTGTCACTGTGTCCCTTGGCTTGACACACTCAGACACAAGCATTTTGGAAAGCAGAATCTGATTTTGATAGAGTCAGCAGGCTCCTTGGCTGGCTTTTTTTACCCCTTCAGTGCACTTAGGATTAAGCCTACAATTTTCCATTTTGTGTTGTTCCTTCCATTTTTGTTATTTCTTGTCCTTGACTCTTCATTTTTTTTCCCCTCCAATGCTGTGAACTTCTTCTGGATAGGGGTCACTTAATCTCTGGATTTTCAGACATAAGAAGAAGGTCCAATGAATGCTCTCAAGGGGTGAATGGAAGAGTCACACTTCAAAGGAAAGCCACAAAGCAGAGGAAATTAGATACAAGCACAGACGGGTGGGGTTAATTCCTGCATGTGGGATTGCCCAGTCTCCCAGACAGCAGCTCCCTGCTGGTTTTGCCTACCCCTCCAACCTTGATATAGAGAGGGAAGATTTATAATCCCAGAAAGTGCTCTCAAGCAGCAGCTGCTGCGTGAGACAGGCGTGCTGTCTGTGGCACCAGGACACGTTCCTATGAAGCAGAGGCTCAAACCCTGAGAGATTTGGGCTTTCCTTTTCTGTGTAATTAAGTTCTTCCCAGAACAACTTTCATATTGTATATTCCACAAGTGTATTTCCACAAGTCCACACAGCCACAATTTGCTCATGATTACTAGCTTTTCAAAGCCTCCCTCCATTTCCCAGCAGGCAGCTTCCTGTCAGGATTCATTTCCCATTTAGAAACTATCTCTCTGACCCACAGTTTTCTGGACACATTCATCCTTCACATATTTGAGCCTTCCCATTGTCATCAATCCTTAGTTCCTCAGATGCCAAAAAAACCTGTTTATATTCACTGATAAGATCTATCCAAACCACTGAAGGACAGAAAACTAACAAGAATGTTTAAGCGATTTCGTCATAAGATTTTTCTAATTTAAGGAAAAATGCTTTTAGGATCGGTTTCTGTTATTACTGTTTGAGAAATCAAACTAATAAGTGTTGCAGTTGAAATGAAATGTACATTCTATTTTCCCCCCGCGCTCTCTATATAGTTAAAATGAAACTTGGGCTGAGCAGCAGGATAATTCAGTTCCATTTGGCAAACATCCATGGAGCTCCTCCTGCCGATCCTCCATCAATGGCCTTTGTCAGAGACGGTGTGATCCAGACGAGACTTCAAGGAGTCTCTGTGCAAGGGAAACAGGCTGGGAAGGCATCAGCCAAGAGCGAAGTTTATGTTGAATCTTGGGGCATTCGCCTGGCTTATCAAATGTCCTTCGACAGACAGGAGGCACAGTGTTAGACTCAGTGAGGTGTGTACTGATTCTTGTTCAAGGAAAGGATTTAACCAGGAAGGTCTTCATCTGGCCGCAGGCTGCAGGACCTAGGAGGGAATGAAGAGACTGGTCCATGGATGAGGTCTTATTTGCTAAGGTAAAGGATATGAGCATGTGGTAGGAAGGTCAAATCTTAAGAGTTGCTAACACAGAAGAGCCAGAAGTCCTCTATAGTTGATTGAATATTGGAAATCAATGTGATAAGAACAGTCAGGGTCATTTTCAAGGATGCTATCTTAGGCTAGCTAGAGTCAGGGTGCCATGTTAGTATAAACAGGTGGTCAGAAAAGAAGGGTACCAGGCAGAGCCTGTTGGTGATGCCAGTACGAAGAGGGAGACAGACAAAGAATGGTCATAGGAGGGCTGGGGATACCCTCCAAATTCACGGCAATAAGAAAGGTGGTGTTTCAGGATGGCGGAGAGAACAGAACTCAAGAATTCTGAATTTAGTATTTCATAAGAAAAGGATGAAATGTTGACCTTTCAGGAATTCCAGGGTACTGGGAAGTGTCGGCAGCCGGGAAACTCTGGAAAGGGAGAACGTGCTATTGTAGGACTGTAACACACGATCCCCAGTCACCTCACTGAGCCCCGTTGAAGAAAATTCACTCCTAGATTGACTAGCATTATGTAACAAAATGCCAGTGTATTATTAATACCTGTAGGTTTAAAATGTACTTATTTCTACATTGCAGCTCCAAAACATTATTTTTACAAACCACTTGGAAATAATATTTTGATGTTCTCTGATTTCACTCTTTCAAAATTTCACTTATCCCTCTCTGGGATTTATTTCTAGGTCATTGATTCAGATTCCAAAGCTGGTGTTTTCTGCAAGCTTATTTTATGCCTACCAGAGTTTAAACTCAAACATTTTCCAGCAGTATCAAGTGAAATAGCTTCAAAGCCATTTTTCATTTTTCACATCTACCTTACTTTTTCTCGGTTGATTATATCTTTTCAAAAAGCCCCAGATTGATGGTGCCTGAGAAGTAGCCTGTACTAACAACATTGCTTTTTAGAGTTGATTGAGAAATATGGTCTGGCCTTGTCCTCCTTCTTGGAGACATCTTTCAATCCTAAGAGGAGCCATCCACGGGAGAAAGAGAAGAGAACATCAGAGCAGGATTCTCAGGGCCTCCTTCTCTTCCCTTCTTTATTGCATGACCTTGGGGGAGGTCAGCCCGAGTATCTGAGCTGAGATTGTGTTAAGGGTCAACTGGCTCTCTCTCAAATACATCCAAAAGCTCAGGCTCCATAACTCCCCCAGTTTGTTCTCTTGTTTACTAATAAATCCTGTCACAGTACAAAGTTCCACAGTTAAGAGTTGAAATTGGAGTTTCCATCACATGCACTTCTCACTGTCCCTAGAGGAGCTGCAGTAGCTATGCCGGGACAGAACAGCCTCGCCTCCCTCTTCACTCAGCTGACTTTTTGACCCTTCCCAACTCATCACCTAATTTTGGACATGGAATGGTATCCCAGCATGCAGCTTCTTTATGCAGGTCAGGTAAATATTCAAATAGAGCCCTCACTTACAGGCTATCCTGTGTCATTGTCTACCTTGATGGGTCTCCATGTCAACTAAGCATCAGACTCGGTTTTCTAACTTCTCTAAGTTTCAAGTTCCACCCCACCTCCCTTGGTATTTTAGATTCTAGCAAAGGTCCTTTCATAGTTATTTGAAATATACCTACAGGCCCTGCTTATGTGAGAAGCTCTGGCGACCTTCCAAACAACCCCAAATGTAGTTTCTGTCATCTTATTCTTAGGCTCTAGGGCCATTTCTGACAGAAATTAGATGTACTTGAAGTGTTTATAAATAAATGAATATAACTTTTGAGCAAAGCAATAAATAATAAATGAGAATAAAATGCCCTTCTATTTGCAGATACAACATCTCAGACTTTAAAAGACAAACCCATATTATCCATTTAAATTTTTATTTAAATAAATGAAATAATTATGTAAATATTCGGACCACTAGTCCTGGTAAAACTTAAAACTCATTGTTGTGTAATAATTGTGGTTAACAATGCTTTGCTGTGTTACCTAATTGTTCAATTTTTTTTTTTTTTTTTTTTGCTTTTGTCATTGCCACCTTGCTGTCGGCCATGTTTTAAACCGCTTCTTGAGAAGTCACAAGTCACTGCTCTTTTTCACTCCTATAATTCTAGAATTTTGTGCTGGAGGTAGGGGAGGCAAAGGGGCAGAATAATGTAGACGGAGCGTTAACTCCACATTGTCCCCCAATGTGTACATTTGCATTTGTTGTTGTTGTTGAGGAAAAAATTAAGAGAAATTTTTTAAAAAGAAAATTATGCTCCCAGAATACAAAATTAGCACTGACATCATAGAGGCCTGCTTCTTCTCTATTGCTGAATAACAAGGCTCCCTGACACTTACCTAATGAAAACAATATACTTTTAATATCTCCCTGGTGTCTGGAGAAAGGGCTCTGAGAGTGGCAGAGCTGGGCTGGGCTGGCTCGAGGGCAGCTACACTTTATGACACTGGTCACTTGAGGGACTCCCTGAGGCCGGGGCTCTGGCTTCCGCAATAGCTCCTTCAGGTGCAGCCAGGTTGGGGGTGGTTGTCTGTTTACCACATGGCCTCCTCATTGGGTTGCTTGCATGTCTCCAAGACATGGTAGATGACTTCAGAAAAGCCGGTGATCCAGGAGAGGTAGAAGCTGAGACGGTGATTAGGCTCCATTGTAGGGGTTCACAGCTGTAGAGCTATCACTGCCTCTGTGTCAGCTGCCCCCTGCCCTTAGCTGCTTGGGCTAAGGTGGGATCTGAAAGTGTCTGTGCCCTGAGTCCTTGCCTTAGTTTCTTTCCATGAATAGAAATCAGACATCCAAGTTCCTGGTTTTTACTTTGTTGCTTCTGCTACAGTATTTATTAAAAACAACAACAACAACAACAAAAATTAAGTAAATGTCATTTTTCTGTCTGCATTCCAGAGAGCAAACTTTTTCTATCCAGAAAAAATACAATTTAGGACTTATCTTCCCTAGAAGAGCCTTAGTGGACGTGAGAGGAAAACCTCTGAGAAGCTGGTCTAGTTCCAGATGAGGCAGCAGCAGAACTGTGTGTCCTTCAGTGCAGTGCTACGAGCAGCTGCCAGGAGGGTGACTCATCCAAGGAAGCATCTAGTGAGACTGCAGCTCCCCCAAAGCAGAACCAGGAACCTTTGTTGTTGGTGTAAATGATGAACTTTCAGGAACACAAGAAAAAGGCCAGGTCACTAATAGCTGTGAGCCTACATGGGAGGAAAGATACATGAGCGAGCATGCAGGCATGTATGCACACAGGCACACACATACACACACACACACACACTAATCAGAAGACAAATTTTTTAGGTGAGCCAGAAGTCAGGCATTGAGTTTTTACATGATTTTCTCATTTTAAACTGGTTCATTTGACTCTTCCTTGTTGGCTACAGTCTAATCAGCCTTTTTCTACTATATGCAGTATGGTCATAGCACAGATCTTGGCATGTGGTATAGGTTTTTACCTTTATCTGCCAGTTAACTCTCTACTTCATGGTATATGCCTCTACGTCATGATATATGTGCATGCATGCGCTAGTTAAAGAAAGAAAGAAAACACACAAAGGGCCTCTTTTTCAGCTATAGAAAGATTTCTGCTGCTACCTGGTGGACTTCATTCTCTAAAAGTCATGCTAAAATGTTTTTACAGTGAAAATGTTAAGAAAAAGCCTGTTACATTTTTCCAAGGATTCTTCTCTGATGGATGCAGGAGTGAGCATATTATTGACATAGGAAGTAAGAGCTCAGGAAATGAGACTCAGACCTTTGGCCAAACCACTGACACCCCCAGACATCTCAGAAAGGTCCTATTACTAACAAAGCTGATGCTATAAGATCAGAGCTACTCAAGTGATGCTTGATGTCCTAATCTACAGGACTGTCATAACAGGAAGTATGGTAGACATGGAGGAGATGAGGTGAACACCTAGACCACTGGCCAGTGTGTGTGAGTCCATGGTGCCTCCAGTCAGTGTGACAGGGGACATTAAATTGAGGTGTGTGTTTATGTATGGGCGACATGAATGGGATAGCCAGGGAAAGTGTTCTCTCTAGAAATGGATGCTGAGTTCAGGAGTTTCCATGAAAGAAGAGCTCTCTCTCTCTCTAGGAGATAACTGGGACTCAAGCCCGTTTCTTCCCAAAAGGCTTATGTTTTGAGACCTGTTTTGCAGCTGGTAGGTCCAGTCATTGGGAGGTCATTGGATCCCAGAATCTTTCATTTAATGAATGAATTAATTCATTGATGAGCTCATAATTGAATGGACTTTAAGGAGACAGTGCCTGGTTTATGGACTAGGTCACCGTGACTATGACTTTGAAAGGTATCTTGTCTGCATTCTTTTTTTTCTTGCCTTCTGATTCCTGGCTACCATGAGCTAAGCAGTTTACTCCATTATACCCTCCTTCCCAAGGTGGTGTTCCCTACTATGACCTGAAGTAGTGGCACCAGCCAGCCGTGGCCTGAAACCTTGAAACTGTGAGCCAAAAGTAAATATTTTTCTTCCTTTTAAAATTTTTGCATATGTCAGGTATTTACTAGACTAAAGAAAATTTTGACTAGCACAGAGGTCAGTTCCCAACCTGTCAGAAGAGAGAGGCGCTGAATGATGTGGCTGCTCTGTTGGGATTCACCCCTGCTGTTTTTTCTATCTCCAAATCCTGGATGAAAGGAAGCGGTGGTCCTGCTAGCAGGTGGAAAGAAAGCTACTAAGGATCCTGTGGGACGAGGGTCCTTCTCGCTGTCAGTGGCTCCTTCAAGCCGTTCCATGGAACTTGATTCTACTTGTTAATGATTTGGCAGTCTTGATACTTGCTTTTAAAAGGTATGATAGACATCTCTTGACATACCATTTATATTTTAATAGATAACCACAAATGTGTGCTTTATTTTCTAAGGAAAATACCTCTAATAAAACTACTATCCTGATTTGTAACAGTTAGCTTTTATTAAGTTTTTATCTTACTCTTTTGTGCTCATCTGAGAGTATAATTAAGATGTCTGACTTCAGTTGTTCCTTACAAATATTGCCCCGCTCTTCTGTCTTTAATTAGCTGAAATAATTCCTGTATAAACAAATAACATTTGCAGACTACACTGCTTACATTCTTTTCTTCTGGGGATTTAAGTGCATCCCTTGTTTGTTAGGTTCGTCTTTTAAGAGGAAAAAAACTAGACATGACATATTTTGTCATGTTATATGATGCCGCTAGAAAACAAAGACTCACTTCTGTGTTTTTGTTCTCATTACACCTTTTATTTAAATTCACTCTAGAATCCAATGTGGCAGGAGGACAAGCTTTGGAGTCACATTGATTGAAAATCTCAGCCTGCTCCCTTCTTCATGGTGTGACTACAGATAAATTGTCTAAATACTTTTCTGTTCCCAAGGTCCCTGCATAATAAAATGAAGATGACAGCTGGGTGCAGTAGCTCATGTCTGTAGTCTCAACTACTGGGAAGGCTGAAGGTAGAAGATTGCTTGAGCTCGAGAGCTTGATAGCAGCGTAGCTAGACTTCATGTTTTAAAAAAGATGATGGTAACATTTCCATCATGGAATTATGGGCATTATGCAAATTGTGTGATTAACATATTACTTGGTAGCATAGTAAGTGCTCATTAAATGCTAATAATTTTATGATGGAAGCTTTCTTAACCAATTCATCAGATTAAAGGAAGCTTGCCAAGCTGTCCAGAAGACACCCACAGCATATCAAATACTTGCAACTGGTTTCTTATGTCATGTATGTGTGATAAATAACAAGGCCTGTTGATCTTGAACTGGTTTAGAGAGAGACAAAGGTTTTGGCATATATCAAAATACCAGAGAATAGATGTCTTAATTTATTTTAAGTTTCCAATTAAATAGTTAACTAGTGCAAGTGTTTAGACTGGAGACAGATGCTGGAGACGGGAGCAATTTGTACTTTTCTCCGATTGTTCAGACATCACATTGCAACTACCCTCCAAGGGCGAGGCCAAAACCATCAGGAACAAGGTCTTTGGCTTAGGGTGAGTCTCAGAAGGATCTCGGCCATAACTCTTCCAGCAGTGCACAACTCTTCCAGCTGCTGGGGAACCTGAGGGACCCTGCACAACGTCTTTAATGATGTGTCAATTTTCAGTGTATTTCCTCCTTATTAACAGGCTTTTAAAAATTAAACAGTTGGCTGTTATCTGTCAGACAGCTTCTGACAGAGCATTATCAATGTGTATGCATAGTCTTCTGAAGATTGTGTTTAATCTCTGCACACAACAGTTGACTCCCATTTGTGATACACAAGATTCTTCTTGCCAGTCCTACAACTCAATCACACCAGTGAACGTGGCTATGTGTCTGGAGCCCAAGTGATGGCCACCCTGTGGTATTCTAAACACTTCCCAGGATACATTTGGAGAATCATGGGGATAACATCTGCTTTCAGCTGCTGAAGACCTTTGATAATACTCTTCAGTAAAGGTCATCTTTTTCCTGTACCCTGTGGGCTATACTTCTCTACATGTTCTTCACCTACTCTTCCGTCTGCCATAGGTTAACTGCCTACCTGCCTACCGCTAACCCTCTTAAGCCAGCCTTTCCCCGTACTCTTACGTCTCTTGATCCTGATGCCCAGGCTATCAACTTATCCAGGACACCCAAATTTCATTTTTTGATAGACGCTCCCAAATCTTAAAATAGGAGCCCTGTTTATATAGTTGCCTCTGTTCATTGCAAAATGCAAATACACTTTTCATTTTTATCAGGTTGCTTTGCATTAGATTTTAAACACTGATGTGGAAGCCTGAATTCCTTTGCAAGCATGTCCATAAAGCCAACACTGTGATGCCTCAGGTGGTTCCAGTGTGTTCTCCTGGAACAGTTTAGCATGTGCTGCCCTTTCAGTAGGAAGGCTGCTGCCTTATTTATACCTAGTCCTTCATTTAGCCAGGTTGTGTTGTTTCCTTGGTTTCAAATTTTATCTGTTTGTGTGAACTGGGAACTGAAGCCTTTCATTTGACTTGTGATCTTGCACTTTCTAGAAGCTTATACATTCAATCATGGCGCAAATAAAGCAGCTGGAAGAAATATTTCCTGAATAAAACCCAAGTGGGGCATTTGAGTGTGAGCCAAGATTTCAGCAGCCATAGAGGGATGTGTAAAAAGGCTGCCTGTATCATACAGCCCACAAATCACTTCCGGCCAAGCGGGAGTGTCCTTCAGGCAAGGATCAAAGAGTAGGGACTTCTGCACATCTCATTGTCAGAGCACCAGATAAAGTGCTCACTGTGACCTTCCCAGGTCACGACCCCAAGTTAATTTCCACTCTATAACTGCAGGTAGAGGAACATGGTGGCTCAGAAGGTTAAGCAACAGATTAACATCCTGAGGCCATACAAGCCAAAGCTAGGTCTCCCACTAAGCTGTTCTGTGGACCTAGGCAAGATGATGTGGTGCTTTGTACTTCCTGGGGCTTGGCTTTTCTATCACCAATTGAGAGTTATTATACAAATTCAGTTTAAGATACCCAAGACAACTAACTAATAATAAATCCAGTCTTGTCCAGTGAAACCCTTTCAATAACCTCCAGTGATGAGATTGGGTTATTATATCCAATCTGTGTTGTTGTTTGTATTTACACATAGAAAGCAAAGCTTTATATTTGACACAATCCTAGCAGTTGCCTCACATGATGCTGTTGAAACTGGAAGTACTTAAGAATTACCTAGAGGGTCTGTAAAATATCCTTCCTGGGCCCCATCTCTGGGGAAGTTATTTTTTTTTTTTTTAGGTATTGTTGTGTGGCCTGAAAACTAAATCTCAAACGATCATACTGCTGGTTTGCAAAACATGTGGTGAATAACACAATCTGAGACTCTCAGAATAATAAGGAGGTAGGGGGCTACAATCATGTCTACCAGGCAGGCAGGCTTAATATTAATCCCACCAGTGAGCTGGCTGGGATCCTTGCTCTACCAAGATTGAAACAATGGGTAGGCAGGAAGAAGCCCTTCATGTGCTGGCTTTTGTGTCCCTGTGTTTGACAGCATCAGGCCCCACCTAGTGTCCCAGTGATGTACAGGCCTTAGGTAGTGGCATGAGAGCTCCAGCTCGGAGTAGGCCTGGGATGTTGGGGTCACCTGCCCTCTGGCAGCAGCAGGTGTAGTTTCTAGGCAAGCCTAGGTGTTGCTCATCTCTATTATGTAGGTGTAGGAGTCAGGATTCTGCAGCTCACGCTGCAGCTTCTGAGCAGATCTAGGTATTGGGATTCCTCAGCCCTTACCACCAAGCACTGTCATAGCTCCCTGGGGTCAGGTGTCTGGGATCCTTGGCCCTAAAGGCTGGACAGCTCTCCTGAACTCTTCTGGCAACCAGGGACTCAGGTCTCTCCTCTCTGGCTCTTTATAGTCTTCCATCAGTCTTCAGCCTCTGCTGTCCCTCCTCTGCCCTCCTGCTGCCCTGCTGTGCCCCCTAGCCGCTCTGCTGGACTGTCCAGTCGCCTCTTCCCCAGCTATCTGGCAGCCACCCCCCTAGCTGCTTTTGCCGCCAAGCTCCCAGCTCCTCAATTGTTGCTGCTCCTGCTGCTGCTAGCTGCAGTCTCTTCTGTTAATTTTTTTTCGTGTTACCACTCAGACCCATACTACTAAAGTAAGCATGAAGAGATGTCTTCAGAGAGCCTTTTATTTAGCACAGGAGAGAGTCTTTCAGGCAGCTTCGCCTAGTAGCCTGCTTATAAAGGCAGAGGAGGGCCATAGGACCAGTCACAGCACACTGAATACATAGAAACTTTAGCCTTGCCTTCTCAAAACAAGGCACAGTGGTCCCTCTACTAAGCCTCTGGCAGAAGCGCTCTCTGGCAGGTGGTCTCCAGCCCTTTGGCTTATGACCCCCACATGTAGTCACGTAACTCAGTGTGAGGGTTGTGAAGATGTTGGCAATAGTAAAATGATTCTGGGTGTGCAACGACCAGAAATGCTTAGCGAATCTGAAGTGTTCCTGGCAATGCCCCCTCATGTCACATTGCACGACTTCGTAGCAGCCCTGGTTCTGAATATGCAACATGCATATTTGGCATTGTGCCCGCTATCATGCCAGCCAACAAATGCCACCTGAAACATTCCAGCTCAGATCTAAGACCATTATATGTTGTGAACTACAGTGTTCTTACTGTGTGTACAAAGTTTTCTGCTCTTACAGAAATGTAATGATTTAATGATGGGAAACATAGACTTATAATATTTTCTAGCTGGTCTTTCCCCAGCATGTATCAAATTAATGTATCTTTGCATTATACTGTGTAAGAATGTTTGATATTAAAATTACTATTTGAGTTGCTTGAAATTCATTTAAAAAATCATTGAATGATTATGACCAGACAGAACTTTCAACATTTTTTAGTGGCCCTAAAAAAATACTTCTTTCATTTTGTACTATGTACTTATTATGCAAAGACATTTTCGAAATGGATGATAATAAGATCAAAATGTTAATCAACTCTGAAAAATATTGAAGATGAAAATACTGTGTGTCCTACAGTATCAAATATTCAGCCAAGTTTTAATATCCTTTTTTACATTTTATTGATTTATCTGTTTATGTGTTTTATGGGTAGTTTGTTTTCATGTATGCCTGTATACCATGTGCATGCATGGCCCTTTAAGGCCAGAAGAGAGGGCATCAGATCCTCTAAATCTGGACCTGCGGATGGTTGTAAGTTACTATGTGGGTGCTTGGAATCAAACCCATGTCTTCTGAAGAGCAGCCAGTGCTCTTGACTGCTAAGCCATTCCTCCAGCCCCATTTCACTTATACAAATACAAATAAACAGGTACATCCATTTCATTAGTATGCAAACCTTCTTTTATCATTAATGGTAAGATTACATGGATACCAAATAATTCTTAAAATTTATCTTTATGATTTCTTGCCATTAATGTTTGATTCATATATATATATTTGTTGTATATAGGTATAGACTTAGGGTTGTATAAAAATATCTATAATGAAAAGAGGGTGTGAGTGCTTCTTAGAAGCCTGATCTTTACTTGACTAAGCCTAATGATAATACAAAGTCTGGTATAAAGTATTTGAAAAAGCTAAGGCAATACTTTTAGGAATGAGAGGAATCAGCTTTAATTCTTACAGAGTTTTCTCAAAGTGTCCTTGGAACATTTAAAACAGCTGGTGTTGTTGTGAGGGTAGTTCAGCTAGCTGTTGGAGTCTTTTGTTGTTGTTGTTTGTGTTTGTGAATATGTGTGTATGCATATGCTTATACATGTAGAGGGGGTTTTGTACAGGCATGTTTATACACATGTGTGCAAGCCACAGGACAGCCTCTGGTATCATCCCTCAGGAGCAGTCACTTTGACTTTCGAGACAGGATCTGACTGGTGTGGAGCTCACTGGTTAGGCTAGCCTGGCTGGCCAGTGAGTCTCAAGAATCTGCCCATCTCTGTCTCCATAGCACTGGAATTACAAGTGTCTCACCACATGGGTCCTGGGCATTGAACTTGAGGCCACATGGCTTAAGCCATGAAAGAATAATCTATCTCCCCTGGGTTCCAAGTGACGGTCCTTTTTTCCAAGGCAGTCAGTACAGCAAGACCCCCCAACATCTGTCCTTGTAAGAACATCAGCAGGAATGCATGCAGTAAGAACTCATCATTAGCCCTAACCCTAACGGTGTTCTAACACTCGTCCAGTCTGCCCTGGGGAGGCGGGGCTCCCTCATCTGGCTCATTACTCTGACAGGGTGTGATGATACGACCGAAGCATAGCACCCTGAGTGTGCATGTACATGTGTGTATCATGGGACAGCTCAGAGAGCACAACATTTACAGGTGCATGGGAAAGCCCTGAGACACCTGTAGCCCACAGACAGTTGGTTTCACTGGAACAGACTGTTGCTGGCGGGAGTGGAGGGAGCTGGTGGGGATGGGAAGAAGGGGAACCTGTGGTAGCAGAGTCTCTGAGAACCACTTAAGGCTTTCAGGATGAGTAAAGGCCTGTGTATGCCAAGGAAGGTGATTGTCCTCCTAACACTGGTAACAAGGAGAATGTGAATGACTCACAGGTACCTGAAGGCAAGGGAATCAATAGTGCCATAATGTTTTGCCAAATACAATGTAGTCTACCAGATAATCTTACTGAAATAGTTAGTCTGTTTGTTGGGTATCTGGTTTCTTCAGTTCTAGTCGTTTTTGTGCAACATATGCTGAGAGACTCCTTAAATATTACCCATCTCATTATTTTTCAGGTTCTTTTTCTGCCCCAGATGAATAGTCAGCTAGTTATCCTAGTCCAAAACTGATTACAATGATAAACCCATTGGGATATAAACATATTAAGAAGAAAAGTATCTTACCCCAAACTAGGATTTGTCATTACAAAAATAGCTCTTGCATATTCCAGATCATAGACAAGCAAGCAAATACCACATGGTCCTTCTACATTTCAGAAGTCATTGCTAAAACCTCTAGACCCACTTCTAGACCTTTCCATGTGGATGAACATTTTGAGACAAAGCTTCATTAACCTGGACTGGCCTTGAGCTCACTAGTTAGCCAAGGATGGCTTTAAACTTGCAGATCCCCCTATCCCTATGTTGCAAGTGCTGCCATCACAGGTGTGTGCCACTGTGCCCAGATAGTCCTTAAGGCAATGGGATGCACTACATGTGTTATGAGAAAGTAGCTTTTGTCCACTTGAGCAGGCTGTCAGTTACTGCATTAGAACTGTTCTAGCTTATTTCCATTACTTGACGTTCTGTCAGTTCCAAGGAACCCCTGACATCTGATCCTCATACAGAACATCAAAGAACAAGAGTCACCTGGACAAAGGCAGAGGGGTAGAGGGGTATCACTGTAGACTGTAGGATATACCTGCACGCTCAGGGAAAGTGTAGCCCTTGTGGGGAGCAGAAGGATGGACAGCGAAGCTGGCTCATCAGAGTGAAGGATGATGGAGGGGCAGATATAAGAAGAAACTTGGAAATAACAGCCTCCAGTTGGATGTCTTGGCATAACTCACCAAAGTTGCCAGGAAAACTTGAAGAAAAAGACAGAGGGCAATTCTGAAGCCTGTCAATGAACAGTCCTTCAGGTTGCTGTCACACTGTGATTTTCTTTTTATTCTTTGCTTTTGCCTGTGGTGTGTGTGTGTATGTGTTCATGTGTGTGAGTGTATTTGTGTATGGGTATGTGTTCATGTGTGTGGAGATGAGAGGTTGACATCAGATGTCCTCCTCGATCACCCTCTAACCTACATATTGAGGTTCAGTGTTTCTTTTTATTATTATTATTATTATTAATTTGTATATGAGTACTCTAACTGCATGTACACCTGCATGCCAGAAGAGGGAATCAGGTCCATTATAGATGACTGTGAGCTACCATGTGCTTGCTGGGAATTGAACCCAGGACCTCTGGAAGAACAGATAGTGCTCTTAACCACTGAGCCATCTCTCTAGCTCCAGTGGTTCTCATTTGATCCAAAGATGCCTGATTCAGCTAGTCTAGCCAGCCAGCTTGTTAGTGATCCCATCTTAACTCCTGAGTGCTGGGGTTACTGGCTTTCTGTTGGGTGCCAGGGATCTGAACTCTGACCCTCATATTTGCAGGGAACGCGCTTTCACCATCTCCCTAGCCCTGCATGATGATTTTTTTAAAAATAATTTAACTTTATTTTATGTGCATTAGGTGTGAAGGTATCAGATCCCTTGGAATGGGCATTACAGACAATTGTGAACTGCCATGTGGATGCTGGGAATTGAACCCCAGTCCTTTGGAAGAGCAGACAGTGCTCTTAACTACTGAGCCATCTCTCCATCTCCCACATGGTGATTTTTATCACTTTGACTTAGACTAAAGTTGGCTTTAGGCCAGGTGATCAAGACCCACAAATACAGGGATTTAGTGAGTCAAGTGGTATACTAACCCAGAACATGCAAACTATCAGGCCAGTTGTGCCTGTCTCTTCAGTGATGTGCCCTTGAAGTGTTAGCTTCAGTCAGCAAACACTGCAGATCAGGGCCTAGCTTTTGATGAGAGCCAGTTCTTTAGCCCATCACTAGATAGCTCTGAGTGAATGTCCCAGCTACTGGCACAGGGCTTAGACACTAAACCTTGTTGACAGGGCTAGGCCATATGAACTTTGAAACCAGAAAGAGCAGGATTGGAATCCTGCCATTTTAAATAACTGTTCCTCAGTATGCTCGGATTTAAGATGGGAGCCACTACTGTTTAAATTAAAAGATAGTTACAGACAGTAATCCTTTGAGAAAAAGTTAAAATGAATTATGACCACTGTTGAAGTGAAAGAGGAACATTGAGTGGATTTTTATTATGTAAATTTTGAGTTCCTATGGTTATTTTTAGGCAGAAGTGTCTAACAATAGTTGACAGTATTGAGAGTTAACTGTGTTGTCTACATGCATTGTTTCACAAAAGAGCTGCATATGTAGATACTAGTGATGTGACTGCCCTTACTCTATAGGTTGGAGTCAGAGGGTTAAGTCAGGTACCCCCCTCCTTTGTGGCCAGACATCCAGTAAGCACAGAAACATCCAGTGAGCACAGGCCTGGAATGCACATCTGGCTTCCAAGCCTGCTTCCTTTTCCTATACACACACAGGCAGTTCTTCACTCAGCACAGACATCTGAGCTGATGGCATCTATTTGAGTCCACTGAGTAGCGCCAGTCTTGGCTGCATTGGGGTCACACTGGAGAGACTTGTAGAATGGGCAAAATAGAGGCAAAGGATACAACCTTGGACAGTATTGGTATTCAAAGGTATGGTAAAGGTTTAGAAAAGAAAGGAAGGAGTAATCCGAAGAGAATCATAAAAGTTAAGAGTTGCAAAAATAACAAAAACGGTTTGGATGAAATAATGGAGGCAGAAGCCAGCTTGATTAAGCTAAGGGCAATGATGATAAGGAAGTAGAAGTAACTGGTGTAAGCTGTTATATGGAAGAAGTAGCTTGAAATGTGGGGAGATATTTAAACATACACATAGACACACACACACGTGCTGAGACAAAATAGTTAAAGCTGAAGGTACAGTAATGACTGGAGGAAGCAAGTCCTTAAGGCAGCTGAAGGATGAGATCAAGGTTGGTAGAATGATAATCAGCTGGCTCTCGGGTTTGGGTCCCATCGAGTGAGTGGGATAGACCAGGAGACGGAGAACTAAAGACAATTACTGCATAACTGAGGTTGTGTGCTTTCCCTCTCCTAAGCTCACCCTATAGTGTAACCCCAGCACTCCCAAGATTTTAACTACTCGGCAACAGTACTTAGTAGGACTAAAGGCACGGTGCTGTGGGCTCTAGGCTGAGTAGGAGCTAGGTAAAGCCCGGAGGCCATTCACAGACTGGGAGGATACAGAGACAGCAGATCCTGGGGGTCTCAAAAATGCTTGAAAGAAGTGATGCGTGAATGTATGGAGTTTGGGAGTTGGTCTCCACATTAAACAGTTCATTTGCAGAGAATCCCAGGTGCCCGGTAAAAGCTGTGGTGCAGCTACTGAAGGTCTGCTTTTGAAGCCGATTAAAAATGAAGGTTGTCATCATCGAGGCCGTCAAGGGATTCAAAGCATAGAACTGTGCTGAGACCTCACACAGGCATCTTTTTTAGTTTGCATCTAATAAGACTGGATCTTTTTTTTTATAAGAGTTGGTTAATAATTTATGCCTCAAAAGTTCTCTACCAATTATTGCAGAAACATCCTTGCTTATGACTTGTGTTTGTTTGCTTACCTCTTTTGAGTGTGTGTGTGTGTGTGTGTGTGTGTTTGTGCAACTAGAAGTCAATCTTGGGTGCCATTCCACAAGTACTGCCCACTTTGCTTTTTGAGACAGGGTCTCTCACTGTTCTGGAACTCAGCATTTAGGCCAGGGTGGCTGGCCTAATAAGCGCCAGGGATATGCCTGTCCCTGCCTCCCTATAGTAGACATTACAAACTCATGCCATGGTACCTGGATTTCATATTCTTTAGTTAGTACCTCTGAAATCTAATAATCCTTAATTTTCTCCTTTTGAGACAGGTCTCACTGTACAGCTCTGGTTGGCCTGGAACTTGCCATATATGTAGACTAAAGTGTCCTGGAACTGAGAGAGATCCGCTGCCTCTGCCTCTTGAGTGCTAGGATTAAAGGCGTGAGTCACCTTGCTGTGCCCCGCTCATGATTCTCTTCCTGGGACTGGTAGGGGAAACACATACAAGGTTCATTCCTTCTCCTTCCAGGAGATGGGCAGCTTACATTCAGAAGAGTTTGCTAGTATAGTAAATGTCATTTGCTAAGACTCACTACATACCAGCCTCTGTGCTAAACACTTTATATAGATTATCTCTTCCTAGCCTGAGATCAGTCTCCCATCCTTCCTATCTCTGTTTTATAGAAGAGAATTGTGAAGATTTGAGAAGTCAGGTCCCCTGCCCAAGGTCACTTAGCCTATAAGTGATGGAACCAATATTGATATCCAGGCAGCACACACAAGGTCCTAACTGCGAAAAACTTCATGGCAGGGGCCAGTGTGTTTGTGTTAGTTGATGAAGGAGTAGCTTCTCTCCTGATCCCTCGCCTAGAGGCTTACCACTGGACCTGGGCTTCCATCTTCTCACTGCCTGTCGTCAGCCCGCACCTCCCATGCACAATCCAAGTGACCCCTGGATGTGCTGCTCCTCAGCACAGTGCTGCTTTCCTGGGACAGTGTCCTTCGCTGCTATGGCATGAGACAACTTCCCAAAGCTAAACTGCACTGTTCTTACAACAGAGCTGAGGAAGGCACAGAGGGCATTTCATTTTATCGCTGGCCCTTAGACCTTTTGGGGGGAGTCATTCACACATAGCTGTGTGCCGTAGCTTTGAGTGTCTTCTGTGAGGGAGTTATGCTGACATGAAAATCTTAATTCTAGAGATCCAGAAGAGCAATGTAGGATTAGCCTGTGAAAGGAAAAAAGCATCCGCTCTACCTTCCCTAGCTAAACAGCAGTGTGTTAACAGAAGGCTCAATCCTGGTAACCTGCTACATGTACAGAGGATGCTCATGAAAGAGAAACAGATGTGCAGAGATTTAACAAATGCAAGCTGGGAATGTTTTTCCATCTTATGGACCAGATGAAAACTGATTTTTTAGCCTTCTCTGCAAGAGTGAAAGACTATAACACCTTTTCTTGCAAGATTAAGACAACAAAACAGCTGTGGTTTGTACCATATGTTATATACTCCTGAGCAGTTTTTATCAAGTCCCTAACCCTGGTCCTCCACCCCCTGCCTCCTCCCACCCTACTCTCTCACAGTGCAAAATGCTGATAGGAAGGTCGCCTGTTACCTTGCAGTGGTCCAAATGCTGGGAAAGGTTTACCTTACCCTGGAGGAGGAGGGGGCTTGAGGCCAGGGGGCTGATAGCCAAAGACAGGTCCCAAAGGTAATATAAATATAATAGCTAGGTCCCAGGAAGTTTTTTCCCAACCACATTTTTGTTAAAGGCTGTGTGTTAACACCCAGGGGTGCCAAAACCAAGTGTTGGAAGCAGGAAAGGGGAGCTGAATGCTGAGGTGAATAGAGCCTGGGTTTCAGGCTGGGAGGCTGTGTCCCAGGCAGTGTTAGCACAGACACCCAGGCTCAGTTGTAATGGCCTGTATCTGTTCAACTCCTCTCTCCCCGTGATCTCCTGAAGCCAAGGGGTTCTGTGAGAGCGAAGATGTCTTCCCACTCTAGGACACTATCTGCTTTGCTCCCCCTCTGTTGGCATTTGCACGGGTGCTAGAACAGCAGCAGTGGGTGCATGAATTACTTCAAGAGGTAGCACCAATGTATAGTAGTGACCAGCACACAACACAAATCTCAGTCCTCAGTGCACATCTTTCCAGTCGTCTCGGAAATGCTCATAGGCCATTTCCATCACATAGAAAAGCTGATCATTTGCACAATGGGATGCATGAGATCTGAACTGGCCACTGTTTTAATGGAACATTGTTTTTATTTGGAAGAATGACTGACAGACAAACTGCTGTTATTCTGACTGGGTTGGCATTTTCTCAGAATCGATTGAAGCGAACCTGTCATTTCAACAAAAACAACTGGTGGTGTTTGTTGCCGGTGATGGAATTTGAGCCTTCAAGTGAAAATGAGAATTTGAGAACTTTGTGCATGCCCGTGAGAGTTTGACAGTCTCTCAATAGATTTTTGTGATGAGTTCAGTGCTGCTATTAACAGATAGGATTTTTATATTGTATAATGGAATGTGTTAACATTTCCAAGAGCTATATGTCAGGGAATTAATATTTCTCGATGGCCAATGTAACACACTGAGGTGAAGGAACCATCGAGAGCCCTAGACATGCCAGTGTGCTTTACTGCAGTAGAACAGCAAGCTTAATTGATATTGATCCACATTCTACATTGTAGCTGGTTTTTAAGAAAATTCCACTTATTCAGCTACAATGTACTATAAACCTGTATGTGTGTGTGTGTGTGCATGTATGCACATGGGCTGCACACGTCTGTGCACAAATGTGTAGATGCCAGAGAAGGATGCCTAGTATACTGCTGCATCACTGCCCACCTTATTCCTTGAGACAGGGTCCTTCAGTGAACATGGAGTAGACCCTAGTGATCTTCTTGTCTCCACACCCTCCTTCCACCACTGGTATGACAGGTGTGCTTGGCCATACCCAGCTACTTACTTCGGTGCTAGGGATCTTGAACTCGGATCCTCATGTTTGTATGGCAAGCCCTTTACCAACTTAGCCCCTTGTTGAGACCTAGGGTACAGTAATTTCAGAGGAATGTCTTTGATCAGCTGACATTGCAGGGTTTTTTATCACACAGGGAGCCCTGAGATTGTGAAATGGGAAAACCTGTTTCTGCTTGTGGTGTGGCTCAGCCCTAGCACACACCTTTAATCCAAGAGCTTTCTATAAACAAGAGCTAAATGAAATCAACCACAGGTCAAGAGGTGGAGCAAACAACCAGTTGACAGGGAGTGAACATAAGAAAACACAGTCAGGAGGGACATTGAGCTGAGGGTATTTAAGACAGTGTGGAGAAGGAGAGAGGGCTTTTTCCTTCTGGGAAGCTTGCTTGAGTAAGAAGGTCTGCCGGGTGCTTCTTCTACCTCTCAAAGCTAGCAGATTTTCACCCCAGCATCTGGCTGCTGAGTCTTTATTGGTAAAATGAAACATTTGGGGTTTTGTTTTAAAACAGTGAGCTGAAATGACCATTGCAATGTTCCTCCTCCACAACAGCAGAAAGGCAAACTTTCTTTATGTCCCAAACCATATCTCCTCAAAGGGAACTCAAAAGGAGCTGTGCAAGCCAAACTATAACTTATTATGAGATATAGTTTAAATACACGCAAAAATATAAAATCATGATAGGTTTTCCACTATTGTTTTGTTATTGAAATTAGTTTTCATAAAGGCTGTTAAAATGTAGTAGATTTACTTTTGTTATTTTAAAATGAATTAATTTGTAAACATTTTCTGAGTTTTAGTGATTATTTCTAGCATGGTATTAATAGCTATGACCTACATCAGGTATGACCTACATTGACAGAAGCTTATTACGTTCTCTGGTTTTAAGAGCGTAAAGGAATCCCAAAGGCGCAGTTTGAGAACCACTGCTCTAGAGAGTTCCCAGCATGCCCAGGCCAGGGCATAGCATGGGGTTTTGATCAGCTGTGGCGCTTGCCTGTGGGACCAGTGGTTACTTAAAGTTAAACATGGGCAGAAGAGAAGGCTCAGTGTGAGCCACTGAGCACTTGCTGCTCCTCCAGAGAACCTGAGATCAGTGCCCAGCATTCATGTCAGGCAGCTTACAAACACCTGTAACTCTAGCTCCAGGGGATCTGACACCCTTTTCTGGCTTCCAGGGGCAGCAGCACACTTGCAGCACCTACACAAATAAAATTAAAAACAGTCTTTAAAAAGTAAAAAATGAAGCCATTAGTTTCCAAAGAATGTGAGAAGTGCTAGCGCAGAAGTGTAGGTGCTTGCAAGGCACCTGGCCCAATAGTCGGGAGGTTTCCACACAACTGATGGCTCTGCTGATTCTTGAAGAGTGAATAAAAATTTATCCAGGCAGAAAATGGAGAGTTATTACTGTAAGTATATGGAAAAAGTAAGTCCCAAATGTCCACGTAAGCCGTCTTCTCCAAGCACATCTTTATTGAAGTTGTAAGAGGAAGGGGGTATAGCAGGAGTACAGGGTGAGGTGGGAATGGTGTGACAGGAAGCTAGACTAGATGACAGCAACAGAATCGTGAAGGTCCTAGTGAGTTCAGGAGTTAGAATCTATTCCTTTTAAGGATGGGGGACATTAAAACAAGAGACAGGCATTCGCTTGCATTTTAGACATATCTGCATAGTTGCAAAGAATGGGAGACACATTAGAATTCATTGCAATAAACTGATACAGAGAATGGAACTTAGACTAGGATGTGGCTAAAGAATTAGAGAGATGTAAGTTGAAGATATTGATGTACAGAGATGTATGGAGTCATGTCATTAAGATGAGTGCACTTAAAGAGGGAAGGAGGGGCATCAGGGTTGAACCTGGATTCCAGGTATAGCACCAGTAGTGATATCATGTTCACTGATAGAGCCCAGAAGGTCAGGCTTAGAGAACAGAAGGGGAAGTTATATTTTGTCTTTCTTTGGGCTGCCCAGGGGGGATCTGATCACTTGTTATTTGCATGTATGGTTCTGAAGTTAGGCAGGACACCTGTATTGGAGCCATAGAGTTGAGAGTCCAAATCATAAATGAAGCCACAGGCCAAATGAGCTCTTAGGATAAGGATCTAAACAAGAAGAATCAGCTGCCTGGGAAGGAAGTCATAACAGTTGCAGCATATTAGGAATAAACAAAGAAATGACGCAGTGCACACAGATTTACAAGAACCCAGAGACCATGTGGTCATTGCGGCAGAAGTAATAGTGTCCGGAAGGAAGGAAGGAAGGAAAGAGCTGAGTGGTGATGGGACCTGTTCAGTCAGTACAGTGAAGATTCAGAAGGAGGCAATTGTCGAATCATTCTTTGTTTCCACATAGTGGAGGGGAGTGGTCCCCTCCACAGCTTAAAGAGTGAGGCTGGGAGAGAGAGAGAAAAAATGGGAGGAGGGAAATAGCAAAAACAGATATAAAGGTGTTGATTTGAGAATACTGTAATTTCATAGACAGGAGTGTGTATATGTGTGTATGAGAGAGACAGACAGAGAATGAGATCCTTAGGGTAAGTTATTCCAGAAAAGTCGATAAGAGGGAATTTGGGGACAGATGGAAGAAGGCCATATCTTCAACCAGCTTCCAGTGAAGGCATGAGGTGACATGAGCTTCAGCGGAAGTTGAAGTATACTATAGTTAGAAAAGAAAGCACCTGGGTGGCTAGATGTCTCAGCCAGTAAGGCTCTTGCCGTGTGAGCCTGATGAGCTGAGTCTGATCCCTAGAGCCCACATCCAGAAAGTTGTCCTCTGGCCTGTGGTTCACCAGAGGTACCAAACATGGTGATGTACAAGGAGACACTGGTAGGTGTAATGAACTGTACCTTTAAATATTGATGATGTAATTACCCAATCTAACCTCTTAACAGAATGATGCCTTTTCATCATTGATTAAAATTTATCCTCAACAACAGTGATTTTTTTTTCCTTTTAGCACAAACATCATTTTATGGCCAGTGCAAATTATCCTTACATGTTTCTGTTGTTTGCTTTTCTGTTCACCAGGTTAAGTCGTCTGTTACACCACCATTTAGTTCTCTATGGAGAAAAATCTATTCATTATGAACACATTTATTGCTTCATTGACTTGCCTGTTTGAAATGCAGA
This sequence comes from Pachyuromys duprasi, assembly GCA_028658305.1. Taxonomy (NCBI): domain Eukaryota; kingdom Metazoa; phylum Chordata; class Mammalia; order Rodentia; family Muridae; genus Pachyuromys; species Pachyuromys duprasi. Next base: position 15,848,756 of record CM053765.1, read on the forward strand.
GAACCACAAATTAAATGTAGTGCTTTTCCATTTTAAAAAAGGGGGATGAACGGATGCTGTTTCTTGAACATTTGTCTCACATAACTGACAGCCCATACTCACAGGCTAACAGATGTTGGTCTCTGCTTGTTTGGTACCTGTTCCTCAGTGGTCGTTGCTGGAAGGGATGTGCCCTGAAACTCAACACACCATGTTCTACATCAGAGGAAGCCAGGTAGACACAGTGGAGTCAGTTGCTGTGGGGAAGCAGATAACTGTCCCCCAGAATCTATTACTGTGAGGGTGAAGATAAATTAAACAGGTTATAAAACAAGTTCTTGTAAAATTCTTGAGTAGCTGTGATACAAGGTTAATCCATAAGATACTTCTAGATTGGAATTTATGGCCTTTGGTAAATATTTCTTGTGTCTAAGACTTTGGCATTTGGTTTGGATGTGTACTTTACGATTTCCCTAGATGCCTAACTCTGAGTGTAGACCTCAGTACAGTACAAGGGTGCCCTCTCTTAAAGGAGAAGCCTACAGGATTTAACCTAGCAGCAGTCAGGCCTAACTTTGCCTTCTGAAGCCCTGTGGGCTGCCCCACGCCATTTTCCCTCAGTATTTCTTAGCACCTGTCCTTATTCTCTTCCCATTGTAATATCAAGGAAAACTCTGTTCCATGTCCTTTTCTAAAATAATATTTTTATTAATTAGTTGAGCATGTCATGCATGCATTTTGATCATATTTATCCCTTAGTCCTCTCTCTAACTCCTCCCAGATCTTTGTATTCTACTTAACATATATAACAGACTTTAAACTTAGAGGCTTCATCCTGAATGCAACAAATCCTATCAAGCCCTGTTGGCTCTGGTTTTTTGTTGTTGTTTTGGTTTGGTTTTTGGGTTTTGGTTAGTTTTTTTTTTTTTTTAACAGACAAACAACAAAGAGAAGCCCCTGCATTCTCTCTGGTTACATGTTCCTCCTTCCACCTTGGTGGAACCACTGTTCTCTCAGGCCCTCTGAGGACATCCCTAGATGTCCCTGTTCTACGTTAAAGAAACTCTTCTACATCTAGACCAGGATGGTAAAACATTGTACTCACCTTCTTGCTTCAGCTGAAATCCGTTGGGCATGGAGAGAATAAAAGGCTCACTCCCACCACACCGTCCTTGTAGACTCTGCTCTTTAGATCATTCTCCCGCTGACAGATTTGCCTTCTATTCAATTCTGTCACCCTCCGACCTCCTAGTCACTTATGTCATTCTTTGCCTCCCCCCAAACTCAAGTCCCTGCCTTCATCAAAGCTTCCCACTATTCTAAATTTTCAGTTCTTAAACTTTTTCACTTCTGGTGATCTTCCCCTTTTCTCTTAATAATCTTCTCGCTTAAACTTTAGACCATTATTAGGAAATGCAACATCCCTGAAATCTTATGTTCAGATAACTAATATAACATTGAGGGCTAGGGATGATGATGTCTATCCGCACTGGTTAGTTGTTTTGTTGTTGTGTCAACTAGACACAAGCTAGAGTCATCTGAGAAGAGGGATCTAATCTAGTCTCAGATTGAGAAAATGCCTCCATCAGATTCTTCTAAAAGTGAGTTTGGGGCATTTCTTAATTAATGATTTATGAAGGTGGGTCTAGCCCTTACTGTGAGCATGGCCATTCCTGGGTGGATTGTCCTGGGTTGTATATGAAAGCAGACTGAGCGAGCCATTTTCTTGCTTGCTTTTTAGTAGTATAAGCTGAGGTGGTAACATGAAGAAAGGAAGCTTTTGCCTGAATTTTATCTATGTATAGTGTATCTTAAGCTATTTCCTCAGTTCTGCTTTCCAGATTATTAAACTTCCCTTCAGCACTGTCAGCCCTACTGATTCTATTTTTCCATTTCAAGATTTTCAACTGGTTCCTTTTCATTTTTACCTTTCAGTCAACCTTTAGTTTTATAGTATTGTTGATGTCTAAGGATCCTTCATTTGTGACCTGGGATATTTATAGTCTTTTCAGAACTGTTCTATGTTTGTCCTCAGATTTGAATGACGGCCCCAAACATTGTGCTGCCTTTCATCATGCTGTACATATTTTCTTTTTATCAAGAATTTAACTTCCCTATGGATTGTCTCCATAAGAATTCTCCTGAAGGGTTTGGAATTGCCTCAGCTCCAACCCCAGGTGTTTGTCAGCTCGTAAATAAGGCATAAGAAGTGCTGGAGTGGGCCCTGATGGTGCACACCTTCAACCCCAGAACTCAGGAAGCAGAGACAGGAAGATCTTCGTGAGTTTGAGGCCAGCCTGGTCTACATAAGAAGTACTAGGCTAGCCAGGGCTACATAGTAAGACCCTGCCTCAACAGGAATCAAAATCAAAAAAAGGAAGGAAGGAAAGAAAGAAAGGAAAGAGAAAAGAGAAGGGAGGGAGAGGAAGAAGAAAGAAAAAAAGAAACTCTTGGAAGAGATGGAAATATTGCTCAGTATTTATGAGCACTTGCTGTTCTTGCAGAGAACTCAATTTCAGTTCCCAGTCACCTGTAATTCTAGTTCCAGGGAATCCAACACTTTCTTCTGGCCCCCATGAGTATCCACATGCAATGTGGCATACACACACACAAATAAATCTTCAAAAAGAAATGCTTGAGAATCTTACTATAGAGAAATACTTTGTGTTAAAAGAAATATAACAGGCATGTTATCTTCATTTCTTTTGACAATTTATGTTATTAATTATTGTTACTGTCATTACTATGTGTGTGTGTGTTCAATGTGTGTGAGTGCAGGTGCTTCTCAGGGAGAAGCCTGAACAGGCAGTAAAGAATGGATACAAAACTGTTTTAAGAGGATAATTCTGGGATCCCAGGGTTTATAATGTCAGCCAAAAGGTGGGATTATTAGGTTATAGATGACCATAGGCCCTGGTCCTAGACTCTTTACTGTACAGAGGTGTAGCCAAAGAACCAGCGTGCGTTCAAAACTGCAGACCCCAGGCATGGTCCTTATAAACCAATGCTTATCCTATAATACTTACCTTCACCTTCACCAATTTTGTCACAACCTCCAGTCCTTTGTCCCTACTGTTTTTCTTGGCCTGTAAACCTCTGTGGGGCTCCCTTTTTCTGTATACACACGTGCTAGGATGATTATACTCATAGCAATGCCCTCAGCTTTTCTTGTGTTTGGATGCTTCCATCACCGGCTCCCCCATCTACTTGCTTTTGACTTCTGGTTCCCCATTTTGTTACTGTACCATCAGTTGCTAAGTGCCTGCAGTACAAATAGTGTAAAATACATCATCCCAGCTGGGTCTGTGTATTGCCAGGGATCAGTCTGTATCCTCTCAGGCAGCTCCCTGAAATACTCTGAAACATTGGATACTTTTCTCAGGCTCCTGTCCCACCGTCTTCTCTCTTACTCTCAGCAAATGACCTTGCCTGCTATTTCTTTAAGAAAATGAAGTCATGGAAACACCCAGTGTCTTTCACTTCCTGCTCCCCCTCCATTGTTACACTGTGGATATGCCGTTTGATGCTCAGTATGGTTGAGAGTGATGGAGGCTTTCAGCAGCACTGACCACTGACCTGCCACTTCCCTCCTGTCACCATGGCAACAGTGCTATCTCCAGCCCTGATTCCCAGTCTCAGACAAATCTTTCCTCTATAGCTTTGTTCTGCCCCTTTCTGTCTCCTCTGGACCTAACCACCGTCAATTATCTTCTCTGTCTAAAGCTGTGCATCTAAGCGGCAGTCACTTCACTACTTAGACCCAAATCCCTTTCAATCCACTCTGATCTTATCTGTTCCCTGGTAAACTCTGCAGAAAGTGCTCTGACCTAGCTTCATTATGGCTTCTTTGCTGCTAAAACCAATGGGCTCTTCAGTGCTCCTCTGTCATCCGTCCCGTTGTTGAGCCCACCATCTGAACATGCTCGTCACCGTGGACACCCCTGGCCCTCCTGGCTTCGTGATCTCTTCCTTTGAATGTTGTCTCCCTCTTGAGTTCTGCCCTAGGCTGCTTCTCATCTTGCTCATTAAATTCTCAGTGCCTTGCCTGTGGATGGTGCTCAATCAATAGCAAATTAAGTATGCAAATCCAGCTGTCGGTTTCCAATTCAAACCATAGACTCCGAAGTCTTTAAAAGTTTAAGCAAGAAGGAGCAAACTTTTTTGAGGGCTACACATTTCCATTACACATGATATATTGCTTATTGCAGCAGGAGTCCACTGGGGGGTGGGAAGCATAGAGCTTATTTGAGAGCTAATGTTGCTATATGTTAGCCACAGAACCGATGTAGCCAATTTATGAGAAATACAATAGAGAGATTACTTAGCAGCTGTCTCCCCACACTCTCATTTCATTTCACTCCACAGTTCTTGGCAGAGAATCTGGAAAAGAAAAACATAATAATAATTAAGCCGCACTGTGTTCTCCTAGACTAAATGATGTCTGCTGTTCCAGGAAACAAATCTTACGAGGCAGTGTGTGTTCCGTGATTATTGAAAATAGAACGTTCTCAAAGGTTTGGGTTTTGGTTTGTTTTTTTTTTTTTCCTTTTTCCTCCTGGAGACTTTCGATTAAACATTATGGCCTTTCCCCTTCCACATCACGTAGTAAAGTTTCCCTTAGCCCTGTATCCCACATGCAGAATGGCAGTGCCGAGCCCAGGCTGCATTAGATTTTAAAGCCCACTTTGAAAAACAGAATTCAAAAGAGAACTATTGAAGGTTCCCTTTCCACTGAGGTAAAGCGATGCCTCCTGTGGTGCATTTGGTTGTTTAGTCACCCCTCACCCTCGAAACAACCGATTATGTCACTTTGAAGTACACACTATTTGATGTGTGGAGAGACTCCTGCCAAAAGAGCAACCAAAATTACCCATTACTGTATTTAGTCCTGACCTGCTAAGATTTCTTTTCCTAATCTTCAAACTCTGTCAATCAGAAGTTTCCACGCCTTGCTCAGCCATGGGTTTCAGGAGCATGCTGTTTTGGTCACATCTGTCCCTGCCTCGGACTGCACACATGAGCAGAATCAAGAAGGAAGGCTCGTCGCAGTCAAGTCAAACCCAAGGCTCTACTACCTGCCCACTATACCATCCCCATCTTGACCACAGAAGGGCTTAAGAAAGATCTCACAGCCACGCTTGCTTTCACTAGTGACCAATATATGGCGTGGGGAAAGGCAAGCACACGAGACATGCAGAATGCATGACCTGTGCACCCAAGACAGTCCATGCAGAGTCAGACCCAGATTCTGCCTGGTTAAAATTGATTGTCAGCAAGACAGGATCAGGACTTAGCTTGCAGACAAGCCTTTGGGCACACTGGGGCGCTATGTAAATTAGGTTAACCTCTGGGCATGTCTATGAAGCATTGTCCTGATTAGACTAATTGAAGTGGGAAGGTCCACCTAAGAGTGGGCAGTATAAGTGCCTGGGTGCGGATCCTGAATGAAAAGGAGAAAGCGGACTGAGTGCAAGCCTTCGTCTCTGTCTGCTTCCCAACTGCATGAAATGTGAACGCCTCATGATGATGTGCCATGCCCTCTTCCTATGAGCAGTAGAAACCCACCCTCCCTTACTTTGAGTCTGTCAGGATCTATTATCACAGCAACTGAAAAGTAACTGAGACAGTACGTAAGCCAGAACAGGGATTCAGGACAGTGAAAGATGTGAAAGTCATTGCCTGTAGTCAAGCATGGCAGTGCACACCTGTAATCCCAGCCGCAGAGAAGCTGAGACAGGAGGATCATGAGTCTGAGGTCAAGCTGGACACATAGCAAGTTCAAGGCCAGCCTGGCTACACTGTGAAACCCTGCCAAAAAGAAAAAAAATAATTCATGACAATGAGCTTTTTGGCTTCCTAAAAGTGTCCATGTTTAAAATTTTAAAAACATTGAACTAGCCAAACAAAACTTGGCTAGAGATGCAGTATTACCCTGAGATTGAGTTTCAGATCTCCAAATTATGCCAGACCTCTCCTTAATTCCCCTTTTGTTCACTCTGTACACTCCTCTTCCCACTGCCAGCTTCCCCATCTTACAGGCACACAGATGCACACACAGACACACATGCATACATTCATATACGTACACTCACATACGCGTAAACACATGCACACACATACACATACGCACATGTGTACACACACACTGCAAAGCTGCAGTAAAAACTGCTGCTTTGTTTTAGAGAATCGCGTTACAGAACACACTACTCTTTGAAAGTTTGCGTATGAACCCAGAATCATTTCAAAGACTTGAAAGGTCCTCAGCCCTTGTCGGTGTTTACAGAGTGCCTGCAAAGCACAGTCGTTGTTTAAAACTCCTAGCAAATAACATCAAGATGCTGATGACTTCCAGTATAACTTCATCACAGAGCACTCTTTCTGGTCCAGACCCACTCAAGCATACCATGTCTACTTGGACAACTTGTAAGCATGTGGCTGTTCAATTTACTCAAATGTGCTGTTGCTTTGTATCAGCCATGTGTCATGATCCACCTACTGACTCAAGTGAAAACTGTCCTAGCATCTTCCTTATAAACTATACTTTCTTTATTCTCTCCTGCTGTGGCTTGGATAGGGAATGTCCTCCAAAAACCTTTAAAAAAAAAAAAAGCAACTATAAAAGGCTCAGTCCTCAGCTTAGTACTGTTGGAAGATGATGGGACCTGTAAGAGCTCAAGACTAGTGTGAGGTTCTAGGTCATGGGACATGTGTCCTCAAAAGATGCTGCAGAGCTCTGGTCTCCCATCTCTCCTTCTCATCCCATTGGTGTAGAGAACAGCTTTGCTAATGCGCTTTTCACTGTGATATGCCATATTTCGACAGACCCTAAAGCAGAGGTGTCAAACATGATCTCAAATTGTGAGCAAAATTATGCCTGTCATCTTTTTAAGTTGATCATCTCAGGTATTTTGTTATAGTAGTGGAAATCTGGCTAATGCAGCTCTCACATCTTTAAGGCTTCCTCAACAAATGCTATTGGTCCTATACCTGTGACATCTAATAACAGTGCTGTTCAAAGGAGAGCCAGCAGGATGCGGGTCCATGATCCATGTCACTGGTGCAGGACGAGTTAACTGTGGAAGTTGGGAGTATTAGAAACTTTCTATAGAATATTGACCTGGGCACAATGACCAGGTTCACAAGAGTGGACTCACTGGACAGAGTATGGACAGGGTATAGACAGGGTAAAATGATGACTAGTGTAGTACAAGTTATGTGATAAATAAACCCGTGAACCCTGGGGCCATATCCAAACCATGACAGTTTGTAATCAGCTTGTCAGCTGCACACTAAAAGTAATAAAACAGCATAACCACTTATAGTTAGAACTTGTATTCACCAGTTTTAACTTCTAAGCAGTTTTTACTTTTGTGGTTAATTACAATAGGTTTTTTTTTTCTTTTCCTCTCCAAGTGGTTCAAGATGAAATGAGTTTCACTGTTTTGGGGGTACTGAGAGGTGGTGTAAGAAAAGAAAATACTTACATTTCCCCGTGCAGCAGAATGGGGATGGTGGAAATTATCCTGAGAATCCAAGACCCAAAGAGTTTGTGTGGTTTCCTCAGAGGTGTGGTCCCTGACGTGCTGGATTTGGTTTACAGCTATAATGAATGTTGATATCCTAAGAACAGTGTTCAGTAATTTACAGAGAAATTTGTGGAGACCATGAAGCAATGAAACGATTAAAAAAATCACGGGCTGTTTACTTACAGACATTAAGTTTAAAACCACAAGAATTTCTCAAAAGAAAGAATATTGGGTTAGAAAACCAATCACAGCCGATGTCTTCTATCCCACGAGTAAACACGAAGGCTTTGCGTGCTGCTTTCTATGGACCATTCCAGCCTGGCAAACCAAAGTCTGTGCACAGTGGAGGAGACCAGACTCTGCCAACAGTACTAACAGCAGAGACGGTAGCTTGAGCCCTCAACTCCCTGGCCACCACCATCACCCAGCATGCTCTGGAAACAGACAAAGAAACAAAGGCTGAGTCACAGAGCGGTTAAAGCTGGCAGCGCTGTTTTCATTTTAGCGTGATGACTCCGCTCACATCCCATGTGTGTGCCTCTCGGTGGAGTAGGTGAGCTTTCAGCTTTGTTACAAACATCACCACGAAGGATGATGCTGCCAGTGGCGCACTTGGAGTTGAAACATCGGAGGTAGTTCTTGCTGCACAGAAAGGATGCTGGAGCCCCAAAGAGCTCAGACCAGGATGGAAGTCAGCATACTGTCTCTCATGAGGAATTCCCACTAGAAAAAAAGAATGTTGGCAGAAACACATAGTAGCCTTAGTGTTGTACTGAAAATTGGGAGTTAGGTCAAGGCTCATGTGCTCAGTTTGGGGTGGTTCTCTCATGTCGTATGACCCTATGGCAGCAGACCATAAACAGCTGTTGCTGAGGTCTGATGGTAATCGGGGATCAGGGTTGAAGATGTTGCAAGTTCAGAACAGTTCTCAGGAACCACAGTGTGGGGGCTGCAGGTTACACCCAATGACAGAGCTCTTGCCATGTGTGCAAAGCCCCATCCTGCCCCCATTGCTTCAAAAATTAATAAAATAAAAAATAGCCACTGAGAAAATGGTTTGGCGTCAATTTGTTGGCTATACAAACAGGACAAACAGTATTTCTTAGTCATCAGATAACTGCAGTATTTAGTAATTTTTTTTTCAAGATAGGGTTTCTCTCTGTGGCCATAACTGTTCTGGACTTGCTCTGCAGACTAGGATGGCCTCAAACTAAAAATGATTTGCCTGCCTCTGCCTCCCTGAGTGCTGGGATTACAGGCGTGTGCACCATACCCAGTTATTAAAGTATTTTTATATCATCTGTCTATCTATTTAGTGAGTGTGTGTCTGTGTATCTATGTGTCTGTGTCTCTGTGTAGATCAAAAGACAACTGTTGGGACTTGGTTCTCTCCTTTGCACCGTATCGGTCCTGGGGATTGAACTCAGGTGGTCAGGCTTAGTGACCAGCACCCTTACCCCAAGCCATCTCACCATCTCTTGAGCCTGCTTCAGTTATTTTTGATACTCTTTACACTTTCACGTAACAAAGAAGTGCAGGATATTTTCTCAAGGGTAGAAAAGATGGAAGAACAAACGTTAAGTGGGAGCTTGAAAGAACCGTTTGTACTGCTTGCTGTGACATGTGCTCTACAACTTGCCCATCATCAGTGGTGAGGGTGAACACCTTAGGTTGTAGAAAGCTCCCCAATTCTTCTTACCATCAAAAGAAAACTGATGCCTTTAAAAGTTGAGGCATTTGGAATGCATGAGTTCAAGGAAAGGTAATGTAGCAGGGTAGGTTGCTGGGACAGATCTACTGAGGTCTTGGACTCAGGAAATATAGTAGCATGTGTTCTTTTTTTAGGTGATTTAAAAAAACTTAGCTGACTGAAATTGCTCTAAAATTCTGTCTGTTCTGTGAGACTTGTTTAATTAATATTAATATTAAAGTAAACCATGGAAACAGTTTAGAGATATACTGTCCTTCACAAGGTATCTTATTAGCAATCTTACCTAGATTCAATAAATTGTTGAGTAGAAAGCAAGTCAATTTGTCATATTAAAAACCTTAAATCTTGCCATATTTGTTCAGAGACATTTAATAGGAGGACCAGCATTTCCCTTTAAAATGGAAAAATCTGAAAAGTATAATAAAAAGCCTATATATTATTTGCTTAAGTGGACAAATAGTATGTAGTTTCATGCTTATACTTTCCCTACATTATGCTTACCCTTGAAGTATTTATTTATTGTCTCTAATGTATTTATTGCAATAAAATTCCCTGGTTATTGAACTAATACTATAAAACCACAACTCTTACTATATTCTTTTCATTTTTTTCTTAGCAGTTTATCTATATTAGTTTTTTTCAGAACACCAGCAATGGATTGGAAATGTCTAAAAGAGATCTTCCCCAGGGTTTAAGGAGTGTTGCCTCATAGGACTCAGCATAAACTGAGGCTTTTTCTCAAACACATTTGTCTTCTAAGTATCTCCCACAACCGGACGTGATCTCAGTAACTTCATTTCAAACAGGAAAATGGTTACTGAGTCTGAAACAGCCTTAATGAATGTGTCTGAATGTATGTAAACATCACCTGATACAATTGACCCCAAAGAAGACCTTTTAAAAATATGTATTTATTTATATATTTTATGTATGTGAGTACTCTGTCTTTATATATGTGTACACACTAGAAGACATCAGATCCCATTATAGATGGTTGTGATAAGCCAGAATGTGGTTGCTGGGACTTGAACACAGGACCTCTTGAAGAGCATCAATGCTCTTAACCACTGAGCCATTTTTTTCAGCCATTCTCCACCCCCCCCCCAATCCCCCCATGCCAAATAAGACTTTCAACACACATCTAGCTCTTGTTTTGAAAGCACAATACAGTAGCTGGTTACACACCAAAGATCACAAATAGACATCTCAAGTTGAAATTTATTATTCTTTTTTTAGAAATGTGGTCTCATGTAGCCCAGACCAGCCCCACGCTAAGGATGGCTTTGATTTGTTATTCTCCTGCTTCCACCCTCCCAAATTTTGGGATTACAGCTGTGTACTACCATCTCTGGTTTAAGCAGTGCCAGGGATCAATCCTAGGTAGGGCTGCATGCATGCTAGGCAACCGCTCTACCAACTGAGCGAGCTGCATCCTCAGGCCTTGGGGGAATTTTTAAACAGCAGCTGTTTCGTTACACACGCATGTCTGAAGTGGCCTAGTTCCCTTTGTATTGCTATACCAAATCAATAGAGACTGAGTACTGCATTTGGGAAAGAGGTTGGCTTTGGCTTGTGGTTTGGAGCCTGAAATGGCCACTCTTAGACAGCCAGATCTGTCCAGTGGACTTACAAGGTGCAAATGCACAAGATGTACACATTGCATGCCTCTAGCTACAGAACTAGGCAAACTTCTTTGGCTAGAGAGGTCACAAGAGAATCTCTGCTTATGTTGTGCCAAATAGACATGTAATTAAGCTGACTTCTGAACGTTATGTTTATGGCCATAGACTAGCACAGCCTCAGGCCTGACCTGAGAAGCCTCTTTCAGCAGTGGGGACCCATAACTGGCCAAAGTACTGGGACTAAGTGACAGATTGAAGGCTCAGCCCCGAAGGGGAGGTCTGTGTCACCCCTTCTCAGGCCTAAGAAACAACACAGGAGAGGAAATGGAAACTCGGGAAAAGGACTGTGAAAATCAAAAACGGGGAGGAGTGTGGTGGGTCCCCATCTTCAGGATAGGCACCGCTGATGCCATCATGAACACAAAGCAGTTGTGACTGCCTGCATGGGGCCTGAAAAAAGAGGAGGGAGGGTGGGAGAGAAGGAGAAAAGGATGTGAATGTAGGAGAGGGCCAACTGGGAAGAAGTGGATTGGTGGGAATGAGGAGGGAAAAGGTAGCTGGGCACGGATGTAATCATAGTGTATTTTATATGTACATATTATTGTCAATTAAAAAAAAGTCATGATAATGGGGATCAGGCTTCCCCACTTGGGAAACATACCATATCCAAGCCACAGTGGTGGCTTTCTGTTAAAAAAAAAAATCTAGTTTCAGTCCTACATATGAAATCAAAGTTGTGTATCTCAGAAAGCAGCTGCAGTGCTGACGTAAGCATTTAATGATGGTTTATGCCAAGAGTCCATAAGGTGGCTTCAGGAAACCTGAGCACGGAGAAAGCTGGCTAGGTCATTACGTGTCCCCTTTCAGCATCACTCAGGCACACTCAGCGAGGATGAGGCCTGCTCTCGGAGATGCATGTCTCCTCTGCCAGTTTTCTCCTCAAGTTCCTTCTCCCTGCAGTGAGGAGAGGGAAGCAGTTGATCCCTCCAGTCCACCTGCTACTCTCTGAGGGTCACCCGAATGCCAGTTCCTCTCCACTCTGGTCATCTCACGCTGACTTCTAGTTTGGCATTATTTGAATCCCGTTGACAGTAAACAACCTCAGCACCGTCCCCCAGGGCTCCCCCCAGGCTCCTTGGACCTCCAGCAGTCTTACGTACCCTTATGACATCATTCACTATCCATTATTGCTTTGGTCCCAAAGATGATGCGGACTTCATGAATTGATAGTTACTACTTTCTTGAAAAACTGACTGCAGAAAAAGGTTTTGCCTTTTTACCACCCCCCCCACACCCCGTTGCTTATCTATCTAGCCCATTTCTTTTAACAACAACAACAAAAAAATCCTTCTCTTAAATTAGCTTTGATTCCCAGCTGATAAACTCAGTGGCCCCATGGTGGTCTGGCAATGGTGCCCCAAATGCCATGCTCAGCCGCCTTGCAGGCCCAAGATTGAATGTGAGTAATCTGTGTCATGCAGTGACATCATGATTAATCGCACCGCCCCCGTGGTTGATTGTGATGAAATGCAGCAAGTAACGCCCTAGACCTGGTGGCTGCTACAGTTAACTGTTACCATAGTAATAGTGATGTCCAGGAGAGGGGCGTGAGGGGCTAGTTTGGACTCCGTTGATGTTCTGTAGAAGAAAACAGTAAGCTCAAATCCAAACACACAGTAGAAGCGAGAAGAGAGTATCAAATGCTTCTCCTCTTCCATCTCTACTGCTACTATCTTCTTTTCTCAAACATAATTTTGTAGCAACTTCCCAGAACCAGAACCAGTTTGCCTAACTTATAATCCATTTTTATATAGTTCACAAAGATCCTTAAAGCCAGCGCCTGTGCTGAAAAACCTCCAGTGACATCCTTCTGCATTTCCAGAAAAAATTAACCACTTTGACCTCTCATTTCAAGCCATTTCGCTCCTTACTAAAGCCTTGTCTGTCTAGCTCTCTCGGGCCTAGGGCTCCCTTCTAATAGAATTCTCTTTCCTTTGGACTTATGCTTTCTTACCTAAACAAACATTATCTGCTCACTTGTCTATCCCTGTTGAGCTTGTCGAGCATGCACAAAGCCCTTGGTTCAGCCCCCTCACCACATCTACAAAATGTCTGCAGTGTTTGGTTGTTGTTTTTTTTTTATTTTAAACATTTTTATTTTTACTGATGTGAATGCTCTTGTTTACAGCACACCAGAAGAGGGTGCCAGATCTCATTAAAGATGGTTGTGAGCCACCGTGTGGGTGCTGGGAATTGAACTTAGGACCTCTGGAAGAGCAGCCAGTGCTCTTAACCACTGAGCCATCTCTCCAAGCCCTGTTTTTCTGTATTTTAAATAGCAAGTCCCACCTCATCCAGATGTAGTTTTCTTCTAAATTTGAGAAATCTTATGTTAAAACTTTTTGACTCTGATTTTTAGTTTATGCTGTGATATAAGGTAAATATAAGTTTCTGTTTCTTAACATTGTTAAGAACATTGCATCTGGCGGCACCTGCCTGGAATCCCAGCACTTGGGAGGCCTGAGGCAGGAGGATGGTGAATTCAGTGCCATCCTGGGCAGCGTAACCTCAAAATTCTCCATACTTTTTACACTACGGCTTTCATATATGAAATCCCTATATTACCTAGGGTCATATTTCTAAATTCTCTACGTGGTGTCATCAATCTAGAGTTTTGAAGTCAGACACATTTTTTTTTTATGTGGGTAGCTTTATGACTCATCCTGGTATCTTCTATAACAAGTTTTTTTTTCTTATTCTCCACATTAATCTCTGATATGAATTTCAGTGTTTCCTATGTAATAAAATATGCTGTTATATTACTTAAAATATTAAATCTGTAAATTAACTTGAACTTGATGCTTGCAATATTTTATTTTTCTTCCATAAAAATGTTTGTGGTGTCATTTAGCTTGGATTGATGCAGCCCACTACCTTAGGTTACCAAGTAGATCGTCATTAAGAATGTGTTAATACAAGTACAGTTCATCATTATAAAAGAAACCTAGATCTGAAATTAAAAATTTAATAGTTGTTCCAGAAGTACATTTTTTTAACTTGTAGAATGTGTTTCTGAATTCTGAAGTTCCTAAAATTCTATGTAGATCAGCATTTCTGGGCAGTCACTTAGGAGTGCATTGCACAGCCAACATCATCAGGGATCTTCCCTTTGTGTTGATTTCTCTTATTTGTTTTTCCTACTTATCACTGTGCCAAGACCTCCCAACAGTTTATCCAATAAAACTCAGGATAAAGAACATCTGCTCTCTCAGATGCTTAGGAGGCTGAAGCAGGAAGATCAAAAGTTCATATCCTGCCTGGGCTTCAAAACGAGTTCAAGGTCAGTGAAGGCAACTCAGCAAAGGCCTGTCTCGGAGTACAGAGTACACAGCGGGTCTGCAGATGTTGGCTTAGATAGGGTGAGCCCCTGTGATCGGTCCCCAGGACTGGCAGAAAGGACGTTCTGTACTTTGTTGTCCTCCTGCTACTAGCCACCGGAATTAAGAGCAGAACCGGGGCCCGGCGCTGATGATGAATGCCTGAACTCCCAGCACTCAGGAGCAGAGGCAGGCAGATCGCCGAGTTCCAGGACAGCCTGGTCTACAGAGTGAGTTCCAGGACAGCCAGGGCTACACAGAGAAACCCTGTCTCAAAACAAACAAACAAACAAAACCCACTGACTTTTTATTTTAGTGGGTGTGTTTTGTTTGCTTCCCAGAAATTGAAAGTCTGGAGTGTATTTTTTTAATTGGTTCCCCCCTCTGTGGTGTGTGAGTGTGTGTGTGTGCGTGTGTGAGTGTGTGTGTTGAGGGGGGGGGGGAGTATGCTCTCCCATTCAGGAACATGTGAACATGGGGACATCCTCCTCAGACACCGTTCTGCTTTGTTTCATGAGTCTCTCACTGAGCCTTACAGATGCAGCCAGACTGACTAGCCAGCAGGCCCCCAAGGTCACCCAGTCTCCATCCCAGTGTTGAGACTATAGGCACACACAGCTCTTTAACATGCATGCTGGCATCTGAACTCAAGTCCTCGGCAATCACTTTTCCTACTGGACCACCTCCCCAGCTCGCAAACTTCCTTTTAATCGGATTGACATGCTAATAATTACCACGGGCTCTCATAAAGCACACTAAGAACAGACTGTTTTATTAGAAGAATGTGTTTTTTTTCCTATGGCTACTTTCCATTTTGACACATGGCACACATTTTTTTATTTTTTAATCTTTTGTTCCAAACTGAAAGGTTTCCCATTTGAGTGGATGTTCGTACTCATGGCCCCGAAGCTCTTGCAGACTTAGCGTTCTCCCGTACCAGCTCTATCTCCAATCTGCTCGTTCTCCTTTCCCCTTTGTTCTGTCTTTCTCAAATTCTGTTTTCCTAATTAAACCACCAAATCAGTCATAACTGCAATCTTCAGAAGGTTCCAGGAACATAGTTCATCTCCTCACCCTTGCTCCTAACTCTGATTTATAGCTGTCTATGTCGTTTTAATTAAGACGGATTTCATAATGAAATTCCTCTCATTATGATATCAGTGCTGGTAAACTCAGGGTTTGCTAAGGGCTCTTTCCTTAAGCACAGCCCAGCATCTGTGAGGGAAAAACATAATGGAGACCTCTAATGGAAAGTTTTCAAATACATGCTTGTTCTGTATTTTTCAAGCACTGTTTTGCAATGTTTTGTGCTTTTTTTTCCCCTCCCCTGAGTTATGAGAATGCTTGCCTGGGCTGTTCTGGGGAAGACGCGTGGTGTGATATAGAGATTGCCAAGTTCAGGGCCCAGATCCTTGTGACTCACTCAGCCCAGAATTCCATGTGGCTGTGAGAAAAGCTTTGGGGTGACTGCTTAATAAAATGATTCTGATTTCAAATTTATCCCCCATCCCCACTTTAGCTCAGAATGGCCAAGAAGTTGGGAAGGGGGATTCAGGGTTCTCTCTCACTCCTAGTGCTGCTGGCAGAAGTATGCGTGGCTGTTAAATGGCCAGCAATATTCTGCAACCTAGCTTTTCTTCTGTTTGTAAAGTGGGACCAAGATGGCTTTTTGACATGGGTCTTAAGATCTCTGAAGCAGCCAGAATTAGGATCTGGGAAGCTGAGACCTAGCTGGGAAAGTAGCTTTGTACCTTTGAGGCCAGCGTTTGTAAAATGCATAGTGAGCCCAGCTCTTCTAGGTCCCTTGAAGAAAATGGCCATGTGTTACTGTCCCAGGAAGAGAGCTGAAATTTGGAAGCAGGGAGGGCAGGTTAGTAAAGGCCTTTCTCCCACTCTCCTGGACCTTGGAGTGCTGGCGGGTGTGAAGCCCTGATCACAGCTCCCTTTCAGGAACTGCAAGGGTGGGCACGGTGAAGCGCTAGAGGCAGTTTATCTCGGGGCATTTGCACTCCAAGAGAATGGCACTGAACACGGGCTCTAGGTCTTTTTTATGCCTATAGTTGATTCAGATTTTTTGAAAGTATTCTTAGTGTTTTCTTTTCTCTCTCTCTCTCCCTCCTTAGAAGCTGTCTTCAGTGAAACTTCTAGTACTTATCACTAAAGAGTATCACTGAGTCAGAGAATCAGGCCACTCAGTCTCTGGCGGGAACTGTCACAGAAGGATGTGGGTCCCAAGACAGCATTCCTTCCCTGTCAAATGTCTCTGTACAAGTTCTGTCCAGAGCATCTTCTCTTTCATCCTGTCTTTATAAACTCCTATCATGGAAGGCCCTGGAATGCTGATTGCCTTTCCTGTGTTGTCCGTCACTCTCAGGATGATTTTACCAAATACAACTTTTGCGTCAGCTGTCACCTGTAGACTTGGAGTTCACAAAACGGGGAGAGGTGTTTGTGTGTGCACTGTGGTAACAAGTGCTCCTTGGGGAATATTCTAGAACTAGAAGAAAGTCTGAAGGGAGGAAAAAAAAAATCCTACCCAACCAAAGGTGATGATTGTTCACATTCTGGTACTTCTTTTCTATGTCCAAGCTTCCTATTGTTAAAATAAGCGAGAGTTTTGTGTACTGAGCCTTTCAATCATTTGTCAGCTCTGCTGTATAAATAGCCCCACAATGAACATATGTTTCTGTATTTTCTGATTATTTTTGCAGAAGTTTCTAGATGTTGACATACAGCATTAGGGAGCTCGATCACTTTATTGTCATTATGGTCTGACGCTTCTGGCCTAGTGGCCTGATTAATGGACCCCACTGCCCAGCCCCATGGCATGTGCCTCTTACTGGCTCCTGCCAATGATAGGCCCTTGTTTATTTTTCAGGTCTGTGCTAACTTAATGGCAAAAGACTGTTTCATTATTGTATTTTATTTTAGTGTTTATGGGTAATATTAAAAGTTTTCACATGCCTACTAGCTTTTCAAATTTTCTTTTTTTCTCTAAATTGGCTATTGTCTTCTGCCCATTTTATCTCCATTAGTAGAATATTTCCCTGTTTCTGTTTTTTTTTTATTTTATTAATTCTTTTGAGAATTCCGTACAGTGCATCTTGACCCTGTATACCCCTACTCCTCCGGGATCCACCCTGTACCCACCCCTACTTCACGTCTTTCTGATTTTTTAGGAGAGCCGATCTTGCAGCAGATACGATGGTTCTCTGGTCCTGACAGTCTCTCCACCCCCTCAGCCTTACGTGTAGACGTTATGTCATGAATGGATCAAGCGGGTGGAGGCCCCCACAGTCAGATGACTGCTGTGTTTTGAGTAGCTGTGGGTCTCTATAGGAGTTTCTGTCTGCGGCAAAAAGAGCTACACTTATCTGTAGATGTGAGGGTGAGTATTAAGAATGTGGCTAGAGATTATAGTGGTTTAGGAAAGTGGCAGCGATAGGCTCTCCCTTGGCTCCGTGGCTCACCAGCCACAGGTAGTTGGTGCTGTCACAGTGCCAGGCATAACTTCCTGCTGCTGAGTGGGCCTCAAGGCCAGCTACGGAGCTGTTGCTTACCCAAGTATCTAAGTACCACCACTGCCCCTTTAGGAAGAGCTTGCCAGGCACAGGTCAAATCCAGACCAGTTCCCCCTAGTCCCACATCCAAAGTGTGTGGTCCCTTCAGCAATGGGATATTAGCTTCTTTTCTGGAAGGTACCAGGGGCAACAACAGTAGCCTGTATTGCGTAGGGATCTCTTGGACTCCCTTAAGCAACAACTTGAAAGGAGGTTTCCCATGTCTGGCACTGAGGTTCTTGTCAGATAGCCTATGTAATTTTAAGTAAACATAAAATAATATAATTCCCTATAGCATTTAAAAATATCTTTAGGGTTATTTATTCCTCTTCCTCCTTGTTGCCCTCCCTCTTCCCTCCCTCCTCCATTCTCCTCCCTCCTCCATCTTTCTTCCTTCCTTCCCAGGTAAGTCTCTGCCATGGGTTTTTCCCACTTGCCCCTGCCTAGCAACCTTGTCTTACTAGTACCCTCTTTCTGTTTCTATTTTTATTGCAACTTACTTTCTAGTTTATTGGTTTTCTCTCACTTTTACAATGGCATCATGATATTTTGCCTTTCTGGCTTTATTACATTGTTATTTATTTTATTTTATGTACATGTGTGGACATACTAGTGCTATAATATGTACATGGAAATCAATGGACAACTTGCAGAATTAATCCTCTCCTTCCACCATGTGGGTCCCAGGAACAGAACTGAGATCCTTTTTGTTTATTCAAATCTGTAGTCTTTTCCTTCACAGTTTATTCTGTCACATTTTTAGTAAGAAAGTTTTCCTTAAGACTAGGTTAAAATCCACTTCCCTTTTTTTTGGTTGGTATGAATTTTAAAACTGTTTAGCACTTTTAGATGTATTTGAAATTTATTTTGGTACGTACTGTGGGGTGAAGAAATAAACACTTTTATTTCCAAGTAGCTGTAGCTGGCCAGTTTTCTCTGTGTTTGTGTTTATGATGTCTATCGTATATGCTATTGAGTTGGTTTTGGTTTTTTATTTTTTTGTTTTTGTTTTGTTTTGTTTGTTGTTGTCCAAGACAAGGCCAGGCTATGTTTTCATTCAGTTCTTTTGTTTGTTTGTTTTGAGACAGGGTTTCTCGGTGTAGACTTGGCTGTCATTCAGTTGTTTTGTTTTTTGTTTTTTGTTTTTACATATGTGAAAACCTGTCCAGGCTGCTCTGCCTCTTACACCTATCCATGCTCCAGAAGTTCTCACATTCCCATTTCTTAGGACATATTCTAAAACCTGATTCTTTATTGTTTTCAAGTAGCTCTCGGCCCAGGTTGCCTGTTTCTTTTCCAGACGAATGGCAGAATCATTTTTTTTGTGACGTTCCAAAAATTTCCTTTGGGGTTTTGATGAAAATTGCATTCAACCTGTAAATTAATTGGGAAGATTTTGGCATCTTTACACTGTTTAGTCTTCCCATCCAGGAACATATACTGCACGTCCCTTCACGTTTTCAAATACCCTTTTATGTGTCTCCGTGGAATTTTGTAGTTTTCTTCTTGCAGGTTCAACGTTTTTCATATTAAGGCGTTCCCAGATTCTTTTATTTTGAGTAGTTTTTCAAAATGGAGCCCTTTCTTTTGTACAGATCACTGTTTTTAATATCCCTTTGTCTACAGTATTTGCCAAGTACTAGCAGGCATGTAACAGAAAAGTATCTTTCTTCCTTTCCCAGCTCATAAGCACTGGGATTTAAAATAAATCAAGCTTAAATGTATTTCTTTTTCTACTGAGGTCATGAAAGGCAAAGTGATTTTTGAGGATCGTGTAACATGTTAGGTAGTGACTGTAGATGACTAACTCCCAATGTCTGTATCCTTTGCATCACAGACTTGACAAACTTAAAATTACCCCAAACTGCACTCATTCTCTTCCTTGTATTAGTTTACTGGGTGGTTATAACAAATTACCACAGGCTTGAAGGCTCAAAACAACGTGGACTTGTCATCTGCTGTTAGTGAGGGATGGCAGTAGTAGGCCACTAGGCCTCTGTCCTTCAGTCGCTTCCTGGCCCCACTTCACCACAACTTCCTGACTTAACTTAATGGAGTTCTGTCCAAAGCAATCACAGCTCTTTGCTCTGTTCCAAACTGGGTTACTAATACTCTGACCCTCAAACTGTGAGCCAAAATAAGTCATTCCTTTAATGGCTTCTGTCAGGTATAGCAGCAACATGGATGGAAAGTTATATTTTCCCTCCTCAATAGGCTCTTGTATGTATCCATTCATGTATTCAACACATATTCAGTAAACACCCCCATGTCCTGCTTCTGCCCACTGAGTGTTCCATAGGCACATGAGGTAGAGCACTGTCGCAGAGCTGGCCAGCCTTCATGGACCGCCACTCTATCAAAGAAGCCGGGGTTCCTTTCTCTGAGTCCCGCAGGATGAGAAGAGTGCTCTGTGGAGCAGGTTCCTGGCGTTCACAGAACAAACAATATGGATGGCGGGGAAACAGGGAGGCATTTCTGTTTTCTGTAGTCCTGGGGTTTTAAAGATTTCCTGAAATTTCTTTCCAGTCGTTCTCACTGCTTCCCGAGTAGACCTTATTGTCCAGAAGGGAATTGTCTGGGGACAGGGTGCAGTGGGAGGCAGGTGACTGTCAGGGTCTGCCCAATTCAGATTCGGCCCCCGACATTCTGCGTTTCTCTCACCCCCTCCTCTAGGAAGCCAAACAAGAGGAATTTTCTCTCACACAGTCTCTGGGTTTTTGTTTTCTGAGACCCTCATACTCAATTGCTGTGCCTCTTTGCTTGAGCATAATGTAAATACTTAATTTGTTTAATAAATATCCTGAAATGGCCTCTTGGAGTTGTTACTAGAAGGGCACGAACCTTTTAAGTCACTTAGCCGGCACAGATCAACACTTAATGTCCTTAATGATGAGCGTGATCTTTTTTAGTGGCTGAAACGCTCCGTAATCAATGATGTGGCCCTGCCCGGAGGCAGGAGAAGCTAGATAATGGGCAGAAAATGTCATGCTGGATCGGGCCAGTAATTTGAATCCCTGAAATCGGTATTAGTGTGGCAATTTATGGGAGAGCAGTTTCTTCCCAAGGCTAGGAAGGGACCCCAACATCGCTAATGTGCCTTAGTGATTTACACATTATTGAAACCCCTGGTGAGGCAAGGTCTGTTCTCAGCCTAAAGCTTCTGAGGCTCATCTCTTTGCTCTCACAGGCAAGTGCTCAGCCAGTCCCCGCAGGAAGCTCAGTGCTGGGCTGCATGGGGGAGGCCTTTCTAGCTGGGGTGCAGGGATGGCATCTGCAGTCTGTGAGGCTGTCCTCGGCTGTGGTTCCTTCTCTTCCTCTACCTCCATGCTAGCTCTGAGAATTATTACAGAAAGCAGATCCGTGCCTGTACCCTCAGCTGTTAGACGGCTAAAGGAGAGGAGGCTCTCGAGTTCAAGACCAGCCTGGGCTACATGAAACCCTGTGTCAAAATGAGAAGAGGGTTAGTGACACAGCTTTGTAGTATGACACTTGCTTAGCTAGTTTAGGAGGGGAGGGTGGAGCTTTTCTGGGTAGTAAATTAAGGAGCTTGTCCAGGGGGCCAGTCTTTGAATGTCCCCTCTTGTCATGATTGGCACTCCTTGATTTTATCTAACTGGGATGTATGTGGCCATATCACATTCCCTGTGTGTTCCACAAGTTTCTAAATGATTGCAGTGCCCTCTGACCTCTCCTCTCTGGGCTGCAATCATGTTAAAAGCCCGTGGTCATCCCATTTGGTGTGACTCTTTGGTAACAGAGAGCCTTCATTAATAGAGTACTTCTGATAATTTGAGGGAATTGTTTCGTTGTGAAATGTGATTCCGTTTCATGTTGTTTGTTATTGTCTGCAGGCCCAGAATTTCGAAATGCTAGGAGCAAGCTATAAATGAAACATAAATAATGTATTGTAATTATGCTGAACTAAAGCCAAATCTCCTATCAACCCAGTGATGCACATCCTTGAGAAATGGGCTGAAGTGTAAAATCTGCTTTCCCAAATGGATTATTTAACAGTGAAGTGCAAACTGTTAAAAAGAATCTCAATTTTTACAGATTCTTATATTCTCTTTTACTTGGGGGCGGGCGGTTGGGTTGTGAAGCGAGGGGCAGGGGGAGGTAAAAACCTGACCTCACAGAGCTTTACAGCAAATTTTCTATGACCAAGCTCTACGGAGCAAATCACTTGGATTTCTGGTGAGTCCTCGCTGACCCCAGATGAGACTTTGGCCATGTCTTTCCGAATCTGGGTATGTCACAGTCCCTGAGGGACAATAATGGCCTAGACCCTCCTTTGACACATAGCAGTACAGCGGCATCCGCAAACCTGGTCTCCAGGTTGCTGGAGTTACAGGGAGGCTGAATTATTGCTTACAGATTTGTTAGGATCAGACTGTTTGAATTCCTGAGGACTCATATTTTTCGTCCAGCATTATTACAGTCTTTTCAGTCCTGAATGTTGGGGAATATTTGGTTTCCAGATGAATTATAGATTTGATTCATTAATTTTATTTTTAAAAGAACAAGTAAACAAACAAAAAAACTTCTACTGTTCTTCTATTGCGTCTTCTTAAAAATATATCCTACTCGAAAACCTTATGCATCCAGAGAAAATAAGCACTGTTTGACAATTGTGTCTTTTTCTGACTCCAAGGCAATGTGGTTCTGCAAAGCAAGCCTCCCACAAAACAGTGCCTAACAGCGTTATTTGCAGGGCATCTACAAATGGCTCAGTGTTTGTAGTTCACATTTCAACTTCAACTCTATTTGTTGCATTAGCAAAATCAAGCTCATTAAGCTGTATTCTTTGAGCCCATCTCTGCCAAGCCCCTGAACCCACTCACATGCTGCACTCTCGTCTGGCACTGTGTAATCTTTCCTGCATTACACTTGAAAGTTCAGCTCATTCCGAAACCCCCAGTCAAGGATGTGAACTTGTTGCTTTCAGGGAGGCCTCATCTGTGCACCGAGCCATTACGCCATCTGTAAAGTGGTCAGAGTTCATTTCATTGCCTCCTTTGTGGACAGACTTGGGCTGAAAGAGCGTGTGTTATTGAAAACATAATTTTTCTCATCATTATGCTTTCTTTCTCGTTAGATCACAACCTGCTAGAAATCTATTGAACACAGAGTGAAAAGCTCTCCAAAATAGCTGCTCTTAAGAGATTAAATGATTGCCATCTCTGTCCCATTTCTTTTATCTCATAATCAAGTTCAAGATGATACTAGATATCTCAGCTGAAGTGATTATTTGAAATAGAAATGGCTTTATCTGGTTCATACTTCCCACTGCTGAATGGCGGGTCTTTTTTCTTTGTATTTGCATTTTAATTTGTGTGTGGTTCCTTAGGACTATCCACAGGGTCAAAGACTGCAACTACTGTTTTTAAGTGACTAACTGCAGTGGGTTGGTTTTTAAATTTTCTGCATTCAAACACCGATTATACGACAAAGATCTGGTTCAGACCCATCAGATTTTAGAGCTAACTCAGCCCTTGTCATCTAGTCCAACTATTCAGATTGACAAGTGAGGAACTAGGAATCTGAACCGCTAAGAGATTTTTCCAGTGGTCACAAAGCTTTCTCCGAGGTTACAAAGTTCCAGGGCAGCCCCGCTTGAGACTGCAGCTCCTATCTGGACAACTTTCTAGTGGACCACCCTGTCCTTGGCGCACTCAGAGGAGGCCTGACACAGGACTGGGACAGAAAGAGCTAGTGACCAAGAAGTACAAGAAACCTTTTTTTTTTTTTTTTAATGATTAATTCAAGATGATATGTTGAAACCCCTCCCCTTCTTAGAGCTGCCTGGTCTCTGCTGTTTCCTTACATCACAGTTTCTCTTCCAGAGAGCTGAACTGAAAGAACAAGATAACATCAGTGTTTGTTAGCAACTCTGCTAAAACACTTGCTATAGAAGAAATACCAGACTGTCAGACATTGAAGCTTGGGCCACATATTGATTGCATTTATCCCCAGGCCCACATGCAGTCGATAATCGGACATCTGAACTACATTCTTTTCTCTTTTTAAGAGATGTCTAACTTTAAATATGATTCTTCATTCTTAAAACTTTGTAAATGGGAAAGAGTAAGTCTTTTAGATACATCGCTTCCTCAGTCCTGCTTCGTTTCCCTTTGCTTGAGCCCTGTCACTCTCCAGGAGGGAGACTTCGTATTAAGAATTTCACTTAGGGGCTAGGGAAGTGGTTCAGCAGTGAAGGGTGCTTGTGCAGTTATGAGGTTCTGAGTTCAAGTCCCCAGAACCTATGTAAAAAGCCAGGGATAGCGCAGCACACTTCGGGGTAGAGATGCAGAGGGGAGAATCGGTGAGGCTGGCTGTCTGCCAGCCTGGCTCCAGGCTCCCCCAAGAGAATGCGGTGGAGAATGATAGCGCAGAATACCCAGTGTCCCCCTCTCAGCTCTGTGCATTGCTGTGCACGTGTGCGTACACTTCATATATGTAGCACAAGCAAACACCACAGATAAAGTCTCCATGCAACTGAGGATGTAACCTAGTTACTAGAGTGCTTATCTGGTATGCACAGTGCCACATAAAAATCCAGGCATGGTAGTTCATGACTATCATCCCAGCACTTGGGATTGGGTGCAGGAAGATAAGAAGTTCAAGGTCATCCTTGGCTAAACCAAATGGAAAGCCAGCCTGGACTACATGAGACTCAAATAAGCTATCATAAATGGAAACCATAATAGCCGCAACCAGCAGGTTGGTTCTTTAAATTATAGAACTAAAGAAAATAGTCTAAAAGCTTGAGACAGCATCTAAGGAGAAATTTGAATGAGGGAACCCACTCTCCACCCCCACCCCCCAGAAAAGATGGTAGTCCCCTTATCCATAGCTTCACTTTCCTTAGATTTAGTTATTCAGAATCTCAGCCTAGAAATATTAAATGGAAGGTCCAGGAATAGATAGGTCACAGGCTTTAAGTGGCATGTCACTGTAGCAGCGTGCCCTCTTGCTCATATCCCACGGCGTGGAGTCATTTCCGCAGCCGGGATAAACCGTACACTGTTGTTGCCTGTGGTTACTTGTCCACTGGCCTTCTTGCTGGTCAGGCCTACTTTGCTGTTGCTCCCAGCAGTCCCCACCTCTTAGCTCACAGAAGGCAATAACTGTGCGTTGAATAAACGAATGTGTGGAATAAATGAATAGTGGCCCCAACATGCGACAATAATAATGGCGGCAATTTCCCCAGGATGTATCATTATCAGTGTGCTGTTGTAGTGTTGACTGCTGTTGTTAATCTCGCTTGCCGTGCCTAATTAGATACTGCCATAGATACTTATAGGTAGCAAAAACATGCTATACTGTGGGTTAGATGCTGTCTGTGGATTTGGGTATCCATGGGGGAACTGAGAATATATCCACTCCAAGCAAGGGGGAGGCTATTGTATATTTATTGTCTCATCTACCAAGGTTTTAGAAAAGATTGAAGACAGGATACTGGGCATATTAGGGTGATTTCACTTGCAAATGGCAAGAAGTCTTTTACAAAAGGCCTGAAATACCAGGGGATTTATTGGGTCAGTGACTAAGACTCTTCATACAGGACAAGCTTCAGGTATGTTTTGATTAGACTAACGCTCCCTCAGCTGTTCTGAGCTTTCCCATGCATATGGATAGCTCCATTTGAGGCTGATAATTGCCACTTGAATGCCTGTGCACAAATCCTCAGATCTGTGTACTCTTGGGTGCAAGGGCTGTATGGGGACGTGTAACCTTATGGAAGGAAAAGCTGTCATAAGAGCAGACTTCCCCTTCACATCCCAGATGTTCACACTGAAAGAACCCCTTCAGCTTGTACACAGAATCTCCAGGCTTTATTACATTTGGATCAACTTCTCCCCTATCCCTGGTGGCTAGGGGAGGGGGTTGGGGAACAGCAGGTATTAGTTGGCCTAAGCCAACCAATTCTAGAACCAGGTCCCGTGGCAAGCGGGAGGGTAGAACTACGGCGGTTGACTTAGCCTGGTCCTAGTCCATGTCTAGAACCTGAGGGTGGGCGTTGTCCCACTTAGGTGATTGCTGTTTCATTGCTTGGGCTTTGGAGCACCTGCTTCACCATTAGCCCATAACTGCACCTGTTTCTAATGAGGCCCAGTGCTCCGTGGCTTCTGAAATGCTTTATTCTTGATCTAGTCCGGACACCCTTTTGTCATTCATAGTTCATCCAACAGGTCCATTTAAACCTGCTCAGTGAGCACTCACCTGTACCTCTACCTCCCAAATGGACTATCTGCAAAGATCTTAAAATTTAGGTGTGTTGTCCTGACAATGAAGGGCTTAATACGACTCTTTGTTGTTGACAGACTAAATATTACCGGATAGATGTGCATGTGACAGTGATGAGAAGTCTGCTGGTATGATTTTTTATAACTGTCATTTCAATTGTCTACAACTTCAAACTTCAGCTGTCTTTTTAAAGGCAATATTTAATTTGGTCTAAAAAGCATTTTGAAAATAGCTAAAGATGGATCTATTTCAAGTCCTGAGATCCCTTTCAACTAAATATGAATCTGAAGTGACATGCTCTTGCTGATGGCAATTTAAATGCACCATTCAAACAAGCTTCATCTCCCAAAAGAAACTGTCTACTTTCTCAGCTTGGATTCCTGCTGAAAACCTAGCTTGCGACAAAAGTTTCCGCACAGGTTATTGTGAAGCAGAGAGAGGGGGAAACAACACAAGTGTTTGTTATCAAATTCAGTACTACAATGAGTAACACTAGACCTGCCAGTGAACCAAAAAAAAAACAAAAAAACAAAAAAACAAAAAACTCACAGTTGACTGTCCAAGAGACAAAAATTAATGGTTTATCCCCTGAATCCTGTTGCCTGAGTGGTCAAGACTGGTCAAGCTATCGCCGCCGCCTCCTTGGTCACTGTCGAATTCTTCTTCTTCTTCTTCTTCTTCTTCTTCTTCTTCTTCTTCTTCTTCTTCTTCTTCTTCTTCTTCTTCTTCTTCTTCCTTCTTCCTTCTTCCTTCTTCCTTCTTCCTTCTTTCTTCTTCTCTTCCTTCCTTTTTCCTTTCTTCCTTCTTCTTCCTCCTCCTCTTCATTTTTTGTTTGTGTGCACACACACACCAGGTATCCAAGCAGTCCCAGGCAAATAGCTAAAGATACCTGGTGCCATGCATGGCTGAAGCAAGGTGTCCCCAGCGAGTAATAGTGGGTACAAAGTTTAAGGGGAGCACGGGGCGGGGGGCTAAGTGCACAGTGACGAGAGTGCATCTGCCAGTCATGTAGAAGCCCAGAAAAGATCAGAGACCAGCCCATATCTCTTTAATCTTCCCTGTGTATCCGAGTGGCTTTTCTTAACATGTGTCTTTAAAAAGGTAAAATTAATAAACACATTACCAGCGCAATTGCTGCAGAGCCCTGCAGGATCTCATCAACAAAGAGGCACGTTCGCCAGTGGAGAGGAGCGGCAGGGTCCCCACAAGAGAAGGCTGCTGTGGGGAAAGCTGTCATTACTGCATCTTCAATTGGCATGTCCTCTCTTCCCCAGCAGGGGCTCCTTGCTTGCTGGGTAATTTTTACTCTTCCCGTTCTGTCAATATGACAGTTTTGTCCCTAATAGAATGGCAGTTTTGACTTTCATTTAAATTATTCCATATAGAACCAAAAAGAAAGAGACACTCTCCCTTTCCTCTTTTCCAAAACTGCCCCCATAAAAACTTTTCTGATTTAAATTTTTTTGCTTCTACATTGGATTTCTCATTCATGTTTTAAGAAAATCAAATACAGTGTCAGCTTTCAAAAAGCATGCTTGGTGATGGCAGTGACTCACCTAATTACTGACTGTCAGTGTGTTCGCTAGGAGCACAGAGATGTCTGGCGGCCCTGCTTCCAGCAGCAGGAGCCCCTCAGTGTGCTCTTCGCCGGGCTCAGTTTTCCATCGGAAACCCAATATTGGCCAGACACAGTACTGGGGCCGTTATCTGTCATTCCTGTCCATCCAGGAAGCTCATGCCTCAGTGACAGTCAAAGCACTTGCTGAAATAAAGGTCGCTAAGTCAATTGATTCTTAATCTGTGTGTATACATGTACACATGCTGTATATTGTGTGTGTATGTATTATGTGTGTGAGTGTGGGCACATGCATGTTATAGTACACATGTATAGGTCAGAGGACAGCCTCTAGTATGCATCTTGACCTTCTCCCTTGTTTGAGAAAGGATTTTCTTTTTGTCACTGTTTTCCACTACATGCACCAGGCGAGCTGGCCTGCAAGTTTCCAGGGATTCTCCTGTCTCAGCTTTATGTGGGTTCTGGGATTTATGCTCTCACGTCAAGTATTTTATCCACAGAGATACCCACCAGCCAAGACTATTACGTTAGTACATGTGGATTTAGCTAGAATGTTCCCAATTATTACCTCAAACTAAGGCTCCTTTAGCTCAGTAGTTCTGAACCAAGGATGACTTGATCTTTCTTCCTGCCCCTTACCCAGGAATACTTGGTAGGTTTTGGAGATATTTTTAACTGGCACAGTGCAGGGTGTATGCGGGGGGGGGGGGGCAGTGTCCACTGACAGCTAGTGGATAGAGGCCTGGGATATTGCTGCGCTTCCTCAGCATTTAGTCATGTTCTGATGACTAAACAGAAAGGGACTGCTTATTTGGGATATTCAGTCTGAAGAAAGAAACATGTAATACTAAAGTACACTTTCATGTTTCCACCCCTTTTGTGTGTGCAGGCATGAACATGGAGGTCAGAGGTCTTGGGTGTCATTTGAGACAGGGTCTGTTTGTTATTTGCTGCAGACCCACAAGACCCCTGCTGTTCCCCTATCTCTGCCTCCCGTTTCTCTGTGATTACAGATATATGTGACTCTGTGGGTTCTAGGGATGTGAACTCTGTTCTCCCTACTTACACAGCAGATGCCTTACCCACAGGGCTATCTTCTCAGCCCTTAAATAACACTTTCAGGAAGAATTTCCCATCACCCTATCATCTCTATTCTATTTAGCATATAACCTCTAGCTTCCACACATATGAACATAGTAGATATTTATAGGATTGCAGTTGTAATAAAGATACTAGCTTGCATTCCTGTTTGCAGTATTAAATGTCCTCTTTACAGTCTTCGTGTCATTTTTAATAAAGAACATTGTTAATGCAATACAATCTATAAGCCTTTCTCTCTTTGTTTCTTTGTTTGATTTTTCTTTCTTTTTTCTTTTCTTCTTTTTTTTCCCCCCTGAGTAACTTTGGAAAAGCCAGTATTCAAGTCTGAAATCTGCCTTTGGAAACCTGCCAAAAGTTATTCTGAAATGATTTTACAACAAAAACAGCTTTTCAAGAAATAAGTGTTTTTAGGGCATTCTAAGAAATTGTTCTAAAAGAAATGTTTCACACAAGGAGCAGCACTTTAGAAAAGCACTGGCTATTTACATTTTTCATTAAAGTGAGAACTCTTGGGCTTGGGTAGACAGCTCAGTTAATTAGGTGCTAGTCTTGCAAGTGCAAGGACCTGAGTTCAACCCCCAAAACCCACATTAAAAAAAAAAAAAACAAAGTGCCCACCGTGATGGCACTGGAGAGGAGGGGACAAGGGGAACCCTGCTGCTTGGGTAGTCAGCCAGCCCAGCCCCGGGTCAGTTTCCAGGTCAGTGAGAGACCCTGCCTCAAAGAAAAAGGTGAGTGGCACCCAAGCAACAACATCTAAGACTCATCCTCTGACTGCCACACACACATGCATTCACATATCGATGAACACCCACAAATCACCTTGTGTTTCCCCTCAGAAATTAGTGGGCTGCCTGGTGAGATATCCCAGTAGAAAACCCTGGCTCCCTGAGGCTCAGACCTTCTCGCTCTGGTCAGTGAAGTCTCTACTCTGGCTACCAAAGTCCACACAGCTTCACCAGGAGACTACTTTTCAAAGGAGAAAAACTGTGATTCCCATGCTCGTGAAAGTAACCATAAAAATGCCCTTTGTCCTACAATGCAATGGATGGAAGAATGTTTGTTTTATAGGAGTGAACGTGTTGGGAGTTCAGCTGGATAGTCCGTCCAGTCCCAGCTGAAAGTCTCGTTGTATCCCGGTCAGTGATGGTCTTCCTGTACTCCTGCGTCCAGAGGAGGTTGCACAGAAGCCCTCTCCTTGTTCTGCAGGCACCTTTTCAGGACTCCTGAAAATTCCTAGAGTGTGTCTGGCCCTCAACTCCAGCTTCTGTGGATTAGTACCATTGACAGTCCACATCACCACTCCCCGTTTGCTCTCCTGCTCCCGTAGTTCTTCTGCCCAGACAGCTTGCCCCTCAGTCCTCTCAGCCCCTGAGAGGTCCTCAGAGCATTTGTGTCCATCAGAGCTCTGAGTGGAGGGCAGTGAGAGGTTACACTACGCACTGTGGAGGCTCACTGTGAATGTAGCAGATCGTGGGAGGGCTTCCCATCATTTCATCATCCCCTTGTGGGGGGGGCACTTCCTGCACCTCTCTTTTCTTGCTCTTCATCTTTTCCTCCCCAAAGCTCCTCAGGTGTTCAGAGGGAGTCACGTGGAATGGCCAGCTCTCCAGAGTCCCTGTTCCTGAAAGCCATTCCAGGCAGGTCTCCATTATGCATCTCATAATAAATCAAAAAGGCCTTTAATGGCATTGGACTTAGACTTTTAGAAAACGCTTGTTATTGTTAATAGCAATTTCTTTTTCTCTCATCTCTGTAAGCCCGGCTCCTTTCAGCAGCCCATTCTCAGCCTTGAGCTGAGGTATGTGACTGGATCACTGGTTCCACTATGGCAGATTAGACTAGTGCATATCCAGGATTCAGCTTTGGTTCACTGGATCCTCCCTGTTAGCTCCACCAGGTGTGTCCAACCTTTTAATACCATGACATAGAACTGCCAACCACAAAGATCACCGGTGAGACTCTCATAATCAAGTTACACACACACACATACACGGATGCACACATGCACACGCACGCACGCACGCACACATGTACATAGCAATCTGTCACTGGGGGTAGTGGTGGTTGTGTCTGTCTCTCACTCTCATAAATAACTCATGATTTTATGTTGAGCCACATTCACAACTGCCCTTGGCTGCCCGTGGGCCTTGGGTTGGATGCATCAACCTGTCCTGCCTATTGTTCAAGGGATTCTTCCCTCCATCACTGTGGGCATTCCTGGCAAAGGGCCATTAGGGCTCACGGCCTGGGACAGTTTCCACTGAGACTACTGAAGTAGTTGGGCAGGCAGAAAGTTCATGGCCTGGTGACCTTATGTTGGAGAGTCTGCCCAGAGATGAACAAGCAATGGCAGGCTTGGAGATGGTGTGGAGGAACCTGATTGGTCGCCCAAAGCTATATAACGTGCTCTCCCTTTTGGAATAAATGAGTCTGCATCCGCTCACCCTCGGATTGCATTCACCTAACTCCCAGTGTCTGTGTAGTGTCTCCGCGCCTCTCACCTCCTGGGCCTGGACCCCTGTCCTCACCCATGGGCTGGAACCTTGGGAGAAGGGCCAACACATCACCACACCCAGCAGCCCATTTTCCAAAGCCCATCTCTTCTGTGGCCTTTCCCATACTTAACTCTGTGTTTACCAGGTACATCTGAGCAAAGAGACCATAGTAGACTTAACCCATGCATGGTAATAGCTTGCAGGTGGCCCCTTCCCTGTGTTTTATTTCAGCGGCTGAGTTGCCAACTGTTGACAGCGTTAAGACAGTCTCTGCTCAGTCCCGACTCCTGTAGGTAATACATTGTTCATAAGATCATCACCTGTTCCTCAGCTCCATCTGTTCCAGAAATCCATTTACTCAGCACACAGTCATTGCCTGCTATGAGCTGAGAGGTGGGGACAGCTGTGGGCAAAAGTTCTTGCACTCCTGGAGATTGTTTTTCGTAGGGGTGAGGGGTTTTTGAGACTGTGGTGCTGAATATTTGCAGGTGACACTAAGGCGGCATGTTGCGGTTTCAGAGCCAGGCTTGAAGGCTTGATGTTCCTTTTTACTTAATGACAGTCTCCCCTGTCCCCAGGTCCAGCTCTTCCCACTAGCCCATCTGTTCCTATCACACAGTGATTGCGAGTGTCACAGTCTTCCACAGAACACTTTTGTTGCTATAAAAACTGTATGTCGTAGCTTTTAAACTTTTAGCCCTTAAGCTTCAGTTTCCTCTTTGCTCAAGTTGAAATGACCATGTCTGTTCATATGTCTGAAACATAAACAAGCATCAAATATTCTGCCATGTCTTGTCCTAAATATGAACGGGACACAGATGGTAGCTGTCTCAGTTTGGGCCTACAGTGCCCTCTCTAAGCCCTATAGATAGACTTCCCCTCTCACATTTCTTGGTGACAGTGGACCTGCCTTCCAGTTGGAAGCAGTACCAAAGAACGAAAAGAATTAAATGTTAATACAATAACAAAATAATTTGTATATGGGGGAGGGGGGAATGGGCAGAGGGATTCCTTTTTCTACAGGCTTCCAATGGTCTAATAAATGAATGAAAACATACTCACAATATCACCAGAAGCATTTATCCTGGTAGTGCTCTTCTAGGCTACCTCTCTGTGAGATTTACAGTTCAGACATAGCAATTTAGAGTAGAAAGGGAGAGAATGCTATTTATCTAATCAAATACTTAGGCAATATGAGGACTCCTCAGTTATGATTTTAGTAAAGGGATGGTTTACATCCTGTAGTAAGTGATGGGCGATCCCATGATTGTGTTAAATCCCTTAGAAGAGATGTGACATTATGTACTGTGTGCTGTATAGCATGAAATCACCACATGTGAGATTTCACATCACCAAGAGATATCACAAGAAGAATAGCCTCTGTAGCACGCAATCATTTTATCCCAACACACTGCAACATGGTTTTTGCCCTGGGGCAGAGAAGTAGGGTTTTTTTTTTCCTTTGCTTCAAAAGAATGAAAAATTATCATCACTCTATCCAGAACTATTACAGACTTCACAGAGTTCGGCATGAAATATTCAGAAAGTTTATTTTAGAATTCAATATTTTAAAAGCCTGCTTTGGAACTATTACAGTGATTAGTGGCTTTCTTGCTTAAGCCAGCCTTTGCTTTTAAAAGCCCTGTGCCATGCTTGATACCATTTGTTTTCTACAGAATGTCATTTGCATCAGCCACAGAAACTCCATAGAAGGCATGACATGCATTGGTTTCAGGATGCCCCCAAGAAGAACTGGGACCATACTCATGTGTTATCCTTTCAGACCTGCTCTTGAATAGACATTTCTTTTCCCAGGGGCAGAGCTGACGAGTAGCTGCTGGTGATGTTCTGTGCTTTGGAGGTGTACCTTATCTTAACCACATAGAGTGTGTGCCAATCCCTGCTGCCTGTTCAAGGGGCCATGTCTCAGAGGCTCCAAGAATGTCCTGCCAGAGGCTCCCCAAGGGCTCCCAGCCTCATCACTCTTCATAGGAATTAGAAAAGCTTAGTGTGTGTTGGTTTTGTAGGGAGACAGCAGCAAGAGATGATGGAATTCTGACTTCAGAGTATCACCGTCTTTGTCCGAGTTGCATTTCAGCTGCTTTCTAGCAGTGTGATACTTAGAAGACTGTCAGGTCTCCTTAAGGCTCAGTAGCTCCGTAAACTCAGCCAGTCCCAGAACTGGTATGAAAATTCTGCAGTCTGGGGGTGTGAAGGCAGTGCTGTGTAAGGCTTCAGACTGTGTAGGATGTTACCATCACTCTTTGTTGCTAAAACAGTTTTCTCCCATTTATTTCACATTTTTGTTATAGTGCATATGTGTTTATATAATTATATGTGTGTATAAATGTAATATGTGTCAGACCACTAGAACAATAATTATTCCTACTTTTGTTTGAGACGTGATCTCATGTAGCCCAGGCTAGCCTCAAACTTACTATGTAGATAAGGATGGACTTCTGATCCTCCTCCACCTCCCTAGTGCTGGGATTATAGGCCTGCCAGTTTGATACAGTGTTAGAGGTGAAACCCCGGTCTTCATGCATGCTAGCCAAACCTATAAACAGCTTTTCTATTATAGCTTATGTTTTTAGATCCATTCCTCAAATGTATTCCATACGTGTCTCTGTAGCAGTGTAGTAGGGTGGGGGGAGGGGGCATAGGCATCAGCCTTGGTCGTCAAGATAAGATTGGCTCCTCCCTCATGCTTGACATACAGAGAAGGAAGATGCTAGTGTGCTCTGATGTGGAGCTGCTGACACGGATACTGTGTGAACAACTCTCTGTGTCATTTTCCAGAGAGGCAGATCAAGACTCGGACGGTCACGTCAGCTTCAGAGACTTTGAGTACGCCATGAACTATGGACAGGCAAAATGAAGCCGGAAGCCTGTTGAACCACTTTTGGCCGCTCTGGGCAGATCGGTGAATTGTAATCTAGTTAAAGGTCACACAGACCTCACTGTAGGAAGAGGGAATGATTCTGTGTACTTGTGAGTAAACTCATAATTACAGTTCTTGAATGCTGAGTTTGGGCTAGAGGTGGGAATCTCTAGTCAGGCTACTATTGCTGGCCCTGCTGCCCGGCACTTTGTTTTTTATTGTGCTTGTTTGTTTGTTTGTTTGTTTGTTTTTTCCTTTCCACCCTCACCAGTGCTATATCCTCCATACTGTGAGTTGGAGGTTTTGCTCACTCGGCTTGGGTCCCTAGCCCTTCAGCAGCTCCAGGGAGGGTTAGCTTTGTTCTGCTAGTGCTGTCATTTGCTTGCCTTTGGTTGAATGTTAAGTTTAGGATGGTACAAAAATGAGCAAGTGCTAGGAAAACAAAGACGTCTCCTAGATAATGTCCCTGGAGTGCAAATCAGTGCACAGGGCAATGGCTGTACAAAACATAGGCAGCCAGCCATTCTTTATACAGAGAAAGCCAGAATGCAGATGGGGTCTTAATGGGCAAATGGGAGTGATTTTGGGCCCCTTTAGGATAGCCTGGGCCTGGGCTTCCTACTTCAGAGAAACTAGCCCTGAGCTGGCCAGCAACCCTCTGCTGCACACTTCTGGTTCTAGGAACCCATGCCGTGCACCTGATGCTTCAGCCATCCTGAAGTGTCAGGATTGCCACATCCCACCATGCCCCTGGGCTCCAGTGACTACTCTGCTGGACCAAATCGAAACACTGACCATATAACATAACATCTATTAAAAATAATTCTGAAATACTGATTTTGTCATTGTAAGTGTTCAGAATTCACATTAACATTTGTAAAAGAAATTAATGTAAATTAAGTTTTTAAAGTGTTAAACATTAAAAGATCAAGTAAAAATATAAATCTGTGTAGCAAACATTAAATGAGCTTTATGCTCATATAAATTATTAGCAGATAGCCTTAAGAAAAATAAAATTTTTAGCTGTGATAAGCTGGAAGAACCTAAGGAGATGGGAAAACTAAATGTAATTTGACTAAAATGTAATTTGGTCTACTAAATGGGCCCCTGAGGGTAGAGATGAACCAAACTTGGGTTCTCTACTACTGGTGGTAGTGTGAGAGACTGACTACGTGAGGGGTAGCTAGGAGCTCTACTGTTTTCATGATTTTTCTATAACTCTAAAATTATCCCAAAACTGAGTTTGTTAAAGATGTGAAAGGTTCACAAAAACTTTGACCCAGAAACATTGACCCTGCCCGCAAGGTGTGCAGGGATGAAGATAGAGCAGAGATTGAGGAAGTGTCCAAGCAATGCCTGGCCATGGGAGAGAGCCAGCCCCTAACACAATTAATGACACTCTGCTGAGCTTGCAGACAGGAGCCTAGCATAGTTGTCCTCTGAGAGGCTCCAGCCAGCAGTGGATCAAAACAGATGCTGAGACTCACAGCCAAACAGTATGTAGAGCGCTGGGAGCCTCGTGGAAAAGTTGGGGGGAAAGATTGAAGGAACCAAAGGGGCCAAGAACTCCATAAGAAGACCAACAGAGACAACTAAACTGGGCCCAGTGGGGCATACACATGAACATGGGAGACGCATGAACTGGACCTGGGACCCCTATGCATATGTAGCTGATAGGCATCTTAGTACTCATGAGGGTTCCCTAGTAAGGGGAGGAGGGGCTGTCTCTGACGCGACTCTTCTGCCTGCTTTTCAGTCACTTCCCTTTGGTGAGGCCTTGTCTGGCCTCAGTGGAAGAGGATGTGCTCAGCCCTGGTGCCACTTGATGTGCCGGGGTGTGTTGGTGGTGGGCAGGTTCCCTGTTTCTGAGGAGTAGGGTAGAGAAGATAAAGGGAAGAGAGAAGGAGGGGGAGACCAGGAGGAGCGGGGGAGGGGGGGAGGGCCATGATCGGGATATAATGTGAATAAAAATAAATAAATAAAAACTAAAAATAATTTAAAGGCTTATTCAAACAGTTATAAACTAAATGAAGAAGCAATGAAAATCATTTCTCAGCATGAATGAAATAATATCTCAAAGAGAAATGGATTAATGGTATCAGCAAGAGGTATGTAGGATTTTGTGAAGTGTTCCAGTTTCTGACTTCATTCAGCAAGTATTTATATCATAATAGACAAATTGGTTCATTGATCCCGATCTCAAAACATAAAAGAGATTTTAAAATGTACACTAATAGTATTTATTAACAGAGCCATTCTTTCAGTAATGGCCAGAGTTCTAAACTTCTGTATTGTCATCCTGTTTGGAAAAGAGTAGTCCCTTCCTCCCCTGGATGTAGGAAGCAAGAGGTGAGTCTGGAAATGAATGGCTATTATTCAACTCCCAGGACTCTGGATTAGCCAAGACATTTTATCTCAATGACTGGAAACTATCTAAAGAGAATTTACTTTGAAACAGAAAAAAAAAAAAAAGATGAGAAAATCACTGATCTAACTTCTGAGACCTGAGAGAGAGAGAGAGAGAGCAGCCAGATCCCAGGATCCCCAACATTGCCACCTCCACAGTGTCCCTCCTTCCTGTAGTTACCAACAGCCTTATACCATCCTCAAAAAGAACTGCTCAGTGACCTCTCCAGATCCAAGTTCAGAGCATCCAGGGAAAGACTCTAGGGGACCTCACTCAGCTCTGTTTCACCCAGAGGATATGGCTATGTGCATGCAGCCAGGGCCTGCCATAGAGGAAGCTAACAACCTGGGTGGCCTTTCTGGCTGAGACCTGTTTGGAGAAGATCCCTGAGTTTGCTGCTTGGGAGCATCCAGGCTCTCAAAAGAAAGAACAGAGGGGGACCAGAAGCTGCCCACCCACCTTCATCTCTTTACCCATTGCTTTTAGGATTCATCCTAGAGAAGGTCACTTCCAGGACCCAGTCCCCATACCACTGCCTGTGCGGTGTGACATGGCTGGTCCAATGGCATCTATTCAAGCTGATAAACTCGGCCTCAGCTCTTGGAGACGGAGTGCAATTCAGGTTCTGCTCTGAGTACTTGAGCAAGGGATATGACTCAAGAGTGCGTAGCAGACATGTTTTCAGTCACAGGGCTCAGAAAATCCAAGCAGCTGGTTTGCAATGAGCAGAGAGGGGCTTAAAAATAGACAGCGAGGGAACAGTGAAGAAGCAGCCTGCGGTGCTTGGTTTCTGGTTAGAGCTTATACACAAGACCCAGCGAGAGCCGTTTGGGTCCTGTGAGGTAACTGTGCCCTTCCAATAAATCTTTCCACTCAAGCCAGCTGGAGTTGCTTTCTGTCATTTGAAACCTGGAGAACCTTTACCGCTGCGAGCTTCCAGCCAAGGACAGAGTCCTAGGTGACTTTAGCATTTACAGGGTAACAGAGAAAACTCTTCCAAAGAGAAAAAGAAACAGCAGTTGAAGGGGATAGGGGTGCTTTCCCATCCCAGTCCTTTCTCTGAGCCCCTCACTGGTCTAGCTCTGGCCTCCCCAGTACTGCAGGTTTCAGAGCGGATGGTTGCCCATGAACAGCTAATGGACACGCACTAGCCCTTCTCAGGCCTCAGCTCAGTTCCTTCTTGTGGGTCTGAGGTGGTGACTGGGCCTTTGGAGCCCTCTTGCAACCTCCATGACGCAGATTTTTCATGGTATTTCTGTGCCATATATTTTCCTGCTGTCTTTTCTCCAGTTTCCTGTTCTAGAACCAGTCTATAAGGGAGAATATTTTCCCAAGTCCTGTAACTGGCCAATCTTTCTTGATCAACACATTCTCCAAGAATGATTTCATCCACTGCCAAGAGACCACTTATCATCTTGATTGACATGACTCCATAAACAAGGTTCTCTCTTTATCTTGACCTCTGCTCAACTCCGGGCCTGTGTTTTCACTCGCCAGTCAGACATTTCCACCTCAGTGCAGACTCGCTGAACTAAAATCAGATGCATTGTTCCCCCAATTTTCAAACTTGTTTTCCTAGGCTGTGTTTTCTATTTCTGTTGATGACAACTTCTCCACCCATCCCCCATGCACGCTGTCATCCAAGCCAGCTGCCTGAGAGTCTCCCCTGCTTGCTGTCTTCCTTGGCTCTGGCATTCAGTCACTGAATCCTTCTGAGCATATCCTTATTGAAACACTCCTGATTTTTTTTTCCTCTACATTCCATCCTGGTCTTTCCGCTCACGTCCTTATTCTTCTCTGGGTCTTCCAACCCACAACTTGTTTTTCCGTTTACTCCTATAAAGATGAATGTAAGCCCATGTGTGGATATAACCTAGAACCTCTGCTTACCTGTAGCCCAAGGTAGCTCAGTATCCAAGTGGGTACCCTAGTAAGGGGAACAGGGACTATTTCTGACATGAACTCAATGGTGGACTCTTCGACTTTCCCACCCTGCAAGGGAGGAGCAGCTGTCCTAGGCCACAGAGGAGGACTTTGCAGCCAGTCCTGAAGATACCTGATAAACCAGGGTCAGAAGAAAGGGGAGGAGGTCCTCCCCATCAGTGGACTTGGAAAGGCGCAGGGAGTAGACTAGGGAGGGAGGATGGGATTGGGAGGGAATGAGGGAGCAGAATTTACCTGGGATACACAGTTAATAAAATGTAACTAATAATAAAAATAAAATTAAAAAGAAGATGAATGTAAGGTGTGTACAAATACTGCTGTCAAGAGACTTTAGTCTGGCGTGTCAGGGACATGCCTAAAGCACAAATAAAATAACTTTCCTATGCTCAAGAGCTTCCAGTGTCCGTCTCTTCTATCAGACATGCAGTTCAAAGCCTTCTGTGCTGGGGTACCAATTTACATTTTCAGTTTTGTTGTCCACGACTCCCCCTACAATACCACCAGCAACCACAGAGGCACACAGCACAGTCCTACCATCAAAACACAAGACTTGCAACAAATCTTTGCTCAGAGTACAACAGTAATAATCTTGGGGATAATATCTGATAAGGTAGCAATCAAAAATAAAACATAGGGCCTTCAAGATAGTTCAGTCTGAGCCCACAAGCATGAGGGCTTGAGTCTGATCCCCAGAATGTACAACAAAAAGCCAAGTGTGCTAGCGTGTAATCCTGTGAGAGACCCTGCCTCAAAAACAATGTAGTGTGACCTCTGGCTTCTATGTGCCTCCACACCTGTACACACACACACACCCAAATGAACACACACTCACACACGCACTTACACATACCCCCCAAAAATCAGAAAGAAAAACAGCCCAGAAATGGTGGCACAAGTCTTTAATGCAACACTTGGAAGAAAGGAAGCAGAATTACTTTGCGCTTGGTGTACACACTGAATTCCAGGTCACCAGGCTGGGTTATAAAGGGAGATCCTATCTCAATAAATAAATGAATTAATAAGTAAATAGATCTCCTATCAAAAAATATATTGAAAAGCCAAGTATGGTGGTGTACACTTGAATCCCCACACTTGGGAGGTAGAGTCAGGAGGACTAGGAGTTCAAGGCCAGTTATGTGGCTAAACTAAAGCCAAACAAGGCTACATGAGACCCTGTTCAAAAAAAGAGGAGGGGGGAATAAACACTAAATACTGGTTCGCCTACATTCTTACAAGCATTTTTTTCTCCACAGTTATCTTTATAAGGGGCTAATGTTGGATATTTTATTTCATTTTATTTTATTGCTAAAATTGTTGAGTTCAGTATCAGCCATCTCTTTTCTTTCTTCCATTTTAAATAAATGAGGAAGCAATCTCAGGAAACAACCCAGGCCAAGGTATAGGGGCACATGGAGAGAATAAAGGTTGGAATCCATGGCTGTCAGTTTGACAAAAGACAGACCTATCGTACTTGGCTGTGATGTAGGCCCATACTCTGTAGCCACGCTTGTTTGTAACCCAAAGGAGGTGCCCCCAAAACATTGGCCAACCCAATCCAAGGGTTTCACATGGAAAGTGTCCCAAATCGGTTCCCATCTTACACACTGCCAAAGAAGAAACCAGAGTTACAATTGATTATCAACCAAACTCAGCCTCAGAGACCAAGAATGAAAGGTACTTTAGACCCTAGAAGCGTTGTTCAGAGAAAGGTTCTAGAGATGCTCTGTACAACAGAGCATGGTTGTGCATTCCCACTAAGCAACACTTCCCTGGTATGTGAAGTCTAAGTAAAATATTTCCCCAGTCATTCTACTTGGTATTTACAGTATACTTCATCTGTGTAAGATTAATAAAAACAAACTTTGTTACTTTTTCTTGACTTAACTTTTGAAAATTTTGACATTATGGAATTAGACAACTTAAGAAAGAAAAAAGACATTCACATATGCAGATTGAAATCCAGAGGCCTGGTGAAAGCGATCAGTGGGAATATTTTCCGTGCAAGCATAAAGACTTGCATTCAGTCCCTAGGACCCATGTGAAGAAATAGTGTGGTGATGTGTCCCAGTAACCTCAGCGCGGGGGGTGAATGGGGAGTCAAGAACATTTCCAGGGCTCACTGGCCAACTAGGCTAGCGAAATTTGTGAGCTCCAGGTTCAGTAAGAGACTTTGCCTCAAAAGATACGGTAGAGAATAATTGAGAAAGACGCCTGATACCAACCTCTGGTTCTTACACACACATGCGTGCTCACACACACATACACTCTCCTGCACATACAGGCACCCACAAAGATGGGCATGAACATATGTACAAAATAAAAATAAGTTAAAATATGATAATGTCTAAAAAGAAATCCATTGCCACTAAGGCTAGCAGTTCACAGTGACCTTTCTCTGTAAAGCAAATTTAAGTTGGATGAGCCACAACGATTGAAAATTAGCCTATAAACAATCTAACACAATAAAATATAGTATCCAATCTGGATTCTCTTAGGTTAAATTGATAAAGTAGTTAGAAATATGAATAAAAGAGAACATTGTTCCAACTTCAGAGAAAAGCACAGATTAATCTATATGAAAACATGAACTAAAATTGAAATAGATCCCCAACTTCATGCTTTGCTGATCCTTAAGGACTCAAGTGAGAGCAAAACAGTTAGGTTTAAAAAAAATAATAAATCACTTCAAAAAGAGCAATTTCACTAATACTGAGTTTATAGAAAAAAATTGACCAAGGGGCTGGAAATATATTAAATGTATTGTCATAGCAACAGTCATTGTAAGGCTGATGTCAGGTCTGGGCATCTTTCATATTCTGAATAAGGAAGGCAAGCTTGATTTTAAATGATTTTTCTAAGGTCAAATGTCTTCGAGATGGTGCTTTAATCAATTTTTTAACAAGGTTTTTCTATTGCTAAGGACTGGTATTGGACTCCTCCCCTCCCTCCTCCTTCCCTCCCTTACTCCCTCCTCTCCCTCCTCTCCCCCCTCCCTCCCCTCACTCCCTTCTTTCCCTCCCTCCTTCTCTCTCTGTCTCTCTTCCTGCTCTCCCTTCCTTCTCCCTTCCTCCCTCCCATCTATTCCCTCCCTCCCCCACCCCTCTTTTCCTCCCTCCTTCCCCTCCTCCCTCCCTTCCTCCTCCCTCCCTTCCTGTTCTCTCCATCACACCATAAACGGAGTTGCATTCATTGGGCCACTTAAGATTCAGCTTGACCCACTTCTTAGCTAATACTGAGACATATATGCAACAGGATTTCCCTCTTTGTACCAACAGAAAGAACATGTCAGGATTCTTTATGCCTTTCATCACATGGAGACCTCTTAGCCATTATCTCTGTGAATGTCTCTTTCACTGCCCATTCTTAAAGAGAATGTCCTATCAGACTCCAGTTGCACATGCTCCGTGTGAATGGCTTATCTAACATGTCTCTCATTCTCTATTCCCCAGTCTTCCTGTGCATGTTCCTCCCCCCGCTTCTGTATCTTAGTTGATTAATATCTAGTCTCATTCATTGCCAGGAGTGAATGCAAAGCGATTCAGCCCTTTTGGAGGACAGTCTCAGAAAGCTAAACATGGACTTATCACATGATCCAGAAACCAAGCTCCTAGGTATTTTCTGGGCATGGTTTGAAAACTCATGCCCATACAGAATATTTATGGCAGCTTTACTCACAGTTATTTAAAAAAAAATCAAAAACCAAACAGAAGCAACCAAGATGGATCCTCTAAGAATTGAGTGGGTAGTCTGAACCTTGTTAAGGTCATCAAAAGCAAGGAAGCCTGAGAGATCCCAGAACTGCCAAAGAAGCCATGGTGACTAAATATGACAGCCTGATGGCATTCTGGAACCATAATGGGGACATGAGCTGAAAATACAAGAAACCCAGATGAAGTGTGGGCCTAATCAGTCAGAGTGTGCCCCCCATTGTTCTTTGACCACAGCAAGTATCCATTCCAAAGCCTAATGCTAAAAACAAGA
Source organism: Pachyuromys duprasi (assembly GCA_028658305.1). Taxonomy (NCBI): domain Eukaryota; kingdom Metazoa; phylum Chordata; class Mammalia; order Rodentia; family Muridae; genus Pachyuromys; species Pachyuromys duprasi. The sequence goes on from CM053765.1 coordinate 15,891,166, forward strand.
GAAGCTCAGTGCCAGGGACACAGAAACTGCCTGTTTTGTCTTCATAAATTTTTCTGTGTATATAAAACTGTTCTAAAATTAAGTAAATTCATAAACAACTCAGGTCTTGGTATGTGGTAGAAAGCCCTTGCCACTATTTAAGCTTACCGTAAAAATATCAATTAAAATATGCAAAGGTAGTATGTGACAACTCAAAATAACGTTAAAGGATAGATTAACAAAACCAAACAAACTTGGCAGGGGCTGATGAGATGGCTCACTGAGTAAAAGCATTTGCCATGCACAGTGGAAAGAGAGAACTGGTTCCCAAAATTGTCTTTTGACCTCCATATATGAGTTCCATGGCATGCACACATGCGTGCGTGCACACACACACCTGTATCACACACATACATGCTAATAATAATGAAAATGCCAGGCCAGCACTGTGGCAATATTACAGGCCCCTGTGTGGGACTTCTCAAGGACAACCCTCTGGGGTCAGATCTTTAGTGTAGATAAGTATGGTCACAGCCTGTTGTGTGATTTTGGTTAGTTTCTAACCAAAATGAGAGAGAGAGAGAGAGAGAGGGAGACAGACTTCATGGACTAAAGTACCTACTTTCGAATTACTCTTTAAGATCACTCAAAAAAAAAAAAAACAAAAAAAAAAAAACCCAAGGAAAAAGTCCCCACCATTCTATTAGATGCATTTCAAGGAAAGAAAGTCTTCACTTTGGGTTTATTGAAGACAAAGGCCCTTTATATTTTCTTTTGAACATCAGAATTCCTTAGAGCACTGAGAAATCTCTAAGGAGCAAGACCCCCATATGGTGTAGTTCCTGTATTGTCCTGGGGGCCAGGTCTCAGAAAGGCCCATTCACAATGGAGCATACCAGGTCATCCCTGTTCTCCCTGCACTCCTGGTAGTGCCTAGGTGTGCCCTCAGAACCCAGCAAGGCCAAAAGAGATAGCTCTACAACTAGTTTGTCTTACAAAGTCAGTTTGTCTTCCAGGAAAGATGTGTGTGTGTATGTGTGTGTGCGTACATGTTTTTGTCTGTACAGGTATACCTGCAGCTGTGTGTGTATGGAAGACAGAGGTCAGTGTTGGGTATCTTCTCTAGTCTCTCTTCACCTTAGTTTTGAGACAGGGCTCTAGCCAAACCTGAAGCCATTGCCTATCCAGCTGGGCTGGCTGGCCAGTGAGCTCCAAGGTCTTTGATCTCTTCCATCTCAGCACTGGGATTTCAGGTGTGTGCCCGGCTTTAACATGGATGTTGGGGATGGAGCTAATGTCCTCATGTTTATACCACAAGCGCTTTATCAGCTGAGCCCTATCTCCCCAAACCCCCATAAAGGTTGTTATGGCCCAGAGCTTACTACTTTACATTGTGATTTCATACATCATGTTATTCCCCTTATAAATCCTGAAGTTGCCTTAATCACCCTGAGGTCACTTTTATAATTACTGTTTCCTTACAGTCTAACCACACACATAAAATAATATAGTCAATTGTCTTTTCTTGGTTGCTTTTTCCAGGAGTTTATCAGTTTTGCTGACTTGAAAACATCAACTGTGGGTCTCATTGCTTTTCTTGATGCTTGTTTTGGGTTTCGCTGTTTTGGCTCCTCCTTACTAGTTTGTGTCTTCTTTCATTTCCTCTTTTATTTTACTGTGTGTGTGTGTGTGTGTGTGTGTGTGTGTGTGTGTGCATGCCATTACACATAAGTGGATGTCAAAAGACAGTTTTGGGAATCAGTTCTCTCCTTCCACCTTTACATGCTCTGGAGAGGTAAGATTCAGGTTGCCTTTATCTACTAAACCATCTTGCTTGTCCCTTTTCCTAGATTCTTGGGAAGCTAAGGTTTTTGGGTCTCCAGAATATTCCTTTTTTAAAGTCCTATTTTTCTGGCTGTTTTGCCTACGTGTGTGTGTGTATAAGCACCGCTTGCGTTCCGAGCGACTATAAAGGCCGGGAGATTGTCAGATCTCCTGGAATCGGAGTTATGAACAATTGTGAGCTGCCCCATGGGTTTTGGAAATGAAACCCAGGGCCCCAGGAAGAGCAGCCAGTGCTCGTAACTGTTGAGCCATCTGCCCAGCCCGAAAACCTTCTTGTCTTATTCAGGTATGTAAGCTGTAGGTATCTTCTCGCTGTAGCTTTAGCTCCATCTCTCCAGTTTTGATCTTATCTCCATAGTGATTCTCTTTAATATACGCTCTGTTTCGTGCTATGATTTTTCTTTAACTACTGTAGACATCCCATTGGCCTCAGTTCGAGGAGCCTCTTCTTGCAGCAAACAAATGTTAATGCAGAGATTCATGGCCGGTCAGGGCGCTGAGAATAAACAGCTGGTGACTGTTCAACCTTAAATGGGACATCTGTATTACCCTCTTCGAGGCTTAGGGGAAAATCACAGAAGATGGGCAGGAAAGAACGTAAGAGTCCAATATCGGGAGCAAGGCCCGGAATACCGTTTTCTAAACACAGCATGGCAGTGGCACTCATGAACTCCTAGCAACTGTGGCTGCCTGTATAGGACCTGCGTAAGACTGAGGACACCAGCATTCAGTCATAAATACAGGAGGAGCTCATGGGCCCAGCCCCTTAGCTGAGAGATGCTCATGGGCCCAGCCCCTTAGCTGAGAGATGCTCATGGGCCCAGCCCCTTAGCTGAGAGATGCTCATGGGCCCAGCCCCTTAGCTGAGAGATGCTGGGAGAAGGGAGTATTGGTTATAGTCTTAGATGGTAGAGCCACAAGTACATTGCCTAGGATTCAGTTGATAACTTCATTCCCATGCCTACACTGGACCCACACAAAGAAATAAAAGTTGGAGAGGGACTTGTAAGGAGAAAGAGGTTGGTGGGGATAGGAGGGGGGGGAAAGGAAGGGTGGGAAGGAGTGTAACCAGAATATAGTATGTAAGTGTATGAAATTTTCAAGAAAAAAATTAATAACTAAAATAAAATTTCAAAAGTCCCATATTTTCTAGATTTCTGTATTGATTACACAGAAATGGAAGATGCTAAGTAGGCTTTTGGGAGAGAGGGTACTCATAAACAACTTCACCCAGCTTTAAACCCTGTGAACTACTGAAAGAACTGGCATGGTATGATATGCCCATGGGCACAAGAGTGGCACAAATGTTATGGAAGTAACCAACTACATTTTGGTATTACAAATCTCACCAAGAACCCATGATTGGGCGTTTATGCCCCCCAGGGGTAAAGCTACTACTAGTATTTTGCTAAATGGACATGGTATCAAACTACCCTTTATATTTCTATATTCATGAATGAGTGCATTTATATTATTCAGCCTTAAATGGGATATCTATATTACCTTCTTCAAGACTTAGGGAGCATCACAGAAGATGAACGGGCAAGAACATAAGAGACCAATAATGGGAGGAAGACCCTGGAATACTGTTTTATAAAAATGAAAACATTCTTTGTGTTGTCAGTGGTGGTTGATACAGAAACTAGTAACTGGTCATAGTGCAGAGAATAAGTGTTAGTTGATTGCTAAGCCACAATGAGACTTCTGTGTCACAACCCATCCCCCAGAGGCTCAGGAACCATCCCAGAAGAAGGGACAGAAAGAAAGATTGTAAAAGCCAGAGATACAGGAGCACTATCGTGAAACTGACTTGTAGATTTTATAGGACTGGCTGCACTCATGAATTCACAGCAGCTGGGCTTGCCTGCATAAGCCCTGCCCACCTCTAGCCAGTCAGCATCTCAGCATGGAGGGGCCTACAAGCATCCTTCATACATAGCTGAGGAGATATTGACAGTTGATGGCTTTGGGGAGAGGGAAAGTCCGTTCTCTTTAAAATGCGGTTCCTGTTATGTCCACCACGCTGCAGTGGATGACCCCATACTGCGGGTATAAGGGTAGCATATACGAGATGTAATGGGTTATATTTTTATTTTAAAAGATGTGAAGTTGGGGAAAAGTAGAAGCTGAAGAGTTGATATGGGAGGAGTTGGGTGCAAGAGGTGGGATAAATATAATCAAAATATGTCTGAAATTCTGAACAAACTAATAAAAATATATTTAAAAAGAAGTATCAGTTTCTTCCCATATAGCCATATACCATGACTATCTTTCAACTACTAGCACTATCTTTCAACTACTAGCTACGGTGGCTAGTGGTTTTCATATGGAACATCAGAGAATAGCACATCACTGTCATTGCTGCAAGTTTTGTTAATCACAATATCCTGGACAATTCCATAGCATGCTGGCAGCTAAATTTTCATCTAGCTGCTCTGGGATGCAGTGCCCATCCTGGGCCAACCATCTTACACCAACTCTGTTACTGGTATGATGAGCTATGCAAATGTTAACCCCATACAAAGATGCTATTATGTGAACTCCTTAGAAGGGGATTGTGAGGGGCTAACATTCTGTAGCCAACTCCCTGCTCACTCTTCTTCTACAGCAGAACACCTGAGACTGACTCTTCTACAAAGGGTAGAGATCTGAAGGCTGGAAGTCCAAGGTCAAAGACTGGCTTTATTGCTGTGTTATTTCATCAGAGTGGGCCAGAGGTAGAGAGAGACTGGTTGAGCCTGAACTCACCCTTTTATCATGAACCCACTTTCCCTTACTTTCCTGTGCAGCCCAGTCACGAGAGCATCACCATTGTGGGCCTCTCATATCTTACAAGTTCTACCTCTTAATGTTACTGTGGCACTTACATTTCAACATTAATTTTGCAGGTAACGAGCATTAAAGTCGTAGCACCCTGCCCACACCACCTCCCATAAGACATCCCTTCTAACTGCTTTTAGAGGGTAGTCCCACTCACCTCAGAATCCTGAGAGATCTTTTCAGAGCTCTGTTGGTCTTATAGTATGATTATCACATTGCACTGTTGCCAGTGGGCACCCTGAAGGCTAAGAAGTGTACACCCGCACCATGGCTGATCTTAGTCATGGGCCTTGGGACACAGGTGAGTTACAGGGAAACTTCTCTGTTAGGCCATGTAACCTGGAGACAAAGACTGGTCTCTATTTCTTGTATTCTTCAACAAGACCACCCCCTTTCTTGTGCCTCAGTTTCTTCTGTCCCTTGGCTTTTTGTCTGACTCCATGCAGAGTGCTATGACAAAATGACCACCCTGGGTTTAAATAGCACCCACTTCTACTGTTCTGGAGACAGGAAAGTGTAAAATCCAGGTCCCTTCAGCTTTGGTACCTAGGGAAGGCTTGCTTTACAGTTCATAGATGAACTTCTATGTCATCATAGAAGGAGCAAGAGAGCTCTTGGGTCTCTTCTACACAGTGACTAGCCTCATTCACGAGGGCTCCCCTCCAAATGGTAATGTAATCAAGCACCAAATGGTAAGCATTATACGTGATAACGAACTAAGCCTCTGAAACTGTGAACAAAGTCCCAAACAAACATCAGGCTTTCTTTTATAAGTTGCCTTGGTCATGATGTCTCTTCATAGCAAGAGAACACTAAGACACTTGTCAAAGATAGAGCTCATAAAATGTTCAAGTCCATTATGACACTCCAAAACTGGGGTGGCAGTCAACCTTGAGCATGGAACATTTCACCATCTACAGGATCATCTGGTCCATGTTTTAATGATTTAGCTGCAGTCTCACTGATGTGGGTCACCCCCTCCCTCACCCTCTTCCATACCCTGCCCCACCCACAAGAAGAAACTGGAACAGCTCTACTTAAAATGCTGATCACAGGAACAGGGTACAGGCACATTTACCTTTGACCTCCAATAATGAAGTTATATCACTGCCGATCTAAAAGAGCAGCTGCTTTGAAAATCGAAACATAAGAAAGAATTATTTTACTTTAATTTGAAATTGATTTTTTTCCAGTTCCTCCATGTTTCTTTCGTGAAATCATGGCTGTCGTTGTTTAATATATCTCACAGGATCCATAACAGTAGACCAGGCTCTCACACACATGGATTCTTAAAGCAGCAACAGATAATTAATGCTATGTTAATAAGAAAACAGGAGTCAGATGTTACAGAGAGTTCTTATTCTATACATTATTAATGAAGGCCTTTTGTGTTTTGCTGGGGCTGACACTTTATGGTGTGGCTGCCGAATAGATTAGAAAATGCTTCTGCCTTCTCAGCAAAAAGCCTCCAGATCAGGGTACGTGAAGAGAAAATATTTGCAACAGGTAAAAAAAAAAAAAAGTCATGAGGGAAGTAGCGGTAAACATATTATATCTTAACCTGAAATCCCAGGGACAGCAACATTCTTGAGGCTAAGGAGAAAAAACAATCATGTTATCTACTTCTTTGGAATAAAGAAGCGAGGGGTCCAGGCATCCCTCCTAGCTGACACCTGGGCTGTGGGAAATTGTCACAGGCATCAAAGCTTACTAAAACTGATGTTAAAGTCCCATGTTTCTTGAATGGCCATGCTCTTGGTGCTTCCCAGACTGTTGCCTTTTACTCTTGTGGCCACAGGAACAAGGGGCACAAGCTGTATCTCTGGCAGCTGACTCTGAGCCCACCCACCAAGAGTGAAAACCCCTGGCCTTTCTGAGCTGGCCTTAGGGAAACATTAAGGCCTCTGGCTGATCTTGAAGAGCTTTGAGTATTTCTAGTAATGGACATAGAGGCCTTTCTGAGGCGGTGGCCTCCTAGGAAGATGCCAGTTATGACAGATGGGAAATGCAACCAATGGTGTAAATATGCTTTCCTCTTGACACCAAGAGTCTCAAGTAGAGCTGGTTGGAGTCACATACTGGCCTAAAAAGTCACATTGTTCTTCATAAGCCAAGCACCACCAGGGAAATGGGGCCTGTGAATAGTCCAACACACACCTGCCTTCCCTGGCCACCCTAGGATGCACCTCCCCAGCCCAGTGGCCAACCTTGGACTATACTCAGTGACACCATTTCTCTCTGGACCATCGTAGGAAGCTGGCCTCCTCTGTCTTTAACCATTAGCCCTTTCAAAGAGCTTGAGTGGCATATTTATCTCCTCCCAGTGCTAGTCCAATCTATAGGTAGGCAAGAGGTCCTGAAACTCAGGGATTCCAAGGTCCAACAAGGATATGGTACCTCGGGGCTCCAGGTGCCAGACTCGTGGGAAACTTGAAATGTACAAAACCATTTTCTCTGTCTCTTTTGATTCGAAAAATGGAAGACATGATATTGAAGTGAATTAGCCGGAAATGTTATGTCAGCTTAACCTAGGCCAGGGTTCAGCATAGCCACGATTCAAATGCCAATGCTATTTTCAGTTTTAGTTTTCAGGGATTTTTCTGTTTGTTTGTTTGTCTCTACAGAAGCAGTCAGGAAGATGACTAAAAGCTGATTCACTTCAAGGTTTTTCTTTTGGAAATGAACATGCTGGCACAGCTTTAATTGGGTTTTAGTTGTTTGAATTCTCACGGCGATGGCTCTGCTCTGTCTTTGGGGAATGCAGAGAGAAACTGGCATCTGGTGTTTGAGGATTCTGGGGAGTTACACCATATTTATGTGTAATAACTATACAGTAAATAAACAGAATGAATAATTAAGTGAATAATGAGTTCCTCAGAAATAGGAGTCCTCTGAAGACTTCCACAGAAACCTTCCCATGTCTTCCTGTGTGGCGAAGCTCCAGCGCTCACACTGTGTCAGTGTACCCACAGACACCAGCAAGGACATTTTCCAGCCTGAAATCAAGCACGCTATTAATCAAACGAGGACATCTCTCATGTTTGTGTATTCCCTTCCAGTTGTAATAATGCTGGATTTATAGTTCTAGGAAGGATCCTTTCTTAACCTTAGAGATACAAGAGACAAGTAGGCCTCTTTAAAAACCTATGAGATCAAATATCGTTGGGGAACTAAAAACTTGGACTTCTAGGAATCTGCAGTATTCGGTGAAATGGCATAGATTTCCACTAGTACCTGCACCAGCCCTTGCGTCTGGATGCTACCCAGGCCTAAAGTATGCCTTCCCAGAGGAAGAACTCATAACTGCTGCTTGCTCATCCATTCACTCAAATGTCTTTACCCGTTTACACATTCATTCAAGGAATATTTACTGAACATCAACTTTGAATTGGGCACTCATACCAGACTCTGGGGACCCTTGGCTGGATGTTAGCAGGCCCAGACACTCACTGCCCTCTTAGAGATCACCTTATCAGGGATCTAGACACTAGAACGGAGCAGATTGTGCCGGCGACTGGTTTTCACAGAGAAGAGTTTATCAATCAGCTCAGGCTGCTGTCACAAACACTCTGCACTACCTCACGTAGCCAGGATGTATTTTCTACAGTCCTCGAAACCAGAGGACCCAAATTATAATGTCAGCAGGCATACTTCTTCCAGAGCTTGTCTGTTGACTTGCAAATGGCTATCTTCCTAAGGTATCAGCAGGCATGTGGGCATCTACAATATGGTGGTGCAGGAGCACGCTGCAGACAGCGTGGGGAAGGGAGGGCAGGAGAGAAAAGAGGAAGGTTGTAAGGTCTGTGCCAGAAACTGAGTGATGTATTGGATATGAGACTTAATGATGTAGTCAATGTGTGTTGAGCACTAGATAAGGAGGGAAATGACAACTCTTTGGATTTTTGACTTTCATAACTCAGCAAATGAAGTTCTAGTCAGTGAGACAAGAACAGTGGCAAAGGCTCATGTGTTTTTGAGATTTGGTCACACTGACATCAGAAGATAATAAAGTTGCTGCCGTGTCATGGTTAGAGTTACATGATTTGGGGTCTAGAGAGGTGGCCCAGCAGTTGAGACCACTGGCTGCTCTTCCAGAGGATCCAGGTTCAATTCCAGTACCACATAGTGACTCACAACTGTTAAACTCCAGTTCTAGGGAACTCACACTCTCTTATGGCCTCTGTGGGCATTGCACTCACATGTTACACAGATACAGGCAAACGTCTATACAGCTAACAAATACACTTAAGTTATGATATAATTGTGGAAATTCCGTTCCTTCGACTAGAATATAAAAGTGATGAAGGTCAAGACTACAGCTAATGGTATAATCTACCCAGTGGCTCTCTAGTCAGACTTAGTGGGTTCAAATCTTGATAGAAGTGTCATTTTAGACAGATATTTAGTCTTTCCACACCTCAATTGCTTTGAATATAACACTTGAATTATAACAGTGCTCTGTAGCCTTTAGAGACTATTAAATTAGTTAGCATAAAGTATAACAGTATAAGGCACATGATACTTTTAAAGTATCCCAAAAGCTACTATTTGTGTTCATCACTATGTTTCTGAAAACTACTTAAGGGAAGATGATCAGATTTATGAATAGATGGATTGAAGAATGAAGCAGAAGTAAAAGTCATGGAAAATGAAATACAATCTTTATGAAACTATACAAAAGAGTACAATGGAATGGAAAGAGAGCCCACCCATGTGGCTATTGTGAAAAAGGTATGGACCATGTAATTCATGACAATGAGTCCCTTTAAAATAAACTTCCATATGGTTTCTTTTAAGCAAAGCATTTGAAAGTATCCAGAAAGACTTCAGTGATTAACCAAGTTACTTGTTTCTCAACTTCAGTAGAGAAAAATATAAGCTCACCACCACCTACCATCCCCTCCTCAATCACATGGACAAGACTCTCTTCAACCTAGCTATCAGAGAGAAAGATACGATCAAAAACAAATTAGGTTTGGTCCAATTTAAACAATAAGTTCATTCAATCATTCTGTGCGCCTCCCTCAAGCATTTATGAAATGTCTATTGTGTGTCAGGGTGAGACACTAGATGGTTAGTTACAAAGCTAAGATACTGTCGCTTTCATCAAGGACCTTGGAGAAGCAGAGCCTAGACCACAGCCTCCATCTTCAGGCCTCATGGCCCTGTCCACTGTCAGAGGAAGGCAGAAGCCTAGACCACAGCCTCCATCTTCAGGCCTCATGGCCCTGTCCACTTCCAGCTAAAGATATTTCCATGGGTGCTACTCTGCTTACAAAAAACAACCCAGGTCTGGCATTTTCGTTTTGCCCAAAGGATTCTTTTTCATAATTTATTGCAGAATCCCAGGCAATGTCATTAGATGAAATACACCGTATCATTGTTCTAACAAGTCCCTCTATTTTTGTCAGTTTTGAAACTGACAATCTAAAGGCTATTTTTAGCTTGGTCATGTGAGATTGTTTCCTGATGAGAAGTTTTTCCTTCAGACTAGTTAACATGAATTTTATGCTCGCTTATGTCACATGCTCCGATTCAATTTATTTTAAAGTAGATTCTTTGGGGAAAACTGTAAAGCTAATTTGAATTGATTCTTCAGAGATTTCATTTTAAATGAAGTGCTATAAAAATTGGCAGACAAAGTGAAAAAATGAAATTGAATTTTCTTCTTTGGCTACACACTGGATTCAGGAATCTTGCTTTTCGACACTGCCAGGGGTTTTGATATGATGTTTTATGCAATTTTCATAACATTTATCTTAAACTCCACTGCCTTTGGTTGGGTTGCTCAGCTGCAAAATGGTTTCCTGATGTTTCTTTGTTATTAAAAAAAAAAAAGCACAGTCCTTGCCAAAGGACTAGTCTTTGCTTTGATACATATTTTCCTGACCATCCATGATGATACCCATCTGTCAGACACCTCATCTAGAACAAGTGAGGTGTTTCTGGAGTGAATAGACTCCTTTCATGGCCAAACTTGTGGGGCATGTGGAGTAAGCTCCAAATCTGACATTTTGCACAAATTTCCACTATTTTTTTTTTACAACTTGTCCTTTTCATATCTGTTGGATTACGGCTTGAGAAAAGTGTGGACATAAAGTTAAGATGGCCGGCACTAATTTCCTGTACCCCACAAACCCCAAGAAGTGCAGGTTATTTTCAGGACAGCAGGCTCCTAGCTAATCAGAAACAGCTGGCACAGATAGGCACTGGGGCCTGGGCTGGGCCCATCTGATTCCACAGGTGATTTACATCCCATTATTAACAATCTAATGGAAAATACATAGAAACCACATGTCTACAATTTCATTTCAAGACACACTCTTTTCCTTTGATGTGTTTTTCAGAGGGAGTTTTATTCCACACTCATCTTTTCCTCTGGATTCTCTATGTAGTAACTGTCTTTGTTCATTTTCTATCACCGTAACAGAATAGCACAGACTGGGAGAGTCATAAACTATAGCAGTTTATTTGAGTCTCTGTGATGGAGGCTGAGAAGTACAGGATGGGGGAGGGGTTGCTGCATCTGGTGCAGACCTTCCTGCTGAAGTATAGGGAGGTCGGGAAGGTGGAGACCTAGATCCTTTGATCAGGATCCCACTCCTCTGGTAAATAACCTACCATGATAACAGCATTAATTCACTCACAAGGGCAGAGCCCTCATGACCGAACCACATTTTAAAAGTTTCTCTATATCCATTCCTCAATTGAGGGACATCTGATTTGTTTCCAGATTCTGGCTATTCCGAATAAAGCTGCTATGAACATGGTTGAGCAAATGTCCTTGTTGTGTATTTGAGCATCTTTTGGATATATGCCTAGGAGTGGTATAGTTAGATCTTGAGGTAGCACTATTCCTAATTGTCTGAGAAAGCACCAGATTGATCTCCAAAGTGGTTGTACAAGTTTACATTTACATCAGCAATGGAGGAGGGTTTCCCTTTCTCCACATCCTTTTCAGCATGTGTTGAGATTTTGATCTTAGCCATTCTCGTGGGTGTAAGGTGAAATCTCAGGGTCATTTTGATTTGCATTTCCCTGATAATTAAGGATGTTGAACATTTCTTTAAGTATTTCTCTGCCATTTGGTATTCCTCTATTGAGAATTCTCTGTTTGGCTCTGTACCCCATTTTTTAATTGGATTACTTGATTTGTTGCTGTTTAACTTCTTGAGTTCTTTATATATTCTGGATATTAGCCCTCTGTCAGATATAGGGTTGGTGAAGATTCTTTCCCAATCCATAGGCTGTCGTGGATGCAGAAATTGTGGTACATTTACACAATGGAATACTACTAAGAAATTTTAAAAAAAGGAAATCATGAAATTTCCAGGCAAATGGTGGGAACTACAAAAGATCATCTTGAGTGAGGTATCCCAGAAGCAGAAAGACACACATGGTATATACTCATAAGTGGATATTAAGACATATAAGATAATCATACTAATATCTGTACACCTAAAGAAGTGAATCAAGAAGGAGAACCTGGGTAAGATGCTCAATCTTCATTCAGAAAGGCAAATAGAATAGACATTGGAAGAAGGTGAAAACAAGGAACCAGACAGGAACCTACCATAGAGGGCCTCTGAAAGACTCTACCCAGCAGGGTATTAAAGCAGATGCTGAGACTCATAGTCAAACTTTGGGCAGAGTGCAGGGACTCTTATGAAAGAAGGCAGAGATAAAAAGACCTGGAAGGGTCTGAAGCTCCACAAAGAGAACAAGAGAACCAAAAAATCTGGGCACAGGGGTCTTTTCTGAGACTGATACTCCAACCAAGGACCATGCATGGAGATAACGTAGAACCCCTGCACAAATGTAGCCAGTGGCAGCTCAGTCTCCAAATGGGCTTCCTAGTAAGGGGAACAGGGGCTGTCTCTGACATGAACTCAGTGGCTGGCTCTTTGATTACCTCCCCCTGAGGTGGGGGAAGGCACCCTTATCAGGCCACAGAGAAAGACTATGAGGGCCAGTCCTGATGAGACCTGGTAGGCGAGGGTCAGATGGAAAGAGAGGAGGTCCTCCCCTATCAGTGGACTGGGGAAGGGGCATGGGAGGAGATGAAGGAGGAAGGAAGGGAGAGCGGGCTTGGGAGGGGACGAGGGAGGGCTACAGCTGATAAAAATTACATTTAATTTTAAAAAGTCTCTACTGTCATGCAAGTTCAATGTGAGTTTTGGAGGGGACATTCAAGCCCTAGCAGCAGCCTTCATTCCCATTGGTCCAGCTTGTGGGCTGAGAGCAGACTCACAGAACAGAGGTCTTCACTCAAGGAAGATCTTCAATTTGGCTGTCTGCCACTGAGTGTCACACCAAACTCTTGGAATGGTTTCTTTAAACTCAATCTTACAAGATGTAAACAATGATTGCTTTACACTTGTATTCTGTTTACAAAGAAGATAATTGTCCATCAAGGTGGTACACACTTAAGGAGGCAGAAACAGAAGGATGTCACAGTAAATTTCAGGCCTGCCAAGGCTACATAATGAGACCATCCCTATTTCAAAAAATACTAAAGCAAGAAACAGAAACAAAAACTTAAGACAACATGATAAAACAAAACAACAAACATGAAAGATATGATGTGAATATACCTGGCATTTGTTTTTTAGTAAAGACCGTACCTGAGGCCAGCTTGTTCACACAGCACACAACATCCATGGAATTCAAACTCACAGAAACTTCAGTGAGTGTAATACTGGATATGGATACATTAATCCAACTTAGATAATATTTCTGTTTATACCAGCAGTCATAAATCGCCCATGTTAGAATCGCCCATGAAGGTAAAGTGTCTTGGCCCACAGAAGTCATAATTCCTCCTGGGCTGATCCACTCTGAGTCACATGGAGTAAGGCTTGATTAGGGTTTTGTGGTCATGATGAAGCTGATGAAGAACCTCCTCGAGGCTGCTATACCCCTCCATGTGGAGATCCAGAAGGTAGGGAAGAAGAGGAAAACTGCCTCTGAACCACAATTCTCTTCCCTCCAATGTGTGTGGATTCTTGGAGCCATCTTGGCTACCAGGAGCCATAGTGGATTGGATCTGGGTTCATTGAGATTTGGATGAGGCTCTTCACAATGCCACAGAAGCTGTCGAATATCCTGTCAGGAACAGGAAAACTCACCACACACACACACAAAAATCATCTGACCCCAAATATCATTGGTGCTGAGGCCAGTTGGGAGCCCACATCTGTCTGTCAACACCTCTGTCGTCTAGGATAGGGGTGAACTAAGAAGAACTGTCATCTTTTGCTGTGGAACTACACCTGCTCCTGGGAAGACGTAGGGACACTGAAGTGAGGATAGTGGGCAGATGCCAAGGACAGGTAAGCCTGGATGCTGCCCAGACAAGCAGGGGAGCCAGTGGACAGGTCAGCTATATGTGGTGCCTCATACACTGGCAGAGCCTGAAAGTCTCTTCTTTACTTCTGTCTTCTATCCCAAGCTAATGTCTCTCATGAGCAACCTACCTTGGAACCTGGCAGAGAAAGGGATTCTGAAAACCATAATTCCAGCTTGGCTAGGTGACATGGGAATATGCTGTCTCATTGGACCACGTGTAACTCTGCTCCCTATTGCTTTTCTACACGCAAAGTCGAAATTTCTTCACCTCCCTCCCAATCTTGCATGGGTTCCACTTGTGTCTGGTATTTTCTAGTGTGGATAAGTGACCCCCAAAGGCTCAGAGGTCACCAGCCCATAGCTTTACCAGGAGATCATGGAACCTTTACAGGGTGGCGACCATCAGAAGTTGTGTCATTTGAGGCATGTGCATGGAGATACTGGACCCCATCCCTCTGCTTTCTGACAGCCATGAGGGAGCAGCTTCTGCCATATGCTTCCAGCCACATGCTCACCACAAAGTGGCCACATGCTCACCACAAAGTGGCCATAGACTGAGAATCTGAAACCATAAACCAAAAGAAAAAAAATCCTTCCATCTTTACAACTTGAGTAGGCCAGGTATTTTGTCTCCATGATGGAATGGTAACCAACACCCTATTTTAAGATTTCAAGCACAAACACCTGGTGTGAGTCAGGCAGCCTGTTGTGCATCCAGGGCATGCAGCAGACCAGACAGACCGCATCCAAGTCCTGTGCATTAGGTGCGCTGTATCATTGACTGCCCCTGACACAGGAGTACAAGCAGATCTGCCAGCTCCTGTACTATGCCCTCTGACTGACTGCCCATGCCTCACCTTTCTGCTAGCTGGAACCCAAATGTGAGGTACCTGAGCTTCAACACATCACATCAACAGCAGAATGGAAAGCGTAAATGATCCTGGATGTGTTATAATCCAGGAATCCTTCCCACAGCACACCTTTTTCTTAAGGATTTCCAAGGGAGCTTATCACTCCCTGGGGTCGAGAGGAAAAACAACAACAACAAAACAAACAAACAAACATGATCAGCAGAAAACAGAATGGATTTGCTGACATGATTGAGGAGACTAGGGTAAGAATGACAGGTGTAGCTGAACTGAAGGATATGTCATTGTGGCTCCCAATCTCTTGAACACTACAGGGCAGTAGGAACATCCAACAAGGATGGTAGAGCCAGGAACACTGAATCAGGGCTCAGAGGAAGGAAAATTGCTCTCACCTGGGAAAGTTGAGGAAACATTTCACACAAAGGTGGGTTTTGAGCTCAGACAATCAAGGAAATAAGAGTTTAAGAGCAGCTGAAGAAGAAAATATTCTCGACTTATCCTTGACCATTCCAAAAGCTCCAGTAGGCTCAGCAGCCCAGTGGATGTGAAGATCATGCTGTTTTCCTTCCTGGTACCATCGCTCCAGGATGACAAGTGTTTCTCTGGGCACTGGGTCCTTCATGAGGATGACAGAATCAGGGAGATATGACCCAGGGGACTAAAATCTCCAGCTGGGCAAGAAAGACCGATGACACTTCTCCCTTACCTGGAAGGCTGGTGAGAGGAAGTGGCAGTTCCCCTAATCAGTCCAGAAAGGCTTGTTACATAAGTAAATGATTCAAATAGGAAGTGACACACTTTAGCCAGCGTGCATTACTCCTTTTCATTTCTGTGGTCCTGAATTGTTTCTTTCAGGTTGGGGGTAGAATGCCTTGTAACTTAAATATGTTTCTGTTAACTCTAAAACTGTCTAGGGTTGGGTTTTAGGACTACCTTTCTATGGGCATTCAAACAGTTGAATGATCTTACAGACACCTAGAACCTGAGGTTCACGCACAGGCAGAAGCTTTCTGTAGGAGAGTGCTCCTTTGGCAGCTATTGTCTGGACCCAAGAGGATAGTTGCTGCCTTAGCCTTTGAAAGTGGTGGTAGTAATGGTGGTAGCCATGCTTTTCCTGCTGCTGCTGCTGCTGCTGCTGCTGATGATGATGATGATGATGATGGTGATGATGATGATGACAATATGACCACAATGATAATAGCACCGACTGGTCTCACAAGCAATGCAGCTAAGACAGAAAGCCCATCCTTGTTCTAAGAAATCCATTTACACTCACTTAAAGAATTAAGGTTATGGGCTCATGATTCAGTGTTGGAGAATTTGCCTACTATGCATGTAGCCCTAGGTTTAATCCCTAGCCTCCCCTCACCCCACCCGTATGTGCATGTGTGTGTGTGCATTGCTCCATGGCTGAAAGAGCATTTGAAACTTATTTCTTTTCTCTTTAATATCAAAACTATTTGGAACACAGAACTTTTTCTCGACCTGGAAGTCTGCACTTAAAGGCAAGTAGGGTGAGACTGACCCATGTTGGCTTTAAGTGGACTGTCTCTGCCCTTGCTTGCTCTTAGGGCACAGGGGAAGATGTTCATCCCGTCCTGTGTCCACTGCTCCCTTAAGAATCAGGAGACATCACATCCTCCTAAGAACTACAGTGAACCATTCGGGAAGACCTGACTTCAGGCAGGTGGATGTGTACAACCTGTTCATCTCAACTGGGTTGGCTTGAAGTGGTGGAGAAGATCACGTTGTGCGTGAACAAATGGCATCCACTCATTCGTACCCTGTTTCAATTCCTGCCCATCACCAGTTAGGATTTGTGACTTGCAGTGTCTCTTCTGGGAATAATATACTTTCTCTGCCCAGCGGATGATGGATTTGGCACCTTAACCTGGCTAATGAGATGTGAGCTGGAGACTGTATGGGCAGGAGTGGAGGCCACAGAAAGCCTGTCTCGCTCTTGTTCATCCCTTTCTGTCTACCACAGGAATGGCCTGGCCTCATAGCCACTCAGCTTGGACTGTCACATGTGGGTAAGAAATACAGACTAGTTTGTATGCCTTTGAGCTGTTGGGCTCATTTGTTACGACTGACTGTTACAAATGGTTGTTAATTGTTGTGAACAAGTGAAAAATGGCCTGACTCTAGTACATGTGGCTATTGATTGAGATGGTGAAAAATTGGCGGTGACAGATGCGGGGTGGGGGTGGGGGATGTTGTACAAGAGGAAGGTTGGAAGGAAGGAAGAAAATATGTAATTATTTTTTATTTTCAAAAGTAAAAATATTAAAAACAGAAACTAAATATATGAAAATTATGCCCTTCAGTTACATTGAACCAACGGTAACAAAAACACAGTTTAGTATATGAAATTTGCAAGGACTGTAAGAACCATAGCATCATAGAACACGGGCATGAAATGGGCGTTCATGGACATTGCTAATGGCAGTATAAAGTAGAAGGAGCTGCTAGGGGTTAAGATGGAAGAATAAGATGATAAAGCATGAGGCCTGCAGGGCATCTTAGTGTGCCAGGGACCACTATTTCAGCTTTGTTAACTTTGCGTGAGTCCCTTATGCCAGTCCTGTGTTGACCTCACAGGATGCCCCTGGCACTCTTGGGAGGAAGACATATTGAATGATATATTTCCAAAGCCTAAAAAAAAAGTGTCCGTATTCTTTGACCCACATCTTGAAATCTGTCTGAAGGAAAAAATAAAAAATGAGTGTACTGGCTTGTTTGATGTCAACTTGACACTAGTCATTTCAAAAGAGGAAACTTCAATTGAGAAAATACCCCTTCCCGATTGACCTTGGGCAAGCTTGTGGTGCGTTTTCTTGATTGATGATTGATGTGGGAAGGCCTCTTGGAAGCTAGGAAACAGCAGGCCGAGGGAGCCATGGAGAGCAAGCCAGTAAGCAGCACTCCTGCGTGGTCTCTGCATCAGTTCCTGCCTTGAGTACCCTCCCTGACTTCCCCGGATGATAGACTATACGCTCTAAGGTGCATAAAGCCTTTCCTCCCCCAAGCTGCTCTTAATCATGGTGCTTTATTACAGCAATAGAAGTCCTAAATAAGACAGAAATAGTATCAGGATGTGGGATGTATTGGTCAGGGTTTTCTAGAGGAACAGAACTGAAAGAGAGAGAGAGAGATTTACAGGCTGTGATCCAGCTAGTCCAACAATGGCTATCTATGAACAGAAATTCCAACAGTCCATAAGGTGACTCAGCTAGATTTTGTATATGGGCTATAATGCCAGTAAAGAAATGGTCTTGCTAGTGAGAGTAAGCAGGCAAAGAAAGAGCTAGCTTCCTTCTTCTGTTCTTCTGCCAGCAGAAGGTGTGGTCCAGATTAAAGCAGGATCTTCCCACCTCAAAAGATCTGGGTTAAAAATGTGTCTTTCCACCTCAGAGAGCCAGCTTAGAAGTAGGTCTTCCCACTTCAAATAACTTAATTAAGAAGAAAAAAAATCTCATAAGTGTGCCCAGTAGTTTGGGTTTTAGTTAATTCCAGATGTAGTCAAGTTGACAACCAAGAATAGCCATCACATGGGGCATTGCGGTGACAGACAGAACCATGTGTTTGGGGGAGCATTGTGGAAAGGCTCTGGAACCTTGGGCTAAAAAAGCCGTTGAGGGTTCAAAGATTGGTGAACTGTTGTAGGAAGTTGGAAGATAATGTTGTGAGCAATGTTTATATGGGTGGTCTGGCCTGTGAAGATTCAGCGGAAAGCTGTGACTGGAATGTAGTGGTTCTCCACCTGTGGGATGCGGCCACTTTAGGGTCAACTGACCCTTTCACAGGATTTGTCTAAGACCACCAGAAAACACAGATATTTCTGTTAAAATCCATAACATTACTCAATTACAGTTATGAAGTGGCAACAAAAATAATTAAAGGTTGGGGGTCAGCACAACACGAGGAACTGCATTAAAGGGTCACAGCGTTAGGGAGGTGGAGAACCGCTGCTACAAGGGTCATTTGTGGGCTGTCTTAAATTAGGAATCTGTGGTTCTCGTCACCTGGAACTGAAGAACTGGGAAAGACCAGAACCACCGAAGCAAAACTTTCACTTTGTTGGGACATGTTTCCTTGGGGTCAGCACAGAAGCTGTGCTCCAGAGGTGACTGAGGCTGCATCTCATGCTGCCCTGAGGCCGTGGAGGAGGGCTGCTCATTGGCTTTTCTCTTCATGGCTTGCTCAGTCCTGCTTTCTTCTAGCTCTGAAGACCACCACCTGGGGGTAGCACTGCCCACAGTGAGCTGGGCCCTCTCACAGGAATCATCAATCAAGAAAATCCACCACAAGCTTGCCTGTAGGTCAGTCTAGTGGGGCATTCTCTCAACTGAACAAGCATGGAGAGGTGGCCTCGGCATCAGCTCCTGCCTCTGGGTTCCTGCCTTGACTTCCTGCCCTCACTTCCCTAGATGACAGACTACAGGCTCTGAGGTGAATAAAGACTTTCCTTCCCACGATGCTCTTGGTCAGGGTCGTTTATCACAGCTGCAATACAAATGAGAAGGTAAGAAGTTTTACGTAAGGATATTTATAGCAGCATGGCACTTAATTATGGAACTCAGAGCCACATAAATGTTCGGAAAGTGGGAGATCTTTAAATAAATAGAGCCTCTTAAAAGTAATATGCAAATATACAGTGGGCATGAAAAGATTTATTCACATGAAATGAAAAGCAGCTTACGTTGGCAACTAAACTGTCATGCATGTCTGCTGAGAGGGAGAAAATCAGTTTTCTCCAATGGCTCAACCACTCCAGGCCAGGTCTTACATTCAAGAGTAGCTGACCAACATGTGATGGAGGCCACAGTTAAGTGTACTTTTCTTTGGTCACAGTTTGGGTTTTTTTGTTTTTGTTGTTGTTATTACTGTTGGGTTTCTTTTGCCTTTTTGAGTATGTTTTATTTTGTGTTCTTGGTTTGGGGGGGTTGTTTTTTGAGAAAGAACTTAAAGTTGGGTGAGTAGGGAGGGAGTACAAGATACGGGAGAAATTTGGGGAGGGGAAGAATATGATCAAATGTATTTAAATTTAAAATTGTGTTCAATAATAAGAAATATAATAAAAAGAATGCATATACACATGTGTGCATGCACAGCTTACAACGTGTCTCTGTCTAGTACCATAGCCACTAGTCGCAGAAGAACTTAGCGTGTCCTTAGGCCAAATTGAGACGTGCTGAAAAATGACAGAACTTGGGGGATACAAAGGAATGTGAAGTAGCTCATTAATAATTTTCATTGATTGTGAGGTAGAAATTGTACTTTAGACATGTTAAAATTATTATCTCCTGCTTCCTTATAGTTTTTTAAAGTGTGGATAATTGAGTAATTAAAATTTCATCTATGGCTCAAATTTATTTTGGGGTTTGTGGCAATGTAGTGTCTCTTACAACTACTCAACCACTTTGTCGGGCAAAGACAACCACGGGCTGTGGGAAAATGAATAGATGTTGTTGAGCTACAGTAAGAGTTTATTTATGCAGATAGTCAAGGGGGATGGCTATCACCCTCTGAACCCTGGTCTAGTCCCGAACTTCCTAGCCTCGGTTGTTTTTTGGCATTTTGTGCTAGAAAATATGTTGCAGGGGTGAGGGTAGGTGGCAGAGTCGGGGTGGGACTATCCTGTGCATTGTAGGATGCTTACCGCTTTTGGTAAGCCACAATATCTGTAAACGCTGTTAAATGACCTCCTGGGGGCAAAATTGCTCTGACTAATAACCACTGCTTATAGCTTATATAGTTTTATTTCCCCAAAAACAGGGAGGAAGGAAGTCAGGGAGGAGGGAGAAAGGGTTATTCTGGAAGGAGGAACCCCAAAATGGAAGATAGCATGTTCTTTTGGCATTTCTTTGTTTTTCTACATTTTCTGGGTTAAGCACATGTCACATATTAATATTTTTTTTTAAAGAAGAATCGTGTAGGGTGAAAAAGGCAAATGGACAGATAAGATAAGAGAACAGAAAGGAAACCTGGGGAAGACTGCAGTTCCTACCTGCCCCACAAGGAGAAGTTTTATACCTGTTCAAAGCCCAGGAGTCACCCCAAGATGGAATGTCAAAACTAGGTGCCAAGGGTGGGTGTCTAAGCTGATCTCAAAGCTGATGGGTTTGTAATCATGAATCTGCTACTCCAATAGGCAGGCTCTTCACTGGTGTGCAGCCAGTACTCATCAAAGACAGTAGACTTGGCCTTTACCCATCATCTCCAGACTGGAAATGAATGAAAACGATCTCTTCAACCAGTTATTGTCCCACTTTGTTTCAACAGAAGCAGTGGGTCCTTCAGGCACTGGTAGTAATGGGATGCGTCTAGCTACATCCTAAGAAGCACTTGGCTGGCTGCTGTTAATGACTGATGACTTCAGCAGCCTGGGCTTACAACTGTGGCCCGTGCAGAGGACTGCCTCTTCCCATTTTAAAATATACTCCTTGGAAGTGCCTTGCCGTCTGTCCCCTTGGAAGTTTCTTGAAGGTCAGAGACTGGTTTAGACTCTTAGCTGCAATTTTTCTAGCCAAGTGAGTACTGAAAGTGAGTACTGCCCATTAGTAAGTCTGGCAACAGCCTGTTTATTTGGCAAGGAAAGCTCTTGCTTTGTCATATGGTACCTCTCCTTTTATAAAAATGTTTATAAAATTTTATTTTCCCTGTAATTTTTCAGTCAGCTCTCTCATACACTGATATGCCTGTAATCCACTTTTTTTGTTTGTTTGTTTTTAAATCAGTATCTTTCTTGTGAAACGATATCTTCCAGGCCTGACATCACTGTTGACCTCTTAACTACTAGACTGTTAGATTGGGCCTAGAAACTTTCTCTTCTGCAGAAGGCTTGTGATGCCTTCCCTCTTCTCAAAAATTTAGATAGTTAGTCATTACTATTGGAAGGGGTCTCCAGATCAAGCCTCATCTCAGAAAGTATAAACAGTTAACAGAATATCTTTTTCTTCAGTGATGTAGCTGGTTATAAAGTACCCATGCTCCTGCAACTAAACCCTCAACAAATGCCTATAAGTAACCCTCACCAACTCACCAATGCTCCTGTAAGCACTCTAATTAAACTCATGGTTGCAACAAGAAAAAAAAAATAAGACAGTAGACTTTTTTTAAAAAATCCTTTACTTTTAAGATTATAAAATAATCACATCGTTCCCCCATCATTTACTTCCCCTAAGTCCTCCCATATGCCCCTCATGGCTGTCTTTAAAATCCACAGCCCCCTTTTTCATTAATTTTTTATTTACTCACAAGTCCTACCGACATTGTAAGGACTGTTGGGATGAGCACACCTGGAGGGAGCAGAAAGGAAACAGGGAGCCACGCAAAACTTCCCAGCTAGAAAAGGGAAAACTGTTGCTACACCACTTCATACAAAAGCTCATAAAGTATTATAATGACTAAAAACCCTAGGCCAGCTTACTGGTATTTTTAAATATAATAATAATAATAATAAATGTGAAACAATTATATTTATCATATAATGATATAAATGGATAATTATCTATATAATAATTAATAATATTAACAATTAATAATTTTCTTTGTAAGTATCACTGACCTATCCTTATCATGCACTAGTCAATGTGCTTGGGGCTTTGCATGATTGTCTAATTTTTCACAGGCCCTGAAAAATAGGCAGTATTTGGAGGACATTTCTATAGATATGGAAGCCAGAATCAAGGGTTGTAAGATGTGTGCTGTATTGGTCCACTTTTCAATGCTATGACAAATACTTAAGAAAAACGACTCAAAGGAGAAAAGACTTATTTTTGGCTCATAGTTTAGAGGTCTTTGTTCCTTGGTAGGAAGGCTCCATTCCTTTCTGGCTGTGGTAAGGCAGAATATTGTGGTGGGGAAAAAAAGAGCTAAATTTCACACCCCATGCTCTTTGGGAAGGAAGAGAACAAGCTATACTGAGTTAGAACTCCTCAGACCAAACCATTCTTCCTAATAGATAATTCATCTATAACAGGTCAATCCACTGATAAATTTAGCATCTTCTGATTCAGTCACTTCGATTTCACCAATGAAGACTCAGGAGCCAGATGCTGGAGTGAAAACTTGCCAGCTCAGAGAGACAGAGGAAGCACCATGCTAAGCTTCCTACTCCACAGATATCCCAGAAAGAAAAAGTCCTTTCCCCTTCTCCACAATGCCTTAAATACCCTCAACTTAACGTCCCTTCTTTCTGTTTACTGCCTGTCAACTGGTTACTCGCTTTGCCTCTTGACCTCTTGTTCACTCTATTTAGTTCTTAGATTAAAGGTGTGTGCTAAGGCTGAGCCACACCATAAGTACTTGTTTATAGTAAACAAGCACTTGGGTTAAAGGTGTGTGCTAGGGCTGAGCCACAGCAAGAAACAGGTTTTTTTTTTCAATCACAATCTCGGGGTTCACAATGTAATCAAACATCTTGCAACAACTATCAGCTGCAGCTCAGTGCTTTAACAATGGAGCCTCCTGGGAACACTTTCTTATACCCCAACCATAAGCAGTTGCTTAAGAAAGGGAATGAAGCCTGGGGTCCACACTGACTTGGGAGCTTCCACACTTCTCAAAGCTAGTGATCTACACTAAAGAGGAAACTATTTTCAAATACGATTCAAGTTTTCATTTTGAAAAATATCGAAAAAAAATATATAGCACTTAATATTTAGTATTTGGGAACCAGTCCTTGTGAGGAGGGAAAAAGATTTTTGGTCACCTTTCTCATTGGTGGGATGCTGATAAGCATGTCAAAGTCAGGCCTAGTTTGAGCACATTTATGGGAAGGTATGTAGATGTACCCTAATAGCCCGGGCAGGAAGTAATCCAAAAGCCTGTGGGTCTGACACCATGAATCATGCCTGTCAGAAGAGGTCCTGGCTATGTCCAAGAGACAGAGAGAATGGTGGAGGGGGAGAAAAGACTTCTGAAAAAGGACATCAAAGTCTGAGGCCATCATCATTGGCCGGATGTATTGAAGGGAACTGAGTCAAACGCCCAGTTCTCTGTCATGGGGTCACAGAATTACTAAGGCAGCAGCCCCTTAGAATGACTTGGGAACAGTGTCCCCTAATATTCTAGCAAAGCTTAGTGTCATTTGCTTCTCTGCCAATGAAGAACACAGTTTTGCTTTCCCCAATATCAAGGCAGCTCCCTGAAGAATGAGGTCTGCAGAATCCCCCAGCCTCTGTTCCCACTGCTAAGCTCTTCTTTGCATCTCAGTAACAAGGCAGACCAGCGTGAAACTCATCTGACACCTCCCGCAGCCACAGCATCACTCACTTTCCTATTGCTGTAATAAAACACCATAATCAAAATCAATTCGCAGGAGAAACAGTTTATTTTCACCTCAGTTCCAGAGGGAGAGTCCGTAATGGCTGGAAAGCTTGCCAGTGGCGGTCAGAGAAGGAAGCTGGCTGGTCACATTTTGTCTGCACAGGAAAAGCAGAGAGGAACAGTAAGTGAAGTAAGGCTACAAACCCTCAAAGCTCACCTGTAGTGATGTACTTCCTCCAGCAAGGCCGCACATCCTAGAGATTCCATAATCTCCCCCAAACAGCATCACAACCCGGGGAACAAGTTTTTGAACACACGAGCCATTGGGAGCCATTCCTCATTTAAACCATCACAGCCAGTCTTTTCTCGCTCAAGAGCTCAATAACTTGATTAAAGGTTTATTTCAGTAGGGGTTCCATCCTCAGTACCACCACAAACAAGCAAACAAGTGGGTGGAGGGAATGAGGAAAGTCATTCACCTTAAACTGTGGCTGTATGTCAGGTTCTTCAGTGGAGTTTTAAAAATGCATCCTTGTCCGTGCTCTACCATGGACCAGTTGAATCTGAAGGTTTTGCTATTAAGAGAAAAATTGCCTACATGCTTTTATGGTACAGTTGGAATTGGAAGTTACTGGTCTATCTGCCCCATTCTGCCATTCCCCACAGCATGGAAGTAGTCTTTTTCTCCAGGTCAGTGGTCCTCAACCTTCCTAAAGCTGCAGTCCTTTAACGCAGTTCCTCACGTTGTGGTGACACCCCCGCACCATAAAATTACTTTTGCTGCTACTTCATAACTGTACTTTTGCCACTGTTGTGATATTTAGGATATCTGCTATGCGACCCCTCTGAAAGGGCCATTTGGGCGCCCAAAGGGATCGCCCAAGCTGAGAACTGCTGGTCTGGATAGTCACGCCTCCTCCATTGTCACAGGCCGCAGGGAGAGGCCAGGCCATCACTGCTCATCTACTGCCCGAGTTCTGGTACGTGGTACTCTCCTCTCACATCCCCATGATCCCCATGGGCCCTGGGGGTGTGTTCTGGGGCTCTTCTAGGCCTTGCCCTCCTGTGCTCTACACTGCGCTTGTTCCTGTTGATAATTCCTCCTCTTCGCAAACTCCCTTCCTTTGCCTCTATGACCCCCACTTCCCCAGCTCTCTTCCCTCCTCTTCACTGAGCCATCTCAGCCTGTTTCATAGGACCCTCACCCTGCCTTCTTTGTGTTGTTCTGCTGAGGGCTTCAGACCACCATCTGTTCACTGAGGACGGCTTGCAGGAATGCACCTCCATCCCACATGCCTCTCCTGAGCTCCAAAGCCAAATATCCAGTTGATGATTGGACAGTTCCACCTTGCTGCCTTGCAGACACATCAAACAAAATCTTCCCCCAAGGGATGCCAATCCTCTATTGTCCCAATCCTTTATCCCATCTCTCTTGTTTTATTGAATGGCACTAGTTACACACCTCTACTCAGTTACGCATTAAAATGCCAGGAATCTCAGTTACTTCCGTTTCCCTCCTCCCCCCAACAACCATTCTGTCATAGTCATGCCTTCTGCTTCCCCTCCACCAATAACCTGTGGTCAGGTGTCCTCACACCTCTCCTCTGTTGATGGCTGTAATGATTTCACATACTCCTCCTGGCTCAGCCATGTCCTGTTTCAACTTGCCAAAGGGATCCTTTTGATAGACAAATATGACGGTGTCAATCTCCTGCTTCAAACCTTTGCACCCTTCCCCACGGACTTCCAAGTCTAAACTTAGAAAGGTGCACTGAGCAATAACAACTTGGTCCTCCTGCCTCTCCTGTTTCAGCACCTGCTACAGCCGACAGATGTCCTGTGGCTCTCTCCACATGCCCCCCCCCCACCACCACCAGCCTGCATCCTCCCTGCCTTCCCTGGCAGTTGACTGTCTGCCATTCAGAATTCGGACAGGTGCTCCGAGGTCCCAGCATCCAAGGCACCCTCCTCCTTTGTGTCTGCTCCAGAGCCTAGGAAGCAGTGTTTGTGGAATGAATGAATGCATAGGTTGTGACATGAATGTTGGAGTGTGGTATGCCATTACCACATGAAGAAAGTGCAGAGGAGAACTGCACTTCATTTCTTCCTCTCCCTCACATGGGCTCTAAGAGAAAGTTTTTAACGTGGAATTGCCCAGGATGTTCTTATTTCGCCTGTTTTTGGTGTTGTCTTGAAGGAGATCCGGCTTAAGTAGAGTGTTCTGTGGCTAGGAAATATGTGAAAGCAAATGATCTAAATTATTCAAACAACTGTGGTGAGTACAATGCCCGAACAAATCACCCAGCACGACACAAGTTTCCAGAACCTCCTCCCCAACACCACCGATTCTCCTGCCTGTCTAAGTGACATGTTGGTTTGTTAGTTTAAGGTTTTTACTTGCTTGTTCCCCCCTCCACCTGCTTCATTTTACTTTTTAAGAAGTGATTATTTCCAACGAGTAATAGGAACCCAGGCTGAGGCGTTAGGTGATGCCAAGGAGGCTGACTCTCTAGACTCCCCGCCACCAACACCCAGTCCCCAGCTTCTGGGGGCGGGGGAGGGGTTGACTCTGTGGCTAGCTTCAGCAGATGATTCCAGAGATTTCTGTGCAGGGACCACTGCTCTGGAGCACAGGAAGCCCGTTGCCTTGATAGAGACAAAGAAGAGTAAGTCTTTTCTTTGTGGCCACTTACAGTTTATCAGGACGGTGGCCTCAGAAAACACCAGGCCCTGCGATCCAGTGATTGTCAAGAATCTCTTCAGGTCAACTTTTCCAATATCAAAAGCAGGTCTTGACAGATACCCCCAAGTATCCATTTGGAGGCCATCCTGCTCACTTACCTAAGGGTACATTTGTCTCTTAATACATAGTGGTAATGACTGGGGTGAGTGTTTAATGCTTCCATAAACATTGGACCAATTTACCTTCAAAATAGAAAAGAAAGAAAATCCCTGCCTTTTCCCATCACAAAAATAAAGATCTAAATGGGGAAAAAATATTCCAATCTATTAGAGGAAGCAATAAAGCAACAGCTGCATGAATTTTTAGAGAGGAAAGGTTTTCTTTAAGACAGCATTTAAAAAAGCAGACTATCTACGGAGCTGTGTCTGATTATACCTAATTAAAACTCTTTGTTAAACGAACAAGATTAAGAGACAAGCTGTAGCCCCAGCAAAGGCATTCATAGAATATCTAGCGGGCAGGATTATTAGAAAGAAAGGATGTAATCCCTACAGATCAGGTAGGGGGAAAAAGCCCTTTTCAACAAAATAGGCAAAGGCTGTGAACCGAACATTTATAGCACGAAAATATGAATAGACAAATGTATTCAAATATTTGTCTTCCTACGTAATTAGGGAATGCGGTAAAAACAAAGGTTTGGGGGTTGCGTGTTTCCAATCGCGCTGGCAGAAATTTTTAAGTTTGAAAATATCAAATGTAGGCAGTTGTGAGGAGGCTGCTGCTTCCTTTCCCTGCTGTTGAGGGTGGGATCTGATGCAGGCATGTTTGAGAGCGTTTTGGCAGCATCTCGTAAATTTGAAAATGTGTATGACACAGCAAGGTCTTGCGTTGAGTATTACCCAGGGATAGTCTCACCCAGGCGCATGGGAGCCATGTGCACAGAGGCATATATAAAAAGTTCCACCACCCGAGCGGCTTAAAGAACAGATGGAGTTTAGAATCCTAGGCCAAAGGCTACCTCGGTGGTTTCTTCTGAGGTCTCCTTGGCTTGTCAGTGTCCACCTGTGCCTTCAGTCTTTCTCTGGGCATGCTCTGTCCTAAGTCCTTATTTTTATATGTACAGCAGCTAGTTAGGGTCTATCCTGGTGACCTTTAACCCAGTCACCTTTCCATAGTCTGAGGTACTAGAAAAGTGGTTCTCAACCTGTGGGTCATGACACCTTCTAGCTCCAAAAATATTTACATTACAACAGTAGCAAATTTACAGTTATGAAGTAGCAACACAAACAATTTTGTGGTTGGAGGTCACAACAACATGAGGAACTGTGTTAAAGGGTTGTAGCATTGGGAAGGTTGAGGACCGCTGTACTGAGGTTGTCTTCAATATGCACACTTCCTGGGTGATGCAACACTGCCCTTCAAGGGGTGAGCAAGCTCCATGAGAAACTGTGGTCTCCCTCTCAGAAGGTGAAGCCGTGTGGAGCACACAAGACACATAAAGGTATATACACAGACCCGGCTTCTCAAACTGTGGGTTACAAGCCAATATGTCATGTACCTGGATGGAGAAAAGGGGTCAGAAAAAGTTGTAATAGCAGAAGATTTCTGAATGCAAAATGACTAAAAATTAATTAAAAATGAAACATGGAATGAGTCTGAAGTATGCACCTGTGTGGGATCATGTGACTTCACTGTAGCCTCAATTCCAGAGAGAGTGTGCACACTTCATATTCTGAATATTATCCTGCCACATACCAGCCAACACTGCTGGAAACACCTTCAGACAAACTTAGACTTCTGCATGTGATAAATTGTAATGTTTACACTGTACAAAGTTTTCTACTCTTATTGAAACATAATGGTTTAATCATGGAAAACAACGTTTAATATCTTTCTACCATCATGCTATAGCATGTCAGTCGATAGATTTTTGCATTGTGTTATGTTAGAATGTTTGATTTTAAAATGCATCATTTGAGTTGCTGACTTGAGCTTTACTAAAAGTTGTTGAATGATTTGTGCTCAGATTTGAACAGACTCCAGTAATATCTGCAATGGCACTGAACAGAATTCTGCCATTTTGAGCTGTGCGTTTATGCAAAATAGCATTTTTGTCGGTGGCAGTTAGAAAATCAAAATTGTATACCCTGAAAAATTCTGAAGGTGTTCTTTGACCTGTGGGATCAGATATTCAGCCAGGACTTAATTCTATAAGTGAAAATCAAAAAGCATATCTGCCTCAGTGTACAAATTTGATTTTACCTTTAGTAAATGGTAAAATAATATGTACACAAAGGAATTATTATTTTTCTAATATTTTATTATCTCCCCCCCCCTCTCTCTGTGTGTGTGTGTGTGTATGTGAGATCTGTATGTAGGTGCTTACAGAAGTCAGAAGGGGGACTTGAGTCCTGTGGAAATAAAGGTACAGGCAGATGTGAGCCACCCAAAGTGAATGTTGGGAAATTAACACCAATTCATGTTAACAGTCCTAGAGAGAATAAGGCTATAAGGAACATAACCTCAATACAGGCAGTTTACAGGAAGCCCAAAGCTAACATCAACTTAAATGGAGAGAAATTCAAAGCAATTGCACAAAAATCTGGAACAAGACATGGCTGTCCACTCTCTCCATACCTATTTAAAATCGTCCTTGAGATCTTTGCTGAAGCAACAAAACATCTGAAGATAAAGGGGATAAAATTGGAAAGAAAGAAGTCAAAGTATCTTTTAAATTGTAGATGAAATGATAAGTACGCATAAACAACCCTAAAATTTCCATAGGGAAATTCCTAAAGCTAATAAACACTTTCAGCAAACTAGCTGGATATGAAATTAACTCACAAAATTTAGTAGCCTTCCTATATATAAATGACAAAGGAACTGAGAAAAAAAATCAGGGAATTTCACAATAGCCTCGAATGTTCTAAAACACCTTGGGTAACTCTAACCAAGCAAGTTAAGGACTTATAATGTAGCTGGGCTTTTGGTTACTTTATTGGGTTCCTATATTTACCACTTTCCTCCACCCCAATTCCTTCCAACCCCACCTCAAACACTAGGTAGGCGAGAAAGAAGGTTAGAGGAGAAAGGAGTTGTAGACCTCTTTAGACTACTTCCTGCTGATTAGGCACATTAGAGCAACCAGCCAAAACCAAAAACCCCGCCTCTTGGAGCCTGAACCTTTATAAGTCCTCTGAAAAGTTTCCAGAATTCCAAACGTCACAAACTATCTGCAGTTGGCAAAGCCATGCCCCTCCTAGAGCATGAGACAAATCATAGTTTACAGCTATGGACAATCTGAAGCAGCCCTGTATCCTACACCTGTGATTAAAAGAAAAACATATTATATAACATAATTGATTTTTTTTTTAAGAAACCAAAATTCTCACTACAATGTATGTTAAAAACTTTAAGATATGGAAGAAGATATCAGAAGATAGAAAGATCTCCCATGCATATGGATCAGTAGGATTAATACAGTAAAAAGTGCCATCATACCAAAAGCAATCCCCATCATCAATATTCCAATCTGATCCTTTACAGATCTTGAAAGAACAATTTTCAGTTTCACATGGAAAAAAAACCAAAAAACAAAACAACAAAAAAATCAAGATAACAAAAACAACCCTGAATAAAAAGAACCGCTGTAGGTATCACCATCCCCAACTTCACATTGTACCACAGAGCTACAGTAATAAAAATAGCATGGTATTGGACATGTTGGCCAGCAAAATTAAACTGAAGATCCAGACATAAATTCACATGCCTATGAACACCTAATTTTCTATAAAGATGCCAGAAATGGGAAAAAGACAGACTCTCCAACAAGTGGTCCTGGAAGAACTGGATGGCTGTGTTAAGGATGGCAAATAGATCTCTACTCATCACCTGCAAAGAACTCACTCTAAATGAGTCAGAGACTTCAACACAAAACCAGATACACCGAACCTAACAGAGGAGAAAGCAGGGAATGGCCTTCAATTCATTGGCACAGGAAAAGACTTTCTGAACAAAACATCATTAACACATGCACTAAGATCAACAATTAATAAATGAGATCTCATGAAACTGAAAAGCATTTATACAGCAAAGGACACTGTCATTTGGAAAAAGCAGCAGCCTACAGAATGGCAAAAGGTTTTGTTTTGTTTT
>CM053765.1:15922637-15970769 GCA_028658305.1 Pachyuromys duprasi
TTTTTTTCTTCTTTATTTTACCTTACAAGTCCTTTGCTTATATATTGTGGCTTCCAGTTTAACATTTTTATTGGATTCCTGAGTGTGTATATGTGAACAAGTGAATCTGTTTCTTGTGCCTTCTCTTGGACTTTTCCCCTTCTGCTTGTTTGTTTTGTCCTATTCTGATTTGTTAGTTTTTGTTTTATCTTATTGTATTTTACTGTATATTACTATAATCTCTTAGAAGGCTAAGGGAAGGAGCTAGGAGGAATAGAGAAGAGGGAACCATAAGCAGAAAATATTATGGGAGAAAAAAATCTATTTTCAACAAAAGAAAAAATATTGTGAAATGTGAATGAATGGTTTCTTAGTAGTAATATAATAGTCTTTGTATTTTCTATATATCTCTAGCTTTGAAAGAAGTTTTAAAAACTTAAAAGGTGATGGGCTCATTAATAACCAACGCTCCTTTAAATTTCTGTTGCAATGACGTTAAACGTAAAAGAACTACATGGTAGGATTTTGTTTCATCTTGACCTCCCTAGAATGATATCACCTCTGTCTGAACTTTGGATTGTAC
This sequence comes from Pachyuromys duprasi, assembly GCA_028658305.1. Taxonomy (NCBI): domain Eukaryota; kingdom Metazoa; phylum Chordata; class Mammalia; order Rodentia; family Muridae; genus Pachyuromys; species Pachyuromys duprasi. Next base: position 15,923,200 of record CM053765.1, read on the forward strand.
AGCTCTAGGGTTCTTGATGCTTTCAGAATTGACTTTATGAACAATGTTTTGAGACGAACTCTTACTATGTAGCCACTTCCTAGAACTCCTTATGTAGATCAGGCTAACCCCAGGCTCATGGAGAGATTCTACTCCCTCTGCCTCCCAGGGTCTGGGCCTGTGAACACTTTTTCATTTGCTGTCAAAAGGCAGCCAGTGGTTGTTTCTACTGCTTACACCATTTCTTCCATGCCAGCACTAGTTTATTCTGGGGATATTGTTGTGAGCTTCCTGAAATTGTTTCAGAAGAAGAGGAAGCATAAATGCATAAAGCATTCGAAGTAATCAACATTTCTCTGCAAGCAAATGGCAGGCTCCTATGTTAGAAAGTTGGAAGCAACTTATTCTAACTGCTGGTGTTCAGGTCCTCTGCCAGGGTCCAGACAGCTGTCTGAGTTTTAATTTTCATAGCCTCAGGAGGCAGGTTATAGGGAGTCTAAGTTACTCTTTAAAAGTTACATAGTAAATGACTAGGCCAGACTAACTTTAAACTAGCATAAAACATTGGAGGGGGAAGAATACTTGGGAAGCCATTGGACTCTATAATTGTACAGGAAAGGGAAAGAGTGAAGTTTGTAGGAATTTATTTCAGTAATCTACTTTCAGTGGGAAGGTTAGGACTGCCACACAACTATCATTCATGGGCAAGCTCGCCCACTCTGTGCTCAACCCACGACTGAGGACTTTGTCTGTTTTTATGAGTCTTCTATGGACTAGAAAAGTCAAACCCAAAATGAACCCCAAATCACTCTCTAGAGTGGCAGTTCTTAACCTTAGTGCTTTGGCTCTTTAATACAGTTCTTCATCCTGTGGTGACCCCCAACCACAAAATCATTTTTGTTGCCACGTCATGACTGTCATTTTGCTACCATATGAATCATAAGGTAAATATCTGATATGCAACCCCCATGGGGTCGCGACCCACAGGGTTGAGAACCAGTGTTCAAGAGGACGCTGTAAAAGGAAAACTTGCCCCATGGAGAATTCCTCACAAGCTGGTCTCCATCTCAGGGGACTCAAGTCACATCTGGTGTTATCCCACTGAGGATGTATTCGCACATAGCTTAGAACTCAGCCAGCTCTCCTGTGGCCTAAATGGAGGCCTGCAGTGCTCGGGTGAGGGCGGTCCGGGCTTCCTCCCAAATTTAACTCCAGCCTTGAGAAGGACAGGCTGGTGTCAGTGTGAAATGGTGATTCTCTTAACATTATTTACTGAAGCCATCTCTCTACAGGGAAAAGGTCATCTCCACACCAAAGGGAAAAGCTTCCCAGTTCTTTGGAATAGAAATCTTACTGAAAAGCCCTTTATTTTGCTCAGCATTCAGACAGTTCAGCTGATGTCTGCAGAGGGTTCTAGGCTCCTTGAAAATGATTTGTGTCTGGTTTTGAAATCATTCAGCAGGAAAGAAAATCTTGCCTCCACCAACTTAAAAAAAAAAATCTCTCTCAGAAGGAACATGTGGCCGGGGACACTGTTCTTCTGCGTTTTTATTGACTTTCTCTCTTGGCACATATTGAGTCTCACAGCTTTAATTATCACTTATATACAGATGATATTCAAATTTACACTTCATTTCCAGCCCTTTCAGATGATGTCACCCTTTGCCTTGCCCCAAATTTGGCTCCTGTCTTGTCTTGGATGAGCCACAGTTTTTGTCTGATTGAATATGGATGAGATTGAGGCTTTGCTTTTTAGTTGTAAATAAACTTACCCCATTGATAGCCTGGCCTGCCAGTGAAGGGCAGAGGGGCCCAGTGACTCTGAATCATTCCCTACCGTTCCACTCAGCCAAGGGCTTAAACTCCACAAAACATCCAAAGACAATTGACAGTTGCTATCACTCCCAGTTTTGGACAGAATTCTGTGTATCTCGTGGCTGAAATTCTGCCACGGTCCTTGGAAGACTCCCAGTAATCCCTGTGTTTACGGTACGCTAAGGGTATGGCTGTCCTTTGGCCTTGTGCTATGTCCACAGTCCCAAGACATGTCCTTCAGGCAGCTGTGCTAGTTTTGTATGCACTGAATGAAACGTAGTTTGTCAAACTCTTGGCCAGGTCCTCTGCCTTCACAGAAACTAGCTTTCCAAATGGCTGAAAATGACATTGTCTCCCTTGGAAGACGCCCTTTCTGTTCTTCTCACCACGCGGTTGCGGTTGGAGGACATGGTTGGAGGTGTGTCCTGAATAGCTCCTCCACACACACAGAACATGTGGCCTCACCCAACAGCGTATATCTGAAAACCCTGGGGTGAGCTCATCCCAGGCATTAGTCCACAAGAGCCTGGCCCTTAATAAGCAGCAAGCACTCCATAAATACTCGTAGGGATAAAGCCTGAGAGAATGAATTTGTAATCCTTTGACCCACTTGTGGGTTTTGCTGCTGTTGTTATTTACATATTTTTATCTACCTCTTAGTTATTATGTAACTGTGTTTGTGTAATTATTATTTCAACCAGAACATATTGGAAAGCCCCATTAACATAACTGAAGGGTATAAAATAGAGTGTTTGGAGTTGTCAATTAGCCGATTTGTCTTGTGTTGCTTTTCTTCATTATTTCCGTGCAGCTAACGGTTCATTCAGCACATTTTAATTAAAAACAAACATATGTGGGTCTGCTAAGAACTCCACTGTCTAGTGGCATAGTCAGACAGGGATGGCAAGTGTTTCTAGCAGTGGCCATCTGATATCTTCCATCCATCTCGGCAATAATCCCCCAGATCTAATTATGGGGGGAAGGCAGCTGCACTCAGTTAGGCTTTTCTTGATTTTCACAGAGATGTAGTTTTTCAGCCCATTATGTTGGAGAAAATGGGCTGCTGCAGGGTCCTTTCCAAGTTGAAAAATCAGCATCCCGGGAGCTTTCTCCCAGTTATTTTCCACTGAGCCCCTCCCGTTCGTTCTAACCATGTGCTTCCGGCCTCGGAGTGTTCGGAGGAAGCGCCTGATCCTTAGCACCACAGCGTCAGCTCTTACAAGCATGCGTTGCTTCTTACTGTGACTTGAAGGTATGAGCACTGAGTAGGTGTTCTTAGGAATTGCATTAGCTTGGGTCACCTAGTGTCGGGGTCTACTCTTGAGCCCTGTGTACTCAGAAACTAGATTCTATCAGGGTCGGAGGGTAGGGCATGTCTTGGTGTCTTACCAAGGACACAGAGGAGTATGAGCTCACGAATGGAGAATGAGCTCCCTCAAACCGTAGAGATTCATTCAAGTGGGAAGGCCCAGAGTGTAGGAACCGAGGAGGGACCTGGAGGCAGAGCACTGGGGGTCAAGTCCCGTTCTCCTGCGTACAGCAGTGTGAGCGGCTGACTGCTGCTTGATTTCACGGTGTGGCAGGTGGACTGGAAGGCAGGCCCGCACGATCCCCAGCTGTTAAGTCAGATGAGAAAGGGAGAAGCTGAGAGATCACACAGGTCCAAGCTCTGTCCTGACATTCAAGGCCTTCTACAATCTGGCTCTACATTTGTCCCCGAATCCCTCTCTTAGAAACTACATAAAACGTCCCTGCTAGTCAGTTTGATTGATTCATTAATTTAAAAAATTACTCTTAACTTCTTACTCAGTTGAGATCTTGTGGGTTTTTGTTTGTTTGCTTGCTTTGGTTTTGAAACAAGTTTCTCTCTGTAGCCCTGGCTGCTTTGTTGATCAGGCTGGCCTCAAACTCATAGTGATCGGGTTTGCCTGCCTCTGCCTCCCGAGTGCTGGGATGAAAGGCGTGTACTCACCCTCCCCCCCCTTCCCCCCCCCCCGCCCTCCCTGCCTGCCTGATTAGACCTTGTTAATTCGAAATAAATTGAAATAAAATAAAAATGAAATGAAATAAATAAAATAAATTGAAATAAAATGAAAGAAAGATGAGAAAATTCTCACACATGGGTAAATTCAGAGCAACACAACCTAAACTACTTGCTTTTTATCTGTTTATTTATTTTTTTTCCTTTTTAGAAACTAATCCCTCAGCTGAGTACAAAGGCCTTGAGTAGGGCCTGGCGCCTGTATAAGAAGCCAGGCACAGGACACACCTGGACACCTCATCCTGTGTGGCTGGCTCTGTAGGCTTCAGGTGTGTCATCCACTATGAGAATGACAGCAGACATTCTGTGGCTCTCACTTGCATGGACGTACGTGAGCACTTGCGACTCTCAGCCCCGTACGAACACATAACACAGACACACAAAACACTTCTTGTGCATAATCTAAAAATGTCCCTTTGCCTTCTGGCTGGCCACACTGCATGAAAGCCCCTGGGTGGTCTATGTGTGAGTTCTGTGTGGAAGATGGCAGGAACTCCAGCAGCCTGGGTCCCTGAATGAGTGTGGGGGGCAGAGGCGGGAGAATTGCCTGGTAAGCAGGATTGCCCAGTCACACAAGCATGTGGAAGAGCTATGCTTCCCATGGAGTTAGCCTTTGACCTTTGGGGTTTGTTTGCTAGAGACACCGACATTTTAGACACTTTATATTGTCTGCCTCAACCAATATGATCGGTTAATATTAAAAAATGGAAAAGCTATCAGTGTTGGCCTCAAACTGGACATAACCTACTGCCCTGATAAAAACTAGGATGGACACATCAAAAGGATGAGTTCTTGTACCACTGTACAAGACTTTAAGCAGATTCTACTATTTAGTAGCTATATAATCTTAGACAAGTGTTATCAGGAAAGGTAAATTTATTTACATACTCATGTATAAATACCTGAAAACCATATAACTATATTAAATAAACACCATGCATGTTGTAAGTATAAATAATATATGTGTACCTCACCTGTCCATCAAGGGAGAGATTGTTTTAAGATGGCTCACTTGGAAAAGGTATTTGCTATCAAGTCTGAGTTTGATCCCCGAGACCCACAGGGTAGCAGGAGAGAACTGATTTCCATCAGGTATGGAACTGTGGCACACAACTCTTGGGGTTTGTTCAGCAAGCCTAAAATCTGGTTGGCCGGGGTGGCGCTGGCAGGCAGAAGGGCCAGAAAAGAGTTGCCGCTGAAACGGAAAGGCAGTCTTCTCTTATGTTAGGAAGAGCCAATGCTACGGGTGGGATCTGAAGGCAGTGTGTCTACTCACAGAATCCCCCTTGCTCAGGGCCAGGGGATCCCCCTTTTCTAGTCAAGCACTCTACTCAATTAAATACACACTTTTCTTTCCTTCTTTCTCCATTCCTTTCTTCATTTTTTCTTCTTTCCTGGCCTATTACTATCTTGCAGATAGCCCATGCTGCCCTTGACCTCAAAGCAATCCTCCTGCCTCAGCCTCCTCAGTACTGGAATTCCAGGAAACACAAGTCTCCTTTGAAAGAATACCCTAAGGGACTGGAAACAGTTCGGTGGACAAATGTGAGGCACTGACTTCAAATCCCTTGCATCCACGTGAAAAGCTGGGTGTGACTGTGTGCTCCGGTAACCGCAGCGCCAAGTGGGACAGAGACAGAAGGACCACTGGAGCCTGCTGGCTCCTGTATAGCTCCAGGTTCATTGAGAGACCCTGTTGGAGTCCTTCTCTGGCTTCTGGATGTGCCACACACACACCTTTTCAGGAACATCCAAATGTTCATAACCATCCTCAGAAATATCTGACAGTTGTCTCAAACAAGCTGACATCTGAAAGTATCCATCATATGAAGTTATCCATCCCCTAGCACAGTATTTCTTACACTTGAACTGGAGATCATGTGAGAGCATACAGAATAGATGAGTCCGTGTGAACGCCTAGGGATGAGTCAGCATGTAGCTGTCATTGTTTACTCGTCATTATTATTATCACAGGCTTTTGCTTATGCTTTGCCCTTATGAGCGTGCTAAGGACAAGTTCAAGCAGGACCATGAAGAAGAACAGGTGTTTGGTCGGGGATGCCACTCATCTGATGAAAAGCCTCACATACTATAATTCTAAATGCCACAAATGGAGACCCATGTGCCGGTACCCTCAGACCACGCCAGCCAGCCCTCCATCAAGTCTGCGGCTGTTTTTCCCTTGTTGTTCCATGAATACATTTTAATATATTCCATTTTCCCCATGAACTGTTTATTTACTGCTTACATTAATGCAATATGGCAAAACCATTTACATGACTGGAATCTTTTGCAACCGACTAGGGCATTTCTTTTGCTTTGCTTTCTCTCCGTTTCTTGTGATAGAAATCACTTTGCTGTGCATGTTTTCTTGAATTAACTGGCGCATCTCAGGAATATAACGTCAGCATAAACAGACAGCTGATAGAGTCGAGTGATTAAGAATCTGGCCATCTCCCTGACAGCCTGAGGAGCTGCCACCATCACCAAGGACACAGTAGCTATGTGGGACGGAGTGTCCATGCCCAGATCTCTACTTCAGAGGAAACACAACGCTCCTCAGTGTCTCTCACCAGAAGACAAGAGTGCCAAAGACAGAGATGTTGGGGAAAACTAGCCAGAAAGTACAAGACCACACCAGATGCCACCTTGTATTTGGTTTCAGAGGCCTCTTTGGTGGTAGTAAGATAATTGGATTTTGATTCATTGGATTATGCAAAGAAAAACGAGCTCAAACAGAAACTTGCAAGACATGGGCTATGTGAGAAAAAGAAAGAGAGAGAGAAATCAGTGAAAAGAACGCAAGGGCAGAGTGAGGAAAGTCAGGAGACCTGGAAGGCCTTTGGTGTTGACACAGGCGGGATTCCTCAGCGACTTGCTCTGCAGAGGTGGGACACATGGCTACAGAGAGGGCTGGTAAACTGTTCCAGTGTCATTTCTGTTGCTATGCTTAAAAGCAACTTAAGGAAGAAAGGGTTTATTTCAACTTACAGTTCCATGAGTTCAAGACCAACCTTTGCTACATAGTGAGTTCCCGGCCAGCCTGGGCTACAGTATGAGACCTTGTCTCAGAACAAAACAAAACAAAAATATATTCATTAATTAAATAACAAGTCATTTTATTGTTTACTACTTTTATTAGTCATTTATTATTATCCTAATGATTTTGTAGCTTTGACGATCTGACAGGCTCATCACCAGGCTGAGATCAGGATGTTAACAAGATAGACTCCTTTTTGTAAGCTGTAGGAAAGAATCCATTTCTCTGCTTTTTTTTCACCTCTTTGAGTCATTGTACTCTGCCTCTCCCACCTTCGCCATTAGCCTGGAGCCATCTCACTCTATGATCCTGTTTCTCTCTCTCTGCCTCCATCATCTATTTCAGAGATGGTAGGTCCACCTAGATAAGTCAGGATCACCTCCTGTTTTAAGGAAAGCTGACCAGAGACATTTCCTCAAACCTCTGTTTAATTTCTCTTTGTCAAGTACCCTGCCATATTTCTGCCTTTTAGGATTAGAATGTGGATCTCTTTGTGGGAGGGCATTCTTTGCTTACTATAATCAAAGAAGCATGCCTTAGAGACTCCAGAACAGACAAGCTAATTCCATGTCAGTGGCTACCTTAAGCTCAACCTAACAAAGTTTCAAAATGAGCTCAGTTTACAAGCGAAGTGGATTAATGCTTGAAAAATAAACCCAATGCTACACACACACACACATATACACTCACACAAAGACAGAGAGAAAGAGAGAGAGAAAGAAGGGGGGAGGGAAAGAAACTAGATATAGAACAATATAGTATTTTGAATCTTGACCAAAAGTTCTAGACATTCAAATAAATGATAAATTACTAGGCGAAAATATCAGGAGAAAAACTTGACCAAAAGAAACCTAAAATGACAGCAATAGCAGAATTACCAAATAAAGACTGCAAAATAGTTCTTACAGGATTACCCAGATAGCTCAGTAGGTAAGGGCACTTTTCACCAAGACCAATGACCCAAACTCAATTCCAGGATCCTCATAGTGAAGAAGAAAATGGACTGCCACCAAGTTCTCTGACCTCAGTGTGTTACACCATGGCACACACACACACACACACACACATTAACTCTTACTGACAGCTCATATTTTTAAATAAAACCACTAACAACAGTGAAGAAATGCAAAGCTATGAAAAGAGACAAGTGGGATTTCCATGGAATTAAATAAATACAAACTTCTGTGTCAAAAAACAAACTTATTGATAAATGATTATTTAAAGAAAAAAATAGTGTATCATGGGATTTGTTATATATGAAGAAATAAGCTATTGTAAAATTAAGTTATGGCTGGAGATACAGCTCAGTTGCTGGAGTGCTTGCCTGACACACACAAGGCCCCAGGCTCAATCCCAGCACCACTAAACTCAGGTGTGGTGGCACACATCTGTAATACCAGAACTGGGGCATTCTTGGCTACATAGTTTGAGGCCAGCCTCAGCTACATGAAACCCTTTTTCAAAAAAGAAGGAACTGTGAGATGTCTTATGACCTCCATATGTGTGCCGCAAAAACACACACACAAACACACACACACACACACACACGAAGAAGGAGGAGAAGGAGAAGAAGAAGAACATGAAAAGCAGAGAAAAGTAGTAACAGGTGACCAAGTAGAAAACAAAGATGGCACACTCCAATCTAACCACATCACCACATCAGTTGCCACATTATATAAAAACACTTTAATTAAAAGCAGGAAAGTGTCTGGATAAGATAGCAAGATTCAATTAGATCTTGTTGACAAGAAATTCAATATCACAAGTAGGTTAAAATAAGGAAATGGAAAAAGATTATCTAAATATTAATAATGATAAGAAAGTTGAAGAGGCTGTATTATAACAAAGCGTACTTTATAATACAATATGAAAGGTACTTTATAATAGCAGCATAGTTAAAGAGGGTCAGTTCCCAGTGATGAAAGGGTTGTGGGGGGGAGAAGGAAGCAGGTAGGCTTCCTACCTCTTCTCCAGCTCTGTAGCACACCGCCTACTGTGGCCACCCATCCCTCTCTGCCCTCTCCTCTAGTGTCTCACAGTTCTCCCCACCAAACTTCCTTCCCCTTACCCCTCACTTTATCCCAGCTCCAGCAGGCCTCCCCCAACTCACAGGCCTCTCCAGCCAGGGAAGCAGATAGGCTGACTGGAGATCTTTCCCTCCTCCCTGTATTTAACACTCTGCAGCTCTGGCCTCTCCTCACTCTCTGTCCCCTCTCCTAGGACATTAAGCAGGTCCTAATGGAACACGCTGTTTTCCTCCCACCAGTAGACTCCCTCAGCACCCCCACCCCACTCCAAGGCCTAAATGTCAGCTCACCAATACCTAGAAATACATCTTACCTGCAAGCCCAGTGGCCATACCAAGCTGGACCCCAGAAAAATTCCCTACCGGGCAACCCACAACCACTGAGAACACAAAAACCAAGACACAAAGCACCCACCCAACAAAGAGAAGACTGGACATCAGCCTTAGAATTTACAATACTTACAAGCCCAGATGCCTAAACACCAGCATAAAAACAAAATCAATAACAGCCAGGACAGTATGTCTCCACTAAAGTCCAGAAACCCAACCACAGTAGGCCCTGAGAATGTCAACATAGCTGAAACACAAGACAAAGACCTCAAAATAGCCATGATGGATATGATAAAAGTTCCTAAAAAGGAAATTAAAAAATCCCTTAAAGAAATCTATGAAAACGTTAACAAACAGTGGAAGGAAATGAATAAAACAGTTCAATAGCTGAAAGTGGAAACAGAATCAATACATAAAACCTAAAGTGAGGGAAATTTAAAAATGAAAAATTTGAGAACTTGAACAGGAACCCCAGAGGCAAGCATCACCACAGAATACAAAAGAGAGAATCTCAGGCATGATAGAAGACATAGATACTTCAAATCAAAGGAAATGTTAAATCTAAAAATAATTCTGGCACAAAACATCCAGGAAATCTGGGACACTATAGAAGAGATAATAGAAATAAGGATAATAGAAATAGAGAAAGTAGAAGAAACCCAGATGAAAGACACAAAAAATATTTTCAGCAAAATCATAAAAGAAAAATTTCCTAACCTAAAGAAGGAGATGCCTTCAAGGTACAAAAGTGATCAGAACACCACAGAGAATGGATCAGAAAAGAAAATTCCCTAAGCACATAAGGTCAAACATATAAGAACATATAAGAAATATTAAAAGCTGCAAGGGGAAAAGACCAAGTAACTGTTATTTACAGTCAAAATTTAAATTACAATACATGAAAAAATAGGCATTCTATGATAAAAAACAAAATGTAAGCAATATCTATCTATAAATCCAGTCTACAGAAGGCAAGAGAAGGAAAATTCCAACCTAAATAGGTTGGCCACATACAAAAAAATATAAGGAATAAATAATCCCAGACAAGCAAATCAAAAAAGAGGAAATACACACACCACAACTACAACATCAATTAAATAGCACCACAACAATCAACAAACACAGCTCATTGATACCTCTCAACATCAACAGTCTCAATTCCCCAACAAAGAGACACAGACAAACAGAATATATGCAAAAACAGGATCTATCCTTCTGCCGCATTCAAGAAACACACCTCAACATCAAAGATAAACATTACCTTAGAGTAAAAAAAGAAAATATTCCAAGAAAATAGACTAAGAGACAACCTAGCGTAGCCATTTTAAGATCTTAGACAATAGACTTCAAACCAAAATAATCAGAAGAGATAGGGAAGGGTACTACATACTCATCAAAGGATAAACCCACTGACAGAACATTGCAATTCTTAATGGCTACTCCCCAAACACAAAGGCACCAAAGTTTGTTAAAACAACAAGAAAACCCAAAACCACTGCTACAACTTAAATCACATATTAGCCCTCACAAAATGATAGTGAGAGACTTCAGTACCCCACACTCACCAATAGACAGGTCATCTGGAAAGAAAAAAAAAAGCTAACTGGAGCTAATTGACATTAAAAACCAAGTGCATCTAACAGATATTTATAGAACATTTCACTCAAAACAAAAAAAGAATATACCTTCTTCTCTTCACCAAATGGAACTGTCTCCAAAATGGGCCACATATTGGACACAAAGCAAGTCTCAACAAGAAACAAGAAATTTGAAAAACCACCCAACCACCAGGATTAAAACTGGATATCAGAAACAACAGAACACTAACAAACTCATGGAAACTGCACAACTCCCTGCTAAATGAAAAATGGGCCATGACAGAAAATAATAAAGAAATTAAAGACTCTAGAATTAGATGAAAATGAAAGCACAACATGCCCAAATGTATGGGACACAATGAAAGCAGTTCCAAGAGACAAGTTCATAGCACTAAGTGTCTACACTTAAAAAGAAAATTGGAGAGATATCACACTAGTAACTGTACAGCACACCTGAAATCTCTAGAACAAAATGAAGAAATCATGCTCAAAAGGAGTAGACAGCAAGAAATAATCAAACTCAGGGCTGCAATCAATAAATTACAAACAAATAATACAAAGACTAATGAAATAGACTTGGTTTTTTTTGAGAAAAGCCAATAACATGGACAAGTCCTTATCCAAATTAACTAAAAGACAGAGAAGATCTAAATTAATGAAATAAGAGATGAAAAGGGTCACAACAACAGGCACTGAGAAAATCCAGAGAATCATACATACCTTAAAAACCTGTAAACCACCAATTTGGAAAATCTAAAAGAAATGAATAATTTTCTTGATATATCCCATCTACCAAAGTTAAATCAAGGTCAGATAAGTAATTTGAACAATCCTATAATTCCCATAAAATAGAAGTGATCATTAAAAGTATCCCAACCAACAAACCCAGGGCCAGGTGATTTTAGTACATAATTCTACCGGACTTTTAAAGAAGAGTTAACACTAATACTCCTCAAATTAGTCCACAAAATAGTAACAGAGGGAACATTGCCCAGTTTGTTCTATGAGGCCTCAACTTACTTGATACCCAAACTACATGAAGACCCAATAAAGAGAATTATGAGCATCTTCCTCTTTTAGTCCTCTTCCCTAAAAAGCTCCAAGTTATAAAATGGGTAACACAGTGCCCCATGTGAAACAATCAGTCATACATCTATTAAAATGGGTGCAACCACATGTGCTTATTTGCTCTCAGTGTCCAGGAGCTAAACTAAGAGTTCAAGTTCAGCCTCAGGTATATAGCATGATCCTATTAAAAAAAGAAGAAGAAGAGAGAAAAGAAAGAGAGAGGGAGAGAGAGAGAGCGAGGGACAAAGGAAGGAAGACAGACAGACTGAGCCAGGCATGATGGAGCCTACCTTTAATACCAGCAGGCAGAGGCAGGAGGGTCTCTGAGTTCAAGGCCAGCCTGGTGAGTTTCAGGACAACCAAGAAGGTTATACAGAGAAACCCTGTCTGAAAAAAAACAAAAACAAAAAAACACAAACACAAACAAACAAACAAGAAAGAGAATTATAGACCAATTTCCCATAGGAACATAGATGCAAAAATTCTCCATAAAATACTTGCAATCCAAATCCAAAAACATGTCAAAGAAATCATCCACCATAATCAGACTTTTATTTTCCCCAGAGATGCAAGGATGTTTCAACATTTATCTATACTTTTTCCTTTTCTATTTTTATCCTACATGTCCTTTGTATACATATTGTGGCATCCGGCTCAGTGTTTTTATGGGATTCCTGAGAGTGTGAATGAGTGGGTCTCTATATATCTGTTTCATGTGCCTTTTCTTGAGCTCTTTTCCTTCTGCTTGTTTTGTCCTATTCCCAAGTGTTACTTTTTGTTGTGTGTGTAACTACCCCTTAGTAGCCTGTTTTCTAAGGAGAGACAGAAAGGGAGTAGATCTGGATGAAAGAGGAGGAGAGCAGGAACTGGGAGGAGTAGAGGGAGAAGAAACTATAATCAGGACATATTATGTGAGGAGAAAAAAAATGTGTTTTCAACAAACAAGGGAAAAACAGAAAGAGAGCAGCACAGTCCTGCATGGGAACGCCTCTTCCCTGGGTTGTAGCGTACACAAAGCAATCACCGAAGGAGCTGGGAGGGAACGTTTTAAAACGGAGTGTTTACTCCCTGGCGCTTGCAAAGGTGCTTGGAAAACTGTATATCCAAACACAAAAGAAGCTGGATTTTTATGTTACTCTATAGGTAAAAGTAACTAAAAATAAACCAATGATCTGAGCAGAAGAGCTAAAATTATAAACATCTTAAAAGAAAATGAAAGAAGAGAGCTTCGTGGTGTTGCATTTGGCCATAGTTTCTTGACTGTGACAGTAAAAAATAAAAGCACAGGCCACAAGAGAAAAAAGAATGCATTATTAGACTACATAAGAATTTAAAACTTCTGTCAGGCACTGTGGCTCACTTCTGTATTCCCAACATTTGAGATGCAAAGAGAGAAGAATCAGAATCATCCTTGTCTTAGGAAAGAATATGGGCCAGAGAGGTGGCTCAGCACTTAAGAGCATTGTTGCTCTTGCATCAGACCCAGGTTCAATTCCCACCACCTACACAGTGGCTCATAACCATCTCTACTCTAGCTCGACTCTAGTTCCAGTGGATCTGATACCCTCTCCTGTCCTCAGAGGACACTGAGCGTGCATGTGGTACACATACATACCAGCAGGCCAAACACTTACATATAAAATGAATACATCTATAAAAATTTAATATAATTAAGTAGCTAATTCATTAAAGCTATGGACGTTAGTACACAATGAAAAAAGAAACTCGTGGAACAAGCGAATACATATCTAAAACATGTACATGTGGTTACTATCCAACAACTTAACAAAACACTGAACAGTTCATAAAAGGAGCAAAAAGCTGCAGAGATGGCTCAGTGGTTACAAGCAAGTATGGCTGCTGTGGAGGACGTGAGTTCTGATGGCTCACAACTGCCTGTCACACGAGCTCCATGGGAGGTCTGATGCCCTCTCAAGGTCTCCACAGGTACTGCACACACACACACAGAGAGAGAGAGAGACACAGAGAGAGAGAGAGACAGAGAGAGAGAGAGAGAGAGAGCGAGCATGTGTTCCTTACATGGCTACTGATCTAAGGACCATTAGTTTCCATTTCCCAAAGGTCCACCTCCCATAGGGACCATAGGGACCAAGCCTTTGACCACAGTGGGACCTTGGAGGATCCTCAAACAACCCTTAAAAAATACTATCATCTAGGTTTCGGTCAACAGATAACTGGATAAATGAAGGTGTTGATATACACAGTAGAGTGTTACTTGTCATAGAAAGGAAGAAACTGCTGAACCTGAAAGACTTCAGGCTATTAAACAAGGAAGTCATAGACTAGCCAATGCTATCAATTTCCTTCCCTGTCAGTTTCCTAGACCTACCAAACCCACAGAAAGGGAGAACTAAATGGTGGCTGTCATTAATAGGTGGTTTCTATAGGCATGGTGTTTCGAGTGGAGACAATGGAAAACTTACAGAAATGGCTGGTTAACAATAATATATATTCAGTACCATTCATACGTATGCATAAACATGACTGTGGTAGCAAATTCTGTGTCATATTTTTAGCACAACGCAAAATAGGGGTGGAGGAGGAAGAAAAGAAACGTCCTTAAAGGGAAGAGGCTCGGTGTGTCTCTGGAGTAAGTTAGGCTTGTTTTCCACAGCAGAAGGAGAGTCTTACATTGCAGGTTGGCCCAGTTCCCCAGTTCCCCCTCAGAACACTCCCATGTGCTGAAAATCTCCAGCCAAGTGGGCCTGTGCCTCTGTCTCTGGCATGTGAGCTTGATTTCCCCACTTCCCTGCTTAATTTAGGGGCAGGCACTTCACTGAAGTGCCTAAACAGGAAGGAGAAATTACCAACGCTGCTGTTTTCTCTCAACAGCCTTAAGATCCGAGCTAAAGCCACCATTATCCTTTTCCTCCAATTCTCTAAAAATATTCATCTCCCTATTGAAGGGAACTGTGCCTGGTGGGGCCCTGGTGGCTCTCTGTGAGAGGGCTCCTGTCCCCCGGGAGCCCCTGGCTTATCTACAATTGCTGCTGCCTAGAATTCAGTTGCCCGGCCTGACCTGACTCTTGGTTACAGGTTTCCGTTTTTTAATTTGGAGCAGAGGATCCCTTTATCCTGCAATGAACAGACCTTGGGGCTAATTATTTCAACTGGGTTCCAACCTAAGGCTGGTGCTTCTGTAGTGCCCTTCTGTAGAGCAACAGAACTCTGGCGTTGAAGCCAGACCTGCTGGCATGTCTTTGTCAAGGCCAGTGCTGGGGAGGCAGAGACAGGGGATCCCTGGAGCCCGCTGTCCAGCTAGCCTGGTCTTCTTGGTGTGTTCCAGGCCAGTAAGAGACCTTGTCTCGGAAAACTAGGTAGATGGCAACTGAGGAAACCATCCTCAGGCACATTCAAGTGCACATACGTGCCTTGCACTCATATGAACTCACAGGCATATCCAGGCACACAAAGACCTCTGGCATTGACATGATTTCTCAGAAGATATAACAGAGGCAAGGTAACTCTTTCCATCACAGGGTTCTGCATGAATCTCTACTTCCTTTCATTAACAGCTGTTTCCATCATCTACTGAGATGCAAACTCTGGTGAAGCTTGCTCCGAGTTGCTCCTTCATGCAAATCATTGTGCAGCCAGGGGGTTGCGGGCACGCAAGTTCTGCAGATCAGCTGGTATTTGCTGGGGTGAGTGTGGGAGGGCGGTGTGACCGAGAGCATCAAGAGGCCCTGGTTCCAGGCACAGCTGTACCCAAGAAACAAAATGGTGTACCCCTCATTTTCACACACATGCACGCACACCCTGGAGTTGGCTGACATCTCTGGTGGCATGGTTAGTTGACTAGCATGAGCCTTGTCAAGTTTAAAACGTGTACAAAAGAGAGGGCTCCCCACTCCTATCCCGACTAAGTCCCATATGGGTCCTGGGACTGAATTCTCAGCACCTGCCTTGGATCAGTCACTGTGGTCAAATGGAAAGGTGCCCCAGACTCACCCAGCCTGTGCCATTTGTCCCTCTTCGTGCACGGGGCTGGGACTTTACCTCTTCGAGCCAAGAGCATGGGAAGGAAAGCTGACGTGCTATTTCCTGAAGGAGAGAAAGCCTGTGCCAGGCAGACATTAAGTTCGATGCCAGGAGTACAGCCAAGAGCAGGTAGCTGGAGGCGCAGGGCACTCTGACCTCAGGGTGGAATGGGTAGGGCATCTATAAACCACCTCCAACCCCACCCCTCAAAGCCTGATAACCTGATGACCAAAGCCCTCTTGAAGACTTTAACAGCAGGGAAACAGCTGCCCTGGGCCCCTGAGGAAACAGAGCCATGGGTGCTAGCCTTCTAGAAAGCTGCCGGAGGGTTCCCTTAATTTTGTGTTCATTTCTTCATTCAACGAAGATGAATGCAACGCGAACTGTACGGAAGGATCTTCAACAAGGGTTCAGTCAAAGTCGCGGCCCCAGCTCAGGCTCCAGTGAGAGGGGCTTACCGTCCAAATTCATGTCAGTCACAAACATCTTTTGCATGTAATATTGGATTTGTGTATAATAGATAGGAGCAGTCGGTCAACACACATTTGGCCATTTATTCCTTGACAAAGACACTCCACCCCCCTGTAGCTTTATTGACACCATTAATTTTACTGTATTGTTCATCTGCCGTGTGACTAATCAGGTCGTGAGTGACGGGGTTTACCAGCTGCATTTCCAAGAATGATGACTTCAGCACCGCTCCTCACAGGGATTAGGAAGGAAAGGTACTCTTATACCTGCTAGCAGTTTACAGGACCTGAAACAGTATGCAGGAACAGGAAGCTGCATGATGGCCAATCTCTCTCTCTTCCTCATAATTTTGCTACCTTTGATCTGGAATTTTGCTCTTGTTTGGTTAAATTATCGCTAGCAAGGTGCCGGAAGACTTTCAAGTATCTGCTTTTCTTTTTTTTTAACATTAGCTTCTTTTTGGTGTGGTTTTTTTTCTATAATTATTCTAAATATAATATAATGACCATGAAAGCAGGGGAAGGGAGCCCACATTTTCTCTTCTGAAATTCGATTTCATAGTCACAGTTGCCACTTACTTAGCACCTCTCTGCTTACCGGGTTCATCTGAATGTGGTGTGTGAGCGCCTGTCCGCCGAGGCGAAGAGTCGGTTCCTGTGATTTAAACACAGGACTGGGTGCTTCTCCAAGTGCCCATTGTAGAGACTTGAGAACTGCACTACAGGATCATGTGCGTGTGTATGAGAGTCATTTCTCTTTAGTAACTTGTTAATCAGATACTTATGCACTTATTCTGCACCAAGACCTTGATTAGTGGGGGGCGGGGGTGACGTAATGAGGATGGATCCGTGTCATTGTGTGCCATGAGGAGACATAAAGCAGAACGGGGAGAGCAGAGGCCAAAGAGGGACTCTTGATTGGCGGGGAGGAAGAACAGGTCCGTCAGTTTGTTGGTGAGGCCACCCACAGACTGTGTGGCTTAAACCAGAGAAACCTATTCCCCACAGGTCTGGAGTGTGCAAGTCCTAGAGGGAAGTGTCTGGTTTGCTTCCTTCAGAGGCCCATCTCCTTGTGACACAGTGGCCTTCTCTCTGTGGGAACACTTGATCTTGGTGTATCTGTGTGTGCATGCATATGTATGTGTTCCCATTCTAATGAACTCTAGTGAATAACCTCTCTCAATGACCTGTCTCCAAATATAGTCACATTCTAAGGTACAGGGCTTAAGACCTCAAGGTAAGAATTGTGAGGGATACAGTTGAGCTTCTTATGGGGATCAGAGAGGACCTCTGTGAGGAAAGATGACATGAGCAGAGTCCTAGAAGAGGGGATGGTCAGGGCTTGGGGGGTTGTGAGCTGGGGAAAGAGTGTTCCCTTCAGAGGGTGATGAGTACCAGGGGACAGAGACAAGCGAGGATGGACAAGAATGCCACAGCAGGGCCTATCTGGGGAAGAAGCTCACGGCCCCTGTGCGGGCTGTACTTGTGAATGCTCCTGGAAGTCGCTGTAATGTTTCCAGCCGGACAGAGACATGATCTCACATACATTTTTAATTTTTAAATTCGCAACAGATTTCTTTTTCCTCCAGACTCCCAAGAACCTATTGGCTGAGATCACAGCCAACCTCAGCAAAGTGGCTAATTACGATGCAGACCCCACAGATCCCTCTATTGTCTTGTGGGGGGTTCCTTTCCTGGGGGGGAGGGGTTAAGATATCAATCAAGAAGCATCTGGACTGCTGGGTTGCCACAAAACCTCCTCTGCTGTGGTCAGCGCTGCTCAGTTTGCAAGGCGAGGAATACATGGTTCCATTTGCATATTGAAAAGCAGATCCTTTCCTTGAAGAAAAGCTCTGGCTTTGATGAACTGGCCCACAGTTATCTCTAAGAAAGAAATTAAATTGACAGTACTTGGGAAAACTCAAGGAGAGGCAAATCCAGGATTCTCTCCGTCCTTGACAAATGCCATCTTACCTGAGGTAATGAGAGGGCAGGTAGCAATCATTCTGGCTATTCTGAGGAAACGCGATTCAAAAATAACGATCAGTCAGGCTTTCACCTTACTTGTTTTTGAAATACAGTGTCTGTTTTTATGAAGAAGGAAATGCTGGAGAGACAACAAATTCCAAGTAGACACCACTGGGACTCTTCAGAAGCAACTCCATAAGGCCCTTCACAAGTGTCTCCTTCAGACTCCATCCTCAGTTAACCAAAGAGGGATTCATCCCTGGGCAGCCTGTGTGACACTGGATCATACCACAAACCCAAACCCATGCTTTGTGTCTGTATACTTGTGCCACTATGTGGAGATGTGTAGCCCAAGCCCACCTCTCTCTCTCCTTTCCTCTCCCTCTCTCTCTCTTTCCTCTTTCTTACTCTCCCTTTCTCGCTCTCCCTCTTCCTTTCTCTCCCTCTTTCTCATTTCCCTCTTTCTCTTCCTTCTTCTCTCTCCCTCTCTCCCTCCCTCCCCCTTTCTCTCTTTTTCCTTCTTTCTTTCTCTCCCTTTCCCTCTCTCTGTCTCTCTCTCATGTGCATGTGTATTAACTGGAGATTAACTTGGGACCTCACACGAGCCAGGCAAGCTTCCCAGTGCTGGGCTATATTCCCAGCCACATGCATACATGAGAAACACGGTCTCCTGTAGCTCACGCTGGCCTTGGACTTCTGAACTTCCCACCTCTACTTCCCAAATGCAAGGATTACAAGCCTGGCTTGTGCCATCCTGGGGACTGAACCCAGATGTTGTATATACTAGGCAAGCACTCTACCAGCTGAGCTATATCACTATTCCCTCACTAATATATTTCTAGATTAAAATTATTTTGTCTGTTTTGCAGAGTATTTACACTGCGTTTTACTATACCCAACCAAAAAGCACTTCACTGGTAGCCTGGTAGGCATTTTCATGGGTGCTGAAATGCAAGCTGTCAACTTTCTTCCCCATGTTTCCATTCTGTTTTGGGTCGCCTTCTAAGATCTGTAAAAAGTTTCATCACACAGAAGGTTATTACACACACAGTGGGGTAGAGGACAGGAGAGGAAGAGAGCGAGAAAGTTAGCTTCCAACTGAAACATCGCAATCACTGGGACGACTTGAGCCCTCCGCTACTGTGAGCCAAGAGGAATCATTCTCTTTAAAACTTTTCTGATCAGAGTTAGTAAAATTTTTAAGGGTGATCACTTGATTTTCACAAATAACAAGAGGCTATTTTAAATTTTCTTTTTAAAACACAGATAAGCGTTTTCTTGAAGAAGCAGATAGTCAGTAGAAAACAGAGTTCAACTACTATTTGAAATCAGTTTAACGTTCTTTGAACCAGCTTTAGCATGAGCACTGAAAACCCTCCTTGCCTTCATGGAGAACGACAAGTGCTCACAATATTTAACCTGCCCAGATGAATAACTGAAATTATGTGTGAATGAAGTCATAAGGAAACCAATTAATCAAATATGGATTTTAGAAATCCACATATCTCAAGTGTGCTTAGAATGTTCCTCTAAAAATAGTCCCCAGAATTCTGAAGAAATCAGATGAGAATGGACAGGGTGCAGAGTATGAGGCAGAGCCCCAGTGAGGTTCCCGGGCAGTCTGACACTACCCTTGGGGACCATGTCCAAAGGACAGTGAAGCAACGCTGTCACATCTGCTTTAACAAGCGAAGCTAGAGGCCGTCTGGGATGACCATGTCGCCAGTGGAATGTGCCCCTGTGCACTCAGAAAGCCTCGTTTTGAGACTTCTGAGGAAAGCCTTGCTGTGAAGGAAGGGGTGGCAGTGTTCTCGAGTTGTTAGAGTAGCCGGCTTCCACTGTGTTTTCCCTTTAAGCCAAAGTGCTTTCGCAGCTGAGCTGCAATGTTCTGAAAATGCCTACCTAACGAGGTCCAGACTCGGGGTTGAATCCCAAATGGTAAACTGCCAAGAGCAGTTAGACGCTAATATTTCTGCAGCCAGAGCAAGTCAGCTCAGAAGAGACACTGTCGCAATCCAACCTCAGGGAGGAAACCAGTTCCTGAAAGCTGGGGCTCAGAACAAGGAAGCACTTCCACAAGGTAGGAGCGCAGTCCCTTCTCTACAGGGTACCAACATGAAGTCTGACCTGCTCTTAGAATGATCCTGCATCGCATTCCCGATTGGCGACCAAAGGCTACATTTAGCACTTCAGAGTCCATGCTTGGAACCCTGTCAAAGAGTCTCACTTACCCTGCTGGCCAGCTGGGACCTGCTGTATACTTGAGTAAACACAAGGTTTCCTAATAAACTGCCTTTCTTAGAAGTCTGAACTGCCGAAACCCCTGAAGTCAGGAAAACTCCGAGCTCTCAGAGAGACAGGAAAAAGGATTGAGTCGCAAACAATAGAGCTAGGAAGAAAACTCAAATGAACTCTAGGGCAGGTGGCTAAAGCAATCTGGGAAATTACATTTCAGTTGCCAATCTGGACTCTTGTTTGCAAAGGTGCCTGGACCTGTGAATTGAGTGAATCTTGTACAAAATCTGCTTGCCTGGCTTTATTCCAAGTCTTCTGTGCCTTTCATTCCCCCTGTGATGGATAATTCAACAGGTGTGATCCTAAGCCCTGTTCTGAGAACAGTGGACAAACAAAAACCAATGATTTCAAGGCCTGTGGCTTGGGGTAGAGAAGCAGGGAAAACACACACACACAACCACAAATAGCAAGAACAGCAGCAAGATATGTCAAGAGAGGTTTTAATGAACTAAGCAGAGCTGAGAGGCTTAGGAGGACCTGAGCTAGAAAGGCATAGTTTCCTTTACTTGGTTACTAAAGGGAATCTGTCAGAAAGGGTTGGGGCAGGTGGGTGGGGTGGGGGGGTGCAGAAGTATTTTTCCCCTACAATACCAAAAATGCAGACTCTAGACAGATGGCTGGAAACTTCTGGTGACAAGGTTGGCAATATCAGTTGCTTGGGAGGACATTTAACTCGTAACAAAGGATGACATTTAACTTGTAATCTCTGGGGGCTAGAGAGATGACTCAAAGGTTAAGAACACATATTCCTCTTGCAGGAGACTAGAGTTCAAGTCCCAGCTCCCATACTAGACAGCTAATAACCATATTTAACCCCAGCTCCATGGGGCACTGATGCCTCTGGCCTTGGAGAGCAGCTGCAATCACACGCACATACACACAGGCATACAATTGAAGTTAATCTTAAACATGAATTTCCGTTCTTACATTACCTGGTAATTATCGGGTGGATTTTGACCAAAGAGTGTACATATTTGGACATAAAACATGGACTTCAGGCTAGGGAGATGGCTCAGTAGTTAAAGAGCTTGTCACACTGGCAAGAAGACTAGAGCTGGGATCTCCAGATTCCACATAAATCGTGGCACCCCAGTCTGTAACCCCAGTCTGCTGGGGTGTCATGAATCCCCAGGGCACACTGTCTAGTGAGACTGTCTGTACCTACATAAGTTTTGGGTTCGATTGAGAGACCCTGCCTTATAAGAATAAAAAAGAAATGGGACAAGGAAAATTCCTGACATCAGCCTGTGGCCTCACACATCAGCGTGTGCCCACACACATGTACACATGCACACACACAACCTCCACATGCATACATAAGAAAAAAAAAACTACAGAGACTTTTTCAATGGGCCTAAAATTTGAGCTCTTACCAATGAAGAGATGCTCTGTGGATTGCCATATGTCGGGTTTTCCCAGAACTGTAGATGAGGGTGCTTGTGCAAGGAGTCCTTAAGGATGTGCTCTAGGGAAATCAGTTTGGAATGGTGAGAGTAAGAGAGAGGAAAAGCTGGAGGGCGGAAGACAAAATCCTCAAGCAAGAGAGCCATTTCTGGTTCAGCCTGTGGGAATCGTTGTCTGGAGTTCATGTTACATCTCAGCTTTATTTCAGTCTTGGGGGGGGGGGAGGCTGGATTTTCATATTTTGGAACACTTAGCCATTGACCATAAATCCCCAGGAAGAACAAAACTTCCCAGGTGCCTCTGGCATCAGCCTTCTGAGGCGGGCTGGTTGCAGGCATCAACCATCGGAAGCAAACCGAAGCCAAGAAAGGACACCTAAGAGCAGAAAAAGAACTTTGAGGGAATGGCAGAGTTCCAATGCTGTGTGTGTCTAGAAGATGTCAGGTCTATAAAGAGCTTGCTTCTTAGGCATACGGTCCTGAGTTGGACCCCTAGAACCCATGTTTTTAAAAAAAAGGCTAGGTGCAATGGTTTATGCCTATAATTCCAGCACCAGAGAGACAGGGGATTACTAGCCAGCCAGCCTAGCCTAGTTGGTGAGTTCCAGACCAGTGAGGGACTGTGTTTACACTATCTACCTAAAAATACCTATTAAACACATAAGGTACACACACACAGTTGAAATAAAATTTTCCCGTTTGGGGCTGACAGTGTTCCCTCCAAGAGCCATAGACCACATAAGAAAACCCCCAGAAGGCTTGAAGCTCTCTTTGGACTATTTGACGGGCGGTCTATGGAACTCCTGAAACATTATAGGCTATTGCTGTTGCCCACGCTTGCCTGGAGATGAAAGGTGAGTCCCTAATTCCTGAGGAAACCGTGCACTTCAGACATAGGGTCTAAAGGCCTCTTAAGTGGGGCCGACCTGAATGCTTTCTCCCTAAGGACTTTCATGGTACCAGAAGCTTCCAAAGGAGGGACTCAGCCAACAGTCCTACCCAGCTGTCATACCTATGAGCCACAACAATGACCAGCATGACATGATGGCGCTAGGTTCTCTAAAATCATCCCTTTACTAAGCCGGCATAACAGCGAACCACATTCTAAACATTTGTCTTATGCCCACAGATAAGTGTAGTCCTCACCCCTCATCAAGGAAACTTCTTTCTGCAACAGATGGAGACCATTACAGAAAACCACAACCAGTCAAAACAGTTATGGATCCCAGGCCCGGTGGATACATCTAAGGTTTACAAGGCATCAACCTTAGACAAAGAACCACAGACAGCCAAGGAAAAAGTGGAGAAACAGTCTTCCCCAGAGAGGAGCACACTGGTCGGTTATTCACCAAATGGTCAGCCCTGAAAACATGTACATTCAAGTAACATTATACAGACTCTGCAGGTTGTATTTAGGTTGCTATATACAAATATGTGTGTGTGTGTGTCAACAATTAATAGAAAAGGAGGAAATAAATTTGAAAGAGCAAGGAGGCTTACGGGGGGGAGGGTTAGAAATAGGAAAGGGAAGGGGGAAATGATGTGATTATAAATCTCAAAAATTAAAAAAAAATTTAAGTGATAACACCCAAGGAATAACATCTCCGCCCTACACACACACACACACACACATACACACACACACACACATACACACACACACACACACACACAGCTATATACACACAGAGACATACATACAGACATAGACACATCACATACACATATACACAAAGACATGTACACATAGACACACACAGGCACACACACACAGCCTGCAGGTAGAATGAGAAAAATCTCAGACAAAAGTCCAAAAATCTGAGGACAGACTCTTTGAATTGCCGCCAGGTTAGAGGAAAGCACGATCCAGCCAGGCAACCCTGTGGCCACAGAAGATCTGTGCTCAGGACTGATTTTCCACCCTGGCTGGGGCCTCCCAGTGCCCAGAAATGGTTTCTGGGTAGTGGTGGGTGGAGCTTACTGAGTGCACCAAAGTGAATGTGTCACTGTTTTACCCCAAAGCAGCCAGCAAGCCTCTTTACCCCATATGGGTCTGCACCCCTTTTCTGTTTGACTGATAAACCACTCAGAGGTTTTGTAATTCAAACTTGGGGAGCCCTGGAAAGTTCCAGAAGGAGATGAAACTTCACTTTTGACCTTGAGCATCAAAAGAAGTCAGCGAGTTGGCAGAGGGACATGAGGGCCGCGGGCGGGGGGTGGGGCGGGGAGGAGGAAGGGGGCAGATGTGAAGGAACAAGCAGACTTGTGAAGGCACACAGGTAGAGCGTGGTGCCTGCTCTTATGACCCAGTGGAAGCCGGCTTAGGGAAAGCGAAGCACCACATCCTCGACAGCTGGCTGTCGCTCACCCTGGGGCTCGGAATTGGGTCATGGTCTTCAGCATCACCCCCATGCTGCTCCCGCAGGCGCTTTCTGACTCTCTGCCCAGTTCCTCACTCAGATTTGCTCTCCATCACACTGTGGCGTGCTCCGGGACCGTCCTCCTAATGAGCACTTGCCAGGTCCTGGGAGCTGACAAGCTTTCAATACAGGGAAACAAATAACACGGGCCAGGGTGAGGAGCAGAACAAAATAAAGATGGTAGGGGGTGTTTTGAGAGGCCGGCATCGCGGAACAGGCACATTTCAGAGACGTTTTGGAAAGGGGAGACCTGATGTGTTAATTAGGAGTCTATTTCCATAATGAGACTGCGCCGGGGAAGGTAATAAAGGCAACAAAGGGGGAACGGAGGAGACTGTGGGAGCCAGTGAGTGCTCTGCCGCAGAGAGGAGGGGCCGATTAGTCTCTGTTGTTCTGTGTGTCTGTGGTCTGTTGGCTCCCTGAGACAGGGGACTGCCCCTTTTGTGTTTTGTAGAGCACCATGAATAAAGAGCCTCGGGTATAAATAACGCTGTGGTTTCTGCCCCCAACAGGAAGTACAGCCGCCCCTGCCAGCTCCAGCTGGTGGTGGGGTTGTTGGGTTTGTCAGGGCAGCTTCTAGTCAAAGGAACCGCGGGCTCCTCTTGAGAAGGGCCCCCACGGAAGGGTTAAAAAACGAGAGGAAGGGCGGTAGCTCCGAGAGGTGCTAAGCAGAGCGCAGAGCAGAGCGGGTGCCCACTCTGAAGAAAGGGAGCTTGCGGGCGTGAGCAAAGGCCCCTTCTCAGCTCCTGCGGTCAGGATTCCGGAATGTGGGCCCCAGGCACAGCGTCACACAGACACAGCTCCGCTCTGCCCCTGGCTGGGGCTTGGAGCCCCGTCGTCGGGCCTTCCGACGGATACTGTTGGGCTGAGAAAGGACAGTCTACCTTCCAGACTGCAGTCAGATTAATTTTCCAAAAGCGCAGCTTTAAACATGCCTTTCTGCTGTTCCGAACTGGCAATGGCCCCCAACTGCCTGGCAAAGCAGATGCTGCGGGGTGGTGGAGCTCGGGGCTTTGTGGAGCATCGAGTGAGGCTGTTCGAGGCTGTTTGGAGCCACGCTTCTGTCTTCGAGGAGGAGGGCTGATAACGGTCGCTGCCTCGCTGGGGCTGTGCTCAGATCGTCCACAGAAGTCGCCTGGGACCCAGCTCTCTGTGAATACCGATTTTCCAGACTGTTAGAGAGCTGGTTGAGTGGAGAGCTCTCCACTTACTGGCCGTGCCGCGTGGTGCACACACGTCTTAATTTGCGTAGGATTTAGATGCTTACCTGTGGCACAGCGTGGCTGCATCCACCGCATCTTGACCGATATTTGGTGCCTGGTCATTTTTAATTATATACTATGATTATTACTATCGTCATCACTTAAATCCAGGAGAGAAAAGAAATTAATTTGAGAACGTGCTTGCTGAGAGCCAGAAGTTGCTTTGGAGTCTAGTGTGCAAGGACATTCACACACTACACACACACACACACACACACACACACACACACACTTTCCAGAGGCTTCTGTCCTGAGCAAATGGGAAATGCATAAAGAATGGGGGCCTCTAGGTCCTGAGAATACTTGTGGTACCCATCCAGCTGCAGTTCCCTAGACCAGTGGTTCTTGACTCAGGCCAACTGAGTGGGTACATCAGTGTGGTGGTTTTGTGGCGGGTTTGTGCCCTCATGACGTCAGAGGCAGGAGATATAGTGCCACATTGCTGCCCTAACAACCTGAGTTCTCTTCAGTCTCTCTCTCTCTCTCTGGATGAAGCTGGGATTTTTAAATATTTACCTTTTAATTTACATGTGTGGTTGTTGTGCCTGTTTATATGTCTGTGCACCACATGTCTGAGGTGCCCAAGGAGGGCAGAAGAGGGTATCTGATCCCCTGAATTACAGATGGCTGGTTGCTCCTTTGTGGGTGCTGGGAATCCAACCCTGGTCCACTGAAGAGGCCCTGATGCTCTTAACTCCTGACCCATTTCTCCAGCCCAGAAGCTGAGATTCTTGTCTTTGCTGCAGGAAGTAGCTTCAGAACGAGGGAAAATGAGGTTCCCTTTCAGGTTCTTACTCTTGTTGATAAAAGAATTTAGAAGGGAACTCAGAAGAAATCTCAAGGTCAGTTTCATTAGCCTTTGGGAGAAAAACAATAGAGCCAGTAAGCTGTAGATCTTGGTAGCTGCCAACAGAAGGGCGATGACGAAGAGGAAAGGAGAAAGTCTTGCCTTTTTGAATGTGGTTCCAAGAAAGTGTGTGTTCAGCAATGGAGGTTGGTCAGCAAGCTGTTTCAGGGCTTAGGATACGGGCTTGAGAGAACCAGCGAGACACATAAGGCCCAAAGCCGACAGCACCAGTGTTGAAACCGTAATAGAGACCCAAACCGAAGCTGTCTACCGGAAGGGATGGTGGGGTCTGCACTGGAGTTTGGGTCCTACCCTCTACTGCAGTCTCCAGGCGGGGGTGACCATTTGGGTGAAAGGAAAGAACACAGGAAGCCAGAGCTCCCTTCTGGCAATCCTGGCCTCCAGTCAGGACAGACCCAAGGACGTTTTCTGATTCTGGCTAAAGTGAGCATGGTGGCCCACTGAGCAGCAGCATAATGCCTGGCTTACCCATTAAGAGGCTGGCCTGGAAACAGACAGTGGGAACTCCCGGTGCACCCGCGACCATTGCACAGGACTTTGCAGCAACCACCTGTTGTGATGGCAGATACCCACCTTGTAAAGACAATGTCTTGAGTCTCAGATCCCCCCTCTGTGTGGCAGTGAATGTCCTCCTTTACAGTTTGTAAAAGAAAGAGGTTCTACTAGATCAGTGATTCTCAACCTGTGGGTCGTGACCTTTGTGGGTGTCAAATGACCACTTCACAGGGGCCACAGACCATCAGAAAACACGGATATTTATATTATGACTCAGAAGAGTAGCAAAATTATGGTCATGACGTGGCAACAACAATAATTTTATAGTGTGGGGGAGGTCACCGTATTAGAGGGTTGCAGCATTAGGAAGGTTGAGAACCATGTCTAGATGATCCATGAGGCTACTTCCGGGATCCACATCTAAATTCAGCGAGGTCATCCAGGTCATGAGCACATACCTGCTGTATGGACTTGGTAGTAATGAAAGGCCCTGAATGCTTGTATCCTTCCCAAATTCACACGTTGGAACCTAATCACTAGTTCGATGGCGGGAGAAGAGATATAAATAATGAGAGCAGGTGGATGAGATAATTGTGCTTATGAAAGAGCCCCCCAGAAACCTGCCTGGGCCCTTCCAGCTTGTGAGAGCACAGTGAAAAGGTGGCATCTGTGAATGAGAGAGGGCCCCTGCTAGATACTGACCCTCTGGTACCCTACGACACGGAAGAGCTTACGATTGTTTCTGTGAGCAAAATTTTGACTGTAACTAGGACATGGTGTGATCTGCTTTGTGAGTCAGAGGTGAGAGGTCAGCAGCAAGAAGGGTAGAATGGGGCACAGGAGAGGCTACGAAAATGAAGTTGAGGGACTGGAGAGACGGCTCTGCAGTTAAGAGTGCCTGCTGCTCTTGCAGAGGACCTGCGTTCGTTCCCAGCAGCTCACAGCACCTTCCTCTGGCCTCTGCAGGCATCTGCTTGTACATACACAGACACACACAGATACACACAGACACACAAATGACAACAAAATAAATCTTAAAAAACAAACAAGAAAATGAAGCCGAGTTACAGCACATCTCGTTCACTTTCACTAAATGCTGACCAGCCTGGCCGTTCCTTAGTGGAACTCCAACCATGCAGATTCAGTCTTTTAAGAAGCCGGAACAAGGCCAAGCATGGTAGCACATGCTTTTAGCCCTAATACTCCAAAGGCAGAGACAGGAGGATCTCTGTGAGTTTGAGGCTAGCCCCATCTATGTAGAGAATTTCAGACCAGGGCTACATAGTGAGATCTTCTCTCAAAGGGAAAAATAAAAATAAAAAATAAAAGCCACAACAAGGTCAACAAGGTGGCAAAACACTTGGCGTGCAAGCCCAGTAACCTGAGTTCAGTTCCCAGAACCCATCTAAAAGTCTAAGGAAAGAACTGACTGCACAGGATGGTCTCTTAACCTCCACAAATCACATAACACACGTATGCACTGGCACACTGTGCTCACACATACATATGTCATACACACAAAACACTACCTTTTTTAAAAGAATAACAATAAAGCCATTAACAAATCAAATCAGTATCCTGACTCTAGTTCCTAAAATACTAATGGAATGAGGAGGCAGGCGTCATCCCTTACTCTGAACTGAACTGTGATGTAGCTCAAGGTACTTGGCACTCAGACCTGGGAGAAGCCATCCTTCATTCCGTGAACTTGTAACAGGCAGGCCTAATGAGGGACGATGCTCCAACATTTGAAACCAAATTCTCTCAATTTGTGGCTTGTTATTTTAAGTGGTTTAGACAGATATTTCCATATACAGGCAAGCACATTCTTTGAACTGAAGCCCGTTA
The DNA here is from genome assembly GCA_028658305.1 of Pachyuromys duprasi. Classification (NCBI taxonomy): domain Eukaryota; kingdom Metazoa; phylum Chordata; class Mammalia; order Rodentia; family Muridae; genus Pachyuromys; species Pachyuromys duprasi. The sequence goes on from CM053765.1 coordinate 15,952,128, forward strand.
TATAACCTCATTTATCCCTGTGGGTGATAAACAGTGACAAATGCAGAATCGGATATATGGAGGGTCCTCAGTGTATGCACCTATATGGAGACCAATAAGGAGAGACACACACTTAATGGCTGCTTTCTACTTCCCATGCCTCTTGTGGATTATTTCAGCTGTCAGCTCTAAGTCAAGAAAAGCACACCATATTTCTTAACTCTTGGTGTCAGTTAAGTGCCGGGAGAGGTGATGCTCATGGCGAATATACCTGTGGGCCAGAGCCAGGCGTGTGGCTCTGCGGAGGTAATGGGAGAAGTAGAAGATTCCATTTGCTCTCTTTTTGTCCCATATCCTGCTAAAGGCATTTCATTCATCCATATATTCATTCATTTATTCATTCATTCAGTCAATCAGTCAGTCTTTTCGGGTGGGTATGTGAGTGTTTCCAGCTGCGTGTATTTAGGGTGTTTAGCCATGTGCTTAAAAGGCGGTAAGAAGAGGACCATCAGGTATCTTGCTATAAAATCCACCCTATTTCCTTGAGACAGGGTCTCTCCCTGGACCTGGGGTTAGGCTAGGAGCTGGCAGACCCCAGCCTTCCTCTTGCCTCTGTCTACCCCGCCACGGGGGCTACAGGCACATCTGCCCTGCCTTTTTACCTGAGTGCTTGAAATCTGAGCTTGGGTCTTCCCTGTACAGCAAGTGCTCTTGCCCACTGAGCCCTCAACCAACTTTTTAAGGCTCCATCCATGCCTATGCTTTGAATATCAACAGTGGGATTTAGTGTCGAGTAAGTGTACTCTTATCTCCCAATCGCTCACATGTAGCTGAAAAGTTGGACTTCATGATGGTTCAAAGAAAGATATCATCTTCATGGTATTCAACTCCATCTCTTATGGTTTGAAGGGACAGTACATGCTCTGAAGCCAAAATGTGCAGGGCTTGAATACCAGCTGGGCCATGACAAGTTTCAATTCTTGTCAAAGTGTCCTTGACCACAAGAAGCCCCACGTTTCTTGTTGAAAATAAAAATCCTAAAAGAACCCATCTAATGTCATTGTGGTGAATAGTGAATAAAGTTTGTAAAGGGCCTAGATTAAATCCTGTCAATATGAAGGGCTCCACCAATTTTTAGTGTTGGTAAGCCTGGAGTTCCAGCTTAGGGGTCTTTTTTTTTCTTCCTGTGCTGACATAGGGAAGACAGCACCCTCAGTGATGCAGGGAGGATATTATATTCTTCCAGATTGGTAAGCTCTGAACACAGATAAGCCATACACAGGGGCCTGCGCTCTAGTCTGGAGTCCAGCTGCAGCAAGTGTGTCAGCTGCCTATGCTGCCTTACACAGCCCCACTCAGAGATTGGAACAGTAGGCATGTGTTACCTGCAGATCATGTGGCTCAAGGACGGGAGTGTAGCTTAGCTACAGCCTGGGCCTCAGGTAGGTCGCAGGCCACAACTGTTGTATTTTAGTTATAGTACCCAAATAGACTACAGCACCTATTTTGGTTTCCTATTCTGCATTTTCTGTTGCCTTACCAGTTTCTCCTAGCTTGCTTGATAAAGTATAGGGACACAAAAATTCTTCCCGCAGGCTGTCTCAGGGATCCTGTCCACAAGAGATGGTGCCATATGGTACTAGGAATTTGACTTCAAAGAACGGATCCAAGATTTTGCTCATTTGCTAACAAAATGAAAATAGGGCCAATCCTGGTGGAAGGTGACGTTTCATATCTTTTTAAAATGTATTAGAAATACCTTATCTTTATTTTATATAATTTTTTACGTAACAATCTGATTTACCAAAATGTAAAAAGATATGAAAATATTGAATTAGTGCTGTAAGATAAAACATCAACAAAGAAAATTTCGTTTACATACCTTACTGGCATTCTTTATCTGTATCATCAGTTAGTAAAAGTTTTACCCTTGGAAAATTGTATTAGTAGGGACTGGAAAGATGGCTCAACAGGTAAGGGCACTCACTGCTCTCACAGAGGACAGGAGTTGGCTTCCAGTCATACCCACATCTGGGCACCCACAGCTGCCTGTAACTCCAGTTCCAAGGAATCTGATGCCCTCTTCTGGCCTCTGTCGGCACTGCATGCACATGGTGACCACACACTCCTGCAGGCCTACATACGTATGAATAAATAAAAAGAATAGATAAACTTTTAAAAATGTGTTAGGATACAAATGAGAAGGGACACGTGTAATTTCTTTTGAAATTAAAGAGGAAAAGCAACCATAAAGACTGTCACTGAGTAGAAGAGCAGGTCCAGAGCTTCCCAGTAAGTTGCATGAAGGTCTGTAATAGACCAACTGTGTGCCTTCACCTGAACACTGTTGTGGCCTCACAGGGGATTCCAGGACCAGCTGATGAGAAGGTTATCTCAGGCAGGGTTCAGAAATTGGTTGGCTCACTACATTGGTGCAAACTGAAAATGGACTACTCCCTCTCCTCCACTGCCCCTTAGAGGTATCTCTGAGACCAACGAAAATAAATCCTTGTAATAGAGCTTTAGGCTTGACCTTACTACCTGCTTTGTATGGAAAAGGAAGTGGCGTAGGTAAGGACGCATAGAGACTTGGGGTAGAGGTAGATGACTGCACTGGTTGTTATGGGACAAGAAGGAACACAATCGGAAGATGGATAATGAAGGTTTATAGGGGAAAATAGGAGTAGTAGACATTGACCGTTAATCCTTGCCAAAGAATATTCACCGTACTAGAGGCACTCAGCCTCTAGTGGTAGGATGACTCCTCTTGGAAGTATTGGCTAGCCTTTCTCCTCAGTGGCTCCTGACAAACCCAGGGAGGTAGCAGTGGCAGAGACAGAAATGGAGACAGTGCCTAAATACACAACATGGGCTGCACCTCACCAAAGCCAACTTGGATACTGATAAATATCAACACCCAAACTGTTAACAGCAGAAACTGACACCGACTCTGTAGTATTGTACCATTCCTTGAGAAAACAAACAAAAACAAAGCAAACAAACAAAAAAACAGAAACTTGGTGGCAAGTTGATTATACAGGGCCCCTTTCACTCTGGAAAGGGCAGCATTTCTGACTGGACTGAACTGACTCTACATTTAGAAAGACCTTTTATGCATCTTGATAACAGGATTCAACATGTCTAGCAGATATAGGCTCTCATCACTTTTAGCCAATGTTTCTTGAGAAAGGACTTGTGGGTGACATGAGACTCTGAGATCCACTGATCACACAATATAACAAACTATTCAGCAGCCTCTAGATGAATAGACTGTGGCCACTTTCTGGAGGTACAGATGCTAAGTTAGAAGTAATACCCAATGAGAGTGGGGCATATGGTAAAGTTGTAGCTAGAGAAACCCTATCATCCTGTAAGAAGACCATAGTGGGACATTCTAGTAAAGAATTTGGAAGACCAGAATGCCAAGAGAAATGCAGATAGTGTAAGCCTGGCTCATGAGGTTTCAGAGGAAAACAAGGACTGTATTGGAAACTGAGCTAGAGTTGGTTCATGTTACATTGTGGCCAAGAACCTGGCTGCACTCTACCTGTGACCTGAAATCTTGAATGAAACTCAATTCAAAAGCAGTGGAGGAAGAAAATTTAAGACCGCGTAGCATAAAACCATGGCATGACTAGTGGTCACAGCACTTACTGTATTTTCAAGGACAGAGAGCAGCCAAGTAAAACAGACATATTTTTTTTAATGCTATTTGGTGAGGAAAGGACAAGCTTAAAGGTACAGTCAAGGAGGCCTCAGAAAAAGCAGATGTGATTGTTTAAGAGAAACCCTCAGGTCATAGGATATTAGGAAGGGTACCCTAAGGACCAGACCCCATACATAGAAATTGGAAACTCCTGGCAATGCGGATGTATTTGAAAAGAGAGAGTATGAAATGAGAATGTACTGAAGTGGCTTCCTCCTTGAAGCAATTGCCTAGGGAGAGGTTTTCCCAGATCAACTTCCAAGGTGGTATAGGTCACATTAACTGTAATAGAAGGGGGCAAGACTACAGGTATTGGGACCTATAAACATGTACCAAGGTTCCAGACAGCTGCTGAGCAGGTAATACATGTCAGAGTTGTATTTTCTACAAAGAAACGCTCAGAGGTGTATGATGCAGACTGTACAGCTGGAGGGACAAGATGCTCAAGCCCAGTAGAACCCAGATGATGCTACCAAGAGTCCCAGATGCTGAACATGGAGTTACATGATTTGCTGTTTGCTTTGCTGGTTTTCAATCTTGCTTTGGGCTGTTCTTTGCTTACTATGCCCCATTCCTTCCTTTTGGATTTTGAATATAAATATTCATATTCTGTGCCATTGTGTATCAAAAGAATGGAATTTTTATTTTGGTTTCTCGAGAGAAGAAAAATTTTTTTAAGTTTTGTTTTATTTTATTTTACAGGATCTCACAGTTTGAGAAGGCCACGAACCTACAGGAGCTAAGGGTGGAATACTGTGGTTATAACCAATGCGTTGTGTGTTGGCAGGGTTAGGGCTGTGATACCTAGTAGCCTGTCTCTGGGCCTGTCTTCAGGCATGCTTCCAGAGAGAGACTCAACTGAGGAAGACGCTCTCAAATGTTAGTGGCTATCACAGACTGGGATCTCAGACTGAATGAAGAGAAGAGAAGGTGAGGATTAGAATGTCGCTCTCTCTCTTCTCCCTGACTAAAAGGGCCATAAATATGGCTGCCACCTCAGAGTCCTACTGCTATGCCTTCTTAACCATGACCAACTGACAATACTGGCCAAACCACAAATCTCAACAGACTCTTTCCCCCTTACAGTTTTTGACAGGTTATTTTGTCATGACAGTGAGAATAACACAAAGCATGAACCAGTATGCCTTGTACCGTCAGCCCCGTATGTAGTATTTCCACGGAGATGGATGCAGGCCCTGAAGGACAAGGGCATCGTGGCTCACTGCCATTCCCAGTGGCCCTCTCAGAAGGTGTGCGCTTCCCACCCTTACAGTCCTTGAAGGTTCTAGTTCACAGAGGGAGGGTGTTTTGTACCAAGGGAGATAGGGAAGCCCAGTTAAGAGCTATAGCTGGTCCCATTTTGCACTCCATGAAAGCAAAAAAAGCGGTTACCATACTGGTAGGGGTAACTGACCCTTACGAGGAGGAGTCCGGACCGCTGTTACAGGAAGGGGCAGGAAGGCATGTGCTGAAACTCAGCTAAACCACCAGAGTGACACTATCTGCCTCCACGCCCAGGCTGAACTGAACATAAGCCAGTTTTAGGAACCACTAAAACTGCGATGAAGGAAGGCATGGTTCCTAAAAAGCTCTGATTTCTCAAGGAATTGGTGTTGGCTCACTTGCTCAACTGAGCTACCTAACCTAGCTGAAGGGCTCACAGAAGGTGATTAGTAATTGGATAGATGATATCAGTCACTGCTTTGGACTAGCTGTAGCATCCATGGCTATGGATTATCTTACTAGATCTGTCACTAGCTAGAACCTTAAATAAGCTATGGCAATGTGGAGTGGACTCATTGTGAGAAGCACGTGTGGGGTGGGGATGTAATGGGTGCTGTTGATACTCTGTTCCCACACTGCAGCTCTTCCCCACACACATACAAGTGTTTAGATGCTTTGTTTCTCGACACTGAGACTTCTAACTTCCGATAGAGAACTTCTTTTGTTTTAGGAGAGTTAATTCATCCTGGCCCAGCCAAAATCCCAGAGCAATAGGTATTTATGCTCACAACCTTCCTCCAGGTAGGATGCAGCCAAAGACAGCTGCAAGGATGGGGGTGCTGAGACTTCCAACTTCCGATAGAGAACTTCTTTTGTTTTAGGAGAGTTAATTCATCCTGGCCCAGCCAAAATCCCAGAGCAGTAGGTATTTATGCTCACAACCTTCCTCCAGGTAGGATGCAGCCAAAGACAGCTGCAAGGATGGGGGTGGGGGGCAGTGAGAAACTTAACAATGCTTGCACACCAAGGGCCACCTCGCTGTGGATCAAGCTGGGCTGGATCTTCACCTTGAATTATTATCTCTTCCTTGGCTTCTCCCTGCCTTACTAGCTTCTCTTGCGAGCATTTCCTTAATGAATAGCTTGTGCACACATCCATGGCAACCCAACAGCTAGTTCCCTAGCAAAAATAAATAAATAAACAAACTTCGTGGATAGGCATGGCTTAGTAGAAAATAAATTTTACATCCCCAGAGCGTCTACCCCAGCAAGGCAGTCTTTGGTTTCGATTTTTCTCTCTTTACCAAGAATTCAGTTTCTTGTGGTTCCAGTAGTACTTTACAGACAGGGACATCTGCAAATTATCAGAGATACATCACAGTGTAAACCGTTTGTCCAAAGGTATTTTGGACATCTCTGATTTCAAGTTCTCAAGCCTCTTGTCAGACCTTGTTCCAGACAGCATGTCCCAGTTGGTGTGGGGTATGCGGGCTTGGACAGCACAGGGGATGGGAGGTCTAGCCAAGAGGCAGCCTAGGGAGGATATCTGAGCAGTTTAAAAAGTCAAGGACCTTGATGTTATGAGTATCCTGGCTCCATCCCACCCAGCTGTTTGACCTTGGCTACCTTTATGTTAAAATGAATTAACTAACTTCTATATAACAAGACTTTTTTTTTTTTTTAAGAGAGAGATAACCTATAGAAAGTCCTTTGCACGGCTCCGGGTTGAAGTCAAGGCATGGATACTTCTAGACGGGATAGAACAGTGGGTTAGAGGGCCTTCCGGGGACTTTGGGGATTTCTAGACCAGATCAAGCGAGGACAGGGGAGGAGGTAGGCCAGAGGAAACAATGCTTAAGTGTTTCCTTCCCGGGCACGGGCCAAAATGCTTGTGCGTCAAAGAGAGATTGAACCTCACGAGGGCCAGGAAGGGCGGCGGGGGGTGGGGGTGGGGGTGGGGGGCTCGAACGAGAGAAGGAGCCCTGAGATCCTGGGCCACCACGTGGCCGCCCAACCCTCCCCCAACCTCAGTCTCAGCCTGGCTGAAGTAGGTGAAGGGTGGAAGCCGGGAGACCGCGCCGCGGAGGCGGACGCCCGCTGCCGGTCTCCTAGCAACGCCCGCCCCGCCCCGCCCGGCTGGGAGCGCCGGCGCCTGGAAGCGGGGACCCGCAGGCCGCGGTTGCTATGGCAGCGCAGCCGCCGCGCCTGATGCTGGCGGCGTCTGCGGGAAGCGCGGGCCCTGAGCCCCGCGTGGGCGGCCCGGCGGCGTCCCCAGCTCGCCCCGGATCGGTGCAGCCACCGAGTCGCCCACGGGCGTAGCCGGATCTTGCGAGCCGTGGCCCCTACGGGGGCGGGTCACGGCTTGGAGACTTTCCAGTTCGTGGGCACCGAGTCGACCGTCCCGGCGAGGTCTAAACGAGGCACAGACGTGCTTGGGCGCTCTCTCAAGCGCACGCACCAGGGGCCTGGGGTCGTGCTTTATTTTTTCCGTAAACGTTTTCTCCGGAAAGATCTTTTATTCAGGCTTCAAAATTCTGTCTTCTAAAACAACCTTAAAGCAGGCGCCGCATTTCGTAAGGGCCATTTTAAGTCGGGAACGTCCGCGTCTGGAAGGCTGTGCTGGACTCTGAATCCGAATTGGCAATCCGAAGGGGGCTTCACCTGGAGAATCCGGTTTTAGGGCTTTCCATTTAGACCCTTTACACCACCCCACACCCTGCTTAGGGCCATGGTCTCGCGAGGGCAGAAGAAGGCGCTCGCGAAGACGAAGCTCATCCGCTGGCTGGAGAGTATTTTTAACTGAGGCGGAGCCAGTCACGTGCCTGTGATTTTAATCAAATTGACAAGGGCTCTGAACAGGAAAAGCTTGCTCTCTAATTCGGAGACAACATCAGGGACATAGCGAAGCAGTCTCTTTGGTCTTGTTTGAATCAGAGCTTTTCACATCTAATGTTCTGCATATATTTTCCTCGATCCACTGCAACTGGAAAATTTAAATCAAACCCTATTTCTTATATTCATTTTTATGGTAAATGTCTCTGGGCTGAGATTATGCATATTCTCGATCAACAAGGAGCCAGAGCAGCAATCACTGTGAATTGAGCACCTTGCTGATTGAGCAACACTTGAACCTGAAGGCAGTGAACAGCCCTAATCTCAGAGTGAAAATCCTTCACGGTGTATTTCAAAAGCATATTTACAGCTAACCTTTTCCACTCCAAGGGATCATTCACTGGCAACTTTTTTATCCTGAGCTTTGTCAGAGTAATCGCTTTAAAAACTACTTTCGCGTACTTTTTAGTTTGTGGTTGGAGAGATGATCATATAAGAAAAAAAAAACTATAGGGAGGCGGATGAAATGACTCAACAGGTAAAGGCTGACAAGTCTTGCTGTACAAGCCTAACAAAGTTAGGATCCCTGGGAGCCGTGTAAAGGAAGGAGAGGACTCGGGCCTGGGCACACCGGTATCCACCCCACAGCGATGACGGGAACGGTTTTTAAGTATTCTAGCCAGACACGGTGGAATATGCCTCCAACGGCAGCGCTGGGGAGGCAGAGGCTGGAAGTCCACTGCAGGCTGGAGGTCAGCCTGGTCTACACAGTGAGACAAGGTCTAATAAATAAATAGATAAATAAATAAGATTCCAAAACAAAAACCAAAAAAAGAGAAAGTATTTTAAAGTAATAACTGCCTGTGTGTGTGTTGTGTAAAGTCTCACGTGGCCTAAGCCGGTCTTGAAATTGCTATGTAGCCAAGGCTAGCCTTGAACTCCTAATCTTCTGCTGGTAGTGATCACTCTACAGGAATGCACTACCATGTCTAGCTATGAATCAAGATGTGTGGAGACAGAAAGCTTTTCTCTTACTCTTACTCACCTTCTCCTCCCAGGACCAAAACAGAGCCTTATAGTGGAGAGGAAAGGACTAATTCTGAAAGTAAAATCAAGTATTTGAAAATAGCAATCTTGCGTTTAGCTAGTATTGGAGAAGAAAAACAACTGATGATACTACACATACTTAACAAATTTTTCATGAAAAGAGCAAGTCACTGAATCCGCTTTGGTTTTGCTGGTTTAAATTTGATGGCCGTAGAAACAACAGTGAGTTTTTAGCAGCAGAATGGCACTTGTGAATGTTTTTAATTCGGTAATTCCCGTCATATCCCTGATTTTTCATTCACGATCCCACAGTCCTTTTCACAAAGGTTGTTCATTCATATGAGCCCAGAACAACTTGACTGCAGGATATTGGAAAGAGTTCACAAGCAAGTGTTTGGCAAATAGAATTGCCCAGATCAGCTCTTCAACTGCCGGGTTTGCTTTTTGTTTTGTTCTGTGTTTTTGGTTTTGTGTGTGTGTGTGTGTTTGGTTATTTTTGTGATTGTTGTTGTGTTTCAGTTGAAAGCCGACTTGGACACATGAATTTGCCCAACCATCAGGCCAGGGGAGCTCACAGGATTCATGCGCGTCCTACTTTATTAATACCACCGGAGCTCAGAGGACCTCGCGAGATTCTATAATTTCCTGATTTGGACATGATCTGCTCGCAGCTGCTGCAGTTGGTTTCGGTCTTATCATTCATGGTTATTGTTCGTTTCCTCGGGAGCCTAATAATTTATCAAACACTAGGTCCATATTCAGGCTCACCTTTCCTCTTTTTCTAAATCACCAGCACCCGAACATGCTAAGTATCTTATCATTATTGCAGCCTACCAGGCTCTTATCTAATCCTGCTTTAAGCTGGCTGTACGGCTATCTGGGCTGCTTTCATCTTTTTGTGGCTTATCCTAATATGAACTGCTTAACCTTTCTCCATTTTTCCGGATTTCTCTGCTTTTCATTCATTTGCCTATATACCTTTATCCGTCTTTCTTTACGCTTCCCAATTTATTCCTTGATAGCGCCGTGAGATAAAGCAAAAGGCTTCTCTTGTCGCCACAGAAATGGGCAGGAGTCTTGTTCGGCTCGTACTTAGCTCTCTCCACTGCAGCACGACGCAGATGTTTCTGTCACTAGGAGACTCTCCCATCCCGGAATATTCTTTCCTTCCTGTCAAACTGTAAGGCCACGCAGAGTCCGCAACCAACCCCTTGGCCTTTGAAGAGGTGTTTTTTGTGTTAGCTAATCAATTAGACTCTGGACTCAGACTCGGATTTTAACCCTCACTACCCATGTGCGTTTGTATTTCTAGCCTCTTTTTTGCTGTGACAATGGCCCCTGGCACAAACAACTTGAAAGAAGGAATCAGGTTCACGGTCTCAGAGGCTTCAGCTGCAGCTCCATTGTGTCTGGACTTAGGGTAAAGCAGGACAGCATGGTGGTGGAAAAGAGGAAGAGAGAAACTGCTTGCTTCTTGGGAGCCAGGAAAGCACCAGAAGAAGACGAAGACGAAGACGACGAAGAAGAAGAAATAGCACACCTTCAATGAGCCTCTTCCTCTGTCCAGGTCCCATCTTCCTATAATGCCATGAGATTATCACTCCATCAAAGGATTAACTCGCTGACTTAGAACCTTTCTCATCTAGTCTCCGGGCTTAGCTGATGAACACTGAAGCACTGTGTAATGTGTAATCAGGCTGTCAACACCTGAGCCTTTTGGGGGGGGCTGCTTCGCCTCCTAATTATAACATTTCTTTAGGCCTCAGGCTACCCATCTGCGCAGTAGCTTTGGGGCATTCCGTTTGAAGGATTAAACGAAACTGGCCTTGTGAAGTGGTTGGTGTTGCAGTCAGTGTCAGCAGCTACTGTTACAAACTTCATCACTAAAGTCAACATTAAAACATTGGGTATGGTGGTACATTCCTTAAATCCTAGACTTGGGAGGCAGAGGCAGGAGGATCCTCGTGAGTTTGAGCCCTGTCCCCAGGGACACACAGTGAGAATATAATCAAAACAAAAACCAACCCTTAGTTCTCATTATTCCTAACTGATCTCACCTGGATTAGTGGTAAACTGTACACAGAGAAATGGAATTTTGACGAGACATAAAACAGACACTTTGATTAAAAGGGTTGGGGTGGAACTGGAGTACAAGGAGAGAGGGGAAGTCTAAATCTCATAGCAGTGCTCAAGGGTACTGTACACAGAGATCTTGAAAGGTCAGAGAACAGTGTGGGTGATGAGGGGCCTAAAATGGAGAACAGAATAAAAACTACAGCTCATCATAGAATAACTTCCATGAAACCATTAATAATTGGATGAAACCTGGAGAAAAGTGTCTTCTAAATACACATGAGACTGTGAGGTCTGCCATACAGGAAAAATATGGGGCAAGTGGAGAATCCTGGTGACGCAGAAGGACTGGCCCAGAGCAGAGGCCCTTCAGACGGGACTCCCTGCCAGGGCTCAGAATCCACTGTAAGGAGTTTAAATGTGTTGTGGGTGATTAGTGGCTACATGCTTGTTTTAGTTGAGGAAATGCTCTGGGCTAAGCTTCAGAAATGACTGTCCAAAGCACAGTCACCACAGGACCGAGCAGGAAACTGTCCTTATAAGCTGCTAGCTTAGCAGCCACCTCAAGGGCCACACTCCAAAACCAGAGTCTGATAGGAAACCCCTGATGTCAGAGAGCACCATGGTCAGGGAATCTCTACACCAGGGCCAGCTTCAGAACCATGACATCCTCATGAAATCTCACTGGCAAAATCGATGGCCCATCCCTTGTTTGACACCTTCAGAGCCAGTGGTTATACACTAGGGCCTCTGTTAACCCAGAGGAGGAAATGTTCAGTGACTCCCGGAGCAAGCTTGCCAACAGAAGCAGCAGAAGTCAGCGCTGGAAGCAAGCGAGCACATCCCGAGAAGCTGATTTATATTTAGAACTTAGCTTCAAGGAACTCTGAAAATGAGTTTGTAGTGTTACTCTCTGCAGCAACAGGAACACATAGCCAACTCATAGGCGTGAATCCATTCTGTCCACTAACAGAGCGGGCTTTTTAGCTGTTAGATGTTTTGCATACACTTCCCCTCAAAGGGAGCTTCTGATTACTCTAGAAAAAAAAAATCTCACTACCTCAAAATGTAATGCCAGCTTTTTTTGGGGGGGCGGGGGGGAGTGGGGGAAGAGACCAACACTTTTCAAATTTATAGCCTAGTCACCTCATGTCCTACAACCTACAGAGTAATGGTTCTTAACCTGCAGGTCGTGACCCTTGATATCAGATCTCCTACATATCAGAAAATTACATTATGATTAATAACAGTAGCAAAGTTACAGTTGTGAAGCAACAACAAAATTTTCTGGTTGGCGCTCACCACAACATGAGGAACTGTATTAAAGGGTCACAGCATTAGGAAAGCTGAGAACCGCTGCTCTAGACTAAAGGAGAGTCAGTCACAACCAACAACCCCTTTATAGACCCTTAGGGACAAGGAAAAAAAAGCAAAAAGGAAGCTGTTAATATATGTAAGAAATACATATGGAGTGAGACAAAATACAAGTAGCTGCTATGTCTTTCCTTTTTGCTTTCTGTCTTGAGTCTAGTTAGTATTTATGACTTCCTTCCTCTGTTGTCCATTCCGTGTAATCTGTGTTCCCAGTTTGTCAGGGGGCCAGATTTCTGATTCCCGTGACATTGACCTAAGCCTTCCTTACTGAGAGCACCAAGTTCTAGGGTTGCTGAAGCCTTCTCTAACCTTTGCCTCTCTGCATTTTACAGTAGCAAAAGGCAGTTCAGAGGATAGACTGGCCCTGACAAACCTAATTGCCATCGAAATTCAAGGGCCACCACAAGCATCCCCATGACCTTAGCGCCATCTTGATTCTACTTCAGTGGAGCCCAGTATTTTCCTCAATAAAAACATGTCTCTCTTGAGTCCAGCAACCCATAAGTCAACCCAAACCCCAAAGCTGGCATTGTTTAGATTTAAAGCATTGTGTTGATTGAATGACAATGGCCCCCATAGCCTCTTGTGTTTGAGTGCTTGGTACCCAGTAAGTGGAACTGTTTGGGAAGGGTTAGGAGGTGTGGCCTTGATGTAGGAGGTGTGTTACTCGCAGGCTTTAGGTTTCAAAAGACTCAGTGCTGTTCCAAGTGCCCTCTCCCACCTCCTACTTCCAGATCAAAAGGTGAGCTTTCCTGTTTCTGCTGCCACGCCTTTGCTCTCCCATCATGGAACAATTGAACCATAGGCCCAAGTAAATGCTTCCTATTATGAGTTGTCATGGTCATGTGTTTTGTCAAAGCAACAGAAAATCAACTAATACAAACACCAACTCATTTACGATCAGTGGTGTAACCTCTATGTTTTACGTCAAGAAGGACTCTTCCATGTTTTTAATTTTTTATTTGAGAATGTAGTATTTTGCTTAAATAGGCCAGTTTTGTTGTTCTAAATACTAATTATAATCGATCCAGGCTTGTGATTTCTAGATTGAAATCTTTCCACATTTGTACCAAAGTATTGGAACACTTAAAAGAACATTCTTATAAAGAAAAATGTAGTTATAAAACAGACATACGTATAGTAACAAGATTCAACAAAGCTTATTAGATTTTCAGGAATAATACAAATGCTTGGGAACTTTTTGGTTAAGATAGGTCTATGTCAAAAGAAAATCTAATACACCAAATACATAAATCTATTTAAAATATTTAAAGGTGTTTCAGCTAAGTTTATAAAAGCCTTCTCATGAGTGACTATTCAAGATGCATTTGCTTAACAAAGAACAATATGTTTAAGTTGAGTCTGGGATAGAAGTTAACAAACCTTTTCTATAAACAGCCAGATAGTAAATACCTCAGGCTTTGTGGGCTCTGCTGCAGTTGCTCTACTCAGGTTTAACAGCACAAAACAACCATAGATAATATGTAAAGAAGTAAATGTGGCTGTGTTCCAATAAAACTTTATTTATACAAGTGGGCAGCCAGTCTCAGCCCACAGGCTAAAGTCTGCCAACCTCAAATCTAAAAGACTAAGGATTTTTTAAATGTATGTTTTCAATTTATAACTTTGCTATGTCAAATGTAAACCATTTAAAAAAGCCAAATTAACCACTGGATGACCTTTTCAGTCCACACAAGTCACCCGCAAAGGTATCCGAAAACCCAAATTTAAATGTGCTATATGACTTTGGAGATGATGACACATATCCTAAAGAGATGAATTTGGGAGTTTGAGGCTTGGTTTCCATGCAACCCCCCCCCAAGTGGCTAAGCTGCTTGGGGGGGATCATTTACATTCTAATGGCTGCAAAACAAAATCTGTAGCCTGAAGCTGTACTTATGGATTCTTGAAATAGTCAAATGAGACATATGGAAGAATGTCCATTGACAGTCTCCTTTAACATAGAGTGCTGTCTTAACCGAAATAGCAATGCAGTTGCACAAAGTCTGTCCACAGAAGTGACAAGAATTTGGAGCAAATTTCTCGCAGTGCTTAGCGCCTAAATATTCGATATCTTGCTAGTCAGTCATCTAGAATGCTCCGCCAATCAGGTTTTAAACTGATGTAATACTCAAAAATCTGTGTCTTTAATACACAAATGTAACCTAGGCACCTTATAATTCTACAAGGTTTGACTTCTTTATCTGGAAAACTGAATTTGTGAGATCTCTTTTTGCTGTAGTTTGCAGAGTAATTGTAAAATTGGGAGCAGAGAGGAAGATGTGGAGGAACTTGACAGGCGAAGCAACATGACTAAGAACATGCTTTTAGGAAAGTGTATGCAACTTACTTAGATTTGGGAAGAAAGCGGAAAACAGTAAGGATGAACCCCCTTTGCGTCTGTAGAGGTGCTCCATCTATGCCTTCCAAACTTCACACAGTGTACGTGGAGGAGGATTCCACCAGTGAGTCAGGGCTCGGTGTGCAGCCTCCGGCCCTCTCCAACTCTCAGGAACAGTTTGGAATCAGATGTTAGAAAAAAACAATCACATACATGATCCTTTGCATTCTATATTTTTCTCATTTGTACTATAATTCCTCTGCAGGCTTCCTGGCGTAGAGAAGGCAGAAAAACAAATGAACACTCACGTTCTTTTCTGAGAGTTTGTCCATTGGGGGTTTACGTGTTTAGTTTACTGCTTTTTTTTTTTTTTTAAGTCTAATCAGCTCCCTGTAAGAAACGCTGTGGAGGAAGAGTGTCTAAGGTATACGTTTTCACACTGGCAATGAAAAGCATTAATAGAAATTAAATATGGAAATCCCAGCATGCTGAGATAAATTTACAACTACAAAAAAGTAATTTCCGCTTGGGTCCTTTCCTACCTGGAGGGCTGAGAATGACTGGTTAAACACAAATATTTATGTAGTTTTGACAGTATCAGAAAAACAAACTTATTTCCATTCCTCCTGTTCCTCTTAATCTTCTTACAGAGTTTACAACCTAAACCACTGAGCTCTGAACTCTCTATTGAAGAGGCTCCGCATGCTTACACGACTAGCGTGGAGTTATACAGAGTCCTTTCCTTCCTGATGGCTCTCCGTGCAGTATTTTCCAGATCTGTAGAATGGATGCGTGTATGTGCTTCCTTACAAAATTGGCATTATGCTTATATATTGGTGACATGCTTTGTCACTCAATATGGATGTTTTCCTAGATAACAGAGTGCTCCATTGCACCATGATGTTTAACAGCCACACGATCTTCATTGACTCAATAAACCATCATTTATTTTCCCATTCAATTGTTGGAAATCCGTGTTTCCAGTTTTTCAGGACTGTGATATTTTGGTGATTGCAAACTCGAACAGCTTTGTGCCTAGTTCGGACCATTTCTGTAAGATGAATTTCTGAACCTGAAACTGCAGGGGCAACACACGTGGGCTATTTGCAATATGTCTTAGTGATCATGCTAATCCCATTTACTGGACTCCATGAAACTGACCGTCCTCATCCAGGCTAACTACTTATATAGCACCATCTCCCAAGCCAAACGGCTGCCATCTTGAGTTCAGCTGTACCTGTGTTCAATCATTCCAGCTCTTCTTGTTGACTACTGATGTGCCTTCATAGAAAGTGGGTGGGTCAGGGGACCTTCATCTGAGTAGCCAACAACCCCTCCCAACCAGTTGTATCCAGTTCTGACCTAATTGCACATGGCTTGGGATCTCTGTGGTGGGCCAGAGTATATGGGCTGAAATAGATTAAGGGAAGGAGTTCATCTCTGTGTGTTACGGGGAAGCTGCCCTCCAAGCTGGAGTGAGGACGTTCTGTGATGCTGCTCTGACGTCACCTACCCATCTCCTGCTGGCAGCCACTCTCTCAACGTTGTAAGTCAACTCAGCACACTTGTTGCTTTGGTTCCCAAGCGGAGCGTTGACAGAATTGAATTTTGGTTTGTCATAAGGGCCTTATGAGGAGAGGGAAGATGCTGTCTAGTTCCACCCACACACACACTCACTCACACACACACACACACACACACACGGGAAAACTCTTGAAACAGTACTTTATAAACATAATTTCATTTAAACCTCACAAGTTAGTAAGCTCTATTAATATCAACCTTTATTAGAGGAAACTGAAATGTGTTCCTAGACATTAGCTCATAACTGACCTGAGTATGTCTGACTTTAAGGCATGCACACACACACACACACACGCACACACATTCATATTGTGCTTGGACATGCATGATTTAAAGTCAGTTCTCTCTTTCTATCCTTATTTCCTTATGTGGGTTCAGGACTCAAACTCTGGTCAGGCTTGTGTGGCAAATGCTTTACCCAATGAGCTACTTTGCCTGGGGAAAGACTGATACTTTTAACCCCGATGCTCTATTGCCATCATTTTTTGTTGCCAAAATATCTTCCATAAACAAAAGATCATTACCATTTAGAGTTCTCCCTGAAATAGAGGTTTCCACGTATTATTGAGGGTTTTTTTTTCCTTGTTGTTGGCCATTGGTGCCTCCTTTTCGGATTCTCTTCATGCCCCTTGTGTAGTAGTCACGTCCAAAATGTTTTCTTTTGAAATAGAGTCAGATGATCTGATTTCTAATCACAGCCCTGTCTATGCCAGGGCAGAAAAACAAAAAAAACCAAAACAAAACAAAACAAAAAAACCCAAAACACTGAGAATTCTGCTTCTTCAGTTCCCTTTATGGAAAATGAGAGGGTTCAATTAAATCAGCCCATCTCTAAGATTCCGTCACTCTATCCAGTCTGCTCCTTCTCAATCCTCATCACTGGCAAAGGTCAACAATGCCTTCAGTTACGAATTTAAAAGGGGGGGTGGGCTGGACAGGGCTTCGGTCAGTCAGTGTCTACTGTGCAAGCCTGAGGACCTGAGTTTGTTCCCCCGCACCCACATCAAAGCCAGGTGTGGGATGCACGCCTGTACCTCTGATGCTGGGTAGACAGGCCAGAGCAGACAGATTCCCGAGATGACCTCCAGATTCCCTGAAAATCCCTGTCTCAAGAGCTAAGGTGAAGAGATTGCGGAAGGCACTTAACACTGATTTCTGGCTTTCACATGCATCACACAGATACACACACACACACACACACACACACACGCTATAAAGGGAGATGCTTAAAAACATCTCTCAGTCTCAGTCTTCAGGATTTCTTTGCCCTGAGTCCCAGCATGTCCACCTTGGCCTTGGGGGTGGTCATTCCCTCTCCCCCAAGTTTCTCATTCCTGCTGCAAGGGTTTCATCCCTTTCCTTAGGATTTGCTCCTACACAGTTCACATCTCAAGCTCTTCTTTCTAGCTGCACCCCAAATGTAGAGGTTCTCCAGAATTACCCATGGCACACTGGTCTCTCAGTCTGACCACTTTGGAGGTGTAATGTCTCTGCAGGTTGCCTTCAACCTCTCATGATTCTGTTGCCTCTAAGCCCTGGCCTATGTCAGTCTCTTCTCTCTGCTGTCCTGAGTTCAGGTATTTCCTTTTTGGAACCTGGGAAAGCAACCAGGTTAAAAGCTGGCATATGGGTTCAGAAGCTGGCAAGGTGGGAATTCAAACCCAGCTTCTGTATTCACCATGGAGCCTTGGGGGGAATTCCTTTGTCATGGGAGACCAGAGGAAATAAATGCCATTGTGTACATTGTGTACATTGTGTAGGACTGCAATATGTAAAACAAAACCAAACAAAAAATGAGCCCATGCTCACAAAGGTTGGCACAGTATACCAAAATTTTAAATTTAACTAGTGCCTTTCACCCACTCATACATGTATTTATTTTAGTATTAACATACTGTTTGAAGAGTAAAATCTTGGGATCTGGAAGTCTATCTTCCCCCTTCCCCCAAAGCCAGGCTTAGTCAGCCATCCCAGTACACTGATTGGAAGTGTGGACTGGTGGAAAGCAGAAACAGGTTTTACTCAATGTGACCATTTGGGGAAGAGGAAGAGATAGAAGGGTCCAGTGACCCCATCCACCCCATCCACCACTGACATGGCCTTTCAGTTTCACTTTCCCTCAGAGGGAGAGAGAGGCTAGACAGTCAATATGTGAGTGCCCATCATCCTAACTTGTGGACAGAGGCGAAGGAGACAGGAAATGGAGGCAGAGATACCAGGCGTCTATGCTATTTCTAGTTAGCTTGTGGGCCCAGCAAGGAGGCAATACCTTTTTAGCAAAAGCATCTTCTAAGTGCCTGTTTCAGCAGAGCATTCTGGGCACTCACTGCCTCATCTGAATCAGTTAACAAGGTGTCTGGGGCATCATTGACCCTCAGCAGCCAGTGGTCCAGGGAATGCATAAGTCACCCTGCTGAACCTTTAGGAAGCTTTTGTGGTAGTTGCTTCTCTTTGCTATTCCCGCCTTGCTTTTGTTTGTTTGT
>CM053765.1:15971269-15999124 GCA_028658305.1 Pachyuromys duprasi
CCCCAGATACACATGGTGGGCGCTAGAATGCACACCGAGTTGGCCGTGATGTCAGCAGGCGCCGACAGAAGTTCTTGTGGTATGGGAAAAATTTAGAAGGCTTTTGAGCATGGTGAAGCCTGTCTTGGCTCTTGGTGATCTTAGCTGGAGGGAGTCTAGTGTCTTGGGAAACGTGATGGCCACAAAAGCTGCCTGAATCAGTGGCTTTCCAGTTCTTGTCTCAGGAATTCCAAGAATGAAGTTAACAGACCAGACAGGCAAGTTTTTGGGAGCTTATTACTTGGGAACTTGAGTGGGTGAGGGGAGGATTCCTGTATAGCATGAGTGGGTCCCAGGAAACTGGGCACCATTCTGGTCTGGGGCCTTTTAATAAGCAGAAATAATGACAGAAACCTGGGTGAGGCATGAGTTGAGGGACAAGCTGGTCCCTCCTCCATTCTAGTCATGTCCACAGGGATTGTTTTCAGGCAGGGGTAAGAGATGACAACAAACCAGGACCCAGAGCTCCTTTCTGGCTTTCCTCGTCTCCAGCCAGGACATTCTCAGAACTGCTGCTTTAGGGGCCCTGTCTTACCTGAACAGTTTCTATCTCCCGGTCTCATCATGTGTCCCTAAACAAGGAACTGGACAGAGACATGATGAGAGCAACCAAATTTAGGGAATTAAGAGAGGGTATACTCATGAAAGAGGGAATGGGCCCAAGCAGAGTAAGATTTAGACCTGCGGTTCCCAGCCTTCCTAACGCTGCATTCCTTTACTACAGTTCCTGATGTTGTGTTTACACCAAACCACAAAATTATTTTCTTTACTACTTCATAACTGCAATTTTGCTGCTGTTATGAATTGTGATGTAAATATCTGATATACAGGATGTAGTTTTGTGGTCGCGACCCACAGGTTGAGAACAGCTGATTTAGCTTGAACCTCAACACGCTATGTTGTATAAAGGGTAGGAGCTTTCATGTCTCATTTCAAGGGCTTTGAGGGTCATTTGCATAAGGTAGGCTTCTTTTATCCATACTCTGTCTGTTACATGTAGTACTACATACAACTTCATGGGTCCATTATTCATTAGCATCTTAAATCTCCGCCCAGAAGGGGTGTGCTTTAGTATTATAATGAGCCACGGGACACCTTCGGTTAACTCAGCCCCCGTACAAGTGGTTCTGAACAGCTCCTATTGGTCTTGGCCAGGGCTGGAGGCAAGGGCTCCAGACTTCCTCTTTGCTAACAAGTTTTTTCCTAAGTCAATTTTGCAGAAGCTGCTCAGTGAGTTGAAAACCTTCTGGCCTCCTCCCTGCCCTCCTCTCCAGCAGCAGTTGGAGACTAGGACTCTTCAGTGGGCTTTCCTGAGAGCTGGTCATGCTGGGGGTGGGAATGTAAGCAAACTGTTTAAATTACTCATGTTTCCCTGTAAATAACCCCAGCCAACTCATTGGCCCACTCACATGGAAGTGGATAGAACTCTTTCTTGGGCCTGTTAGCACTCTCCTCATTGTGCTTTCCCAGGAACACTCATGGAAGAAGGACCTTTAAATGGTTAACTTACATTCATAGAAGATGAAGGAGAATATGGTGGCAGATGTGCATGGGATGGGCTGAAGCTGGAGATGGACCAGGTTTTCGAGTGTGCTAAGCCCATGCTCAACCACTGAGCTATACCCATTGCCACATTTCTGGATTGGGAAATTAAAGCTCATGGACAGATCCAGGACCTTCCCATGATACAGAAAGATGCAATTCAAAGCCAGGTGTGGTAGCACACACCTTTATCTGCAGGATTTGGGAGGTAGTATAAGGAATTCAAAATCATCTTCCAAAGCCCCTTGACATATGACCCTGCTTCAAAAAAAAAAAAAGAGAAAAGGAAGGAAGGAAGGAAAGAAAGAAAGAAAGAACGAAAGAACGAAAGAAAGAAAGAAAGAAAACGGGCTCAGAATGCCCAAACTTTGTCTCTACCCAGAATTCTCTCCGATTTCCCCAGTGTCTACTTAATCCTACAGTCAAACTCAAGCAACAGGTTCTCTGACGTCTACACTTCCTCTATGCCTTCCACACATCCTTTCTTCTTTCACAGCTCTCAAGGGCCACTCTGATGTCTCTCCCATCTTCTTCCCTGGGGCTGTTCCTAGCACGTAGCACACAAGCTAATATCCGTTAAATGAATGACTGAAGGGATGAAAATCAGATGTTTGAGGTAAAAGGAGTGTTTCCCAGAAATTCACCCCAGAAAACGTTTTTGAAAAAAAAAAATTCTGTTATATTCAAAGGTCTATCTTCCTGTGCTCCTACAAGTTATCATATGGAAGCAAACAGAGTACAGGCTGACATGCCTGGTAGGAACTTAGAGACCAAATGTTCTTCCTAGAAGTGTTTCCTCCTCTGTTCCCTCTTCTAGAACTCAGAACACACTTTCTCACAAAGCCAGTTGTTGAGGCTTGTTATTACATTTCTAGGAACTATTCAGTTCTCCTGAAGTTCATAAAAACTCTCCTAGCTGCTAGGTAGAGGCCTACACACAGCCATTCTGACGCCTGCTTCAGAGTACCTGGCCTTTGCTTTCCTAAACCTCAGTACACTCTGAGCCCAATCAATGGAGAGCAGGTATGTTTGGTGAAATACTGTATAAAATGGTTGGTGCTTTCTTCACGTTACAGAATGTAGAGCTGATTATGTCACACCCCAGGCAGGTGTTTTTTAGAACTCTTTGTCTCCTACATAATGAATATTAAATCTTTTTAAGTAACAGGTATCTAAACAGGATTTGGCACCTCCCCTACCTCACCTTGTCCCAACCATGCATGCACTTCAAATGCAAATTTTCTCAAGCCTTTAAACTGGGACTAGAGGTTAGAAAACATTCTGGTTGATTGAATCTCTTCTCTCAAAATCAAAAAAAGGGGCTGGGGAGATGGCTCAGGAGATAGAAGTGTTTAGTGTGTAAGCATGAGGACCCGAACATCGGGTCCCCGGCACCGATGCAAACGCCTGACTTGTCCATCCAGCCCAGCACTGGGAAGACAGAGGCAGACTCCTGCAGGAGCTTGCTGGACGGCTGAAGTGACTGAATCAGTGAGCTTCAGGTTCACCACCTCAAAAGTGACTGAGGAAGGCAGCTGGCATTGACCTCTGGCCTCCATGGACTCCTGCATGAATACAGACTCTCTCTCTCTCTCTCACTCATTCTCTTTCATATTCCCTTTTTTCTCTCTCATTCACACTCATTCTCTCTCTCACACACAAACACATTGCACACATATACATACATCCAAAATAACAGTAAAATCAGATCAACGGTAGAAAGGGCTGCGGTTGATCCTTACACAGAGTCACTAAATAAAGTGTTAGCAGGTACAGGATAGAGTAAGGTGTGTGACTGATGCACAGCGATGTGCTATCGTCCCTATTAACCTCCCTCGGCTGGTACGCACCGCACCCTCAGCCAGCATCTGATGGGTGGCCGCCGGGCCTGCTGTTTATAAAATTGTTGGCTGTGACTCTTGTTGCCTCGTGTTCTCGGCAGCACACTTCTGGAAGTGTGAGCGTGTCCACAGGAGAGCCATCGTCCCTTTCATGTCACTGTTGAGGTGTACGGATTTGTCAAGAGCCGTCAAAGAGCCTGTGGTCTCTCAGCCCTCCTTTCTGAAAAGACAGTCTTTCCCCAACTATCACTAATATGCTCTCCTAGTACATTCCTTCTTCTTGTCAGTAATTCAGGACAGACCCCAGGAGGCCTTGAGACTTCCGGTTATGCCCTCCGGGATGCCGGGACAACAGACTTGCTGATGCTTTAGCTGTTGGATGTGTATGTGTATTTTCATGTGTCTTTCCATGTTCTTAGAGGCTAGAGGTCATCATCCGTTGTCTTCCTCTGTCATTCTCAGACTTTTTTTGTTTGTTTGTTTGAGCTAGGGTCTCTCACTAAACGTGGAGCTCACTGCTCAGGAACACTTGCTGGCCAGCAAGCCCCAGCGATCTCCTGTCACAGTGCTGGGGTTACAGGCGCAGGACACCACATCCGGATTACCCACCTGGGTGCTGGCGATCCACCCAGGGTCTCAGGCCTGTGCAGCAATCATGTTAGCTAGCCAAGCCATCTCCTCAGTCTACTGCTGGACATTTCCTGCCCAGTGTAGGCAGGTCAGGTTGACGGGTTTTTTCCAAAGCCCTGTGTGACTCTTGCTGATTCCACCCCATCCGCGGCCACCTTCCTCTCTGCCCAGGTGCCTTGAGCCCATCACCACGATTGGCGCTGCAGACTTACACTGATGTCTACAGTGATGACCACTGTTAAACGCTTACGACACGCCGTCTGCTCTCAGGAAGGCTACGTGGGGTCGATTTAGACTTGGGTTACATTTGAACTGTATCGCCAGATATGTTGGTGACCTTCAACATGCTTTTCAGTGCTTTCAGTATCATCTTTTGAAGATTCCAGTGCCTAACTGGGAAAAAAATACATCCGTAGCTGCCTCGTGGTATTTGTTAGTACTCTCAGGGACCCAGCAGCTGCTGACATCATCACCTGCCGCCCACCGGGTGCGCCAGGTGTGCGCTGCGGATAAAGGGTCCCCAGCTACCCAAGACCTCTCTCTCTCTGCCCTCGTGCCCCTTCCTCTGCCCTCCTCTCTGCCTTCTCCCACATCTCTTTCTCTGCCCCTTCTCTCTGTCTTCCTGTCTGTCTGCCTCTATCTCTGCCCCAAATCCTCACTCCAAGACTTCTGTCCTCCCCACCCCCATAAACCTCTTATACCAGATCTGTTATGTGGTGTAATTGCCTAGGGGTACACGTCGGCATGGGCCAACCAAAGGCACCCGAGCCCTCACTCGTGTTTTTATCAGTGTCGGCACACATACTAACATATATGTGCTTCACGCATTGTTTCTTCCTCCTGTTGGAATGCAGTTTGCCTCTGTTCTCCAATCGCAAAACCATACTCAGCCCAGGGAAAACACTTTTCCCGGAAACCTTCCCAGACCTCAAAGGTCTATTTCCCTTGGTTCCCTCAAAGCTCTCATTTATAAGTTGTATAACCTAGGCTCTTCAAAGCATGCACACACGGAACTGTCACCACCACAATATAGTGGCAGCGGACAAGCACACAGTCTCCCCTCGTTTGTCTTCTCTGATCCAACCTCTGTGTGGACTGTCCGGCTGCTGAAAACACTGTCAGTGTCCTGTCATATGGGCTCCAAAAATAACCTCACTGGGAGACAAATGACGTGACCTTGGGTACTGGCTGTGCCGTGGACATGCTGCTGGTGGGAGGATTTCAGCCCCCGGGACTTTATCCCTTACGGCTCAGGGATGTGGCTGGAGGCCATGTTGTCCTCAGCCTGTCTATCTACTCTTAGGTTGGACAATCTTAGGGTTTCTTCTGCGGTCTCTTTAAGCTTGCCTTTTCCAGAAAGGCACCTAGGCTTCTAGCAGGCGAATAGGACAGGCCCTCCAGGCCTTGGGACAGGAAGCTCTCTCAGGGTTCAGCTGGCTTTGGATCACACTACCCTTCTACATCCTAGGTTTTATGCTTTTTCAAGCCAATGTCCTCTCTCCCCTTTCCCCACAGCTCAGGCCGTGCACGTATCAACTGTTTAATACTTGTCTGGCTCCAGCAGATGAATGGTTAGCAGGGGGGTGGAGGAGAGGTGTCTGCACAGATCCGAGGGTCTGGCTGAACCTCAGGAGGAGACATGGGAAAGGGTGGGCAAGGACAAGAGGAGGCGTCCTTTCTTTCTGGCAGTTTGTCTGAACGTTTGTCTCATTCTCTTTATTACCGGGGATGAAAGGGAAGGAAGTGGTAGGTCTGTGCCTTACAGGGCTTCTGCAAAAATCGATACTTTCTGTTTACAGATTATTTCCTTTCTATTTTTGTAGAGTTCTTACAAAGAAGGAAAGAAAAAAAGGGGGGGGGGGAGTCAAGAGAGTAATAACCCGAGACTCACAGCTGGGGAGAAGTCAATGTGAATTAAGAGAATTTCTTGACCAGATTTTTTTTTTTGACTAGCTAACACCATTCTATATTTCCCAAAATCGCTTTCTTTTTAACTTTACTCGTGCGACCCCACATTTTTAGGCTAAATCTTTTTTTTAAAAAGCCAACTTGTGTGGCACGGCAGCTATTTTTGAGTTGAGTTGTGTGTTTGCAGGCTGTCACATGGCTCTGGTAGATGTAGTTTGCCACCATTAGGCAATAAGTCTTTCACTTCTTCAGAAACATGAAGTCTGTTTCTGCAGTTCCCACTCCCCCCGCTGAGTGTGTGAGGCCCAGAAGGAGTGTGTGAAGAAAGTAAGGATTTGTGCACAGGCCACACTTCTTCCCAGGGCTGTGCAGCGCGCATCCTTCTCCACAGTTCTGCGGGTGGCCTGGGTGGTGAAAGCTTCCTGAACTTAGGTTTGCCTTGAGTTTTCTAACAGGACATGATCTTTGCTTCCTTGACCCAGAGGACATCAAAAAAAGGACACGTTGAGGGTTCAATGGCTCAAATTCCTATATGATAGAAAAATTAATGTCTTCCCCCTTTCTGTCCTTTATTTCTTGAAGGTTAAAGCCAAGCTTATTTTTCTTCTACTGGATGCAGTGGCCTTTCTCAGTCAGGGGTGTGTGCATACCTGTGTGTGTGGGGGGGGGGGGTATGCGTATGCATGTGGAGGTCGGAGGTCAGCATTAGCTGTCTTCCTCAGTTACCCTTTGCCTTAATTTACAGGTCTGTCAGTGAACCTGAGGAGCCATCAGTTCGGCGTCACCAGCTGCAGTGGCCCGGGACTCGCTGCTGCCCCAGCACCGGGCTTGCAGGAGCGTGCTGCCGCACCCAGCTCTCTACGCAGATGCTTGGGATCTGAACTCTGTTCTTCATGCTTGCACAAAAGCACTTCACCGGGCCACTTCGCTGACCCCTCACTGAGAGGTTTTAAATGATAGATTCAGAAGCTGAGCCTATTTCTAAAAACGAAAAATGACGAGAAAACACTTTTTTTTTTTTTTGACGAGTGTTGTGTTTCTTTTCACCTTCTTAAGAACGTGGA
Organism: Pachyuromys duprasi; assembly: GCA_028658305.1. Classification (NCBI taxonomy): domain Eukaryota; kingdom Metazoa; phylum Chordata; class Mammalia; order Rodentia; family Muridae; genus Pachyuromys; species Pachyuromys duprasi. The sequence goes on from CM053765.1 coordinate 15,978,294, forward strand.
AGGCCTGAGACTAGAATAATGAAGGCTGGGTCTTTCCATGGCTCCTGCCTTCCCTCCCGTTTACTCAGTGCTTAAGCCTTAGGCCACGCCTTATGAGTCTCCATCTGAGAAAAAAAATAATGTTAGGTTTCAAAGCAGATAGTGATCTGACAAAGTCCCAAGCACGGTCTTGTTCTCTATCTTCCTGAGGTCAGGAAGAGCAGGAGTGAAAATCTGGCCACATCCCCTCACGGACATCCAGAGCACCATGTCTGAGTTAAAATCCTATTTACAGAAGCAAGAAGGTCAGGATGGGCAGGTCACGGTTTCAGATGTCAGTGCATGCTGCTCCCCGTACCTACAAAGCATGCTGGCCACTGGCCGGGCATTTTCTTAGCACTCTTACAGTCCTCAGAGAGGAGGCTGAAATACAAAATATGTCTCTTGGTGTGTGCTAATCTAGCTGTGTTTGATCTTTTTCTTTCTCTTGCACCTGTTGATAATGTGAGGTTATCAGTAACCACATATGTGCTGTGTATGTCCCTTAGAAGATCTTAGTAGCTGCAACTCACATATTAACGAGAAGCAGACTAAATTTGAGTTTCAGTGTTAACAATAATATCCAGAAGATACCCATTTTGGTGGGTGATTAATATAAACATATTAGTGTAACATTTTCATTTCCTTCTTCGTGCTATTATCCTGGAAACCCGGTGTCTAGTCTTCCCTTGCAGCAAGCCTCAATTCAGGCCAAACATATTTCAGGATCTGTGTGCAGTGGGCAGGAACCTGCTCGGCAGTACTGATACAGAGGGTCTCCCTCACTCAGGGAGGTTCTGCTGGACAGCACATGTATAGCCCAGACCTGAGGATTGTCATTTAGAAATTTGTCTTTGTCATTTTCGCTTTCCAAAAGGCATCAGGGCAGTGTCTTTCTCAGCAGCAGAATAACAAGAAAAAGCACGCTTCTCGCTATTTGGACCAGTTTTTCCCTTGGGGCTCAAACTGCACTAAAGCGCCAGGAAATCGGCCAGCCCAGCTACTGTCCCTACCAGGCCAGGGCCTAGATCCCCCAGAGCACACATCTTGGCCCTCCCTTGAGATGATGTCGGCTGATATGGCCATTAAGGTATCAATTATTTACGTCCCCAATCCTCTTCTAAAAAGGACTAGCTTTGCAACAACCCTTGAAGGTACGCAGAGGTATGGTGGGAGACAGTCAGCAGTCCAGGATGAAGCTCGCAGTGTGCCATTTGCGCATGTCTAGAGTGTGACACTCCTACAGTAGCCAATGTGAAGACTCCTGACACAGGTGGGAAGAGAGCCCCAGACTGTTAGAAAATGGTATCAACTCATTGCTGGAGCAAAATGCAGAAGTATGTGTGGACTTCACGTTTCCATTTCCAAGAATGATGGAATATGTCCTTCAATATCCTTTGCATGCAGAGAAGAAATAGCTGAAGGTCTAGATGTGTTGCTCAGCTACAATGTCATGATAGACATGGGTGAACTTAGTAAGAAGGCTCACAGCTTATCTTAGAGGATATATACACAGTAAGAAACATATTACTCATACATTTGTACATCTACATCCATAGTTTAAAAGACAGAGTTAATCAATATTCCTCTGTTTAAATATAGCTGAAAATGAGATCAGCTTTTGTTACCGTCTCTTTTTTCTGGTCAGATGACAGTGTATACCTCTGCTCAAAGGGCAGGGGAGGGGAGGGTAAGAAATATCTTGTACACAAATGGCTTGAAAATAGATCTGAATTTCTTATTGGCCCATGTGAGGTGTAGGCCACTATTAATGTGAGACAGAGTGTAGACTTGTAAATTATGAGGTTTAAACTGCCAAGGGATCTTGAATAAGCCTTCATAACTATATTCAGAAAAAAAGGCTGGACTATCCTCACTTATGCTATGTGCTGGCTCCTGACAGGCCAGGCAGGAAGTGGTCACTGGTTCAATAGAGAAAAGTCTGTTCTGGGAACAACCAACAACTTCTGATTGGATCTGAGGCCCACTCCACAGAAAAAGAATTCATATCCGGTACCATAAACCTGATCGAAAGTATCATAGACATGATGTATTCATCAAACTGCTGTGTTTATGCGCACAGATTAGTGCTGCTATCTGCTTGGTCAGAGAAACTTCATTTTACAGTGGACAGCAGTAACTGTAGATAGATTCCTGGTCTAAGTGCTGAGAATACGTGACTGTTGAGTGCCAGTCATGAATGAGAAGAGCTATATTATACCCTCCAAGGCTTATAGAACATCAGAGAAGAAGGGGTGAATGAATCGTATGAGCCAGGGGAAGCTGGGATTGGGTAGGAGAGTGGCACAGAATTCTGACTTCCAGGCATGGGGTGGCTACTGCTCCCTTGAACCCATGGTAGCTATGGTTACCCACACAAGACCTGCAAAAGAATGGAGCCCTCAGTAAGCCATGGTGGAGGGGCCCTCGAGACCCAGACCCTCCATTTGTAAGCGATAATGGTTGATGGGAAGAGGAGAGCTACGGTTTGTTTCTCTCTCTCATTGTATAGCCACTGGTAAGAAAATGGTGAAAAGACCTCAAAGTAAGAAGGGTTAACAGGGTGTGAGAGGGATGGCACAGAGTAATGGTGTCTGAGTGTGAATATGATCAAAATACATTATATACATATGTATACATTACATACCATAATGTATAGTTAGTGTAAGGTAGTAAAAACCATTTAAAAATATATGTTGAGCTAGGAAACCATTTTCCAGATTCTAGTAATTCATGTCAGCAATCATCACCATCCTTATCATTCCCATTTGCTAACTGCACTGGTCCTTAATCTCTTTCTCTAATTGACTAGCGATTCTAGTGAACTTCTTAAGGCTCTCCTAATAATAACACTCACACACCCATGGCTCAGAGCGCCAGTTGTGTTTGTTTTTAAGGCACTGTATAAGCACAACTGGGACATTGAACTAGTGTGCGTGTTTCTCCCGCATCTTTTATATCATCGGTAGCAGACGTCATAGAATCACAGGGCAAGGTGACCTCTGTGGGTGCTGCAACAGTGTGGCTCCCAGAGCTGTCATTAGCTCAGCCAGTTCAGCGCCCACGGTGGACATCTCCGGGTTGATAACGCCTTGCAGTGGTACTTGTCAATCAAGACCAGTGAAACTAATGGATCACCTGGCTGGACTCTTGTATGGGTCTCTCTCTCTGCAGATCAGCTTGGCTTGAGACTTCTATTCTGAAAAGTATTCACTCCCGGAATGTTCTTGCTCCGTCAAGCAGCAGAAAGATCTGATCAAAAATTTAAATGAACACATTCTGCATATAATATTTTGTCTCTTACTACTAAGTGTGGTAAATAGGTTGAAATTTGCATATAAATCAGTTGTATTTGTCTAGTTGTCTCTATGGGGTTGCTGTTGAGGGTGCTTTGAATGCTATATAAAAATTTTAAGAAATTGCTGAGCCCGGGAGAGGATTTGACTTTTTTAATGTATATAACCAAGTTCAAGTGTTAGAGATCAGGTCTTTCTTAATGTGGTTTAAATAATTTTAACCAGATGAACCGTTGTCAACAATTTGCACTTAAAATATAATTAATTATATTCGTAGGCTTATTAATATAGCAGGAAATTAAGAAACCGTACGTGTGTAAAATAGGGAATTTCTCAATTGTCTTTTTTAATCCACTAGAAAGCTACACATCTATTTCTACCCGAGGAAAGAAAAACATTATGCTGCTACAGTAATACCAGCCGCTGCTAGGATTAAGAGTCTGTGGATGGTTTGTGGGATTTATGATTTCTCTTTGCAAATGAAAACCAGATGGGCTAAACCAACAGCATAAACAGTTGAAGGGGAAAAAAAAATGGCAAGAAAAGTCACATTCGATAATTAAATTTGTTGTTACACCTTCTCTTATTTAATGAGATAGTCTGAAACTTGATTTGCAAGATAATATAACTCTCAGGCTCAGCGCTAACCCAATGAAAGTTCTAACTATTTTGCTCTGAAATAATTAGTTAACAATATGATAATCAGGTAGGTCTTTTTATTAGGAACAGAAAACTCGTGCCTACCCCCAAAAGAAACGTCTGAGAAATGTTCATACTGATGTTCATTTCAGTGTAGACTCAATGACTTTGTGTATACATTTAAACATAAATAAAGTGTATGCCCTTTCCTGTAAGTATATTAGCAATATCTGTGTAATCACTAATTATACATCTTAGTAATTTTTGGTATTTTAGCACAAACACAAAAAAACTAATTTACATCTTCAGATCTAGAGTAGAAACAGTTATGCTAATCATTCAGCGTTTTAGGAACATGATATGAAAGGCGTTAATGTAGGCCATGCATCTAGAGTCTTAGATTCATTGGATCTCTCATCTGACCTCATTCCTGAGCACTGTGAGGTAGGCTTTGAGCTCAGCTTTTTACAAGTGTTTTTGTGCCTTTCTCCAGGGGAAAAGACAGGCTGTGAAGAGCCAAGCATCCAGGTTTGCATGGGCCAAGGCAGGGCAGAGGTTGGGATATAGACCCTGGTACAGCATTCTGCACTGCAATTCTGGGGCTAGTTGCTGGGGATACAAGGATGAGAAAGATTCAGATCCTGAGTTTATGGCACTTAGGTAGCCTATCACTTAAGACCTTTAAAATAAAGAATTGGAAAACATCGTGGAAACTGGCCAAACTCTTTTATTACAGATAAGAAAACAGTGACCCAAAGAGCTAAGTGCCTTATCGTCTGTGTGTAGGAAAGATAAGAATCTAGATAAAAATGATGAATTGGCCATTTAAAGTGCCGATAGTGTTATTTAATTATTATGATAGTAGTTTGTAGCAGAATATATACAAACCTAGTATCAGGTCTAATTCTTTTTTCAAATGTGGTAAGAAAATGTGTAGATGCCAGTGAGCACCACAGCCATGGCCACAACAGGGATTAAGACAATAATTCTAGTCAATTCCATGCAACACATACTAATCAAGCAGCTGTGGGCTGGAAGCAGAGATAAGTGCCTAGGAAATAGTGATACACAGATAGGATAGAGTCCTTGACCTCGGGGCCATTATCAGGCAGTGGAAGAGACTGATAAAAACATGATTACCATGATGGGAGAGGTTTCAATCACATAAGAGGGACACCCAGGCCAGGGAAGGGGCCATCAAAGTTAGAGCATTGGGGAAATGTCCAGAAGGAGAAAAATGATCAATATAAAAAGAAGTTCCTAAGCCAAACCCCAACCCTGCTAGAATCTGGAGCCATGTGTGTCCTTGTAATAGAATCATTTCCACTTGCTTCCTAAAGTCTACTCTCTCTACCTTCCTCCTTGCTCTTCCCCATCAGTGGAAGGCTTCCTGGCAGAAGGCTGCGTTGATGGGCAATCTACCCTATGGCTGCCAATTGGCTTTAGCCAATGGAGAACCCAAGGAAGAGAGATGGAAGGGAAGAAATGGTATTTCCACATCCCTGTAAACTGGTTTTAGCTAACTAGTGGCAGTCTATGTCCCCTCTCTAGCCATCTCTCTCTTCTAAGGTCCTTGTAATGGCTTCTTCCTTTGAGTAAACAACTTATTGTTCTTGCTGTTCCCTGTGCTCCCATCATTTCTTTGTGCCAAGTTCCTCTACATTAGGCCTTCCTTGAATCATCCCAGTTTCTTATGTAAAGGATTCCCAAAGAGAAAGACGTTATAAAGAGTGGGGTTAATGAAAATGGAGAGGCAGATGGAGAGAGAAGCTGGAAAGGGTTGATAATCTAGATGAGTCAGATCCAGGAGAATCTTGTAGGCACAGAAGGACTCAGGGTCTATTCTCCATGGACTAGAGGGGCAGGAGGAAAGTGACAAGATCTGACTATCTTTCTCAAAGCTCACTCTGGCTAGGTGGAGGACAGACGGTAAGGAGCAAGAATCAACACCGTATCGTATCTCTGATATGAGATTGGAAGTTTTTAGTGAGAAGAAAGAGCAAGGAAAAGATTCCTGAGGTGACCAAGGCAGAAACTGAAAACTTCTAAAATGAGTTTTCTACCTGTGATGGAGAGAACACTGACCTATCTTTAGAAAATACAGGAAGTAAGCATATTGGCCACTTGATGACTAAAAGCTTCCAGCATGCTACCCTCAGGGCCAGCACATAACAGAGATGGGCTATGCATTGTATAATGGGGTGGCATGGGTACCATGGAAGTCCTGCGCCAAGGTGTACCCCCTGAGGCATTACCATGGAGCAGATCTGGTATAAAGAAGGTTTACTGGGAGTGGGGGAGAGGGCCTGGGTAAGGGATAGAGGGAGTGGGCCATGAGGGCAGGGAGGGAGAGAAAAGGGGCACCCATGACACATACACACACATACCGAGAGAGAGAGCATGGGGACAGAAGGAGAGCAGAGAGGTGGGGCAAAGTGGGATGGCAGGTAGGTCCTTTTATCTCCGCACATACCTGGAGCACCTGGTGCTGGTAGCAGGTGACGACATAAGATGTTGCTAGAACCCTGAAAGGCAGGCCAGCTGAATCACCTGTACACTAACACTGTAATGTTGGATTGTCTGAGACACAAAGACGAAAAGCCTACAAGGAGGTGGAATGTGGATAGTTTGGCCACTACCATGAGAAGCTAAGAGGATATGCAGCTCTTCTAACCCTCACCCACCTCCAGCCCTTCTGCTTGGGGGTCATAAGAAACTGTACTCTCAAGAGAGGGTGGGTTCAAGTTAGTCATCAGGCAGAGGAACAGTTTGTAAGCTATGGCATGTGTAGGGAAATTTGATTCCCTAATGGGAATTCTACAAAATGAAATGGACTATTTGGGAAGAAGGCATCCAATAAAAAAACAATATAAAAAATTGCGTTCCATTTGAGGAGTGATGAGGAAGTCAGGGCCTGCATTATTTAAAAATGAGATATGATGTTTATTTGTGACAGTGTGGAGGAAAATTAAAAACCAATTGCTGACAGCTTAGCATCCTTCAGAGCCAAAGAGATCAACAGAGGGGCCTAACCCAGTGAGGAACAGAACCCAATAGCAGGCACAATTTCTGTACATTAGGCACTGGCAAGAATTACAAGAAAAACTCATAGCATAAAAGTTTTCTTAGTAACCTAAGTTGCTATAAGAATAAGTCCTTTAAAAAAATGGTACTATAACATGTGACATAGAACACTGAAGTGCTGAGATATGTGTACAGAAGGCCAGTGACAGAACATTCAAGAAAGAAAGGCATTTTAATTCTGTTAGACCAATGGACAACACTTCGGTCCCAACAAAATAATGAGAGAAACAAGAAAGACGAGGAAGAGATTAACCTTGAAGGATACAAATTCTTAAGAGAAAAATATAGCAATGAAGAGACCTTAAAATGTAGCATGGAGCAAGAATTGTGTTTGGGGGAAGAGGTCCCTTTGAAGGGAGTTGTCAATGGCAATGATGCTGTGTGAGAAGGCACCCCCAGGCCAGACAGCATCGCTTTGCTGTTGAAATGCCAACTGTTAAAATGGCATTTCTAGAATAAACGTGATACAGGGATGCAAAAACGCAAAGAACGCAAGTCATTGTGAACCCCACTTTGTATAGCATCGGATCAGTCATTTCCATGACCCTGAGTTCATTATCGAGAGGGAGCAGAGAGTGGATATGAAAAGGCTTTCTCAGTAATACTCTACCCCCAGCATATTCTTGGACTTAAAAAAAGAAAATGTAAGATGCTGCTTCAACTTTTCTTCCTAGAATTGTTTTCCCCCTTTGTGTAAGTTATCTTTAAATACTCATACCCCCTTTCTTCCCAGTGTTCAGTGCCATGCTTTCAATGAAACGTTTAGGTCACAGGACTGTTTTGTGATTCCCACCACTATAAAATATGTCCCATTAAGATGATGTATGCTCTGAACAGGAGCTAATGGACCTGGAGTTTGGCTAGATAATTCAAACTTTAAGGGTGACGTGAACTTAAGCAAAGGTAGAACGGGAAGGAAAAGCAGGTTCATTACACCCCAGAGATGACAGGCTTTCCCCCCTTAGTTCATAAAATGTGTGTGTTGCAGTTACTCCCATACTATCATGTGTGCGTGTGGGCGTGTGTGTGTGTGTGTGTGTGTGTGTGTGTGTGTGTAACTAAGTATTTCCCTGTGGCTAAGTACTCTGTGTTTTCACAGGGTGTATGTATGGGACTTGAGCCATAAGGCCATGGAAGAACCTCAGTATGTTTAACCTCTATGGTATGCTTGGTGGAAGTGTGTGGTATCTGCTCACAGACTATTGGAAGCAAAAATGAGACATCTATGGCCTCTGGCCAAATCCAGTTCACTACCTGTTTTGTAAATAAACTTTTATTGGCACAGAGCCATGGCCATTTATTTGCATAGTGTCTGTGGCTATGTTAGCCATGAAACAAGAGCTGGGTAATGGCAACAGAGATGGTAAACAGTCCACAATGCCTAAAATATTCATTATCTTGCTCTTTGCGGAAAGGTCTCTGCCACCTCTTGATACAAAGACTAACATTTGCTCCATGATTGTACAATGAATAAAAATTACATTAAATTCATCAATGATTATTTCAAGGGACAGTAACTATATTACACAGAAGCCAAGGTTCTTGGGGACACTTGACCTACTAGAGATACTTGACCTACCTAGGACTATAATTATTTTTATTTTAAACCCTATACCTGGTATCTTAAGCTCTTACTTTTATTTAATTTATTCAGGAAGTAAAATAGATAGATAAATAAATACAATAGCTACAAGTTTCATAAACCCTCCTGAAACACAATGTCTCCTATCCTCCTTCTGGCTCTGTGGCAGCTGTTAACTATCAAATACTATTTCTAGAACCATGCTGACATCAGTCGATGATCATACACAAAGCTGTTTGGCATGATACACACTGTGCAAGTCGAGGCTGTTAAAATGAAACAGCTCTGTTCAAATTAACTCTATTCACATCACAGAGAAAATATCTCCGTGCGCCAAATCAATTCCTCCCTATAGCAGCGGGGGAGAAAAAAAAACGTTTCCCACCCTCTACAAAAAGGTGATTCAGACACAGGAGGCAAAAGAGATGATGGAGAAGAAGGGGAAAAAAACACCAAAATTAAAATGATAAAACAAAAATCTGCTTGACAGCAAAAATGCTTCCAAATGGATGGAATTGGACTAAAAACCGAGCCTGCAACAAATTTAACTGACAACGAAGTCTAAATTCTGGGCTTGGTTTTGTTATTAGTGCTAATATGCCTACATTTTTGGTCTGCTGCTCTGATGGCCACAGAGGATAAATGCCCATTAAAGTATCTCCAGCCAGTGGAAGCCCTGATGATGGCTAGAATGCAAACATTCAGTGCTTACATTTTGAAGGGGATCTACTGTAAAACGCCATTTCAGATTCAGCTTTGAAATAGAACTTCTTAAAATCATTACACGGAACACTTAAAAAAAAAAACAATTCTGTTTTGAAATTTAGAATTCTATAGATGTGACTTTTTTCAAGATGATAAGTATTTTCCCCACATGATTTTCAAGTAGTACTTCTTTAAAATTAGTAATTACTCTCTTCGAGTCCATTATAATCAGTGGTTGAAGTTTATATTCAAGCCAACCACATCCTGTCTAAGTTTTTGTTGTCGTTGGTGGTAGTGTTTTTGTTTGTTGGTTTGGGGTTTTTGTTTTGTTTTGCTTTTTGCTTTGTTTTGTTTCTGCCCGGTCCTATTGCCCTAAAATCATCCCAAGTCACAGTGGGAGGCAGCAGCAGCCAAAGGGGACTATGAATTGTAGACAGTGTCCCAGAGTGTACGACCATTCTCATTTCCAAAGCTAAGGACTGAAGCTCTGAGGCTGTTTGTCATCTGAGGTCTGGAGCCAGAGGTTGGTTCCTCTAAGTAGTAAGCGGACAAGACTACTATGAGGTCAGAAACTCCAGCCAGCTCACAATGGCAGGAAATACAAAGAAGGAATGTCAGCCTTCATGGTCTGAGGTCTTTTTGTGCTTCTTTGGTGTGCATGCATGTGGGTTTGCACAGATGTACAAGCATGTGGAAACAGAGTTTCTCCTCGGTGTCATTCCAGTGCACCATACGGCAGAAAGCGGACACACTCTCTGTTTCCCTTGTTAATATGGCAGCCACTTGCCATGTGAGGCTACCGAGCATTGAAATGAGGCTAGTACAAGTGAGGAACTTTGATTTCATTGTAGTCTATGTTCTTTCACCATCTGTGGCTAGTGGCTACTGGATTAGACAATGCTAGTTTAGGTTCCTTATAATGGCGGGGACATTCTTGATCCAAACACGCCCTAACACCCAGCTCAGGAGTCGGTTCTCGCCTTCCACCCGGCTAACATGTGGTCTCTCTTGTTCCTGTTACCACACTGAACACTCCAGTCTGTCCTGCCCAGACAGCTTCCTGGTGATTCTGCTGTCCCTACCTCCCATGCTGCCTTAGGATCTTAGATATGCACCCCTGCATCTAGAAAAGCCAGGTATATTCTAATCTGCAGAATCCAATGACAGAGAGTTAAAGGTCAAGCAAAATTTTAGACTTATTATCAGAGTATGGGAAGGAACCATTTAACAATATAATTTCAGGAAATGTGTGAGCACATAACCAAAAATCATGTGAGTATATGAAGTCAGAGGAGCAAGAAGGAAAGAAGAAATGGGGAGTGGGGATAGAGAGAGAGAGAAAGAGTGAGAAAGGAGGAAAAGGTGGAAGTAAGGGAGAGACAATAAAATAACCGGTCATAGCATTTACATGCCAGGGATCTTAATTTATATCTTTGAAACTATAGGTTTTAAAATCTTCTAATAGAGAAGAGAGATGACTTGGCTGTTAAGTACACAGGCTGCTCTTGCGAAAGACCTGAGTTTCATTTCTAGCACACACATGTTGGCTCACAACCATCTTTAACTCCAATTCTAGGGGTTCCTAGGCCACCTTCTGGCCTCGGTGGGTATCAGGCACCTCATGTTTCATACAGACATTTGTACAGGCGAAATACCCATGGACATAATTTTTTTTAAATCCTCTAATAATCAATGAGTAATCAAACCAAATATCCCTCATGCAGGATCCAATGATAAAATGACAGACCGTAATATAATGCCGTTTATATACATAAATACTTTCAGTTGTACCGATCTAGAGGTGGCCGGCCATATGACAAACAATGCCAAGCTCAGGACATAAAAACCACTTAAATTTTTTATTACAGATCTCTGTCTGTCTGTCTATCCATCTATTTATATCTACCTATCTACCTACCTATCTTGAATGTATGTATATACACACTCATAAGTACAAGCACACATGGATTCACACGCTTGCCATGGTGCATGTGTAGAGACTGGAAGACAGCTTGTGGAAGCTGGTGCTCGCTTTCTACCACGTGGGTCATGAAGACTGAGCTCAGGTTGTCAGGGTTGGTGACAGGTGTCTTCACTCACCAGCATCTCACTAGCCCCAAAATTTACTTTTTACAACAACATCAGGTGATTTTGTAGACCTCCCCTTTCACTCTCGCTCTCTCTCTCTCTCTTTTCCCAAGAGAGTGTTTCTCTTTGTCGCCTTGGATGTCCTAGAACGCACTCTGTAGACCAGGCTGGCCCCAAATTCATAGAGCTAGGCTTCTTTCTCCCTCCCTCCCTCTCTCCTTTTCTTTACCTCTTAGATTCTATAAAGAATCAAAAAAATTAAAAATAAAAAGTTCATCTTTTATTACCATAATCCAGTAGGTTCTCTACGGGGTTTCTCGGTAATATTTGTAAAAGGTGCTTAGGAACACTCTCTAACTTTCTGTTGACCCCACTTTGATGTCATTCTCCTGAGACAAGTGTGGAACCATGATTAATTTCCACTGAACCATATAGAACTTCTGAGACAAACACAAGATTTTGGTTCATTGTCTATCTTGGTAGTCTTAGTTTCCAATAACAAATTTGCATGTTTCTTTAATTTCATATGAATTATATGTGTGTGCGTATATATGTATATATACACATACATACACATGACACACATATATGCCATTTTTAATCACGATAAGTAGCTGTTGACAGCTAACAGATTGCTTTCTTTGCTACAAGTAGCATCTTGAACTCTGAGTCACTGGCAACAACCTAATTCTAGGGGTGTGAGCCAGCAGAAGGCATGCAGGGTTTCTGTCTTAGAGATGGCATCATTAAAAAAGCCATTCACTTGCTATTCATACTGAGTGTAAGGCATGTAGAAGTGCTGACTCAGCAGCTACAACGGTCAAGAACTAGGGACACTAAAAAGGATGACTGTATGGGTATTTTCATAGGGCATGCAGATAGTGGGTGAGGCAAGCCTGGGTACACAATGGCTTGCAAAGACTCAGATAGACACTTTGGGATATTTACAAAGTCAGTGGGAACATGAAAGACAGAGGGATTAATTTTGTCTGGAAGGCATTCTGAGAAATGGAGGTGATGCTTAAACTTAGGATGAATAGATAAGTGATGAATGAAGAGCAAACCAGGAAGGCAACAAAATTTAAATATCATCAAGGTCCAGACCCTGAAGGACCTGCGTTGTTATATTGAGAAATCTAGGTGTCAGGAGAGATGGCTCAGCAATTACCAATACTAGCTTCTCTTTCAGAAGATGGGAGTTTAGTTCTAACTCCAACTCTAGAAGATCTGATGCCCTCTTCTGGCCTCTGTGGGCACTGCACCCATATGTGCATACACATGCACACACAAACACCCAATAAAAACAAAATCTTTAAAAGAAGAACCTAAGCTTTTCACTCTAAGGCAGTTTCCAAAGTCGGGATCCCTGGATTATCACCACCAGCTGCAAGCTTGTTAGAAATGAAAGTTGTTGGTCTTCACTTCTGGGCTCAGGAAGGCAGCGTCCAGGACAACAGAGACCTGTGGTGGTCAGACTTTGCACCGCTGTGAGAAAATACTTGACAGAAACAAACTTTAAGCAGAAATGCGCAGTTCCAGAGATCCCGTTGTTTCCTAGGCTTGCTTTAACGGGGGATAAGGAATTGCTCTGGTCATGGAAGTGGGCCAGAAACGAGATCTGTCTTTCCAGTGCATGCCCCAGTGACCTGCTTTCTCCAACTAGGCCCCGCATGCTCGTTTTATAACACCCCATAACACCATCACATTATGAGTCATGTGGGTGCTGGGAACAGAGCTCAGGTCTTCTGGAAGAGCATCAAGTGCTGAACCATTTCTCCAGCTCCAACTTCTAACCTCTTGGCAACTTTTTCTCATTAAACATTTATGCATTCGATTCTGAGCAATGGTAGCTTAGAGGCTTCCATTAAGCTTGAAAATATTTTGAGGGAGCCCTCATTATTGAAAATGTTCAAAACCATTGAGTCGGTGCCTCTCTTGCGGCTTAGGTATCCCAGCTGCCGCTGCCTGGCAGCATCAGGAAGCCCAGCACTATATCTGATGTGGAAATTTTGATGTTGTTCTGTTTCCCTGACACTTTCCTCTCTTTGTGGGGTTAAGGGTATAAGCTCAGCCCTGAAAAGACCGTTTAATTCCTATTAGCACTTTACATATGATTAGAGTATGGCTGCCAAACAGTGACAATTCTCACATCAGAGTTTTATAGTCTTTCTAAAAATCCCAGATCTCCCAAAGGTATGATTAGCCGAAAGATTAATTTACTTTACAACCTAATTATAATTTCTTTTACAAAGGAGAGATCTCTTTATTAAAACAGATAACAAACATTAAAAGCAAAGAAGATAGCCCCACAGAGCAAATTACTAAAGAAAATATATACCTAACTGCATTAGCTACATTTCTTACCCATCCTTAGGTCTTATCAATCATTGTTTAGTCTCTGTTCTATTCTTAAGGCTCGTAGATAATTTCCATTTGGAATCTTCTTCTAACCAGCCCAGGCCTCTGGCTGCTGTTGGGAGAGTACTATATTTTCTCAGTGTCTAGTTTTCAGATACGAGAATCAGATGCACTTGCCTGGCTAGCAGGATTTGTGAGAGAAACGAGTTCTCCAGTGCAGGCAGGTCCTCTGCTTTCCTTCCCACTGCAGGACTGAGCTCATCAGGTCCCTTTCCTTGCTTTGTTTCAAAACCAAACTCCATCCTGACCCTCCTTCAGTGGGAGGCCTCTTACCAGGAGAAGCCACCCCTGGATGATCTGCCGTATATCTATTGGAAATTGTCCTCAGGTTCTGAGTTGCAGCATTTTTACTTCAAGGCCATAGTAAGTATTTTAAAAAACTCTAGACACATAAAATGGGCTTATATCAGAAGTGTGCTGTGATATTATATTGTGTTATGTTGATTTTAGAGTGCTCCAGTGAAAAAGAACCAATGGCATATTGCATGTACACAGACATACACACACAAAAACAAACAAACACACATGCGCACACATGTACACATACACACACACTTCCTTCCTGTGTATGTTTGACCTTTTCTCCCAAAGACAAAAGAGAGAAACAGAGTGCTTGGATTCGGTCTACCTTTCTTAATGATATGTTAAAACTTAAAGGACCTGGGCTATTCATACCTGTTTTCCTGGTAGAAAACCAGGAAACCGTTATCTGTCCCTGAAAGATCTGGGCTGTTAACAGTCATGCTTGAATAGGGTCAGTATAGTTTTTATTGACTTTACTCATGAAGTTTGATATGAAGATATCCAAGGGATCTCTCATATGTTTGACTTGCTCTTCTTCACCTCTGCTATTGAGGAGCAGCCTGTGTCTATCAACCATCCCAGCCAGCATACTACCTCCCTCTGATTTTAGTTGATTCAGAAGCACAAGTGTTATAGGTGGGAGAGGTTTTTGGTTTTTTTCCATGTCCTTAGCTTCCAGAATAACGACTACATGAAACCAAATTATCATTTTACAAATACTTAGGCCGCATAGCTAGGCTCTTCTCTGGCTAGCTCATAACTAAAAATAATCCATTTATTCTACTCTACATTCTGCCATGTGGCCAGATACCTGAGCTCAGGCACCATTTGCCCAGCCTCTTCACATCTTGCCTGCTGAATCTTGCATGCCTGGCTCTATCCTAGAATCCCTGACCCTGCCAATGTCCCACCTATTTCCTGACTCAGCCATAGGCCATAGGGTTTTTTTTTTCTTTTAATTGACGGGTATTGCACCCATACAATATACAAGAGATTCCTTCTATACACAGGGAGTCCAAAGCAGTCAGGCAGAATCTTAGCTTTCAGCTTAGTGGGTTTATGATTGTGCCTCCTATGGAAGCATGCCTCTTTCTGTCACTAAGACTAGAAGTCAGCAGAACACTGAAGTGCAGAAAAGAAAAGCAGATTTTTAGTGAGGTTCTTTAGGGACACTAGTGATTGGTGTCACTTGCCATTTCTACCCTTCAAGGAGCAACATGAGTTGGATGTGGATTCAGAGCACATACTGCTTCCTGGGGAACCTTGCCCAGCCCTGCAAGACATTCATCTGGTACAGAAACTGCATGTTTAAAAGCCATTCCATATCCAGGATGATTGATCGATAATGCCTATAACCCCAGAAATTGAGAGGTGAAAGAAGGATCTGAAATTCAAGACAGCCTTTATCTACTGGGCTATCTAGGACATGGTCTCAAATGGCTAAGAACAAAAGCCACTATTCTGTCAAGCCACCTGGCACAGGATGGTGGAAAGCATGAAGAGACCAGGGAATTCCATACTGTTTCATTTGCTGTAGTGTGAGTTCCTCCATCAGGAACAATACTACTTGAAATACTATGATGGTACTCGGTAATTCTGTAGTTTGGGCAAAAGCATTGCATGCAGGGAAATCACATCGAGAACAATGTCCTATTCTAACAAAGAGGCAATCACCTGCCACTTCTATGGGAGTGGTCAAATGTACCCAAACTTGGCAGCAGGTACCTGGATGATCGCCCCTGGGATGGTACCATGTAGAGTACAACATTGGTCTCCACTGCTTGGAAGACTGGCCACTTGGCAGAGGCTGTGGACAGGTCAACTCTGACGGTGCAAGCCCATGTCAATAAGCCTGTGTATGATTTCCATACCACAGTCACTTGTTATGGTCCCATGGGTGATGACAACAGAGGCTGTGGGAATTGACTGACAATCACGTAGCAGGCCACCCTATCCCTTTGATTTTTAAATTCATCTGCTGAGCTCACCTTTTAGTGGACTCTCCCTCTCCCTCTTTCTTTCTCTCTCTGTCTGTCTCTCTCTCCCCCTAACTCAGGCTGGACTCAGAGTTGCTATGTACCCAAGGATAACCTTGACCTTCTGATCCTTCTACCTCTAACTCCTGGATGCTGGGATTACAGGCATATATCTACATGCTCAATTAGGTAACACTAGGGAGCAAACCCCAGGGCTTAGTGCAAGCGAGGCAAGCGTCTTTCCAACTGAGCTATACCTCAATCCCATCCTCTCAATTTTCTCCTGTTCAGAGAAGCCCATTCACATACCTCTTCCTCAGACATTTTTTTTTTTTTGCAACGCATTTTCCAACCATATTCGTTCCAAGTCCCTGACCTTCCAGCCGATTGCTGTGTGCCACCTGGGAACCTGTATACATTGCGCATCTAGCCATATTCCTCTGCAGTAAAGTGAACCACTGTGTGCACTGCTCACAGACACACACACACGGAGACACTTGTCTTCAGCACTGCCTTCCAGGGAGGTCCCAGAAGTGGCTGGAGCCCTTCCCCATGGTCCTTTTCTAAATGTGCGTCGTGCAGAACTGTCAAGAACTAGGCCCAAGTTTTCCCTTCCTTCAGCTCATCAGAGGGCCTGAGGGTCTACAATGTAGAGAAAGAAGGCGGTAGACCAGAGAAGAACTATGGCTGTCTTTTGACCCCACATGCAGTCCGTCCAACCTCTCTGGCAGAGGACAGTGTCTCTCTGTTAAGGCATTGGGCTTGATGGGATGACACCATGGACCTTATAATCCCATTTACTCAGTGACTACAAATTGAAGTGTTAATCTAACCTAAAAAATGAAAACCTTCATAGAAACATATAGAATAATGTGTGATTAAATATCTGGGTACTGTGGCTTACTCATGTTGACTGACCCATGAAATAAGCTACCCCAGTGTTCTGTACTAATAAGGAGAAACCTACCCTTCCGTCAGTCCTTCCTTCCTTTTATCCTTCGTTCTTTCTGCCTTCTTTCTACATATATTTCCAGAGATCCCTGTAGATTCCGAAGCCTAGAAGGCTATTGATGAAGTTGAGCGGTCTCCTTGGTAACCAATCTCTAACTCAGAGTGGAATACAAACTGCTTGCTGAAGCAGACTGTCTTCCTTAAAGGGTTCATCTTTCCCTGTGCAATTTGCAACCTCAACTTAGGAGAACAAAAATTTGCTTTTTCTTAACCAAAATAATAGTAATAATAATTATAATTTAATAAAGTGATTAATAACATGCTGAAGTGTAGCTGGTGGGGCTCATTCAGATGGTGGCTGATTTAGAATTTGTCATGTTGTGGCCGGAGATTAGTTCAGAGATTACTTTGTTATTACAAGGCTTGTTGTGGAAATGAATGGCTTGAAAAGTATTCAGAGCAAAAGATTAAGCCCGCTTTAGAAAATAAACTGTTTTCAAGATATTTAGATAGCTGACTATATAGTGAATGAAACTGCATTTAAAACTAGAATTTTGAAGCTGGAGACTTCACTCAGCAGCTAAGAGCAAGTGTTACTCTTGCAGAGGACCTAGGTTCAGTTCCCACTTCTCGCGTGGTCGCTTACAACCATCAGTAGGTCCAGTTTCAGGAGACTATGTGCCCTCTTTTGACCTCCGGAGGCACCAGGACGTCACCTGTATTCACCTACATAAATACAAGCAAAACATGAGTGCGCGCGCGCGCGATGGAAAAAATACATTCTTTAATGTATGTATTTAAAAATACACTTATTAAAGCGGCCCCGGGAGCACACATGGCAGCACACATAGTCCTAGTGCTAGGGAGGCTGAGGAGGCAGGTTGAAGTTCAAGGTCCCCCTGGGCTACATAGCAAGACCCTCTTGGAAACAAACAAAATGGGGAGCGTAGAAAAGGTGACTCAATGGTTAAGATTATACTCTGCTTTTGCAAAGGACCCAAGTTCATTTTCCAGCACCCACAATTGGTGGCTCACAGCCACCTGTAACTCTGGTTCCAGGGGGATCTGTGACCTCTGACCTCCACAGGCGCTGCATGCATATGTAACCACAAAGAGACCCCCCCACACACAGATGAGGTTAAAAGTAATAATAATCAGTCTTTTAAAACCCCAAAACAAAGCCACAAGAACTTCCTAGTTATCCAATTAAGCTGGAAAATGTCCAGTTTGAATTATTGTATTACACATAAACTTAGTTATGGGACCACATATCAAACCAATACTCTGAGAGCCTGGGAAGTCCCATCCCTGCAGCATTGCTCACTCATGTGTCACACGAGGCTCTCTTGTCAGTCCTGTGTGCAGGGCTGGCTTTCCCGCTCCAGACCACAGATGAGAAGGTAGCACTACAGTTCCCAGGGTCCCGCCTAGCCCACTCACCCACTGATTCCTAGCTTTGCTTTGTTTTTTTCCGTGATGTGTCCCTGCACTCTTGTCTTGTCAACTTTTATTCAAGATCCCTCTTGTCATCCTTCACTTGAATCCAGTCCACAGGTTCTCCTTCACAGTCAGTGAGACAAAACTATAGACCAGGATGCAAAACAAGTGTGCAATAAAGAAGTTGAGTGCCTGGGAGATGCTTCCTGGACAGAGAATTTGCTTCCTGCATTTGCTCCCTGGTTAAAGCTAAGCATGAGGACCTGAGTTCAGGAAGGAGCTGGATGCAGCGATGTTCATCTGTCATGCTGAAGCTTTCCTGTGGTGAGACAGGCAGCAGAGACAGGAGAATCTTCAGCACCCGGGGCCAGCGCTCCCTGCGCACACCACGGTGACCAGCGTAGAAGGTGAGAGCTGACACTCTAGTCCGTCCTCTGACCCCCACACGGGAGCCATGGCACCTACATGCCTGCAATATCACATGAGCACCCCCTTCTCATGTGTACATCATACTACATGTTTGTACATACGTACAAAGTAGTCAGGAGGCATCATACACCATAAAGAAGACACTGAGAACTTCTGACACAGCAGCGAGCTGCCCGATTGGTTGAGAGTACGTGTTTTAGGGCCATAATGCTCATTAGACGAAAGCAACACCAGGTCGTCATGTTCTATCATCAGCCAGGAGCACGTGATTTCAGAGCATCAGCAGATCAGACACTGAGCACACTAGAATGGATTGTTATAAACAGATTTTTTTCTAGTTACAGTATAAATATTTAATAACTTCAGACACAAATAGTTTTCCTGTACATTGGTGCTTTGCGGGGGGTTACAGAGTGAACTTGAGAAAGTATTTTGTGTTAAAACTTACCATCTTTAATGAACAGAATTACCCGATCTCCTAACTTCTAAATAAGAAAATGTGCTTCCTGATGATGGCTGGTGATGGCTCTCTCCCCTTATGGAGTGGTGTGAGCTTAGACAGGCCTAGTGAGTGAGTGGGACTGGGTACAATGGCTAGGCTGGTAAAGCCCTTAGCAAAGCCTGGTCACACACACACACACACAGACACACACACATGGGCGCACACACCAATAATAAAGTATTTTTTAAAAGAAATACTTAGTGGCTGGCTACGTGCCTGGCAGGCATCATAAATAAAGTTTTACAGGAGCACAACAAAACTCTTGGGTCTTGGCTTCACAGTATGATAGTGGTGATAAAGACCATTTCCTGCCCAAAGCCTGAAATACGTTCTATCTTATCCCAGCTGGGTGGAGAAAATAAGGCCCTGCTCTACCTCCACTATAGATGCTCAAAACATTTTTGCTCTTCTAAATAGAAAAAGGATTTTCTGGCTCACAGTGTGAACGAACATAAATTACTTAGCTCTAGCTCCGAGTCTTCATAAATAAACCACACTATTGTCCATTTGACTGTTTCAGGGGAAAATTCTCAGAGGCAGCACTAACCTATTCAAATATAGTACAAGTCACCTAGGCTTCTCTCTCTTGCTAGCAAGGTCGGTCTTACCCTGTAGCCGAGGCTAGCCTAGAACTTTCTATGATCCTGCCTCAGCTTCCCTAGTGCTGAGACTGCAGGTGTGCTACTTACTGTAGCTGGAACCACTGTAAATTTTAAGATTTTAAATTTAAAATGTTTAAATTTTTTATTAGCCACAACTTTTTTTTTAAAAAAGGTGAGATGGATAAAATTGGTAGTGTATTTTATTTAACCCACTACAT
Source organism: Pachyuromys duprasi (assembly GCA_028658305.1). Taxonomy (NCBI): domain Eukaryota; kingdom Metazoa; phylum Chordata; class Mammalia; order Rodentia; family Muridae; genus Pachyuromys; species Pachyuromys duprasi. The sequence goes on from CM053765.1 coordinate 15,998,542, forward strand.
CCCAAAATAAAATTATTTCCACATATAGTCAATAAGCAAAACCGAACAACGGTATATTTTACATTCTTTTCCGTAAGCTCTCAAACCCTAGCATATTTTTAAATTGCATCCAAGAATATTTTACCCTCACAGTATGCCTTCATTTCAAGTGCTCAATAGTATCTTGGAGCTGATGGCTTCCCTGATAGACAGTACAAGGCTAAAGGCAACCTTTTACATTCTTAACTTGTTTTTATTTCTAATGAGGAAACTGTTGGTATTAAGGGTTTTGTTTGTTTGTTCTTTGTTTTGTTTTTGTTTTGTTTTTTGAGATAGGGTTTCTCTGTATAGCCCTGGCTATCCTGGACTTGCTTTGTAGGCTTGCCTTGAACTCACAGAGATCTACCTGCTTCTACATCTGGGATTATAAGTGTGTGCCACTGTGCTTGGCTGACCTATTACACTGAAAATAAGCATCAAGCAATTGGGCAGATATCGATCTATTATAACTTGACTAGGCTAGCCTGGCCTACTTCCCAGTCATGTGCCCAAGCTGTTCCTGCTTCATGTCCTCATGGCGACTCCTCCATAGTGTCTCCCTCTC
>CM053765.1:15999224-16097681 GCA_028658305.1 Pachyuromys duprasi
AACGCTGAGACTGGAGATTTCTCAATAGCAATGACAGTACCAGAGTCTGTTAACATTTAGCTCTCTGCCCATCCTGAAATTAACAATTGAATATACAGAGGCACACTTCAATACAATGTGAATGAAGGCCGCCTCTACAGGAAACTATTATTCAGCTCTAAAAATGTGTAGAATACTTGGAAGTAGATAAGATGGCTATCCAGTTCTGACGGAGCTTGATTTGCCTAAGTATTTCTCTACCTAAGTACAATCACATGTCATTTAACAAGGGAGCTGTGTTTCGCTGGCAAAGAACCATTGTGTAGAGTTTTACAAACCGAGCTGGCTACTCCAGCTCTCAGTATGTTATATCCACATTGAACCCCCATTGTACAAACTGCATGTCGTTTACCAAAACATCACCCTAGCGTATGACCCCATTTATATTGTGCTTTGCCAAGTGTCAAAAGGTACAATAGTTAGATACTCTGAGCCACCTGCTGGACTTTGTGGGGGCACACCCAATTCTGGAGCATGGGCACGATCCTGAGCCTATAACGCAGACACATCACATCAGATACACAGATGAGCACATGTGTGCCTTCCTCAATGTCAGAACGTATCGAGAAACAGCAAGTTCTCAAGGTGCAGCAGTTTCCTTAGCATTGATTTGTCAGGTGATCCGGATTTCCTTCATCGTCAGGTGAGACACATACTGGTCCTTTGATCCCAATACTAGCCACTGTTATTAAGTCTCAGACTGCACATTATGTATCACACTGTAAATGTATCTATAAGCGTAAATCTGTAGGTTGCAGAATAGTGGCAAAAAAAAAAAAAAAAAATAAGAGGCCACAGCAGTGTTCAAGGAGTTAAAAGGTTCTAACAGTAACAGCCGGGGGAAGAAGGGGAGAGCTTCCGTAGGGGTCTGAGAAGATAAGATGGTTCACGGGTTAAGAGGATTTGTTGTGCAAGTATGAAGGCCTGAATTTGAGTCCTCGGTGCCCACTCATATAAAAACAAAACAAAACAAAAAATTAGGCTTGGTTGAACATTGTTATTACCCCAACATTGGAGTACAAGGGATGGGGGCTCCTGGAAACTCACCAGCAGGTTCACTGTAGCTGAAACAGTGACCATCAGCATCAGGGAGAGACCCTGTCTCAAAGGTATAAGGTGGAGAGCAATGGAGGAAGACATACAATGCCCCCACTCTAGCACACACGCACAGCACATGCACGCGCAGGCGCGGGCACACACACACACCATGGGAAGCCCTCTAGGGGTCAGATAACTAACCCTACGGAAAGGTCAGTTGAGAGTGCTGCTGCAGACTCATGTCATCAGGTCACAGGTTCAAGGCAAGCCTCAGGATTGAGTCAAGCTGCAGAGTGAGGTGGGGAATTGCGGAGGCTGCAGTGTTGACAGCAATTGCAGTCAGCCCTATCAGCTTGAGGACTAAGCTGAGCTGAAGCCCCTGGCACCATTGATGGTCTGCCTGCTAGTCCTTTGATGTGCTAAGATGACAGGTCTATGCAGCTACCACAGACTTGGGTGTCTTTTTCTGAGGTTTGGGTATGGCTCTTACATCCTTCCCAGGGTTCTTAGCTTGGCTTACTTGAGAACAGACACAACTTGCTTTGATAAATGTGTGCAACCCATGAATACTGCTCCTTAAGTTGTGGTGACCCCACCATAGCATTATTTCCATTGCTACTTCATAACTATAATTTTTGCTACTTATGAGTTAATAAACACCTGATATGCAGGATATCTGATCTGAACCGCCAAGGGGATTGCGACCCACAAGTTGAGAACCGCTGCCTTAGGAGTAACTTATTTATCAGTCTGTGTCTTGTGGTAGTGCCAGACAGATGGTGCTGTTTATGAAAGTGGAACCAAATGATAGTTATGGAATGGAGTCCTTTAGGGTATTAAAACAAAACAAACCACCACCAACAACAACAAAACAGTTTTACACAACATGGAGTAACTCATGGCAGGACACAGCTTCGGCTGAACAATCAGACCACAAAAGAAAAGGAAAAGGTTTCATTTCCCAAATACCTTGAACATGCTCGGGCTTTTTGTTGTTGTTGGTTATAATTATTTTATTTTATGTGTATGGGTGTTTTGCCTGAATTATGCCTTTGCATATATGTGTGTTTAGTACCTATAAGGGCTAGAAAAAAAAAAAGTGTTAAAGCCCCTGGATATGGAATTTGGTTGTGAGCCATACTGTGGGTACTGGGAATCGAACCTGGGACCTCTAGAAAAGCACCCAGTGCTCTTAACCACTGAGGCATCTATCTAGGCCCCCTGAAAGCTTTTGTGAGTTCTAACTCATGAAGAGTAACTTTTCACTTTCCCTTTTCTATCTCATCCTTGGATACTGGCCATACTCCTAAGCATGCTTGCTGACACCACTTCCTCGGAAGAGCCCTGGCCCACCCAGGTGCGGCTACTTGCCAGCTGCCATTGCTAGCCCTGCCTGTTTCCTCGGATGCTAACTCAGTAAGTCTGGTTAGGTTTCCAACCATTTTCCTTGCCCTGGCAGCTGCTGCCTGCCCTCTTGTTTTTTTCTCAAACTCTAATGGCCCGTGAGATTCCTTCTGGGTTTGTTTTTTAAGTTATTTTAAAGTCAGAATCCATGAGATGGCTCAGGAGATAAAGATGCATGTCACCAAGGCCGACAATCTTAGCTCGGGCCTTGGAGCCTAGAAGATGGAAGGAGGGAACTCACTCCAGTTATGCGGTCTTCTGACTTCCACACACATGTCATCACATGCATGTGCACATACAAACACCCCAAGTAAGTAAACACATGTGAAAATAAAAATTTTAGTCTTCTGTTAATGAGACCAAGAGCCCACAAAGTGAAATTGTGGTTCCCTGATAACAGCACAGCTTCATTTACAAAAGAAAATTCTTTGAGATAAGAGAAGTACCTGAAACAGCTCGTATATTTCTACTTGTTTAATACCTCACTTATTTTTAATGTTTCAACTTTAAATATTGTTATAAATTACACCCTTTGAACAATGTAACTTTAAAAGCCACAGAAGTTTATATAATATATATATCATTTGTTTTATATATATAAAACATTGTAAAGATGTCTGCGACTCTCTTGCAAAGCCCACATTGAGACACTAACATCCCTTAAGCCTCTGTCTTTGTCCAAATGTCTGCTCTTAAATCTAAAGCTAGTACTTTCTTATTTCTATGAACTCACTAACTTTGCTTCATTTTGACTCAGTCTCAAATTACTTCCTTTGATGTTTTCAAGGGTCCAACTTTACCCGAGTGTAGGTGCCTACATGGGGAACTCTACCAGCTACTGATGGCAGCCCTGGGTGTCATCTCCCCGTACCCTTGGCAGAGCCTTCCTAAAGAGTTATCTTTAGGAAATGCCTGAACTCACATTTGTGCTCAGCAGGAAGAAACACAGTAGTCAATGATATCTGTCATGGGCAAGAGAGGGATGATAGAAATTGCGTATACCATGAAACTACCACCCCAACAACTGCATACGGTGAACCAAGAGAGATGCAGGTCCCTCTAGTTCCTTCCTTCCTTTTTTCCTTCTTGCCTGCCTTCCTCTCTCTCTTCCTTCCTTCCTTCCTTCCTTCCTTCCTTCCTTCCTTCCTTCCTTCCTTCCTTCCTTCCTTCCTTCCGGTTTATTAGAAATATTACCTACCTCTGCCTGGTTGTAAAATGTACAGTATTTGTCTTTTATATTTGGAACATTAGTTTTTTTGGCGCTGAGGTGAACCGATTTACCCCTGCTCCAACATGATCATCAGCCATCATGAAGCAGAGATAACCTGGCCCTGCTCTTCATGTTCGTTGCGACAAAGTAAGCAGACCTCTGTGCTGAGGGCTGGGTCTATGGTGAGAGGCAATGGAACTAGCAACACCTCCTAACGGAAAGAGAGCAGAGAGGTCACAGGACCTTCTCCTTGGGTTCTAGCCTCACAGCCTCCTGCCCCATAGCCGTTGTGATCACAGGAAAGGCTAGAAGGCGAAAGAAAAGCAGGACTCTCTGTTGCAGCTTCCTTGAGGCTGGTGTGGGTGGGACTTTGCAGTGACACAGCTGTTCTGAGACACCTGTGTTCCAGTAAATCACCTCTCACCCATCACCTTAGTTTTCCCGTGGTTGTGAACAAACACTCACATGAATGCAACTTAAGAAAAGGGACTGCTACAGTTCCCAGTTCCAGGATATAGTTCGTCATGGTGAGGAGTTCAATGGGTCAGGAGCTTAAAGCAGCCGGTGACAGCACATCCACAGCCGAGGAGACAAATGAGCACAGGCATGCTAGTGCTCAGCTGATTTCTCCATTCTTAACCCTTCCGGTACCCTCTGCCCAGGGCATGGTGCCACCCACAGTTCGGTGGAAGTCTGTCCTCCTCTACTACAATCAAAATAACTCTTCTCAGAGGCCCAGCTTCCCAGTGACGCGGGAACAGCGGTTCTCAACCTGTGGGGTACAGCTCCTTTGGGGGTTGAGTGACTCCTTCCCACAGGGGTTGTCCAAGACCATCTGAAACATAGATACTTACATTACGATTCATAACAGTAGCAAACATACAGTTAGGAAGCAGCAACGAAAACAATTTTATGGTCGGGGCTCACTGCATCGTGAGAAACTGTATCAAAGGGTCACAGCATTGGGAAGATTGAGGACCACTATTCTAGATTCTGTCAAGGTAAAAATTAATACTAGCTATCATTCCTGTTCTTATAAATAAGCTGAATAAATTCACTGGCTCTCCAAGTTGAACCTGGGTACATTTTTTTTCTTTGCCTGTTGTTGATGTCCTGTCTGGGACGAATAGATTTTTGGTTGTGTCTCCGCAGGAAAAGGAACAGGAGAGACAGTTTGCCACTTGGTCACTTTGTACGTAGCTAGTGTGAACACTGGGGGAGAGGAGTCAGGAGTGGATGGATGGGATTTCTTGCCTCAGATGAGTACCAGGCTAGATTCCCAGAAAAATCACAACCTTAAAGCAAGCCCAGTCAATGGGTTCTGGGTTCTTTGTCCTGTGAACTTAAAGAATGAATTTCACAGGCACTGGGAGGTAGAGATTTAGGAGTTTATTGTATGTTTGCGGAGGGGTACTTCAGAGAACAGAAGCGAACAGAGCACCTGTGCAGCAAGAGCAGGGCCCAAGGGAAGGGTCGATACTGAGAGTCCCTGTCTAGGGGTTAGGAGGCCTTTCTGGGTTGAGGCATGGGGGTGGCAAACTGCTCAGTCCAGTGCCCACTCATGAGGTGTTCATGGAGCTTGGGTTCAGTCACACCCTCACACATGGCTCCCCGGCTCCTTGCTATGCATAAGAAAAGATGAAAGGGTGGTTCAGTGGTTAGGAGTCCATGCTGCTCTTCCAGAGGACTCAAGTTTGGTTCCCTTCACCCAAGTCAGGCACTTCACACTACCTGTCACTCCAGTGTCAGGAGATCTAACACCCTCTTTTGACTTTTGAAGATACCTGTACACATGGGGCATATATTCACACTTACACACAGATACACACACTCACACATACAACTAAAATTAGCAACAACAAAAACAGAAAAATAACAACAACAACAAAACGGAATACAAAACAGTGTCCCTAAATTCTTCTGGCATTCCGGGCCTCTGGCATGGACAAAATTGCTGATAGAACTAAGAATATTTCCAGCCTCTAGCCAAGGACAAGTGAGGTCCCTGATTCCCGAACAGCTTCTGTATCCTGTAATCAGTATAAATTCTGTGTAAGGATGTGATGCTAGCATCCAGCCACTGCTCCAGCCACAGGCTTACAAACACCCGCTGAGCACAGGCTTTGTCTGTGAGTCCCTGGCTAACAGACTTCCAGGTACCCCAGTTTCCCACCTAGGGAACTGAGGTGACCTCAGGTAGTGGTGGCCACACTCCTGTTCCCACCCCCTTCGCTGCCTCCTGCCCACAAATCAGAGAGCCTGGCTTGTGCTGCTGTGACTCTGTCCCCACCCTCAGCAAGACAGAAGATGGAGCCACCATTTCTGCCAAAGGCCCTGCTTCCTCTTCAGAGCTCTCACCATGCTGTCCCTGGTGCTGGGTCCTCAACTCTCTTCAAAGCGTCCGCAGCCCCCTTGTCTGTCTGTCTGTCCATGGCTTTAATAACTCTTCCAAGAAATGCTGTACCCTCCTAAATCCATTTCGGTGTCCCTCTTGAGTCCTTCATCTGAGACTTTTCACTCCCGGCGGTGGGCAGAAGAGGTGGCTCAATGGGAATGTGCCTGCTTTGTAAGCCTGAGGACCTGAGTTTGATCCTCAGCATCCACATAAGGAAGCAGATACCGACCATCCAGCCTAGGAGTCAGTGAGTTCCAAGTTCTGAGCAACACTGTATCAAAAAAGTATAATGTGGAGCTGGGCGGTCTGCCACACACCTGTGATCCCGGCGAGGCAGAGGTGGGCAGATCTCTGTGAGTTTGAGGCCAGCCTGGTCTACAAAGGGAGTCCAGGAGAGCCAAGACTACACAGAAAAACCCTCTCTTGAAGAAAAAAACAAAACAAAACAGTATATATGAAAGCAGTGGAGAAAGATGCCTTTGGCTTTAATATATAAGTGTCTGATGTGTGTGGATGTGTACATACACACACACACACTGCTAGGTTGGCTTCAAATCCCAATCAATCTGCCTCAGCCCCTGAAGTATTGGATTAGGAGCACACCTGACAATAGTGAATCTCAGCCAGATTGTAGAGAAGAGGTGGACAGGTTTATCAATGGGGATATGTTCTGATTCCTGGCAGGGTACAAAACAATGTGGGCAGTTTCATAAGGTTCAAGGCATATTTGAACCAAATGGAAAATGAACAACTCCTTTTTGTTGTTGTCAGTTTGTTTGGTTTGGTTTGGTTCTTGGTTTTCCAGACAGGGTTTCTTTGTGTAATCCTGGCCATGTCCAAGAAATCACTCTGTAGACTGGGCAGGCCTCAAAGCCAGAGATCTACTTGCTTCTGCCTCCTGAGTGCTAGGATTAACGGTGTGTGTCGCCTTTAGAAGAAACCAAATGTAAAAAGAAAGAGACAGAAGAAGAAATCGTCATTTGAGTGGTGCTGGCCTCCAAACATGGCACTTGTCGCCTGGTTTAGTGTAGTATGTTCACCTAGGCTGTCTGTGGCACACTCCCAGCTAGAGAATGCTGACTTTTCATAAAATTCAAAACAACAACAAAAGTAACACCTGAAGAACTGGAGTTGTGGCTCAGCAGTTAAAGCACTGGGCACTTTACCCGAGGGCCTTGGTTTGATTCCCAGCACCCACCTCGAGCTTCACAACCACCTGTCAGTCCAGTCTCAGGGGATCTAACGCTCTTTTCTGGCCTAGAAGGGCACCAGGCATGCACATAGTGGCCAGACATACATGCAGGCAAAACACCCATACATAAATAATAAAATATTAAAGCAGGCAGGTCTAGAGACAACTGCATGGATGGGGTGCTCCTGGGACGTCTAAATACATCATCTCGTTAACGGCCTAAGCATTCCATCCCTTAAACATGTCTCAGGCAAATCAGCTTTCCTGGGAAGTGGGGCGGAGTCTCTTGGTTAGGTGATTGACAGCTCCACTCTTAAGCAAGGGGACAATAGTATGTATTGTTCTAATCTTTGGAAGCAGATCAGAACGTCTTATCTCCACTCAGGGCCAGAGGTAGAACCTTTAGATTCCATTCCTTTGACCTGCAGGAAATAGCTGTCCCTTAACGGACTTTAACAAAGCCCTGACACCTTGTCATATGGTATTTAAATCTTAAGGAGGGACAACTATGGTGTTCCCCTTTCTAGAGTTACCAGGGAAGCAGAAAGTGGAAGCCAGCGCTGATTGTGAGAGCTTCATCGCCAACGCCAATGCCTATTTAGCTGCCTAACAGTCACATGGCTTTGGGGGGGTACACTGTTTCAATATAGGAGTGAGAAGGGACTGATAATATTGTAAACTCAGGGTCACAAGCCACCTGGCTCTAACTGAGGGAAGTTCATCTGTTGTTTTGAAGACCTTTGTTTCAGATGTCTGTTGGAAAGTGTTTATAATCTCTGCAGGCAATCTCGGTTTTATTGTGTTTAAGTTTCTTGACTCCCAGCAGGAAATACAGACTGTATCCAAGAGTGGGGGCTCCCTTCCCTTGCTATGTGTCCTTAATTTCTACCTCTCCTTCTTCAAAACAGCAGGGACTAGAATTCGAATTCAAACCAGCATCTTTCATCTCTGGTATGCTAGCTAACAAGGGCTCAGGAGTAGGACAGCAAGGAGGAGAGGAGATGGGCGGTGGTGCACGCCTTTAATCCCAGCATTTACGGAGGAAGAGGCAGGTGGATCTCTGTGTGTTCCAGGCTAACCTGGTCTACAGAGTGAGTTTTAGGACAGCAAAGGCCACACAGAGAAACCCTGTATCAAACAAACATACAAACAAAAATACTGGGTATGGTGGTGCACATCTTGCAATCCCAGCACAGGGGAGGAGGAGACAGGTGACAGGTGGATTCCTGGGGCTTGCTGCCCAGCCAATGTGCCTTAATTGGTGAGCCTCTGATCTCATGAGGGACCCTGAAGGGGTAAAGAAGACAGTTTTGTCATGGTCATGAGGCATGCAGGTCATTAGAAAGACCAAAGCCCTCTAAATCTTTATCAACGGGCAGTGTGATAAACTGCTCCTGTAATCCCAGCACCCAGGAGCCTAAGGAGAATCTCAGGTTTGAGGCCAGCCTAGACATAGTGATTTTTTCTATTAAAAACAAAACAAGGGGCTGGGGAAATGGCTGAGTGTTTAACACTGCTTGAAGCTTTAACAGAGGACCCAAGTTTGATTCCCAGCACCCACAGTTAAAGGCTCACAACCACCTTTAACTCCAGCTCCAGGGGATCTGATACCCTCTTCTGGCATTCATGGGCACTGCACACACAAGAACACACACATGCGCACGAATGCGTATGCAAATAAAATTTTAAAAACAAAGCAATCTTGGTTGAACAGTAAGGATATCTGAAAGTTGGGTTTTTCCTTTCTGTATCAGTGGTCAGTTTTTGAGTAGCATCTTCTGTTTGCTTGCAGTACTTTTAAACAAAAAGTTATAAAAGAGTGGAAGATATTCTCAAATGGCTTCTTCTTCATCCTCTCCAATGAGCTATTGATGTTTTATAAACACATTTTACACATCTGTTTGTAGCCCACTTGATCTTGTCTAGCAGGAGTCAGGCTAGCTTGTGCTCTGTTTTGTTTGGGCATTGGCTTTTTAATTACAAAAAAACATCCAAATGAATATTAGTCCTGCTCTCAAGTCCATTTGCTGCATATTGACTTTTCAGTGTAATAAGCAAAACAGTATTTATTTTCCTCTCACCTTAGCTATTCATGCAACGTAACTCACCCAGCTCATCTTTCCTTGAGTATATTGTTCCACCATTTGGGGGGGTGGGGGATTCTTTTCACTTATTTTTAAACAAAGAATCCATTCTACAAGGAAAGCAGAATGCTGTCTGAGCTGCCGTTCTTATTTATTTTAAAGGAAACAATGGCTTTTTGAAGCAATAACTCACCCACCCAGAGGTCATTTTTCCAATAGTCTCAGCCACAGAGAACACGGCTCAAGAAAAAAGCCTCCGAGCAGCTGAAACAAGCACCACAGAGTTCATTCACAAACCTCATGTAGTTCATTTCCATCTTTTTACTGTCATTCAACAAACATCTTCCATTTTACAGAAGCTCCTTGTGAATCTGACAGCTGCTTCCTTAGCTCAAAGATTAGAGACAACTTTGTGAGGGGGACCAAGAGACACCCCAGGAATGGACAGCAACAAAGGAGACACTTTAAAAAAACCCAGATATTTGAATTCAAAAATTATTGCAACTGGAGGTCATTTGTGTTTGACTCCCACCCCCAATTCCCACATCCTGCAGGCTTCTCAATTATCCTGGAAATCATGTTCCTGACATAGCATTGAGCTGTCAGCATTATTTCATGTTCAATATTCTCTGCCTGAGAAAAATTCAGAAGGCACCTGGAACACAGAGGAGATATGGTGAAATAGAAAGAGGCTTTGGACATAAAAGACCTTTTTGCACCTTGGCCTTTTCCTACTTCCTGTAGGGTCCAATAGCCTTATAGGAAAGCCCAATTTCTCTCCCTATGAAATGGAGAAAAGCATCAAAGAGCTGTTGTTCATAACATGCCTGGTTAGGAAACAAGGGGTTCTGGAATCCTCCACAATTCTAAGTATCAAGTCTGAAGGTATCAGTGAGAGTCAGAGATTCAAAGGATGGGGTTGGAGAGATGGCTCAGAGGTTAAGAACACTCACTGTTCTTCCTAAGGTCCTGAGATCAATTCCCAGCAACCACATGGTGGCTCATAACCATCTATGAGCAAGGAGGGGGATGAAGAGGAAAGTGGAGTTAGAGGGGTGTGCCTGGAGAATACAGACACAGAAAGGGAGTTCATGGAATTTACCTTGTGGGTAGCCAGTCAGGGAAATATTTAAGTCAAATGTGAATGCAAGCCTTCTTTCCCTCCACCTTCTGACCAGACTGTAAGGATGCCTGTGTGTTCATTCATTCTGTCAGCAATTAACAGAGGGTATGCCCACTACACATCAGACCTTGTGATAATTGCCTGAGATGGAACAGTGAGGCAATGCCTCTGTTCCCGTTTACAGCGAAATCTGAAAGAGTATAGAGGCTCCCTAGCGTAACAGGTGCCAGAGTTTGTGCTTATTAAATTGGGTCAACATTTAATGACAATACAGGGTAGGTGTTGAGTTTTTCATCTCAGACAGAGAGAATTGCCTGAACTAAGAAGATACAGGAAGGAGCCTGTGTTCCTCAGTCAGGGCCATTCATCTCCTGGCATTCTAGGTGTGGCCTCAGTTCCCATGGAGACTCAGGAATGGTTCTAAACTAACATTAAAAAACTTTCCTCCTACTAAAAGATTGCAACATCTGTTTGTCACAAATTTTCTCTGTCCCTGCCCTAAGACTAGACTGGGTCTTCACGTAGGCTGTCTTTAAATGATACTCTGGGGGGAGGATCATTTATGTCTTTGAAGACTGGGGATTCTCAAATAATCACCTGCTTCATTTTCATTGTTGTTGTTTTGGTTGGTTTTGTTTGTTCCTCGAGACAGTTTCTCGGTGTAGCCCTGGCTGTCCTGGAATTCTGCTCTGTAGACCAGGCTGGCCTTGAGCTCAGGAACCCGCCTGCCTCTGCCTCCCAAGTGCTGAGATTAAAGGGGTGCTCCGCCACCTCCAGGCTCACCTGATTCGTTTTACTGACTGAAAGCTGAAGCTCAATGGGGTTAAATGACGCTTATGCCTGTCCACTGTAGAGTAAGTATTCACTGGACTCAGGCATTCGGGGAAGGCCTGGCTGCAGATTCTTTTTTCAGAAAAGATGCAGGAGGACTAACATCTGGAATAAGATGTCTGGAGCTCTGTTTTATCTGCAGTGTCCAGATTAGTTCTTTTCATAGCCATCAGCGTATCGGGTTCAACCTTTGGCCTCTCTCCCTTACGAACGCTAACTGTAAAGGCTTTGGGTGTGCCCCAGATTTGCTCCACTTCTTTCTGTACCACTTTGTCTCCTCAGCAGGACAAGCGCTTGCTAGTTATCTAGTGAAACGCTCTGTGTGTGGCAGGGGTGGGAAGAGCAGGTGGGCGGGCGGGCGGGTGACTGTGTAAGGGATTTTAGTCTTCAAACAACTCTACTCATTGCATTTTTACTTTGCATTTTTCCCCTCTCTGTATGACGAGTACCTGATTAGTCCTAGCCTGGTGATCTGAGTTCGAGGACTCCCCAGGACCTACCTGGTGGAAGGGGAAAACCATCCTCACCTACAAGTTGTCCTCTGACCTCTACACAGGTGCTACACACAGAGAGACACATGCATACTCACTCACATGCAATAATACACAAATGTAATGTTTGGAAATTAATGGGGGCTGGAGAGACGGCTCAGTGGCTAAGAGAAGGTACGGTTCTTGCAGAAGGGCTGAGTTTGGTTCCCACAGGGGGTGGCTCACTCACCAGCTCCCGCCCCAGGGACTCTCATACCCCGTTTTGTTCTTTATGGACACAGAATACGTGTGCATACCCACAAAGGCAGGTGAATACATACGTACACATAAACTGAAGACCAAAAGAGAAACCGGAAGTGAATGAAAACACACTGAATAGCACCAGAAGATTCTGATGTCTCATCATAGTGAAGAAAGGACTTAGCCTATTCGGGCCTCAGCCTCCCTACTGATAGAACAATAGGCTTAGCCCAGAAAATCTTCTTGTTTGTTTTTTGAGACAGGGTCTCAGTGTGAAGCCCTGGTTGGCCTGGAACTTGCTTTGTAGGTCAGGCTGGCCTTGAACTCACATAGATCTGTCTGTTTCTGGCTCTGGAGTGCTAGGATTAAAGAGAAAGGCGTGGGCCAGCAAACCAAAGGATGTTAAAGGTTCCTGCTAGTACCAGATTGTCATGTCTCTAATACTCAGCTGAGAACTACAGGAATCGTATCTAATTCCAATTCTGATAACACATGGAAACTAATTTCTCCAGGAATAGCAAAATACCAGTCTCCCCACTTGAGCGTGGACTGAACATCTCTAACCTGGCATGTCTAAAACAGGGTTCCTAGTCTATCCCACTAACCAAGAATTAGCTTTCGCTTAGTTTTCCCATCTTACTGGGATGGCTTCATCACCCACCCACATGCTTAAGGCCAACATCTAAGGACTATTAGCTTTTCCTCTCTCTCCTTAGGACCAACCCGCTCTCAGTAAGTCCTATTAGTTGTACCAACAAAGCTACCTTCAGTCTTGTTCTTCCCGGCCACCTCACAGCCATCACCCTTATCTACACCCTCACAACCCTCTTCTGGGCCACAGTTAACGGTTACCCAGTCTCTCAGCTTCCAGTCCTGTTCTTCTGCAAACCGTCTGCCGTATGACAACAATGTGCCTTTCCTGCTTGAAACCTTTCTAGTGGCTTTGGACTACACTTGGAATAAATCTGAAGTCCTTGTTCTGACTTACGAATACCCTAAGCCAACAGTTCTTAACCTGTGGGCTGCGACACATCTGGGGATTGCACATCAGATCCCCTGCATATCAGATATTTACATCATGATTCATAGCAGGAGCAAAATTATAGTTATGATGTAGCAATTGATTTTATGGTTGGGGTCACCACAACATGAGAAAATGTATTAAAAGGTATTAAAGCGTATTAAACCTTCCTAAAGCATCAGGAAGGTTGAAAACCGCTGTGTTAAGGTATCTAACCCCTGCCTCTGTCTACAGTTTTACTTCTTTCACTAACTCTGTCCTTCCTTGTTTGGACTTCTCAACCCATGCCTCTCTTGGACCTATGTAACACTTCTCTATTCTGTTTCAACTGCTTTCTCATAATCACATTCCAGTTCTTTCTTATCATTCTTCCATCACTACAGGAGTCACCTTCCATCCATCCTTTTTGGGGTTGGTCTCCTGCTATGTATTCAAATACTGGCCCCAAGATCTGGTTGCTACCTAGCACATTCTCCCGTACACTAAGTGATATTGTGTAAACCTTGCTCTACAACTTAAAGTTGGGTGGTTAAGTAAAAACAGCTAGAAGCCTGTAACTGGACAGAAGAGAAGTAGGCAGAGCCTAGGTTCCCAGGCATGGGATCAGATGGAGACCACCAGGCTTGAGAGAAGCAAGAGAGGGAGTGGACAGGAGGAAGTTGTCATGGTGCAGTATGGAGCAGGAGCACATGGCTATGAGGTCTGGCCTGATGGAACAGAAACAGCCCAGGCAGAAATAATTATGGCAAGTAAGTTGGGGTTTGTAACTCGGAAATATAAAAATAGCTTAGAGGGTTGATACCTGCCCGGGTATTGTGCCTTAAAGCATTTATAAATCTAAAAAGTCTTTGTCTCGATTATTTGGGAACTAACTGGGGTAGAGAAGCTCTCTGGACTCTAATATCCTTTCCACAACACCACTGAACGTGAAGTAGTATCCATTACTCCTTATGAAGTCGTAGACATGCAGGGTCCATTGGGACAGAGCAAACACCCCTGGCACAGAACAGTGCTGGCATGGGGAAGCATGCCTAACTCTTGTGCTGTGTAGAACGGATGAAGAGAAACACATCAGCCTAAAGTATCCCAGCCCCTCTTCCCTAGGCCATGTGCCTTAGCTCTGCTCTATGCTAACTAGTTTAAAGTTTTCACACGTGGATTTGTACAGAGTTCCTTAAGGCCGTGGAGGGCAGGAATGGCTTCTTAGAATTGCTCTGAATATGTGTTGTGTATGCATGTGCACCTAGTACAAAGCTGAACATACATATTCACTGGCCAAGCAGAATCTAAATTACATCTGTTCATAACACCTACTGTTTTGAAGTTGAGCCAGAAGGGCTGGGAATGCATGACAGTGGAAGAGCACTTGCCTAGCATTTGCCAAAGGCCTGGGTTCCGTCGTCAGCTTGGCAAGGGAACAACAAACTTCTTTTTCTTTCTTTCTTTTTCTTTCTTCCTTTCTCTCTTTCTTCATTATTACAAATTTTTTTACATCTCTAGAATCTTTTTTTTTTAACAATAACAAAAAGTTTTTCACACAGTTGAGAACTGTTCAGAACCAGAGACTAAAAACAACCAGATAGCTACATGAGCATTTCATAAAGGGTAAGTTATACTACATGGTTGCATACATTCTTTTTTTTTTTTTTTTCTGTGACAGGGTTTTACTATGTAGCCCTAGATGACCTGGAACTTGCTTTGTGGTCTAGGCTCGCCTCAAACACAGAGAGATCCTCCTGTCTCTTTCTCCTAAGTGCTGCTGTTAAAAGTGTGTACCACCACACCCAGCTAACATACACGATTTTTCTTTTATTTTTTTAAAAATAATTTATCTATTCAGTTCATATCCTGTTTGTACTTCCTCCTTCCTCTTCTCCCAGCCCCATCCCCTCCTCCTTCTCCCCTTTTCCTCAGAAAAGAGGAGCCCCCCTACCCACCCACCCCAGCTCATCTAGTTGGATGAGGACTGAGTTTGTCCTCTTCCCCTGTGGCCTGGTAACGCAGTCCCGTCGGCGGGCAGTGATCAAAAAGCAGGAAACAGAGTCCATGTCAGAGACAGCCCCTGCTCCCCTTAGTGGGCCCACGTGAATCCTGAGCTGCCTATCAGCTACATATATGTAGAGGACCTAAGTCCAGTCAATGCATGGTCCTTGGCTTATGGTGCTTCAGACTCCATAAGTCCCTCTGGGCCCTGGTGAGTTGGCTCTGTTGGTCTACTTATGGAGCTCCTGTTACCTTTTATCTTTCCCCCCACTTTTCCACTAGACCCCCTGTGCTTAGACCACCCAATGTTTGGCTGTGAGTCTAAGCATCTGTTTTGAACTGTTGCTGGGTGGAGTCTTTCAGAAAACAACTCTGATAGCCTCCTGTTTGCAAGCATAGCAAAATACCATTAATAATGTCAGGGGTTGGCTCTCTACCATGGGGTGGGTCTTGGGTTGGGCCAGGCATGGATTGGATATTCCCTCAATCTCTGTTCTATCTGTTCTATCTTTGTCCCTGCAGGTCTTGTAGGCTGGGTAAATTTTGGGAAGAAATTTCTGTGGGTGGGTTGGTGTTCTCCTCCCTCTAACTAGTCTTGTCTAGTTAGACGGTGTCCTCTTCAGTCTCCATGGCCCCTGCTACTAGAAGTCTCAGCCAGAGTCCCCCTCATATCCTCCCAGAGGCCTATTCTGACTTGTTTTTAACTGAAATAGAATTACATCACTCCCCGTTCCCTGCCCTTCCCCCCAGTAACCATCCTTCAAAACCTTCCCATGCCCTCTCCACTCTCAAACTGATAGCTTCTTTTTCTTTGCTTCTATGTTAGTGGAGAAAAACTACATGTGATTATGTTTTGTTATATAGACATGTATATATATATATATATATATGTACGCACAAATATATAGCTATATAGATATATTTTCTGCTGAGTCTGGTTTTTGTTGTTGTGTGTATATGGTGTCAAGGCTGACCATTCTGCACTGGACAGCTAATTACGGGACTCAGACCTGGGAGAAGCTAACTCTCCCTCTCCCAGCAGTCAGCAGTTGCCTGTGGTTCTTTGTCTAGGGCTGGGACCCTATGAAATAGTCCCACGTCCACATTAACATAACCGTTGATAATGCCATTTTCTTGGTCTTGTTTATGCAGCCATTTTGAGGAGAGACTGCCTGGTACTCTGGCACTGATAATCTTTCTACTCACTCTTCAGAGATGTTCTCTGAGCCAAGGATGCAGGGGCTGAATCCTTGCAGGAGGGTATGTAACTGTATCCATTGGGCTGGGCTGCCCACAATCCATCAGGCTCTGTACTGTGTCCCGTTGTGGTTTCCTTTGATGGTCTCCATTTGCTGTAAAGAGAAACTTCTTTGATGAGGGGTGGTAGCTACACTTATCTATGCGTATAAGGATAAGACTTAGAATGTAGTAAGGAATTATGCTGGCCTAGCAAAATGGCAGAAGTAGATTCTTTTCCTATGGTCCATGATCTAATTAGTCCCAGGAAGCTGACTACATTTCCAGTACCAGTCTTGATTTCCCTCCTGCTGAATGAACAAGAAACTTCGTGAAGTTAAACCTGGTTGGAGGAAACAACTCCGGAGTCCCTAAGGACTTCTGAACCCGAGAGCCAAGGAGCCCACAGTTTGCATCTTCCTGACGGCCCTGCAGCTAACGTGAAAGCCAGGCAAGCAGTTGGTCTCCTCCTTCATTCTTCACCTCACTCTGTTCCGCATTCTCCCTTTTATCTAGAAAATTCAAATTTACATTTTAGAAGGTCATCTCCCCTCCCTCCCCCCCCACCCCGTCCTTGAGGCCTAGTGGAGAAAAACTGCCTTTTCTTTTCCATTCCGGAGCAGTGACAACAACTAGGTTCAATCCTAATCACCCCGAGACAATCTCGGTAAGTAAGATGCGCACCGCTGCTGGCTGACAGGCTTTTACAATCTAGTTTCATTATTCAGCTCCTACGGAAATGCTAATCCCCGACAAGGGGAGGAGGAGAATCTCCCCTGGTTTCTTCAGCACAAACAGTTTACTGGAAACCGGAAGTACAAGCCAAACAGCTGTCAACTGCCGAGGCACAGGAGGAAAGGAAGTAATGAAGGGACAAGGGGTGGGGGGTGACTTCTGGAATGTGAGATGAATGGACAGGGGAGAGTAGGTGGGCACACCTTCACAACCCATGAGCCATGGAGCAATAGTGCTGAGCCTCCAGGGAGAGGTGAGTCTGGACTTTCTAGGTAACATGTCCTAAGGTGATAGACTGGTCATCTTTTATTTATTTATTTATTTATTTTACATGTACAAGTGTTCTATCTGTAGGTCACTTGCAAGCCAGAAGAGGTCATCAGATCTCATTATAGATGGTTGTGAGCCACCATGTGGGTGCTGGGAATTGAACTCGGAACCTCTGGAAGAGCAGACAGTGCTCTTAACCGCTGAGCTGCTCCAGTCCTAGATTAGTAATCCTAGAACCCAACCATCTAAGCACTCTATGACATGCTATAGCCCATCTGACCTCCTGAGCTGGCTCAGTGGTTAAGTAGTACCACACAAGCATGACGACCAGAGTTGGAATTCCCAGAACCTCATTAAACAGTGTAAATGCCCACTGGGTATGGTGCCTGCCTATTACTCCAGCCTCAGAAGGCAGAGACAGGATCCACAGAGCCAAGTCTAGCCAAACTGCTGAGCTTTGGGTTTGCTTTAGAGACCCCTGCCTCAATGAATAAGGTCGAGGAAATGACGAGCCGTGGTTCCGGATATCCGTCAACCCTGAGCTTCCACATGCTCTTACATGTGTCTACACACATACATCTACCCCATACCCTCTCATACACACACATGAATGAAAACAAAAAAAGAAAAACAAATATATAAGGCCTAGTATAGGGTTTTTCGTTCATCTCGAGGATTCTAAGGACCGGGTCAATGGATCAGTCGGTAAAATGTCCATAAAATGCTCATGTAAGAAAAAACTGGGTGTGGCAGTGCAAGGCCGTCACCCCATCCCTGGCAGCATAGACACTGGCGGATCCTTGGCACCCATCAGCCGCTAGCCGAGAAGAATTCAGGATCTCTAGGTTCTGTAAGAGATCCTGTCTCAAAAACATAAGGTGGGAAGCGATTGAGGGAGACTCTCAACATCTACCTCCGACCTTTACACGCACACTGGCCCACATATGTGTCCACACACCACACACACACACGTGCAAACACAACCACACATGCTCATAAATAAAAACAAAATGATACGACACTGTCTGGAGTCTTAGCTTACATCAATGGGAGAGACCAAACGGTGGTTCTAAAGGTTTCAATGTCCGCTAAAATTCCCATGCAAAGGAAACACAGAGTTCCAATCCCATTTCCTCCCTTTGCTTAGCAGATATTATGCTGAGGCATACGGGGGCACTCAAACCTTCCGTTTTAGAAAGTGGGGGGCAGGACACGTGACTGCGAGGAGGAGGCCATTTGCAGAATGGTGATAGCGAGGGGCTATGGTTGCCTTTCCCACCTTGCACTTTAGCCTCGATACAGGGTAGGGCTTACTCTTGGAATCCTTAGGAAGACCACAGGGTTTGTTGCTCAAGTTTGCGCACAGCCCTCTCTGCTCTAGGCCAGCATCCCTTTTCCTGCTAGCCGTGCTTCGTCATCAAAATGAGTCCTTCCTGAGCGGTGGTGTGCTCACCTCTTCGCCCCAAGTGTCTGACAACTGGATCCCTATGGTTACTGGGCGAGGGTTTTCTCCTCAGCTCTCAAAATTAGCCTCCAGACAGGAGAGGACCTAAAGTGGAAACAGAGGTGGGGGTGCGGTGGGGCGGGGGTAGGGTGGAGTAGGGCGGGGCACTCATCTCAGCCAACAGGCTTGGCCAGCCTTCCCCCCAACCCACAGGCTCTCTGAATAATGGGGTGCAGAGGAATTCAAAATAATTAGCAGGCAGCCTTTCTTTGGGGACCTCTGCTCCAATTCTCTTAAATCCAACCTGCTTTCATTTGAGAGCACCGGCATTTGCTCCTGGGCTCATGTTCATGGTGGCTAACATGAGTATAATTGAAAGGATTACTGATATCTTCACCTCTTTGTTTTGTAAAAAAAAAAAAAAAAAAAAAAAGATTCCATTTCCGAGTTTAACTTGCTGGGAAAATATGAAAAACCTCTATTCCAGGGTTTTGTGTTTTTTTCTTTTCTTTTCTTCTTCTTGAAGGTTCGTGTTTTCTCAATCTTTGAAGGAATCTTTGAAGGAAGAGCGCTTTGCTCTTTGAAACAAGATGATCCGTCCGTTTCACATTGAAAGTTTCTCATTGTGAAGTTCAGTGTCAATGGTTGAATTATAAGGGCTTGCCACAATGGGATGGGATTTCTACATGACAGAGAGAGGAGGCTGAATACAGCTGAACTGAATCCTGAGTTGTTTCTTCTCTATGAAAACACGGAGCTAATGGCAGTTCCTCTGTAACTACAGAGGTCTTTCCTTTTTCTTCAGGGTGGTTGTCAGTGTTGTTTCTTTCTTCGGCCAAATAACCCCTGCACGGCTTCTTTAGTGCCATAGAGAGGGCCACAAATATCTATACAGAGAGCATGCCCACTTTATCCATGCAGGAAGGGATGAACTTCTGCTCTTGTCTCAGAGCGATTGCTCAGTGGTCAAGGTGAGTTAGTTAAAGCTCATTTTGTGGTCATGGACAGGCCCATGCTGCCCGTGTGTTCCGAAGAAGCAGGATGTGTGGTCCCGGTGCTGCCTCTGGAATAACATTAGCTTGCTGGGGTGTAACTGGTCTCCAAGATGGAGCAGATGGGACCGGACTTTTGCACTTGACAAGAGAGGTTCTGCTGTGGACACCAATAGTGCTCCTATCCAACAGCTGTCACACTTCAGGTTGCTCATTTGAGCATCATATTAGTGCCTTGTCTCGTAACTTTGACCAAATACCTGAGGAAGCGTCATAAGGAAGGAAGGGGTTGGATACACTTCACAATGGCAGAGTTGGCAGCTCCTGTCCCTGACAGTGGAAGGCCGCTTGCACTTGAGAGGACCAGGAAGGGGAGAAGGAGGAAGGCTGGCTTTCTCTTTTCCCCTCCTTATTCAGGCTGGGACGACGGCCCGTGGGATGGTGCCACGTTTGGGGCAGGCTTCCCCCAGCAGTTAACCCTCTCTGGAAATGCCCTCATGGGTCTTTACTAACATCCTAGGTCTCTCTTCACACTTTATAACCCAAAGGCTGAGAACTGATGGGTTTCTTACCCAATCAAATTGATAATCCAAAGAACCACCCAAGCTAATCATGTAGTTACATGATTATAATCCTAGTATTTGGGGGTGGAGGAAGAAGGGTCAGAAGCTCAAGGTTATCCTTGGCCAATAGGGACTTTGAGGCCAGCCTGGCTACATGAAATGGTCAGAAATGACCACCACAAATACTATCCCACCCCTTTCACATCACTAGCTTCCGGGGGTGGGAGGGGAGGCTGGGTTTTGCATTTCCCCCAACATTGAGAGGAGAGAAGATAGCCTGTGGCATTTGAGCTTTTAGGGGGAAGTCAATTTGCCTCCTGATATTGGGGATTCCCCAAGCACAGGAAAAGGGCACATCCTGGGTACCCCCAAAAGTGACAGATATCACACGGGAGGGGAGGGACTATATCGTCACCTTCTGGAGAAGCCAGACTCAATGCAATACCCTGTGGGCCACAGGTACCAACCTTTGGTCATGGATGCCCTGCTGACATGCCGTGGGGTATCTCCAGGTATTTGGATGGATTGGCGAGCCGAGCAACTTTTAACTCAGTGTTTACTCTCCTGAGCTCACTGTGGCATGGCTATATTATATTCACACCCTGATGTGACTGATGACGGGTTCTCTACGATCTGAGCAGCCATCAGATGCAGAGCTGTTTCTGAAGCCCACACGAAGTCCCTAATTTGCATGCTCTAAAAGAAACAAGGAAACAATGTATTTAAACTCTGCATTCTCCTCTAGGCCAGAGAAAAGGCACCCTTGGCATTTCACTGTGAGTTTTGCGAAGTCTGCCCTCAGAGCGGCAAGCTGTATAGTCTATAGCACTATTTGGCTGGACTGACTCTTCCTAGTTGCTTCTCGACAAGAAGGAAAGGCTTGAAATGGTGTGGCTAGCAAACCACCCATTTTCTGTGGAGTAAGGAAAATACCAGGGGCCTAAATAGTAAGGTTATCAAATATCTTACATACAAACAGCTACCTTAAAGGACTGCCACACAAGCAATGGTTTTCTCCGGATGCTAATGTTTGCTATTTTAACGTACAATATGGCACTTTGCAGACACAGGAAACTCAATGAATTTTCCTTGATGGTGAGAACAGCTGGAGGCAACATAAATTGTCTCTTATTTTGGTAACAAAAGGCTTGGCATTTATTATTTTTCTTGGAAGCCATGGAGGTATTCTAAAATAGTACCCTAAAAATGTGGGTATCATTACCAATTTTGATGCGCTCACAATAAGATTATTATTATCCACCAAAACACAGTCCCTGTATTCCACTCACCCAGCCTTCCTGTAATGTTAGTGGCTCAAATGGCCATAAATTAACCGAAACTAAGGATTAAAGGTTGGCACAAAACGTTAACTAAACTGCAGACCTCATTTAGATTTCCTGCCATTTTTATCTCAATGAGAGACACCAACATCAGTTTCAACTACAGGGTCTAACACTTTGGTAGCAAAACTACATGAACTCAGACTAACTGGGATTAGATACAAGATGGCTCAGGAGGGCCGCGATATCTAGCATTTCCTGTGCCAAATACAGGGTCAATGCTTAGCATGTTATGCTCTGATTTCATCCCTCCCAGAAATCAAGGGGTTGGCGAGGCACTGAATGTATCCGGCGTCCTGCTTCCAAAGGTCATGTGGCTCAGCTATGACAGGTGACTTTGATGGGGTGGATGATTATTCTGAGCCAATAACGAATACGGGGTCTTTTGTGGCATATAGAGGGGGTTTCAACTCTGCAGGGAACCCAGAAGCTCCCACCTTCCACCTGGGTGAGGGCGGGGCTGGCCTGCTCTCCAGCCAGAGCACCGAGGAGCTTTGCAAGCATCCCTACTGCCTTTGGCTTTCCTTTCTTGAGTGTTTTAAGGCTTAATTAATGTGTGTAAAGTGATCTGAAACATGGGAATGAAAAGAGCCAGGGACCTGCAGAGTGCCGATGGTTACCTGAGGCCAGACAGCTGTAAAAGGGAGCTGGAGGGGGCCCGGGAGAGGCTGGGAAAGGGTTCTGCTTCGCAGCCAGCTGGCTGGCCCCACGCCAAGTTGGACTGTTTTTGGCAGAGTTCGGCCCCATGCCTTCCTCTCAAGGCTGACAAGGCAGCTCTACTCAAGAGAAATAATTCTTCAGGGCCTTGAACTGGAGCTGAAGAACCAGTGTGAAGGTGCAAACTATGGCCATTTTCCTGAGTCAACACCACAGCGGAGGTAAGACTTCACTTATCCACCCCTCCTGTCAAAGCAAGACAACTGCAAATTCCTACATTTGGGGGCCATGAAGGGATGCACATAGAAGCTTCAAAGAAATGAATGAGTCACAGCTTTCCTCTTGACAGGAGGCAGAGTGGTAGTCCCATCACTCGTAGGAGGCAGTGAATCTCTTTAAAAATGGTGGGTGGAAATACTGAGGTCCAGGGCCCACGCTATTGTCCTATCTCCTAAGTGTGCTAGTGAAAGGGTGACGCTATCTGTTTCACGGGGGGGGGGCGGAGGGGAGCGGGGGGGGGGGTCGAAGCTTGTGACTCCACAGGGTGATGTCAAGCGGCACCTTATTGCAACTGGAAGCATGCATTATAAGCGGATTCCTACCAAAATCTACAAAGTTTGAGAGCGTCCAGACAGGGCCCCCGCAAATGCCTGTGTACGTAAATGGTGGCTATATACACAGAGGAACCCAAACTGTTTGTGAGGATGGAGCTAGCAAAAAAGGGTTGTTTGGGTAATTCAAAGTTTATATTGGGTCTCTGTCATGTTTCAGTGTCCTGCTTGGGCTAATAGCTGGGTTGCTCTCTACTTCCACAACCCACAATCTGAGGACGTGTCTGCTGGCAGCACCCTACAGTTTGGTCATGAGTGTAGGAGGAGACTTGCTTTCTAGGGGGCTCTGATAGCCTCCCGGTGGGACTCACTCCAAGATGGTGGCGAACCATAAATCGCCTATTCTCTCAACACAAGGAGGGCCCACTAAGTAGGTTGAGACACCCCCAAAAGGAGGGCCTGTTTACAGCTTCTCTGCCTGAGCAGGTTAAGTGGCCAAGAGACACTGCCATGCCTGTACCACCACAGTAACTCAGGCTGATCTCTGTACACCTCACCCCTGACCAGCTCCTACTGTCTGGTGCCTGTGGTGGGGACAAGATCACCTGTCGCTCATGAGCTACCAGAGGGTCCTCTAAAGCCAAAAATAATGAATTTTTTCATATCCACCTGTAAACCAGTATCATGGAAAGCTCCAAAAACATACCCCACCTTTTGTCCTGTAAATGGCAACAGATCTAAACCATCCCCATCAGGGTCCCAGAATGAACCCAGTGTCCTTTGCAACATTGTGACATGCGATTTCAGTGTCAGCTGTCCTGAGCTACTGAGGACAGCTGTAGCTTCATTCCCACTCAGATCCCTCTCTGGGTGTGTTTGTGAGGTTGCTTTGGATGACATTAACCTGGAATTGTTAGACTGAGTAAAGCTGATAACCCTTTGTAATGTGGGTGCACCTCATCTAACCAGCCAAAGGCCTGGCAAGAACAGGCAGCCCTTCTCCTGAGAAAGGGCCATGCCTCTCAGTCTGGGTCCCTGGAGCTGTGACATCCCTGTTTGCTGCCTCTGGGTCTTGAGCCTGCTAACAGTCACACTAGAACTATACCGTTAGCTCTGCTGGGTCTGCAGCTCATTGCTGCAAGGCTTAGGATACAGCAGCCACCCTGGCTGCGTAACCAAATTCTGTCTTGTTTTGAGGCAGAGCCTCACCATGCAGATGTGGCTGTCCTTGAATTTACAGCGGTCCGACTGTCTCTGCCTCTCAGAGCTGGAATTAACGGTGTAGCACCACACCCATCCGGCATAACTAAATTCCTACAATAACCTTCCCTCCCTCTCTCCTTCCCACTTCTTCTCACTCCTTCCATTCTATAGGGTCGATTCCTCTGGAGAACCCTGAACTAATACAAATACTTTGTTATTTCTTTGCTTTATTCATTCATTTAACTTTTATTTTTCTTTCTGAGACAGGGTCTCTGGCTAGGTAGCCTAGAGTGACCTGGGATTTCTGATCTTCCAGGTTCCGCTTCCTGAGTGCTAGGCTCACAGTTGTGTGCTTCCAAACCCATTACATGTGATGCTGGGAACCTAATTTGGGGTTTTCTGAATGCTAGGCAAGTACTCTACTTACTGTTATATTCCCTACACCTCCTTCATTCACTTAAGAAATATCGAGCACTTACTGTGTATCAGACACTTTTGTTTTGTTTTTGTTTCAACACAGGCTCTCAGGCTGTAGCCCAGTCTGGCCTCAAACTCTCAGCAATCCAGCCGCCTCGATCTTCCATGTGCTGGGATTAAAGGCATTAGCCACCATCGCCAGTTGAAGACACTTTTGTGTTCTAGACAAATCTCAGTTGGAAAAAAAAAAAAAGTAAAGATTCCTGGCATTCAGAGACTGTGGATTATAAAATTCATAGCCCCAAATGTTAGAAAGTTGTCAGTGCAGAGAGAGAGAGAGAGAGAGAGAGAGAAAGAGAGAAAGAGAGACGGAGAGAGAGACAGTGGGGTCAGGGCAAGCAAGAGGCCCTGAGAAAGGGACACCAGTCAAGGGCTTACAGGACATAAAGGGGTTGGTCGTGTGGGAACCACAATCACCCTCAAAGCTCAGGGGACCTGGGCTCAGGATTTACTGCAGTTCCTCATGTGACAGTGTCTCACATAGACCCAGCCTCACTTTTTTGAACTTGTGATGCTCCCTCTGGTAGACTTTCCTCTCTCTGTTCTCTGCATCGTGGTGAAGTTAGTTACTCAGGGATTAATACTGGCAGAAAGCTAATGACATCCCCAGGCCGAACAGTTCACAGGAGTGTATCTACTGGCCCCGGGGCCTGAGGTCACCTCATAGAAGATTCGGTGAGGTGCAACCCAGCAAATGATGCCACCAGGCAGAGGGAGGGGATGACATTCTCCGTCTTTCTCTTCCTGCTGTTCTTCATTTTCCCTTGTCTCCTTTCTTGGCTGTATCTAGCCAGCAGCCAACTGACCCAGGACTCTTTGACACCTAGATTGGCAAAGGCAGCTTCAGCAACTGGGACAGGAATACGTTTGAGAATGGCTCCGAAGATAAAGGTTCCCAGGCAGGAGCAGTTGGCACTCAGCATAGGGCACCAAGGACAGAATTTCACTGCAGTGCTGTGTCCACTACAGTTGTTTGCTTTAAGGACATTTGTGCCAGTTAGTTTTTTGCCAACTTGACACAAACTAGAGTCATTTGGGAAGAGGGACCCTCAGTTGAAGAATTGCCTCCATTAGCCTTGTCCGTGGGTATATCTGTAGGCATTTTTTTTTTCATCTGATTGATGTGGGAGGCCCCACAATGCCCATTGTGAGCAATGCCATCCCTGAACAGGTAGGTCTGGCTGTATACACATAAAGTAGCTGAGCAATCCAGGGGAAAAGCAAACCAATAAGTAGTATTCCTCTGTGGCCTCAGCTTCAGCTCCTGCCTCCAGGTTCCTGCCCGACTTCTCTCCATGATGGACTATCAACTGGGAATTGTAAGATGAAATAAACTCTTTCTTCTGCAAACTGCCTTTGGCCAGTGTTTTATCACAGCCACAGAGAGGCGAACTAGGACAACAGCATGTTCATTGCCACAGCCTAGAGTAATACCTGGCTTAATGCTTGATCCAGTCATAACTGGATGAATGAGTGCTTTTGAGAATGAATGAGTACTTGGCAGTTTCTCACCACTGACACCTCTTCTAGTGTGCTCCGGCCTTAGAAACGGGGTTGCTTGTGGCATCTCACTGTGTCCTTTTGGTTATTTAAGGCTACATGGACGGTATAATTGTGAAGTCATCAGTGTTTTCGAGACCAGATAAATGCATCAGGTGAATTTTACCCAAATGCTTCCAAGCGGTTCACCAGGAAGGTGCATGTACCTCCCAGACTAGCCCCACTTCTTCACTTCTGGAAGTTTCTGTCTGTTAGGTTCAATGTCACTCAGGCCTTCAGCCTGGCTAGCAACAGGTTGGGACACATCATGAGAAGTGACATTTCGTTTTGGCAGAGAGGAGGAGGAAGTGGAAGGCCACAAACAGATCTGGCTGCTGACTTTCCCACGGGTGCAGGAGGGCTGAGAAGTGATGCCAGCAAGGCCCATCAGACGCCAGGTGCAGCCAGGTCTGCTGGGGGATGTTCTGGGTCTCAGTAATGACTCACCTTATATCTAAGACCATTGACTTCGAGGCTTAGAGAGTCCTTCCAGAGGGGACACCAGGAAGAGATCAGTTTCCACTGCAGAAACATGTCCCCTGTGTGTAAAGTTCTGTCCCTGACACAGAAAACAAACAAACAGGACAAAAACAGTGCACATAGCTATGGCTCTGCTCAGCCTGGAGCTGAAAGCCCCGGGAGAGAAACCTGGACAGCCCAGCTCCTACTGGCAAGATTTTTCAACAGAGGATATTTTTTTTTTTTTTTATTCTCAAGCAGCTTTGTGTGGCCGTGCTACTGTAGGCTGGGACTCCGCTAGAGGTGGGAAAGGGAGATGCTGGAAACCTACCTGCCTTCCCACAGTGCTTGCAGAGAAGTAGTCAAGGGGGTGGGTAGATGGTAAGCTGCTTTGAAGACCAGGGCTTGCTGCAAGTGTGGGAGACCCAAGGCCGGGATTCCAGCTGCCCTGCTCACCAGCCCGGTGGCTTTGGACCAGTCCTTTGGGGGGCTGGGGGGAAACCTCCATGCTCTCCTTTGAAAGCTGGTTATTATGTCTGTTTTTCTCTTGGAGTCGTGGTAAAGATCACAGCAGAAGCACTCTGAAGATGGACGGGAAGTACCCTGTTATAAACGCTAGGCCTGAGAAGAGGTGCCGTGATGTTTAATTAATAATGTTTACAAATCTTCCGTCACATTTAGGTAGCCATCATTGGAAGGGTGAGGGCAAACGACACTTTTCGAAGGGACGTTTTCTGCTCTGAAAATAGAAGTCAGAAGCCACGGTTTTGATTTTCCTTTCGGTGTACGCCGCGGCGCAGTTGCTATTAGCAGTCTGGCTGAAGCATGACCTTCTAACTTGGTGGTGTGAGAAGACTGAAGGAACACATTCAGTTGCCGAGCCTTTCAAACAGTTTTCCCTCAACTAAAGCACCGTTTCATCATGAATGCCGGGCTCATGGAATTGTCTTCTTAAAGAAGCACTTGTAAGATTTAAGTTACCTTCCCAAGTGGGCAGCAGTAAACGCAGAGCGCCCGGAGGGGGGTAGCTGTGGGGGCGGGGCGGGGCGGGGCTAGGAATCGTGGTCTGGCGAACTCCCAGCAAGGTAGCAGCTTTCCCCTGTTGAGGAAGAAACCTGGAATGTTTTCATCCTCCTGATGGCACATGAGTTGATCTGTGGCTCAATGGAAGATCATAATTTACTTTTGGTTTATGGGATTTGTGAATTTTCGCATTTGTTTTAATTTGTAATTAAGTTTTCTCTACGAGGCACACCATATGCCATCATTAATTCTCTCTAGTTGATTTCTTAGGAGATACATGAGTGCATATTTTGATGTAATTTTGGAGGTCTTTTGAAAATCAGATGACTACGTGGTGAGCCATATGGGGCTTTGTTATTTAAAAACACAAATTATAAAGCTAGAGAAAGAAACATGAAAATAAAAAACTGTTACCGGGGGGAAAGATTGGGGAAAACTGGTTTCAAACTGTCCACTTTTCTCCCCCTGATGTTCTGAAATCTCTGAGGATCCCGCGATGTCTCTTACCTTCTGGGAGCGCACTCTCTACCACAGGTGCACGGAGCAAACCTCCGGGCCACGCCTGTGCTCTCCGCCCGGGCTGCAGATCCTAGCATCTGTCTTCTGGGAGTCCGGCGGGAGCCGGTGTCTGCCTCCGCACACCCAGGCGTTGGCACTCAGCTTCCTCCTTCTCCGCACCCACGGCGGCTCGGCTTTCCCGCCCGTGCTTTCCCGGGGCTGCCCCGGTCCCCGGCCCCGGCCGCCCCGCGGTACGTGCAGGCTGCAGAGCGGGCCGCGGCCCCGGCGGCGAGCGCTAGGACCCAGCAGGACTCCGGGCCCGGGTGGGAGCCGAGCCGCCGACCCCGGGCGGGCGCCGGGCGCTGGAGCCGGGTGTTCCGGCCGCGGTCGGTGCAGCTCGGCAGCTCCGGCGCGACCCGGCGGCGGGGGCCCCCGCGAGTCCAGCGCCGCCGCAGCCCCCCGATGCGGCCGCGAGAAGCAGCGGGGGGGCAGGCGATCGAAGGTAAGGAAAAATGCGGCTCGCTGGCCGCCTGGCGAGCCTCTGCCCGGGTTAGCATTGTCACCCTGAGCCTCGCTCTGCCCGGCGCTGCCCAGCCGGGGGGCACCCTCGGCTTCTGATCGTAAGGGGTCCGCCCCCATCTGTGCACCTAGTTTGGGACTGATTTATAGCGTGCAGCCCAGAATGGGAAGGATCCAGGGATGGCGAGTTGCTTATTTTCATTAGTTTTTGTCTCAAAAGTAAGTTCATTAAAAAAAAAAAAAGCCAGCAAGAAAGAAAGAAAGAAAGAAAAGTTTGATTTTTTTCCCCCTGGAATTTGTAGATAGCTGGTCTTGCAATTTTATTTTATTTTTTAAAAAATCGTAGACAATGGGTATTTATAAAAATTACCGAATAATTGATGTGATTCTGTTAATGACTAAGGAGGGAGGCGGCTTTGGAGGGGGTCTCCAGGCATGACTTGTATTTTCAAGGAACCAACGTGCTAAATGTGGAGTCTGGCTGGGGCAGAGTTACAGCCTCGCCGTCCGAACTGTTTTGCTATCAATTATAAACGGAGTGCCTATGGGCAGCTCAAGCCTCTCTCTCAAATACCGGAGCTGCAGATCCCGGCGTGACATGGACAAGCCAGAGTGTCCGTTGAAGGGAGCAGGAGTGTTTCTGGTTTTGGAGAAAAACGTTGCTTGGAGGAGAAAAACCCAGTTTCCTAGCCCGGGAGACTATTTTTCATGCTTTGTTTATAGTCTGGGGATGACATTTGGGAAAGGGGAGCGCGGTCTTTCTTGGGAGCGTTTAATCGTGGGGGTTATTAATTTATTTAATTTATTAGTTTCAATTGGTTGGGCTCCGGGAGCCTTCCGTCACCGGGTTGTGCTAGCGTTGGGACACATGATTGCGAAGACGGAACTGCCAGCTCGGAAAGGACTGGACCCGGCTGGTGGAAGCTCCCCCGTGGCGCTGTCGTAGGCTGGGTGCTACTGGCTCATTGAGGGAAAAAGGGAATGGCTTTCCCAGCTGAGGAAGACATCAGTATTTCCCTTTTGTTCCCTGTTTTTTCATTGATCGCCAGCTCTCCCTTAGCCAGGGGGAGCAGCTCTGAGGGCGCAGAGCCCTGAAGACTGCATGAATGTCTGGAGCCCGCTCTAACTCTCACACTGATTGGTCAGTTAGATGGGGACTTATGAAAACAGTCACCCGAAACCATCTTTTAAAACCTTGCTGTATTTTCAGATCTGCCTTCTAGTGCACGGGTTTCTGCGTGGTTGCTTTTTTTGATCTGGGTGCATCTGGCTCGCCCTGGGTGTCTTTATCTTTAATTTTTTGTTGTTGTTTCTATCCATATAAAGTAGGCCATTTTGGTGACAAATTTCTTTGCAGATGTCAGCTTCTAGCTTGCATTGATAGATGTGGGACTTCACAATACCGTCTCGATGATCTCTGTTCGTAAGTTGTAGAATGCAAAGTTGCTCAACTCGGAATTAATTTTTCCTAATTTTTTTTCCATCTGAGCATTTAAATAGCAACAACCAGCAGATGGGTGCTTAACAGTATCATTACTTTGATAATTTAAGTGCCTTGTGAATTAGCATGTTTCTTGAGCTAAATCTAAGTCTTTAGACAGTGAAAGGGAGAACAGGCAATGAGGAGCAAGCAATCACCATCAGCTTGCACACTATGGCAAGAAATCCAGGCGTCTGCTTTGAGCAGAATAAATTCACATCCAGGAAAGGGGATGTTCTTTGCGGCAGAAGCCTGAATTAGAGAGCGTGATGAAACGGGATCACTGTAAGACAGCGTGATGCCTGTGGACATCTTCATTTGAGCCTTAAAGTGCCTCATTAAAGAAGCTGGGTCCCAGAAGTTGTTAACCGTATAAACACTTTTCTGATTGGTTTAAAATTTTAGACACAGGAAGTAGATGGTATCTAGTAACCCAGGAATGAAGACATGGTTGTCATAGAAACTGAGAAGTGTAACCCCACCCCGCCCCCCACCCCACATGCAAACACTATGACCACCACTTAAAATAATAATAATAATAAAACCTGCATGTATCACAGATGCTTGGAGAACATGCTGGCTTCTTTGAGCTTTCCCACAACATCTGTTGAAACCTGAGACCATGCCTGTCAAATCAAGGTCATTTTACAACAACCACCAAAAAATGCAGTCTTCTGGATTTCATAACTGTATTTTATTATTATTATTATTGAAAATAGTTCAGGGAAAAGCCTGAAAGCCAGGGTGAGCATTCATGCTTACTTAGCATTTTTTGCAGCCTCTGAATTGTGGAAGGGGAAGGCTGAAAAGAATGTTTGAGCCTTTAATCGTGGAATTGTGTCTCTGCTCTTGTGTGTGTGTGTGTATTAGAACAAAAGTCTTTTTAGAGACTCAGAGACGAGAATGCTGCCCTTGGAGGAAGGGCCATCTGCGGAAGGTGTAATGGAGTGTTTTCTGGCTTGCAGCGGGTTCCAGGTCGAGCTGAGGCATTTGATCATGAAGGCCTGTGTGGTATTTTGGACGGGTTCACTCAGGCTGCCTGGGCAGAAACACTCTGACTGTTTGGTGCTTGGGGGAGCAAAGGGCAGGGTGTTCTTGGGAGCTGAGCGGGGGGTGGGGGTGGGGGGGGGAAGGAAACACCCCTAAGTTGAATGAGGACTGTTTCCAGACTGCCCAGCTGGTTTAGAAACATTTCCTCTTCTGTGAATGGAAAAGAGTGCTTTTTATTTTGAGGCTCTTTTAGGCGTCCCTGAAGCCACCAGCACCTATGCCAGCTATGTGTTACTCATGGTGAGTGACATATATGTTACTCAAGGAGAGAAGCTTAACCAGCTTCCCCAGTGTTCCCTCTCAATGCTTTTTGCTAAGTGGAGAATACCCAAGCATACCTTTCCTAAATTTTGACTTTGAAGCTCTTTAGTAAAACTTGTTGATATAAGAATCAACTCATTTCCTAGGCTTTGGCCCATCTTGTCAATGGCAATTTTTAAATTGTAAGGTTTTTTTTTTTTAAGAATTATTTTTGCTATTAATTATGTGTATGTGTATGCGTCTGCATGTGGGCCTGGGCATATACCAGAAGTCCTTGGAGCTTGAGTTGTAGACCACCTTGTGTGGGTGCTAGGATCTGAACTCATCTCTCCTGGATGCCCTCCCCCTTTATTTTTTCAAGACAGGGTTTCTCTATGTAGTCCTGGCTCTCCTGGAACTCACTCTGTAGACCAGTGTAGCCTTGAACTCACAGAGAACCGCCTGCCTCTGCCTCCCCCATGCTGGGACTAAAGACGGGTGCCACCACCTCCCAGCTAGACCCCTGAATTTTAAGTTCTTTATATTTAGAGATAACTTCTCTCTATACGTAGTGTATTTAACACTGCACTTTTTTTTTTTAATGATCTTAAAACTCAAATTGCTATTTGGTCTTTCTAAAGGAACCTCACATCCCCCTTGTTTTCCTCAACTGATTGCCTCAAGGAGGCGGAAGAGATGGAAGCTCCTAAATATGTTTTAATGTTTATTTAACATCCTGTATCAATGGTGGAGAAACAGCTTGCAGCCATATAGTGTCTATCATTTGATTTTGGGTTTATTTCACAATCCCACATTACCAAATATTTAGTGCTCTAGGACTTGATAGAAACTTTAGTTTAATGGCATAACTGGTCTCTCAGCAAAGGATTTCCTGTTGAGAACTTTCTTATCTGCAAGAACGGCAAACGGCCATTGGCAGGAAACCTGTCAGTTGCTTGTTTTTACAAACCGAAGGAAATGAATGAGACTTGTTGGTTTCTAGAATTCACCTCAATTCTCTGCAGCCTGCCCCAAAGTTTGCTCAGAACAGTTCAAAGGTGACTCTGGAGTTGTATGGCGAATTCGCTTCCAATCATTGGCGCTTCTGGTTTTCTTTTTTGACTTTAGAAGTAGGAAATTTAATCCGTACACTGTCATGTGTAGCTTATGTCACTGATACAAATTAACAAGATGTTCAATAAAGTCCTGAGTCATTTTCAGTTGTCAGAAAGTCACTCACATGAGCACTGAAGCTGGCGTATTTTTTTGATGGCAGTGCCAACTTTTTAACAATGGTTCCAGAATACCAACCAAGTGACAAAGGAGGGAGGAAGGAAAAAGAGAGGGAGAGGGAGAAAAGGAGCGAGAGAGTGAGCGAGCGAGAGAGGTACTTTCCTCCTTATTTATGAGGGGGAAATGATTCATAAAGAACACATTTCAGGTGTATGCCAACCTCACTGGTAGCAGAAAGCCCAAGTTTTGTGAAATGGCACTTGAGAGAGAAAAACACATCATAACTGTGAAAGCATTTACTCTTTGAAATAATTATTTAAATTTTTTTTTTTACATTGGATAAGCACGTGTTTAATTGCTTCAATTCATGGATGTTCCAAATTCTGGAAGGGTGGGGAGAAGGGCAAGCCTCTTTATAGGCTGTTAAGTACATAGACAGCCCCCCCCACCAGTAATAGAACCACTTATTGGAATGAGCCAAATGCGTTTTTGTAGGCATCAGTTCTGTTTTATATTTAGAACCAAGTAGAATCTTATGCGAGACCCTCATGTCTCAGTTGACTCAAAGGAGAGCTAGCTACTCCAGAGCAACCAGGAGCCGAGGGGTAGTAACCACCCTTGAGGCACTCCCTGGGGCTAGCCCTAGAATTCAGGCCTCAGCCAACACAGCTGTAAGCCTTTAAAATGCCCCAGATAGTCCCTCAAGAGGACCCATGGGAACTCTGCCTTCAGGGCCATGTGCCATCTCAGCCTAAAAGAACTTTTGCTGGGACAATTTCAGAAAACCCTTGTTCTCGGGGTGGGGGAAGGGGGAGGTAGCAATTAGTTATGTCTTATAACACATCCTGAGAAACTACTGGAAACACAGAGAAAAGTCTGACCAGTCACTGTATGGAAAAGGCCTGATTGTAGTGAGAGAGGGGAAAGTCGGTTTTTAGGGGTGTAAAAAGGCAGGCCTCCTTTGTAAGTTGTAGGAACAACGTGTGAACGTGTCCCAGATGGTCCACTGTCAACTTGCTGGAAGGCTCGGGTTCAGCCTGGTTCTATCAGGGATAAAGATAACTCATACAGTGTCTCTCCTGAAGAGAAGGTGTGCCAAGCTTCATACATCGGCTTGGCGGACTCGAGTTAGGTAAAATAACAATCCGCGGATGATATTTGAACATAGACCCAGCTATCTCCTCTACTCTGAGAAGGTTCTGGAACAGCAGGGTGGTGCTTGTGCTCAGTTCCCTCGGGCGTTCCAGATGTAACCAGGATTGAGGACTCTTAGAGGTGCTGCACGAGGGAATCCCCTTCCGTTCTATCTTGGACTTTTAATTGTTTTTTTTCTTTGTTATTAGTAGTAACATTAGTGTGTGTGATGGAAGTGCAGCTGTGCACGTGGAGGTCAGAGCCCAAGTCTCCAAACTGGAGCGTGGGTTCTAGGAATCAATTTCTGCTTTCTATCTGGCACCAAGTAGGCTCTTCTGCAACCACCTGTGCCTACTGAGCCATCTTGCCGCCCCAACCTTGACTTCCACAAGCACATGAGCTGAGCCAGAGGCGTGGAGGCCTCAGCAGAGACCCAGGCGAGCTGTGGGTAGTTGGCTTGTCCTTTAGAGGGACACAGCCAATCTCTCTGCATTGATCCTTGGAGGCCCGCACAGCTGGGGAGTCTGGGAGAAGAAAGGACAGGCCGCTCCTACTCTCCGCTCTGCCATTACTTGCATTGTGCCTGCCATGCTCCTCCTGTCTGCATGGGGCTGGAGATCATGATTAAAATAATCAGTGTTTGAGGAAGCCACAGAGCTTCCAACCATTTTTTAAAGAAAGCATTTCCTCTAAAAGATGAAACTAGTAGAGAGCACAAAATTGTCGGCCGCAGTAGTGGATGGAAATGATTGTGAGTAACTTTCAGTTATTGAATTGCACTGAATAAAGCTTTTCATGGGTAGGCTGTTTAAGGCCTCCTCCCGCCTGCATTTCAAGGAAGGCAGAGCGTGTAGAGGCCTGGAAAACCAGCCAAGCCTTCTACGGCCATTCACTGAGGCAGAGCTGTTCTGCTTTGGGCCTGAGCACTGCATGAATTCTTGGGACTTGTTTTTGGTTTTCAATTGTTTTGTTGGTTTGATTGTTTTGAGGCAGGGTCTCATAGATCTGAGGATTTCCCAGAACTTGCTATGTAGTCAGTGATGGCCTTGAACTCCTGATCTTCCTGTCTGGTTACAGGTGTGCACCCTCAGATCGAACCTGGGTTTTTGTGCATGGTAGGCAAGAACTATCAAATCAACTACATGTTCAACCCAAGGGCTTGCTTTTTCTGTGGAAGGATGCCCATTAGGTACCAGGGCACTGGTATGGTTATCCCTGAAGGGTTTTTCCACGTGTGGCCTAGTGTGTGCTCAGTTCCGATGAAGAGATCTGGATGAGCAAGTTCTCCTTGGGAGGGGGATTTTAACATGTCTTACAAGGTCGATTTAGGAAACCCAGAAAGATCTCTTCGTGCCTTGGAATGTTCTGATTTAGCAAACTGAATAGTTGTATAGGTGAGCCAGGTCGTGGCGGTGCACACCTTTAACCCCAGCACTTGTGAGGCAGAAGCAGGTGGATCTCTGTGTTTGAGGCCAGCCTGGTCTACAAAGTGAGTCCAGGACAGCCAAGGCTACACAGAAAAACCCTGTCTCAAAAAAGCATACTAAATAAATAATAAAAGTTGTATAGGCTTTAAAATGAGATCAGCGACACTCTGCTGATGAGTTCATAAGTACCTCTGAGTTAAAACCTTTGCACTGTTTCTTGGGACTATGTTAACATGTAGAATTATTGAGAAACAGTAACTTGCTCTGGGCAAGACTAGCCATTTGGATAACAGGAAAATGATGCTTGTTTCATTAGATCCTACTTGTTGCCTTACTCTGAGTCTCAGAATAACCTTGTAGTGACATCAAGGACTGAGAACAATGATGATGGCATGTGTGCTATCGGTGAAGAAACTGAGGCAGCTACATTCCTGGAGCTGAATTTCTGGATGCTCTTCTGAGCCAGATCGTTCTCATTGCCTGTTCCTGAACTCAGAGCCGCAGCCTTTCCCACCCACTGGCCATGTGCAAGTGTTCTGTTGGTTTCCTGTCTGGGAGCGGTGCCACCCCACAGTCAAAATGGAGTCTTCCCCCTAGAAAAGTGGGAGTGGAGGTTGGGGAAGCTTCCTGTTAATTCTGGGAAGAAGTGGGATTTTTGCCTGTTGACTTTCGTGTTCACCATAGTGCAGGAGGGTCCCGTAGGTCCTTGTTGGTGAGGATTCCGTCCTTCATCCTCATCTTCAGCAACCCCCAAGCACATTCACTTACTTGGTTGAAAAACAAACAAAAAAAGATTCTGCCTACAACATGTTTTTCCTGAATTCCCAAGACAGTCTACCCAGCCTAGTTGCTGGGGCATCTCTAACCCTTGAACAGATTTCCTGACGCGATTCGGCCTTGGAAGTAGGAACAGCTCAACAAGCTTGTGTGTGCAAATACAGCAACAGCTCCAATGCTGCTTTCTCATTGCTCGTCCTCTGGCCATCCTGCTACGCTTCCCATGTTTGTGGCAGAATGGTTAGAACCAGCAGAGGGAGAGACCACACATGCCCCCAACTCCCAGTTCTTGTGAATTGTGGGAATCGGAACTGTCCGAGCAGGTTCAGGACCACTCTCAGGTGACTCAAATTCTAGCACCCAGTCTTAGAACTATAGTTGTGCATGCGTGCGTGTGTGTGTGTGTGTGTGTGTGCACGCACATGTATGTACGTGTTCATGGAGAGCAGAGGTCGGCATCAGGTGTCTTCCTCAGTTGCTTTCCCTTTTTTTTTTTTTTTTTTTGAGACAAAGTCTCTCGCCAAACCCAGAGTTCTTGCTTTGGGCTAGACTGTCTGGCCAGCAGGCTCCGGGGTCCTCCTGTCTCTGCCTCCTAATGCTCACACTATGGTGTATCCAGCTTTTTATGTGGGTGGATCAAAATCAGGTCCTCGTGTTTTGACTCAGCCATCTCCCTGTCCCTGATAGGTGTCTTTCCATCCAGCTTGCGGATGAATGAATGCATGTCCCCCAGAGAGTGAGATTGTAATTCGGAAGAATGGGACTAAGGGAGGGCTGTGCAGTTCGGAGCCATATGGGTAGAAATCTCCAGGAAGGATGGGACTGTCCTCTTTCCTGTTGCATCCCGCTCCTTTCTGTTTTCTGTCCGTCACAACTGTGCTCCTCATCTTCCATGTTAGGAAAGTTGGATTCCATCTCCACCACAAGCATCTGATTCATCCACCCCCCCAGGCTTCTGGTGCTGTCTTTCAATTCATCTTCACCTAAATGGGTTCTGGCCAGTGCCTCACTCCATGAATCCCACCTGTGACCTCAGGGAGGCTCTGTCCCACTAGCTTTTCCCTTTATTTGCTTTTGAAGCCTTCTACCCCTAAACCACTCATCAGGTCTGAGTTTTGATGCTAGATCTCCTTTTCCGACTTATTTCCACCAATCCAGCTCTGTACATCCGGGGAATTATTTCCCCTTAGACCCCAGTCTTGGCTGCCGTTTCCTTGAGTAACATGGGAATCCTAAAAGGATTATTGAAGAGGCTAAATCCTAGAGTCCTTGAAAAGGACTTGTCACAGAGCCTGGCATGCAGCCAAAATTACTGAGCTGTTTTTACTGTTGTTTTGTTAATATAGCTACTGTCTCCCTCGTCCACTGAGAACCTGCCTAGGCGCCCTGACGCCCACCTCGTCAGACCCATGCTCTGCCAGACTTTTAATCCCTTCTCCAATCTGTCCTTACCTATTAATACTCAGGAAAGTGTTCAACTTAGTTTATTCAGCTTGTTCCCACACTTGTCGAGGCCTCTCTGGTCCCACTGCCATCGTGCTATCATGCCCTGGCCACAACCTTTCTCATTGTCCATGATGTAGACGGTCACTTCAGTCCACTTAAGACCTCCGCTGTTCAGATAAAGCTGCTCCTCTCTCTTGTCTGAGGAAACTTCCTCCCAATACACACCCGAGTTCCTACCTTTGGTTGGTTATCTGTAGATACAATTGTATCTACAGATAATTCAACAATGTTCTCCGTCTCCCTCCGAGACCAATGCTTACTCCACAGTGCCCTCTCTTGCCTACCCCTAGCCCCATGTTTTGGCCTGTGATGGTCTCTGTGATTGGTCTCTCAATGGCAGAGGCATCTCAGGGTCCTAGGGCTGAGTGATCTCGGTTCTCAGCCTGGAGTTCACCCAGAACTTTTCTGTTTGGTGTGAGGAATACAGGTTTATTTTTCATGTGACATACATGCACACGTGCCAACTATAACATCCAATAGAGTAGATATCTAAATCTTGTATGTGCATACCTCAGAAATACATGTAAACACTGTGCATCTTCTTACATCTGTACCCACAGTTAACATCTGTTTCTGGGTGAGCTATAGCCCAGCTCTACAGCTGCAGTTCTTTCTGTGTTTTGGTTTGTGGGCCGTTATGTTATATACTTTAAATTGAATTGTACTTGTAAAAAAGGGCACTGATCTCTAGTCTGGTTTTTTAAAGGTTTGTTTGTACATTGGTGGTTGGACTGCATGTCTGTCTGTGTGTGGGTATCAGATCCCCCGGAACTGGAGTTACAGAGAGTTGTGAGCTGCCGTGTGGGTCTTGAGAATTGAACTCACGTCTCTAGAGGAGCAGCCAGAGCTTTTAACCTCTGAGTCATCTCTCCAGCCGTGTGTTTTGTTTTGTTTTAAGTTAACGCACCCACATAATAACATCCAGACCAACAAGTTGAACATTGTTTACACTGAAGAGGTCCCCTTGTGCCTTAAGCCACCCCCCCTGCAAGATGATCACTTCCCTAATTTTGAGCACTGTTGGTGCCGTATGTGAATTTTTATATAAAAATAATCAGGTCAAAGGGTGGCTAAGCTGGTGTCTTGGTTAGGGTTTTACTGCTCTGAAGAGACACCATGACCATGGCAGCTCTTATAAAGGAAACATTTAATTGGAGCTGGCTCACATTCAGTTTAGTCCATTATCCTAGTGGTGGGATGCTTGGTGACGTGCAGGCAGACATGGAGCTGGAGAAGTTGCTGAGAGGTCTACATCCAGATCCGCAGGCAGCAGGGAGAGAGGCACTGGGCCTGGCTTGAGCTTCTGAAACCCCAAAGCCCACCCCCAGGTGACGCACTTCCTCCAACAAGGCCACACCTACCAAGGATGTCACTTCCTATGAGCCTATGAGGGCTGTCTTCATTCACACTACCAGAGCAGGTAAAGGTGCTCGCCACTAAACGTGACAGCCCGAGTCCAATTCCTAGGACCTACAGGGTAGAATGAGAGAATCAACAAGTCATCTACACACGTGCCCATGCGTACAAACACTCACAAAATTAATGAATAAAATGTAATATGTCGCTTAAAAACATACCGTGTCTTCTCTCTTGTGTTTGTTTTTCCTGCTGATCATTTGTTTCCCAGCCTTCCCGTAGGACTGTTGTTACACATAGTGATAATGTGCTCTTTTATTGCTGTATAATGTTTATGGTTTTAGAAACAGTGCAGGCATGAACTTTTAACATGATTTTTAGTGAGCATGTGCTACATTTAGGCCTATGAGCCACTCACTGTATCCAAGGTTATGAATATAGTTAAAAAAAAAAGAAATGGATTTTGTGCACTCATACGGCATGCAGAAATAATTTAAATTTCTTAATTCCATAATGTGTTGTAAATTCTCGTGGAATGTTTATAGGTAATCGATCATATCATATGCAAATAACATCTGTGTTCCTTGCCGGTCCTTGTGGCTGTGGTTTCTCTTCCTGGCTGTGCTGGCGAGATCCCATCGCAGTGTGGTGAGATGAGAAGTCTCTGTGGGTCCAGTGCTGTGTTGGCGGCCTTACCCCAAATGGACTCACTGTCATAACCAGAAGTATTGATGGGGTGTGTGTTGTAGACTGCTTTGTCCAGTACAGAAGTTACTTTTTATATTCTATTTATTTCCTAAATCTTGGATAGATGTCAAATTATTTTTCTGTATTCACTGTTATTTATATATGTTTACCCTTTAATATGATGGATTTCCTTAGTTGATTTGTAAAATATATTAAATTAACCTTACTTTCCTGGAGTAATATTGCTTGTTTAAATCCTCCGTGTGGGTTGATAGATTTCGCAATGATTCTTAGGGTTTTATGTCTCTGTTCAGGAGTGTAGTTCAGCTCTATAAAACTAAACTCTTTTCTTTTTTTTAAACATTATTTTTTGTTTATTAGTGTTTTGCCCACATGTAAGTTTGTGTACCATGTGTATACCTAGTGCTTTCAGAGGTCAGAAGAAGGTATTGGGTCAGGTCCTCTGGAGCTGGGGTTACGTGTGATTGTGAGCTGCCATGTGGATGCTGGGAATTGAACCTAGGTCCTCTGGGAGAACAGCCAGTGCTCCTAACTACTGAGCCATCTCTCCCGGCCTTAGCTCTCTTTCCTTACCAAGTTTTGGCCTCACTGTTGTTTGTTTGTTTGTTTTAAATCCTCTAGGATAAGGTAGAGTCCTCTTTTCTGTTGTTAGGATTCATTTGTGTAAGATTAAAGGGTTGCATCCCTCAGAGTATCACCGGAGGACCCACTTCCTAAAAGTAACGTGGCTCCATTTTCTTCATGTTAAGGTTATTCTGCCACACTCTTTCTTTTAGATTCTATTTTAGCCATTGTGACTGTTGAGACCTTTTAGTTAGCATACAGAATAGTTTATTTCACCGTGACACACTGTGTGTGTGTGTGTGTGTGCACGCGTGCTGTGTTCATCTCCATCTACTCACCCCTAACCCTCACCCATTCTTTCTCTCTGCTTTCATATTTCTTATATTCTTAAGTCCCAGTTTTGCTTATGGGAGAAGACATGTGACTGTCTTTCTGAGTCTGGCTTTCTTCGATACACACGATGGTCCCTTTAGTTCAGTTCATTTTCCTGCAAAGAACATGATTTTACTCTGAGCAGCTGCAGGAAGCTCCCTTGTGTTCTTGTACCACATTTTCTTCTGAGAATTTATTTCCTCTTAGCTTAGACGTTTGAGGATATAATGATTGTGTATAATGTCTGATAGTGCTTTAAATCTTTATGAGATCACAATTTATTTTCTTTCCTAAAATATCACTTATGTGTTTGCTTGCTTTTTCTTGATCAGTATCACCAGAAATTTGACACTGTTATGAGTCTTTCCAAACAACCTCTTAGCATCTTCCTTCTCCTTCATGGTGTCTCTGTTTAGTTCTTGCCTGTGTCGTTATTCTTTCTAATCTTGGAGTTTATCATTCTGTTATTTGCACAACTTCCAGAGGTTGCAGTTAGTTCATTAATTTTGATTTTTTTAAATATAAAAACTCAACATATCAATTAGATTCTAAGAATTAAATTAGCTTTCGGAAGTTTTAGTATGTTTAGCTGTAAGTAATTTCTGGGTTTATTATTATATATTTTTGTTCAATAAGCTACTAAAATGTTTTTTTTTGTTTTGTTTGCTTATGGGAGTCCTTTCTTCCTTCCTTCCTTCCTTCCTTCCTTCCTTCCTTCCTTCCTTCCTTCCTTCCTTCCTTCCTTCCTTCCTTCCTTCCTTCCTTCCTTCCTTCCTATTTCTTTGAGACATGGTCATTTTCGGTAGCCAGGATGCTCTTGAATTCTCTGCAATCCTCCTGCCTCAGCTCCTCTAGGGCTGGGATTACAGTCTTAAGTCACCATGCTCAGCAGGTGGTGGTGGTGTGTGTGTGCGCGTGTTGAGTCTCACATGCCAGGGTTTACATGTGGAGCTCAGAGGACCACATTCAAGAGTTGGTTGTGTTCTCCCACTTTGGATCTGGGGATGGAAGTTCAAGTCATCAGATTTGAGCCCCACGCAGCCATCCTGCTGGCTCCTTGCAAGTATTTTTTAAAGTTATATTTTAAAGACAAGATTTATCTTCATTTTTATTTTTAATTATGTGGATATGTGTGCTTGCATGTGGGTATGTGTATGTGTGTGAAGTGCATATGAGAGCCAGAGATATGGAATCTGATCCCCTGGAGTTGGAGTTACAGATGGTTTTGGGTCACCTGACATGGGTGCTGGGAACTGAACTCAGATTCTCGGAGAGCAGCAAGTGCTCTGAACTGAGGAGCCATCTGTCTGCCCCCTTGAGTTACCTGCTTGTTATTGATTTTAACAGCTGGATTTTGGTTGAAGATGTGTCCTGTTATTTTCTAGCATCACCTGCGACTAAGAAATTATCATTAAGTCTAACTACTTTCCATTTGTGTTGGACATACTTCAAGAGTGCTTTTCTAATTTTAAATATATTCTTTTTTATTCAAGGTTGTGCAGTTTTATCATAAAGAACCTTCATGTGGGGGTTTTATTGTTTTTATTTATTTTTATTTGAGACAGGGTCTCACGTAGCTCACATTGGCCTTGAACTTGTTGTACAAGCTGAAGCTTACCTCAAGCCTCTTGCTTCCATTTGCCAGCACTGGGATGGTAGACATATTCCCCTATCACCAGCTGCACACTCCTTTTTAACATACATTTTCTCTTGGGATTTCTTGAGTTGTGAATTGATCCCCCTCCCCCATTGGTTCTGGAAGATTCTCAGAATACTGTCCGTATGCTGTATTCTTTCTAAGGTGAATACATGAAACTTCTCTGTTTTCATAATTCTTTATGCTGAGATGTAGAATATTTCTCCAGCCTGTTCCATTCTCTTTAATCTTGGTGTTTATTATTTTATTATTTTTCTAACTTACTAAGATTTCAGTTTAGTTCATTAATTTTGAAGTTATTTCTAATATGAAAGTGTGGTCCATCCGTTAGATTCTAAGTACAATCTATAATTTATTCTGTTTTATCTAATCTTGCCTACAGATGTGGAACATTATTTAATTGAACACTTATTTTCTGCTTAGTGTCTGATTATTTTAAGGTTTGGAGCCTATGAGTTCAGCTCTGCCCTGCCTTGTCTGTGCTGATTTTTGCTGTTGCTTTGTTTCCTCTGAGGTTGTATTGTCTATTGTCTTATTTTATTTCATGTTGCTTTATTCTGGAGACTGACTGTGGGAATTCTTTGAGTTTGAGTTGAGTGTGAGTTTCTCTAGCAATAGTGGTTTGTTTGTTTGTTTTTTTAGCCGAGATCATTAGTACAGACCTTTCCCCTCTGGCTTTGCACTAGTCTTTACAACAGGCACTTCTTTGGCTATTTTCTCTGGAACTGTCCTTAGCTCTGTGCTCTTGTCATACTCTGTTCTTTTGTGAGTCCTGGGTTTGTTAATGACACGAGTTTATCCCTGCTGCATTATCAAAATAGTTCAAATTCTTCCAGTTTGTCAGGGTAAAAAAGATACAAGTGTTCTCTTGAGTGTGTCTTATTTTCTTGTTGGTTCACAAACACATTTCAAATTATTTATGAGGAAATACTTTGCAAAATACATTTTGGGTTATTTTCAATGGCATGACTGGTCAAGTGTATATTCTATGAGAAAAGAGAGATGCGTCCTGTTTCTTGTGTTTTTGCTCTAGCAATATTAATATTCCTCCAGGCAGGGTGTCTTTGGTCCGCTAGTGGCCATATATACAGAAACCAAGAAAGAAACCACTAGGCAGGAGTGGGTGGAGAACTTGTAGAGTATTGGTAGAGTACTTGCTGAGACTGTACAAAGCCCTGGGTCTGACCCCCAGCACCTCACAAAACTGAGGGTAGCGTCACTGTGTGTAACCTCAGTGGCTGGAGGTAGAGGCTTGGGGAAAGCAGAGGCAGGAACATCAGAAGTTAAGGTCATCCTTGGCTACATAGCGAGTTCAGAGTGGGTTTCGGAAGACCTTGGCTGAGAGAGAAACAGACAGA
This sequence comes from Pachyuromys duprasi, assembly GCA_028658305.1. NCBI lineage: Eukaryota > Metazoa > Chordata > Mammalia > Rodentia > Muridae > Pachyuromys > Pachyuromys duprasi. Next base: position 16,042,644 of record CM053765.1, read on the forward strand.
CACACAGACACAGAAAGAGACAGGGAGACAGAGACAGGAAGCCAGAGAGACAGAGAGAAAGTGCACAGCAAGTGTTTTCAGAGCATCACTTCCTTCCCCACATATTCAGGGGTATTTTAAGCCCTAACTTATGTTTATTCTGGTAAACTTTGCTGCTTCAGCAAATGCAAAACAGTGCAATGAATCAAAACAATAGGAGTTCGTTCCTTACAAATCTGAAAAGGGGACCTGGCTGGTGGAGGCCTCTCTTTCATCTGTGATTTAAAGCACTTTGCTTTGTAAGATGTTAGCACTTCAGCCCTAGCTCCCAGAGGTCACTGTGCCTGTTTGGATGCCAACTGCAGAAAGGGAAAAGAACATGGTGACCCCCGAGTGACTAGCTTTTATTGGCCAGGCCTACATTGCAGGGCAGCCCACTTCCTCCCATTCTATTAGCCATATTTAATGAGATGGCCACATACAGCTGCCAAATGGGTTTCTGGGAAATGTAGTGCATTTGTTACCTAGGAAGAGGAAGAACAAGTGATATATTTTATTTCTTCTCCAAACTTCAGCTCTACTCAATTTCTCAGTTCCTTGAACCTGTATTCTACTTGTAATTAGTACCATTGAGTTTTTAATATAGTTGTCCTGAGTTAATGTTTGCACAGTCTAAAGCACAAACTACACAATATATTCCTTGGAGGTATGACTTCTGTGCTCTAGTATCATGTAGCCCAGGCTGGCCTTGAACTGACTGGGAAGCGGAGGATGACCTTGAACTGCTGACTCTCTTACCTGCCCCCTCTCTCGTACAGAGGTTATAGGCATATACCATGCCTGGGGTGTGGACCTGGGGATCCACACATTCTCAACCCACTGAGCTATGTCCCCAGCGTGTGCTAGACTGTCGAAAATGTCTCCACCTCTAAGTTTGGAACAGCGTAAAAAAACAAGAGTTTCTCCATGATGGAGAGGAATCTTGTTCACAGGAGACTCTTCTTAACATATTTAAGGATATGGAGTTATGGTCCACAACTTATTTATGACCTTCTTCCTTCAAGTTTTCTAGAGGCTTAAAATGGAATAAGAATTCGGGGAGAAAGTTGAATTCTCGCAGTCTGGAGAGAGCTCCACAGATCACGGGGCACAAAGCTGCGTCTCTGGGTTCTCCTAGTGCTGGGTTGAAACGAGGCTCCTCTGCGTCCTCCGGATTCCTACAAGACTCGGTCTCTCAGCTGCCAGTGTCTGTGGAGGTCCCAGAATGCTGGCACTGTTGAAAAGCAGTAGAGGGAAGCCATACTGCTAGGACCCCAGCATGGCGAGGATCAGATGAGGGGATGAGGAAGGCAAGCCGCTCTGCGTGTGGAAAGACCTTTGCAGTTGACTTTGATTGACGTAGTGTTGGTCAGACCCTGGGCTATTTATAATACATTAAAAAAAAAAAAAGGATTACAGAGATGTAGTAGCAGAGAGAAGCAGTAGCTGGGCAACCCTGGAACACAGGTAAGAAGCCGGATGTGGTCCTGTATGTCAGCAATCCCAGCATTCCTCTGGTGAGATGGGAGGCAGAAGAGGGAACTTTGCCTGGACCTCACGGGCTGGCAGGCCTGGACTGTGCCCCAACAAGGTGGAAAGAGAAGACCAGCCCCTCAGAGTTGTTCTGTGGCCTCCACAAGTGTGTGCTGGCACACGTGAATCACACACATAAAAAGAAAGGAGCTAGGTACTGTCTCAATCTTTTAGATGCTATGTATTCCCTATTCCCTTTTGACTTTAGGCTTTGCTTAAGGGTGCAAACCTGCCTCCAGGCCAGAGCTTAGTTCCTGAGTATTCCCCAGGGCTGCAGGACATCTCAGCTGAACTGGACCCCGGGCTGCTGGCCTCAGTGTTCCCTTGTCCTTGAGTTAACACATTACTTTGTCATTGGGTTAGTGTTTCCTGTGTTCTGCTTTTATGTTCCGTTGCTTAGTAAATGACAATGACATATGGACCGAAGTTAAATTGCTGGAATCATATTCTGTTTTCTTTTCACTGAGTGGTTTTCTTTCTCCACTGCCATGTACTGTGAATGGGAAAGTCCCCTGACATTGCTGTAACTCTGGTCTATTATCCACCTGCTAGGATGTAAACACCATGCATGTGGCAAATCACTTTATATGCCAATAAAGGCTGTGTTTTGGAAAATTGTTGGACTGTTTGTATCCAAAACATTGTTGGAATCAAGTCATCTAAAACACGCAGATTAAGAATAGGAAGTGATATCCTGAAGAGCATCATTAAAATTCCAGGAAAGGACAGACTGCAAAATACAAGATGTGGCAGTGCTATAATTAGACAGCCGTACCGCTGGCCTGCTGGAGAATACCACTTCTCCTTAGACTTGGTTCCAATCAAACCCAGAAGAGTTCACTGCGAACGATGATCCAATAGGCAGGGCTAGCCTTCTCAAAGGCTAGTACACTAAGCACTTTACGCCTGTGCTTTTCCTTCATGGAATTAAGTAGAGGGAGAGAAGGGGCATAGGGCTTGTCATATAGAGGTTGTCAGTTTCTTCTCCATTCTCAAACTTCCCATGTGTGTATTGGTCACACACACATACACACACACATACACACACACTGTCTTCTGTACTAAATCTCAGGCATTAATGAACTACAGGACTTGGGAACTGACAGACAGGTACCATAGTGGGTTCCATCTGCTGATACTGTGAGATGCTGAATGGTCTCTTCCCCAGTGAGCGTTTGCTCATTTCTGTCTTTAACACCAACTAGAACAAAGGGAAAGAACAAGACTCGCATTTTTCATACGGCCACTATGGTCTTTGACTCTTTCTTTTAAGCAGAGTGCGCCCTTCATCACTATTAGGCCCGCCAAACATTCTGATTTGTTTGTGGCCATTTGGGTCTGTGCCCACAGGTGCAGTGAACTCCCCAGTGAGGCCCATTTTTATCTTCCTAAGTATCCTCATTTGCATGATAGTTTGGTCTCCTAGTTCCCACTGGCTGTCAGTGTGTCTAGCATTCGTAGGTCTTGTTTGCTCAACTTTTCTGTGGAGAAAAGTTGCTTAAAATTAGAAAGGGAAAACAAATAAAACAAAACTCAGTTTGGAGTATTAGAGATCCATCAAAGCCGTGAGGAGCTGTGAGCAAGGTCGAAGGTGAAAACCCAGAGAAGGGAGGTTAACCTTCATGCCCGTTTCCTGTTATTGGTGTAACTTTGTTAATCAATATCTGCAGTTCATATGTCCAGAGGGTTGAAATGTGCGATCAACAACTGGCCAGAGAACTGAAAAGTATAAATAAGAACCAAAGTGACCTCTTAGAATACTTACTGTAGTTAAATCCCAAGGGAGTATGCTTTTTTGGGGTGATGTCAATGGCCTAAGATTGGACTCGGTGATGGCCCTGGCTGTATGATTGGATTCATTAAAACCATTACATGAATACTTGCAGCTGGTGACTGTAATAGTGTGTAAATGGCTTCTTGTACCCCAAGGAAGCTGTTTTCAAAGACTAAATAGATGGATTCAATAAAGGAGGTGCCAATGAAGAGAAAATTGGTGAATTAGAAGATAGAGCAGAAGAAAATAAAGCCTGACGTTGGAGTGTATGTAGTTCTGTGAGGCCCTGGATTCAATACCCCTGTGCCAAAATAATAACAAGAATAACAATAAGAACAGTGGAACACAGGGAGGCAGGAGCATAGAAAATAAACACAAGGTTATGAAGACATAAAATGTGGTAGAAATACCTCACGTATATGTAATGGTATATTCAGCAAGAGAAAGAAAGAGAGAAGAAATAATTGGGGGAAAAGTCAGATTTTGTTGTTTCTGTTTTGTTTTGTTTTGTTTCTCACTTTGTAGCTGTGGCTGGCCTAGAACTCCATGTATGACAAGCTGGATTGAAGTCACAGAGATCCTCCTGTCTCTGCTTCCCAAATGCTGGGATTAAACGCACATGCCCCTATGCCTACCCTAAAGCTTTGTGACCCTTGTTCATCTGTCGTGGGTGTGTATGTGTGTCGGTGCACATGCTGTGACCTGTGTGTTGGAGGGAAACCTAAGAGAGTTGGTTCTCTCTTTAGACCACGTGGGCCCTTGGGATTGAACTAAAGTTGTCAGGGCTTGGCAACATGCAGCTTTACCTGCTGTACCATCTCACAGGTTCAGAAAATGTTTGAGAAGCCCTGGGATACAGAGCAGCGTAAATACAAAACAACAACAAATTTCCAACACAGTACATAATGTAAACTCAAAACCAAAACAAACAGCAGTTGGAATTAGAGGGCTGGGTGGCCATTTGCCTTAAGGGAGCAGCAGGAAAGTTGCCAACTGACTGCCTTTATGGGAACAATAAAAATCACGTGGAAGTAGAACCACTGTCTTTAGTTGCTGAAAGAAAGCAACTGCCTGTCATGTTTTGTATCCCAGATTCTTCAAGAATGAAAAGATCAATGGTTTTGATGGGTGGTTGTGAACTAACCTGTACTAAAGACCTGCTCGCTAGAGGGTGTCTGTTGGCTAGAAGGAATATTGTTCCAGATGAATGCTCAGAGATGCAGGAAGGAGTGAAGAGCAACAGAAACAACAGTTGGTTAAGTGTAAGTAAATATTGACTACATAAATAATGATAATTGAGCCCCCAGGGAGCTTAGAATAGACAGAGAGTAAGATAAATGATCAAGGAAGAATGTAAGTCTAAAGAAGTCAATGAAGTGAAGTTGTTCTGAATTCCTTGCAGAGGAGGGGATGAAGAACTAATTTGTATTAGCCATTGCTAAGTTAAGGGTGCATATTTTAAACTCTAGATCATCATTAAAAGAATGATGAACAAATGTATAAGCAACAAGCTGGGGGAGAATAATGAAGAATAATTAGATAATTCAAAAGGAGGTGGAGAATGGGAATGGAGTAGGTGATTTAAAAAAAATCTTTAAAAGGATATACTTAAAACCAAGTGTGCCAGAGACTGTACTAAGTATAAGTAGACTAAATTGCCAATGGAAAGCCAGGAGATTATGGACTTGGACTTAAATTGGTCGTCTGCATCCTGTGACTTATAGAGATACAGAAGCTCAGGTGTAAAGGATGTAGCAACACACATCACACAGAATAAACCAAAAGAAAGACTATAAAGCTGTGTGATATGAAATAAGATGGTTTCCTGGTTAAGGCACCTGAAGAGATGAAGATGTTTCATAATGAAAGGTATTTAATTCACTTCTTAAATATGCACACACATTGAGCTATAAGACCCGCAGGGATAATTAGAGGTATCCATACAGTTAGAAATTTTAACATATCTCTCTTGTTGACTGATGTAATCCACAATAAGAAGCAGTAAGGATAGACACAGCTTGAACAACGTTAATTAGCGAATATCACCTAATTATAATATCTTGCAATGAGTAAATCTATACATTTGTTTTGAGTGCACATAGAATATTTACCAGCTTCTTTTATATGCTGAGTCATAAAGCAATTCTTATATTTCAAAGGGTTGAAAGTATAGAATATGTGTCCTGACCTCTGCAATAGCTATCGGTCTATAATAGTTAATGGCGGAGGTGGGAGTAATATCCCTGAATGTTTAGAAATTTAAGTGAGGCTAGAGTAATGGCTCAGAGGTTAGCAGTATGTTCTACCCTCGTAGAGTATTTGTGTTCAGTTTCCAGCACTCATGTCAAGTAACTAACAAAGGCCTGTAACTCTAGTTCCAACGATCTCGATGCCCTCTCTTCAGGCACCTTCACACACGTGGTATACATAAACTCACCCCCCCCACACACACGTGTAAACATAAATAAATGTTTCTACAGAAAGAAATTCAAGGACTATGGATCAAAGAAGAAATGGCAGATGCTTAGAAGTTTGAGACAAAGAAAAATAGGGCATATCAAAATATGTGGAATATAGCTTTAAAAATTTTTAGAGCTTCAACTGCATATATTAGAAAGGGAAAGAGACAATAAGAAAGTTGGCATTGTCAGCATTAATTTTAATAAGTTAAGAAACAAGTAAACAAATCAGACACCAGCTGTTCATGGTAGCACATGGGTATTATCCCAGCAACTCATGACGCTGAGGCAGGGGATTTAAGTTAGAGGCTTTCCTGGGCTAAAAGAGTTCAAGCTCAGCTTGGGCCGCTTCATGAGACCTTGTTGCAGAACAGAAAAGTAAGAAGAGGGGTGGGGTGTCATCGCAGTGATACGACACTTGCCTAGTTATCTGCAACCAACAATTTAAAATACCATAAAAGAATATTAATTGAAAATTGTAATTACATTTTAAAAAGAAAGGAAGGAACTAAACACAAGAGATGTAGTGAGTGGCCTGGAGAGAGGGCTCAACAGTTAAGAGCACTATCTCCTCTCCCAGAGGTCCTGAGTTCGAGTCCCAGCAACCACATGGTGGCTCATAACCATCTGTTATGAGATCTGGTCCACTCTTCTGGCCTGCAGATGAACATGCAGATGGATTATTCATCTATATTAAATAAGAAATATTTTTAAATGTATTTTAAAAGACTTGTTTGTTTAAAGAAGGAGAAGAAGAAAGGTAGTAAGATAAGGCACACACAAGAAACAGAGAACTAATAAAAAACCAAACCAAAACAAAACAAAAACAACAGTAAATCCTGATGATGCGAATCAAGAAAAAGATAGATATGTACTGATATGTAACTAGAAAAGACAGGGAGGGAGTATCATGAATAACCCATAGTAATATATTTAAAATTTTAGAAGTAATTGACAAATTTTTTAAATGCTACTTATCCAAACTTGTATAAGAAAAATAACAGTCTGAGTGGTTCCATATCTACTCATATGAATATGTAATTAAAAACTTTCCCATAAGGAAAACTTCAGAGCCAGATGGTTTTGCTGTTGAATTCACCAAATATTTAAGGAAGAAATAACACATATTTTCCACCAACTCTTCCAGAGAATAGAAAAAGCAGGAATACTCCCAACTTGTTTTAAGAAGCCAACAGAATTTTTATTCTAAAACCTGACAAAAACATTATAAGAAGGGAAAATTCCAGGTCAACTTTACTTGTGTAAATCAATTTAAAAATCTGAATTAGAAGGTGTTACAGAATGGCGTTACATATGTCTTGTGGAGGAATGGCTTCCAGTGCCCACATCAGGCAAGTCACAACCACCTGGAATTCCAGTTCCAGGGATCCAACCCCCTCTTCTGGCCTTCACAGGCATCTGCACTCATGTGCAGCACATAAACTCATAAAGACATACACATTAACAAATTGATTTTAGCTGGGCCATGGTGGCAGGTGTCTGTGAGTTTGAGGCCGGCCTGATCTATAGAGAGAGTTCTAGAACAGCCAGCTCTACATAGGGAGGCCCTGTCTCAATAAACACACACACGCACGCACGCACGCGTGCTTATATATAAAAAAGCAGCAGCAGCAACAACAACAAACCCCAAGTAGAATTCTAGCCACATAAATGCAGCAATAGTATGCTACACCAAGATCAGTTGGCTGTCTATTGGAAATGCAAAGCAAGTGTAATTATTTGACTAAGTTAGTGTAACAAAAAACATTAATAGAATGAAAAAAAAACATACTATCATCCCAGTAGATAATAGAAAATACAGGTGACAGTCCAACATTATTTCTGTTTATTAAAAAGGAAAAGTCTTAGCAACTAGAAAGAAGCATTTTTACTGTTAGAAAAAAATCTGCAGAGATGTCTTGTGTTGTGAGAAGGTTGGGCATGTCATACTTAGGTGGGGACGTGTTAAAACTTTGAATCAGGGAAACAACAGATAAGCTCTCTTACCACTTCTAATCACATTTGAATAGTGCTGCACTGAGACAAGGAAGAGATATAAAGCCTTTAGAATTAAAATGACTGAATAAATTTAATTTACTAATTGTAAATTAAATTATTAATTATAAAGAAACCACAAAAGAAACTTAGTTAAGTTGTTGGGACTGAAAGTGAGCTAGCATACTTCCAGTTTCATTGTAAACAAGTAAGGGGCAGCTTGACTTTTCATGAATGAATAGGAAGTGAGTTTACATTGGAGGGGGAACGATCAAATAAATCTAAGGCACAGAGACCTGTCTATTAAAGACCCTTAGCTATTATTGCAATTAATTAAAGGCCTAAAGAAATGACAGGGTGTAGCATGCTCGTGAAAGGGAAGGCACGCATTTTAAAAGATGTCGGTTGATCTTATCTGACACACAGGGTCTGTAATCCCTTCACATTTTAAAAAGAGTTTGGTGTCCGTGAAAATGTATGATAATCCTGAAATTTATGTGGAAATACAAACTCCAAGAATAGACCAGACATTCTTGAAGTAGAATAAAAAAGGGTTTATTTTCACAGATACTCAGATCCACCATTATGCAGGAGTGATTGAGGGAAGATGGGATTGGTGCAAAGCTAAACAACCCTGTGAGCATGGAGAATCCCAGGATCAGCTTGGGACACAGCTACAGGACACAGTGTGGTCACAAACAGGACCCCATAGGAGAGAAGGATAAGACAGCCTCCTATCTCTACGTTTAAAGATTTATTGGTGTTTGTTTATGTACCTGTGTGAGACATGTGCAGCTTGTGTGTACAGGTGCCCCCAGGGGCCAGAAGAGAGCATCAGATCTTTTGCAACTGGAGTTATAGGTGGTTGTTGGCTACCATGTGTATGCCACACACACACAAAGGCTGGAAAAGTTTCATAAACATGGGAAAACCTTATGTTTATGAACCTTCAGGGAAATGTAATTAAAAAATCACATGCACTATGCCTCCATGTTGCCATAATGACTTCAAACATTAAACTGGTGAGGACTTGGGGAAGCAAGAATCCTTATACACTAGGGATAAGAGTGCACATCGGTACCACCACTTTAGGAAATTACCTGCTATGAATGAGAACTTCCATCCATCAGTTTTAAAGAAAAAAATGTATAGGAATCCTCCCACGGTCATAATAGCCTAAAGAGAAAATTATCCAGTGTCCATCTGAGTCTGATATAATGTGAACCTGTGCACACACTCTTTTGGGTATAGTTGTACCAATTTTATGGTATAGTTACATAAATGAAAATGATAAGCCAATAAAAAATAGTCTCTTAACTGTGCCACCCATATGGGCTCGGTGTGTGAAAGAAGCCCTCTCCCATAAATATGTCACACAGATAAACCTCAAAAACCAGACAGGGTAAGACTACAGCCTGTAGGTAGCATGCTCGCTTAGACTCTGAGGACAGGGTCAGCAGTCCTCAGAGTCTAAGCAAGGTGAGGTAACGTCTTGGGTGCTAATTGGAAAGAGAATGGGCGGGACCACGGGTGCTGGCAGAGGGTGCTTTCTCTCTTGCACGATTACTTGGCTGTTGGTTTTGCAAGAAGTCATTACGCTGAGCTTTTCTGTCTTGGGTGCTTTTCTTTGTGTAATAAATAGTTCACAAAGGAAACATTTTAAAAATGAAAACTAACATAACTTGAAGACCATTTTTTATGAGTTTTAATCCATCTAAAATTGTCTATCGACTTTTCTATTTTAAGAGTTTACACCTTTCCCTCTTCTTTTGAATTCACGTTCTGTTCAAAATATGAGATGATTTTTACTGATCATTGATCCTATCTTGTGAAAAAAAATTAACAAACATTATACTTTTGGGGTTGTGTTTGTACAAACTCCTTTCCCTCCTTCCCTTCCTTCCTCTCTCTCCCCTACCTCTCCCATTCTTCTTGCTCTCTCCTTTCCCTCCTCCCTCCCTTCCCCTCTCTCCCCTACCTCTCCCGTTCTTCTTGCTCTCTCCTTTCCCTCTCTCCCTCCCATTCTCATTTATTCCCCTTTCTTCCAGATTTCCCTGTGCCTTGGAGACTGACTCTCCGTCTGATTTTGGTTTTGTCCAGCTCTGTCAGATCATGCATGGTGCCGTTTTCTCCAGCTCTGATTTGGCCTGGTTCCATTCTCATTCCATTTTAGCGAAGCTTTTGTGTAGAGGTTTATTTTTTCACCCTTCCCTTACGTTTTTCCTGTTTGCTGGACCCCATTTCTTTTTCAGTTCTCTTCTGGCTTGCTGCTTTTGGTGGCACACAGCCACTGTTAGTTTCCTAAGAGCTCTGATTTCGAAATGGTTTGATCACGGAGGTTCATAGGCTACAAGGTTGGTCTCTAATATGACCAGCCATTGAGGGGGGCAAATCTTTAACAGACCTAGTAGGACATGACTAGATTACGTGATGCTGCCAATAATTGAAGCCCAGTGAATTAGCTCTCACAAGAGTGGGCTGTTGTAAAGCAAGGCCACTCACTTGCTTGGTCTCTTCTGCCCCTGACCTGTCCCTTTCTGATCCTCTGCCATGCTGCACTGCAGCCAGACAGCTCTTACTAGAAGACCAGCCCCGTGTTGTCTTGGCCATGTCTCAGCCACTAAAATCATGAGCCGGATGTGCCTCTTTACAAAATATGCCGCCTTAAGCTGTTTTGCTCTATTATAGCATGAAACAGACCTAGATCTCAATCATAGGAGCTGAAGTTTCCAAGAACTTAATCTCTGAAGATATCTTTCATCTCTGTATTAGTTACTTCTCTGTTGCTGTGATCAAATACCATGACCAAAAGTAACCTGAGAAGAAAGAGTTTATTTTGGCTTACAGTTCTAGGGGATACAGTCATATTATGATGGGAAAAGCACAGTGTGTCAGCAGAAGCCGGAAGCTTACCTCCCCACCACCACCACCACAGGAAGTAGAGAGTGAGAGCAGGAAGTGGGGTGAGGCTACAGACCTTCAAAGTTCAACACCCCGTGACATACTTGTTTTGACAAGGCATGAACTGAAGACTGAGTGTTCAAATAAATGAGTCTGCGGAAGACATTTCTCATTCTAACCACCATAGAGTCTTTTCATACCTAATAATATGCTGAACATTATTTGGACATGCTGAGTCTGAAGTGGCCCGTCTATTGGTGGGAAAGGATGTAGGTCAGGAAGTTGAAAATACAGACGTTCTGAGAACATGATTGGAAATAGTGGTTTGGACGTCTGTCACAGAAAGACAACCCTTGGAACTGTGAGAGGTGTGTATGTTCAGAGCGTGGACAGTATATGGTGAGACACTTGATGGGCGTGTGAATGTCTTTAGTCTTGTTTTCTTTCTCTTGTCCCGAGACAAGGGCGGGCTGTTTACATTCTTGCTTCAGAGAGTTCTTGTAGTTTCCTTGTGACGTGGCGCTGAATGTCAGCTTCCAGATACCTAGAAGTCCACCCCCGACTCAGACATTGTTAGGGAGCTGTGTGATAGTTGAGGATGTGAGCTGTTGGGAGCTCAAGATGCAGAATGGCTTGGTACTGATGATGGGAGGTTGAGAAAGTCATCCTGTTTGTTTTGTTCCAATGTGGCACAAGCTACGATTTATCCGGAAAGGGGAACCTCAATTAAGAAAATGTGTCTTTTAGATTGCCTACGGGTGGGTTTTCGGGGTATTTACTAGATCGCTAATTGAAAAGAGGAGGGCCCAGCCTTGTGGAAAGTCTATCAAGTCCTGAGTGAATGTGTGCCATGTCAAGGGCACCCCAGTGCTTCACACCCATGGGAATTCGAGGGTTTTCTCCCGGTGTGAGGACTGATGTTGAGAGTGTGCATAAAGTACCAGCCACAGCTTCCTCTTTCTGTGTGACTGCAGCCGGAGACTGTTCCGCCACAGAGACCTCTACCCAGATTAGTTACAACCTACCTCCTCCTTCAGCGGTACATAATAAACCAGCTGACTTTCGGGCTGCTAGCATGTGTCCATGAAGGCACAAGTCCCAGCCAATCCCAGCTATTCTGTACATATGTCTGTCGTTTCTTCTTTCCTTATCACTCTGACGGCCTTTTCAGTCCCAAAGCCATGCAGGGGTGGCATGGCCTACTGAGGTTGGTGCCACCTCTGGGCATGTAGCATAGTATAAGAAAGTTAGCCAAGCAAGCCGTGGGAGGCAAGGCAGTAAGCAGCATCCCTTCAGGCCTTCTGCTTCAGTTCCTGCCTCCAGGTTCCTACCTTGACCTTTGGCCTTGACTACCCTTAGTGCTGGACCATTACCTGGAAGTAAGATGAAGTACACTCCGTCCTCTCCAACTTGTTTTTGGTCACGGTCTTTATCACTTCAACAGAAACATAACTAGTGCAGAGGCACTGTTAGGCTTCTTTGTGTCTGAGAGGAGAAGATGGGAATTTAGAGGAATCTAAATGGAATGGCAGAAACCAGTGCAACTGTCCTATGTCAGACAAGTATATACCCATAATCTGTAGTGGAGAACCTCAAGCATCATGGCCCTGGAAGGCACACCCAAAGGCTCCACTGGCCCTATTTGGAACAAGTTTAGGAAAGGCTGGGAAGAAACGTCTTGTTTTCTGAGAGCCATGTAAGCCCCAATAAATTCCTGTGGCCCTGCAAAGGCGGGAGGTCCCTAAACAGTCACGTAAAAGAAATTCCCATTAAGTGAGGCCCAGGAACCCAGACTGAATTTGATGTAGAAGGAATAGAGTTGTGTCCCTTGCTCTCAACTGTGACAGGCTCTGGAGCAACCGAGTTACCAGTCAGTCCACAGGGAACGACTACTTAGGGAGAGCTGTCGTGGTTGGGGGGGTGCAGTGACCCAGGTGCCAGGACAGAATCACACAATGGGGTTAGGAAAGGGGTAACTGTCTAGAAATCCCCTGCTTCTTTCTCTCGCCTGAATTGAGATTGACAGCTCTCTTGGGGGTCTTAAGAAAGTAGGATCCATATTTGGGGGTATTGTGGGGTCCTTAGCTTTTACACTGTTCTGTGGGCCTACTTAGTCAGCTTGAGATTCCTGCATTGTAGTTTGCCTTAGGCACAGAAACAGTTTTGGTTACAGATAGTTAACATGTAGTCTTGTGAAGGTTTATGACATGCTAGGCAGTAGACAAAACCCATTTCTCTTTGGCCTCTCCGTCAGAGACTCATCCTTCATCCATGATTCAGCCGAGGATGTTGTGGTTAAAGAAGAAACTTGCAGCCTAATAGAAGTCCTGGGCAACTTGTTTCTGGGGAAAAAAATGTTAAGAGTAGATTTCCTCCTTCTCTTGATAGATTTTTCTAGTCTCCTCTGGAAAAATGTTTGGTATATGGAAAGGTGGATATCTGAGTCACATGATTGCAGGTTCAACTTCTGGCTTTGCTTTCACATCCCCTCACTCCTTGGATCCTAAATTTTTCTTCTTCAAAATAGGGATAACGTATCTCAGGTTATGAAAAATAATGAAATAAAATAGGTTTAGTTCGGTATGCGCACTGAGTTAAATGTTGGGCATGTACTCTGCAGCAATGAAAACTGTAGTCAGGGTTTCTGCTCCCATTTGGTTGAAGAGAGAAGGAAACAATGAAGAGCTAGGTAGGTAAATATGCAAGTTTTGTCCATTTTACCATGGTTAACATATAAGGTTCTTCCAAGGATGCAGAGGCCATGCGGTGTGAAATGACACTGATAGATGAAAACCAAAGAAGGGTTCTCTGGGTCTCAGGGCTCAGCCGGGGAGCATGGGATATGCAAAGGGGTGGGATGGTAGAGCAGAGGGTGCTGTGGGGGCCAGCCTGTGTTGAGACACCCTTTGCGCATGGCAAGAGGGCAGCCGTGTGTTTCCTCCCAGGGCTTGGATGGAGAGTCATGGAATTTGAAAGTCATCACTCACAAGTGGTGTCTCCAGCTATAAAATTGGGTGAGATCATCCAGAAAGATGGGGTAGGGGAAAGAGAAGGGCATCCAATGCCAGGAGCACTAATATTTACGAGACTGGACCAAGCACAGACTGGCAAAAACAAAGGATTCTCACTGAAGCTCGAAGAGATTGGGGCACGGAGTACCGTCCAGTTGGTGATGCCCAGCCAGTGCTGTGTGCACAGTAGATACACAGTAAGTATTAATTAGCCTCTCCTTCCATGGAAATAGCATCATTCATTCCTTGTGGGGCTTTTGAACTTTTCATCCCTGTGTAAATTCAGTGTATGCTGACACCCCTCTCCATTATGTCTCTCAAGATTGAAATGCAGAGCCCTTAAAGAGTGGGGTGAGTCCCCTTCTTTGAAGGCTACCATCACCAGCTTGCAAGTCCACCGTGGAAAGATTTTCTCCTTTTCCTTCCTAAGTTCACATGATTTAATTTGCCTGAGTAACCTGCTGTCAGGTTTTTGTAGCATCCTGACATCTAACTGAGTAATGAATGCTTTAGGCTTTTAGGAACCATTTCAGGATTTTATTAATCACCGTTGTGATTGCACATATGAATTATGAAGGAGTTATTTTGGTAGTTGGGTTTCCCCCTTAATTTTTTCTTTCTTTTTTTTCATCATGAGCTGAGAGCCAAAGGAAGAGGGAAATGGGAGCTGTTCTCAGTTCTTGGGAAGACATGCCAAGATGATGCTGAGAGGGGTTCTAGCTAGTAGTGAAATGTTTTTCTTTTACTCCTTACAGTTTAACTAGACATTTCCATGCTCTGCACCCCTGATATGAACTGATGGGAATGGCTTAGGGTGGGTGACCTTGTGAGGGAATTTGTGGGGGTCTGACTCCCTCCTGAGATTCCCACCGTTCGTGACATCATTCCTAGGATACCTCCTAGATAAAAGTTTTGGTCTTTTGAAGCTGAAGCATCTCAACAAGAATCTGAAAAGAAACAGAAACTCATCCATAAGCGTCTCTGGAAAAGGACTTGTTATAGACTAACAAAATGGTGGGATTGTTGGAGATCAGTGTCCAGAGCAGAATACGAGATGTGGTGAATGCACTCTGGTCCTTGAGCATGAAAATCAAACACGTTTTATGGGCAGCCCCTCCCCAGCAGCCATCCACAGACTCCTCAGATAGGTTCTCTGTGTGAAACGCTGGAGGCCTTGCTTTGCCGGTTCTCTGGGGCAGACGTAGCTCTCCCCTGTGTTACAGGAAGTTTTACTCCGAGCTTTTCACTCTGATGAGAGACTTGCTAGTTATCCACTACCTCCAGCACACTGGGTCAAGGTGTGTGCGCTTTTCCATGATTCTGCTACGCTCAGGAAGGTTTCTGAGACTTAAAAAAAAAAAAAAAAAAAAAAAAAGATGAAGTTTCTTTACATCAGCATAGGAATGGAGGTGGCCAATCCACTAGGGCCTAGTGGCTTGACTATTGAGTGAAAATATCTGTTATTGCTCCCCCAGCCATTTTAAGTGTTTCTAAATGGCTGGGGGCTGGTTCCAGGAGAAAAGGAAGAGGGTGGGCTGGTTAGGAGGAGTTCTTTTTGCAAAATCAAGAGCTGAAGGCTTCAGGCCCAAGCTGCTACCTGAGCTGACTTGTGTGTGATAGGGGTAAGGCCGGCTCAGTACCCAGCAGATGGGGCCGCCCTCCCTAATTCTGCAGTCTTTCCCCACAACAGACTTCTAATCTGATGGTATTTTCGTTTTAATTTACTTGCAACCTGGTTTTCTTCTTCTGGTAACAGCATTCCCGACAAAGGTGATAAAATGGTTGAAGCTGAACATTCAGATCTCCTCTTCCTGCGAGTGTTATATAATTATATATACATTTGGGCTCAAAGGTCCCAGTCTAACAAATTCCCTTCGCAGGAGTACCATTTGAGGGCCCATTCCCTCATTAATTTCATTTGACATTTATGTCAACATTACATTCCTAGCCTAAAAAGAGAACTCACATGAGTACGCAGGGGTGTGCTTTAAAGTGGAGTGTTTAGTTTGGCAGTGAACAGCAGCCAGTTCAGTCTGCCGGAGCGAACTGTTCTAAATTAGTCAATAGAAAGTGCTCTAAATGCACTCAACTTTAAATTGTTTTACAAAGTGCTAAATGCTGGAGCACGTGGCTGTTTTGATATTCCCAAGATCCTCCCCACCCCGATGCCCGAACCCAGTTCCCAGAGATGACTAAAGTGGGTGTCAGGGAAATTAGCTTGGGAGCCATCAGAGACATGAGAAACAGACCGAAAATAAGAGTCTTAGGATATTCTGGAGTTCAATTGGCTTCGGCGAGACCTGATGCAGATATCAAAGCCCTGATTCCCCCTACTTCAGAGTCAGGGTTTGATGCGGTAAGTGGGAACAGGTCTAGGTCCCAAGTCTATAGAATGAAGAATTTTCCACACACCGCAGAAGCGGGGCGAGACAGTTTTGAGCTTGACCCAAACACCCAAAGAAATGCTGTTTCTCCATTTGAGCCTATGTTCACAACAGCCTAGGAGGTAGAGGGCTGGATGGGCTTTTTAAGGCGAAGGGAGAAACTATCCATAGTTAACATCGGTATTCTTCATGTCAGCGTTAAGTCAGAAAGTGCCAGGAGAGAGAGGAGATGCCGCACAGCCCGTAAGCCAAGGGCAGCTGAAGTGCTGATTGTCTGCAAAGCTCATGTTCCTTTCTCTGGAGCCGTGTGTGCCCTTTGGGTCTGCCATGAGTTGCAGGCTGGACTTTTGGCCTGTGCAGAATTCACCAGTGCTGGGAAGGACCTGCCCCTGACAAACACGGGGAGTGGACCCCTCGTCACGTTCTCTATCTTTGTCTTTATTCCTCGGTTTTTATACCTGCTCCCCAAGACTTCCCTCACCCTACCCGACTCCAGCCCCCCACATCTAGCTTAGGACGGACAAACCCTCCGACTGTCCTTTTTGTGCTTCCTTCACCAAGAGCCTCATACTGAAAGGTCACAGGGTTGATCACTAGCTGACCTGTGAGTCCCTCCAGATGGCAAGGTCCCTCGGCGTCTCCGCTGGAGTGATTTCTAGCGATGGCCTTCTGGAGTCAGTCTCTCTTGGGACCCCTCTGTGGGCCGGCGGAGGGGGAAGGCTTCATCTGAGATGACAGTGCGGGGCGGGCAATGTGTCTCCTGAGGAAGAAACCCCGTCTGGCGTAGCCTTTTTCCAAGACGGCTTCGACACCCACGTCAGCATCCCCTTTGGCCTCTGAGGCTCCTTTATCTTGCCTTATCAAGGCTGCCCAAGCTTCTTGGGACCGTTTGTTTCATCTGAGCTGGCTGCCCAAGCCTCTGGCTATGCTTGTTTGTCGCGTTGTGTGTAGAGGCGGGCGGTGGGAGGGCGTTTTGATCTGGAGACCCTTCCCACACTGGAAAGGCAATGCCGACTTCTCTGGGGAAGGGCTTTGGAGCTGGGAGAGTCCAGGGCTACCTGGCACACACAGATGAGTAGGAGGGTAATAACAGGCCTCCTGACATGGACTGATCGGAGGTGTGAGTGAAAAGATGGAGACAGATAGGAAGCCTCTCTGCCGAGAGCCGGAAGCAGGCATGGGTCAGGCCTGTTGAACAGAAGGGACCTCGGCGACGGTAGAGTCCAGTCCTGAGGCTGTGGCTCGGGTTGGCAGAGGTGGAATTGGCGACAGCCTCTCTCCAGCCCCTCGTCCATGTGTCCCCAGAGGTCTCACTGTCTCTCATCCACCGGATAGGCACTTGTCTCAAGAGCAACTCCAACTTTTTGGCAGAGTGTTAAACTGTGCTACTGCTCTGTCCCTGCCGTGTCCCTGCTGTGAACTCCGCCCGGTGACTGACCAGTCCCTTGAAAACCCACAGCCGAGGGTGCTGTCTGGCCGCATGGTGGGGGCGGAGGAGGGGCGGATAGACACAAGTTTCAGCCAGGAAGTGGTGAAGGCATGCTTCTGAATTACATAGATGGGCACTAGAGTAGCCAGAATCAACTGTGGACCTCACTTTCTAGTACTTTATAAAGTGACTTCTTTACTACCGGAGACCTTGATCTATTCATTCCCCCCCTCCCCCCTTCTCTTGCAGCCTTCTGGCCCAGCGTACACAGGCAAATAGG
The DNA here is from genome assembly GCA_028658305.1 of Pachyuromys duprasi. Lineage (NCBI taxonomy): Eukaryota > Metazoa > Chordata > Mammalia > Rodentia > Muridae > Pachyuromys > Pachyuromys duprasi. Next base: position 16,060,428 of record CM053765.1, read on the forward strand.
GCTTCCAATCCTTTCTTCGTCGCTCTCTGCCTTCCTCTCTTGAGATAGCATGTTCTGCTTAACCTGAAGCCAGGCTCGTGGCAGACGAACCACAGTGATCCTCCTGTGTCTGTCCCCAACAGTGCTGAGGCTGAAGGCCATGCAGCCGCACCCAACATTTGATGTGTGTCCTGGGGATTCGAACTGAGGTCCTCATGTTTGCCCACAAAGCACTGCTACCCAATGAGTCAGTTCTCTAGCTCCTGGGATCCGTGACACTTGGTGCTCACATCTGTGGCATCTGGTTTGTTGCCTAGACTGAGAAGGGGAACTCAGGTCATGTGCAAGCATACTTCCCTTTTCGGGGCGATTTAGGAATTCCTAGTGGACTAGCTTTAGGGCCTGAGGGTCCAGTCCCCACTTTAAGGGTCTGCTGGGACAGTCACAAGCACAATGGGCTTCCTGAACAGGCTTTATTGGCACCTGGCCTCTTGCAATATGTTTTTAATATACCATGCATGCTGTATCTGTGTAAATCAGTAAGTATGTTTTGAAATTAAATATTTGCTAAGGGCCAGGCTCTTCACGTGTTAAATTATTGATAACAAACTTCACAGACACTGTATGAGACTTGATGATATATGATTTTTGAGTGACCTGCCGTTTATTAGACTTTTTCTACCCATGAAATCCATTTCCAATTCCGACCCTATCTACTCCAGGCTTGCTCGCTAGAAGCCCATTCCCAGGTTTCTCCGTATTTCTCTGAAATATCTCGGGCTCAGCACCTTCCTCGAGGCCCCTGATCTAATCAGGCCCGATCACTTATCACTGCTCATTTCCTTTGGCAGGACTGTCAAACTGCAGGTGCATCTCGGGGACACTGAGAAGCACATGCCGCCTCCTTCTCCCCTTCCTGCATGGCAGGAGGTAGGGAGAGTCCCCCAACCAGAGCCCCTTGTCTAGGGCCCTAAGCAGAAACAGGAGCGCCCCAGGAGCAGAAGAGAAAGTGCCCTCAGCCTGCCTTCCCTTCCACTGCCTGGGCCTCTTTGGGCAACCCGCCACTTGACCTCTGTGCAGTGACCCCTCAGCAATTAGAACCCATCTGCATGGCTTCTGAGCTGAGCCTCGGGATCTTTGCAGCTCCCCTTGCCTGGCCTGGCTTTTCTGCAGACAAGTCCCTGCTTCTGGTTTCTGCAAGGGCCGGCCAGCTGGAGGACCCTGACTTGTCATTACAGAAGTAAAAGTCGTCACCTTTGTGTTCCCAACCTCTGTTCTTTCGTGTTTAAGCAGCACTCTAAGCCTTTCTAAACACGTCAGCGGTTCTATTTTTATTTCCTAATTAATTCAGAAAAGGAGCAGGAGACACTAATGAAAGAATGGGGAGAGGTAGGGTGGAGGGCGCCTTTGTGTTTTCGTTGGAGAAGGCAGTTGAGAAGCTAGGAATGCCTAGAATTGGAAGAATAACCTGACGCCCTCCAGTGGTTGGGGAACCCTTTGTTTTGTTTTGTGGGCTTTAAAAAGTTGTATGTGTGTGAACAGTAGGCTGCATGTGTGTATGTACACCACGTGTGAAACAGGGACTCCCCCGATAGCTGAGACTGATGTGGAACCCACTATGTAACTCAGGCTAGCCCAGAACTTGCAGCTCTCCTTCTGTTTCAGCCTCTCAGGTACTGCGATTACAGGTGCGTCCCACCGTGCCAGCTTCTTAGCTAGCTTGAAGCTGCTCAGAATTTATGACTACATCTAAACCTACCATTGACTGTGACAGCTTGTATTTCTATTCTAATGGACACCGTTACCTCATTTTCCCACCCATGATAGAGAGTATCAATATCTATAGGTTGGTGACAGGAGGTAAGGGTGCTTGCTGCCAAACCCGATGACCTGAGTTTGATCTTTGGAGCCCGTATGGTAGAAGGAGAGAACTGACTTTTGCAAGCTGTCCTCTGACCTCCACACATATATCCTAATTTTTAAATTATATTCTGAGCAAATTAGAACTAATTTAACCTTTGTCTTGATAATTCAAAAATCATCTTTGCAGATATCTGGAATGGTGTACTTTCGTGGATTTAGACACTTAGCATTCTCAAGGGTGTCCTGCTGCAATCAGCTGAGCTCTTCTCTCCTATTGCTACCGGAAGGGCTAACATAACAAACATGGAGAGTGTCAGTCTCTTCTAACTTACCCAGCTGACTCAGGGGCCTCCTCCCTTCACTGTGGCTAGATGAGGAAGCCTTCTCAAGCCTGGCCTTTGGCTGATTTTGAGGTGGGGTCCCGAGCAGCCTTGGCTGGCCTGAGACTCATTGCCGTGTAGCTGAAGCTGACCTTGAGCTTCTGGTCTTCCTGCCCTCCCTGCCGACTGCTGTGCCTCCTGCACAGGCTGGAGATGCACACCGGGCAGGCTCTCCACCGCCTGAGCCCCAGTCCTTCGCTCTGCTCGTGATAAAGTGAAAGTTTGCTTTCTTTTAGGTCCCTCCTGTATGAGCCTCTGAGTGCTAAGGGGAACACTCAGGGTGGCAGAAGATGGGACGACGCAAGTGTTCATGGGTCCCTTTTTGGAACTGCACCATCCTTGATTCCTGTCAATTGTGGGGTAGGTGTAGATTTAAGACATCCGAATAGGTAGTCTCTAAGTACCTTTGAGGCAGGGACAACATTTACGTTTAACTAACTCTCCGACGGCTGGACCAATACCCGAGTTCAGCAGATAGATGCTGAATTAATTTGTCATGACTAAGGTTTTCCGGTGACATCGGGGTTCCTTTGAGGTCGAGTGTCTGTGTTAACTGAGTGTCTGGGTTAAGCACTTCACTTACTTGTACTCAGTGTAGAGACAGCCCACAGGAGGAAGCTGCGCTTCCCAGGGAGATGAGAGCAGAGGGCGGCCACTGACTGCCGCTTGGCTGAGCAGGAGTGACAGAGGAAGATTGTCACAGCGACCCTGCAGCTAAGACCGCTTTGTCCGCCATCACTCACACCCTCTCCTGACTTGAGCACAGGCCCCTAAACCCTCACACCCAGCCCTCTGTCCCTCTACCTTCAGTAAGTAATTCGGGTTATAGTGGGAATGTGTGGGAAGGGGGTGGAGACAAGGGGTGGGCAAAACAAGAGATGGTGTGGTTCAGATAATATGCAGCTCACTTAGTAGTTTGTCTAGGAAACAGCCAGGGCTGCTTGTTGATCTGGCTTGTCCCTGGCTGTTCATGTCTTAGAAGATTAAGCTTCAACATAACAGCGTCCAGAGATGGTGCACCTTTAAGACGTGAATCTCAGTGAAAGGTCTTCAGGTCAATGCCCTGGAAGGCCCACATGACCAGGACCCACATTACCTGTGGTGCCATGCTGTTTTCACTTCCAAGCTACCAAAGCCGTGAGCCGAACTCTTTAAGTTATAACTTGCTCAGTCTTGGGTGTTTTGTTATAGCAACACAACATAAAACAGAAACCCACGATTCCAGTATGTGTAAAGGCATATATTAGTTCTTTCTTTCTTTCTTTCTTTCTTTCTTTCTTTCTTTCTTTCTTTCTTTCTTTCTTTCTTTCTTTCTTTCTATCTATCTTTCTTTCTTCTTCCTGTTGCATGTGGTTCTTTGGGCAATGAAAAACAAAGCATTCATTCATTTTTTTAAATTGTATTTTCTCAATTGGTGCCAGATATTGTGCTAGTTGTTGGGGTCACAGCAATAAAAAGGGATGAAGGGGTCCTTGTCAGTAAGGAGACTCTATGAAATTAGTAAATAAACAAGAAGAATGGGTGTGGATTGTGGTAGGAAGCAATGAAGGATACAGATGCTGTTGGCCAGCTCTGAGGACACAGCATTTGCAGCTGTGTCCATTCAGGAACTCCCTTTGCAGGTGATAGAAAGGGGAACTGCCATGCTGAGAGAGAGCAAAGAAAGTGCAAAGGCCACAGAGGAGGCATTGGGAGGGGCTTAGCTTGTTTATGGAAATGAGCAGTATAATGAATGGGTGAGTATGGAAATGGAATGAGGCAGAGGTGATCAGGTGGGCTAGAGTTGGGGAAGTTTGGGTTTGCTCTGGCTCCTGTGGAAGCCATTGGCCAGTTCTGGGCATGGGAATGGCATGGTCAGACTCTGCTTCAGAGCATCTCTTGGTTGGATTGGGCAGAATGGTTCAGATGGAGGCTGAACTGTCTTCAGGGAAGCCAAACCTGGAGGCCATGTTTCTAGACTTGTGTTAGGTGAACACCTGAGTTGGGAAGATAAAGATAGCTTTCTAGTAGGATAAAATGGGAAATAGTCCCGGTGTGCTGGCATTTAGAAGGAGTGCTTACTGAGGTGGAAGAAATGGAGACAGGAAGCCATGGGAGGTGGATTGGGGGGGAAGGGGGGTCTCGAGTTCTCTTTGAAGCCAGGCATATTGATGGTACAGGACATCTTTTCCACCAGCAGTCAGGGACCACTTTCATCATCATGTCCTGCCACCCAAGAATCACTCCATGCCCTGATAATCGATTAGCTTTCTCCCTGCATAGACATCCTCTCTTGGGTACCACTTTGTGTCCAGGTTTGTATGGAATGGGACCCTCAGCAGTAAGCGCTGTCTCTAGCAGTATCCACTGAAGATCCAGCAGCTGACACGTATCTGTGTCCAGTGACTTCATCTCAGCAAAGAGCACAGCTCTGTATCAGGGAAGAGGGGCAGCTAGAGTCCTGAAGGTCTCTAGCCAAGATGTCAGTGCACATTTGTAATTCTAGAACTTGGAGCTAGATGCAGGAGGATCAGGAGTTCAGAACTATCCTGAGCTACATGAAGTCCTCTCTCAACAAAACAAAGCTCAAAGCACAGAAGGAGAGGTGGCATTTTCTTTTCTTGTAACATTGACGAAATGGCTTTTTTTTTTGTAAAGGAAAAGGGAAAAATTGAATTATAAGAAATGAATTGAAGATGAAGGAGGACCCATAGAGTTGGTTCAGCAGTTAAGAGCCAGAGCGCACTGGCAGAGGGCCTGAGTGTAGTTCCCAGCATCCACTGTGGTGGCTGAGCCCCTCAGGCACAGCGTGTGCCTACTGCCTCCCATATATGTAATATGAGGGAACAGTTCTTTGATGATGAAGGATAGACTAGTTCTAGAGAGCATAGCCAGGTACCTGGCATTTTGGCTGCCGTTCTGCCAACTGTCCTCACACCCAGTTACTATTGCTTGGCAGTCACATACACACACCTGCCTTCTCTCTTCATCCCCCTCTTTTTTTGCTAGTGGAGGGAACTTGACCTGTTTTGGAAAGTGAAGGTGAGGAGGAAGAGGAGAGGAGAGCCCTGGGGATCATTCAGAAGTCTTGGGGGCCCGGGACAGGACTTTGGGAAAGGTGGTTGTTGTTAGAGACACACAGACGTGAATGGGTCCCAAATAATGTCATTTTCCCGTACTAGCACACTGAATAGAATTTTCATGTCATGGTTTCAGTGTTGCAAGACTGGACTGGTACCTCCCTGTGACATAGCCATGTCCTGAGCCAACCATTTTTGACAAGGCAGAATACAAAAGGCATTGTCTGGTAAGGCTAAAAGCTAAGCATTTGTTGCCCCCCCCCCCCTTTTTAATTTAAGTTATTTCTTCCCTGTAGGAAAGTAAAGAAATCGTGCTAAAATAATAATTAAATGCTGACAGGGCTACATTTCTACCCGGCATGAGCTGGCAGCAGTTTCCTACCACAACATTAGGTCATTTGAAGAAAAAAAAAATCCGATTAAATACTTTTGTAGGCTTTCCTGATTAGCAGCTCTTATATGAACCAGTGACAGAAATGAAAGGGTGTCATTTGACAGCTACAATTTACTTAGGGGGGCCGGGAAGAAGGTAAAATGGTAGGATGCCTCTGTGTGAGGTTTAGATTGGGGCTTCCTGTTGCCCTTTGCCGGAGGGGTTTGTTTACCAGCCAGGAGCCTCTGGACATCCGAGCAGCCACCGAGGCAGGATTGTGTGGGTGTTCACTGGCTGAGCCTGGGAGCTGCATGTCAAGGCCAGCCTTTTTTTTGTTTTTTTCCTTCCCTCTCTTTGCGGCTGGTTTCACATTTCTGGGGTTAAATGACCTTGACTGGAGGAGGTTTAGGAGAGGGAAGTGTCCTTGCAGGGAACTCCTCTGCAGCCCTCCGCAGTCTCTCTCCGCATCTGGCAGCTCCCTGCGTCTCTTTGCATTAACTCGCTGTGACGTGAGGGCTGCAGGCCAGATTTGACGTGAAGATGGAGCTGTAGTGTGGCATATGGTAAATGAAGCCGGCGTTGCTAATTGTGTTCTCTTTGCGCTTTTCTCCTTCAGTCCTGCTGCTTGACGGTGGGTCTCTGGAGTTTGAACCCCGTGTTCTACTTCTTTGGCCTTGAGCTGGCCTCATCTTCATGGATATTGGAACGAGAGTTTCAACTTTAGTGTTTTTGCAACCCAAATCCGAGATTTCAAAGATCAGGACATTGGGTCTCCGAGACTGTTTTGGGAGGGACTTGCAGGATGGAGCTCAAAGCTCAACTCCCCCAAGCATCAGACCAGAGCAGATTTGTTCTTTATTTAGTGTTATACCTTGCACAGGTATGCAATAATTTGTTTTGCAGTGCTGCCAGGACAGAACACTCGGACTGACTGGTGTGAACCATTCAGAGGCCGGAAGTCCAGAGGCCGGAAGTCCAGAGCCGAAGGTGCTGACAGGGTTGCACAGATGACAGCAATGTCCTTTGGAGAATGTTCCATGCCTCTGCAGGGAAAATGTTCCATGCGTCTGGGCTTCTGCTCTTGTCAGCAACCTTAGTTTACCAGGACCCAAATAGTTAAGCAAACAACTTAATGAACAGAAGGCTTATTTTGACTCACAGTTTCGGAGGGTTTGTTCCGTGGTCTCACGTCCCCGGGCGCTTGGACAGAGCATTGTGGTGGTGGGAGTGAGTGGCAGAGGCTGGTCTTCCCTTGTTGGTGGATGGGAAGAGACAGCAAGACAGGAGCCTAGGGTGGCTATAAGCTTCAGTGCTTGCCTGCACTGTGACCTGCTTCCTTCAGCTGTGTGATCCACCTAACATTCCCACGTTTGCCCCATGCAGACAGGCGCAGAATCCAGGGATGGGGGACAACACAGCATATTCAAACCGTAGCGTTTGATGTCCTATGGCCGATCACATTGTCCCTCCAGTCCTTGCCTTAATCATTCCATGCCCTTCCCCACGAGTGGCTGCTTTTCTTAGATGGATGCTAAGCGTGCAACACTCAGGGCACACCTTACTGCAGATGATCTCACTGTACGCACATCTGTAAGAGCCTGTTTCTGAAGCACTCTTGCTAAGGCTTCAGCAGATGCTCTGGGGGACAGAGAATTCACTGCATAATGGCTGAGATGGGGTGAGTCTTTCCATGGGGGGATTTTGGAGCCATTTAACCGCAATGAATCATTATCACCTTCAATCGTTCTTTGAGAGTGTGTGCTCTCTTCATGCTCTTCCTGTCAACTGAGGAACCTGAATCCTCCATTTATTATTAATGACCATGGTAGGTAGCTTTCCCTTTTAGCACTGAGGGAGGGTATGTGAGTCAGTCTAGAAATTAGTCATTAAGAGAGAGAAAGCTTGACACAACTCAGAGACCAGATTTATACTGTGAACATTTATTGGTAGAGCTTTCCTGGGTCCTTGGAGAAGCATTAAAGCCCTTCAATTTGGAGGGTTCATTATCTTCACTTTTATATTTATTCTGCAGTTGTTTAGAAGTTATAATTTAGGCTATGGAATAATGTATTGTATATTACTTATTCTATAATAGCTTATTCAGCAATTACTCAAATCTTACTTTTCTATTAAACTTTTTTCTCCCTTTCGCTCTCTCCTCATGCTACGTTCTCACTGTGCTCAGAATCTACCAGGCCACCTATTTTTCCCAGACTGAGCCTCTCACTGGTCTGTTTCCTAATTCTTCTACACATCCAGGTTTCTTTTCCATCATCCTTTGCACCGCTGGCTCTTATTGTCCTTACTCAGAAATACTGTGTCCTTCATGTCTATATGAGGCCTCACATCTGCTTCCACCCAGCTCCAGGCTTGCACCTAGCACCCTTCCTTCATGGCTTTCCAACAACCCACACAGGAAACCAGCACCTCTGTAGTAACCACCATGTTTAAACCTCCTTCCGCGCCCCCACCCCCCCACCCCACACATACCTCCATCAAAGCAGTGGAGATGCAGGGTACTCAGGGTTCTACCATGACCATTTTGTGTGGTATCTTGCCTGTCCGTAGTTCTGAGAGCTAGATAGGACTGAATATCAGAATTATTCAAAACTCACCTATGAGAAGTACTGTTCATATATTTATTACTTCGTGTGCCTCCATTTGCCCACCTGTAAAATGGACCTATTAATCACAATATCTGATAAGGATGGATTAAGTCCCAGAGGGTAGTACCTGGCTAATTACGAACCATCACTAGTGGCTAGCCACCACTATCTTTATAGATAGGACTGTGAGGCCCTGGAGAACTGGGGCTGTGCTTTCCAGTATCCTCCACACAGGCTGAAGAGATGGCTCAGCCATGAAAGGATAGGCTCATAACAAAAATATGTCTCCTCCACAGGGGGGACCTGATAGTCCCTGTCCAGTGTAGGACTTGCTGGAGACTTCCATGTTTTCATTCTTGTGTTTTCTTTCACCGTTTGTCTGTCTCTCCTCCTTCTTCTTTTTTCCTAAGATATTCAAATCCCCACTGGTTACCCTGGAATTCCTTAAATGACTAGCAGCAGGCTCTCTGACAGCAGTGCTGATTTCGACCCTCCGCCTAAAGCCTAAATGATTGTGGTAAACAAATCTCTGTGGCAATGCAAATGTCATCTCTCAAAAGTGGTCCAGGCTTACTTTGCTCTGATGTCCCCTCATCAGGATGGAGCATGGACATGTTTTCAAATGGAGCTTCCTCTTTTAGATTCCTTGAGCCTCGTTTTGACAGCTTCAGAGTTGGTCTAGTGTCCTTGTAATGACCCCTAAGGGCCAGCTGAGCGCTTGTTTTGTGGGATGGAAGATTTGTGCACTAGCTTTCCGTCCCACCATCCTATGGAAGGGAGCTGGGAGGCAGAAGGGAGAGGTGAGAAGAGACAGAGCAGCCTTGTGCATGACAGCTTGGAAGTCTAGTTTTCTCGTGGGACTTACATAAAGAAAAGGGAGGAGAAAGCTGTGCCTGGTTGTGCAGCCCCGTAACCCCAACTCCTCAGGATGCCAAGTTCAGGACAATCCCAATTTCAGGACCTGCCTGGGCTACAGAGTGAGCTTAGGGCCAACCTAGGAAACTTAGTAAAACCTTGCTCAAAAAGCAATTTTATTTTGAGACAAGTGTCTCACCTATGTAGTCCTGGCTGGCCTGAAACTCACTGATGTTGACCAGGCTAGCCTCAGACCCACAGAGACCCACTTCCCTCTGCCCCCCAAGCACTGGGAATAAAGGTGTGAGCCACTATGGCTGGCTGAAATCAGGTTTTAAAGAACTGAGCAGAGAGCTCAGTCTTCAGAGTGCTTGCAGACCTGAGTTCCATCCCGACCCTATGTCAAATGAATAAATAAGTCTTGCTGGTGTCATGCTTGCAAGCCCAGTGCTGTGTATCTTTGGTGCTCGCCAGCTGCTCACCCTTGCCTACTTGCTGAGTTCCAGACCAGTGAAGGGATCCAGTCTTAAAAAAGGAAAAAAAAAAAATTAAAAAAACAAAAACAAAACAAAAAAAAAACCACAGCAGCTGAGGAGTGACATCACGTTATCCTCAAGCCTCCATGCAGGAGTGAACACACACCTGCATCTTCACTGCGTACACACTGAGCTCAGCTCAGTGGCAGAGCATTTGCCCATCATGTGTAAGGCCTGCTTTGAGCTCCCCAGGACCTCAAGGAAAGAAAAGGAAGCAGAAGCTCTCAAACTATGAAGAGGCATGGATAGAAAAAGATGAGCAATCCCTTCTTAGACATGAGAAGATGCAGGCATCTCCACCCATCACACCGAAGAAGTCCAGATACTTGCCAGGAGTTGACTGAGGCGGGAAGCAGGACTGCTGTCTTAGTGATGAGTGCGGTGGCCACGGTCTCTCTGAGCGCCAAACTGACTTAGATGAAATAGAAATGCATGGGTCTTTGGCCAAGCCATTCACTTATGAGAGTTTATCCTCAGACGTATTTACACCTGTAGTTTTTTTTCACATGTATTTGTTTGTGTATGTGTGTGTGCAGGTGCACACGCACATGCCAAGAATCAGTTCTTTCTTTCCACCGTGTGGGTGCCTGGAATCAACCCCAGGCCATAAGGCTTGGCAACTCTACTTTTCCTTTTCTATTTGAGCCATTTCGCTGTTGCTCACCACTCCCCTTCCCAGAACATTTTTTTAAACAAATAAGAAAGGCTTGTGTTTACATAGGTAAGTCTGAAAGGATACAATGTTTTAAAATAATATTTTAGAAAGTCTTTTGTTCTTCACCCACCCTCTCCTTTCTGTTCTCCTTCCTCTGCTTTCTTTGATATTTGTTGTTTCTTGTCTAGTCTTTGTGTGTGTTGAGGAGTGAACACTGGCGACAAGTTTACTTACTTTGACTATGCATCTTTTTGAACTTTCAAAATAGAGTACAAAATAGAGATATTTGTAGTCTGTGCACTTTAACTTGAAACAGAAGAAAAAATTATAAAACTAAAGTGAACAACAAAAATACTGACAAAACTCTTACTTCTCCTTTCCTCTCACTAAAATAGGAGGAAATAAAAATGACAGGGGCCGGGAGATAGCGCAGCATATAAAGCACTCGCCATGCAAGCGTGAGGACTGAGTCTGATCCCAGAACCCACATTAAAAACTGTGGGAGAGCCAGGCTTGGTGCCATATACCTCTAATCCCAGCCCTGGAGAGGAAGAGGCAGAGACAGATGGATCTCTATGAGTTTGAGGCCAGCCTGGTCTACAAAGAGGGTACCAGGACAGCCTGGGCTGTTAAACAAGAAACCCTGTACAAACAAAACAAAAAAACCAAAGCAACAACAATAAAAACCCCAAACAAACAAAAAACCAAACTGCTGGGAGACAGAGGCAGGTAGATCTCTGAGTTGGGGGCCAGCCTGCTATACAGAGCAAATTCCAGGGCTATGCAGAGAAACTTTGTCTTGTAAAAAAAAAAAACCTAACAAAAAGAAGAGGAAGAGGAGGAAGAAGGAAAAGTGCTGTGGAGGCGGATCTGCCCTCTGCATTCTGGGCCAGAGGCAAGACTAGTCTATGTTCAGGCAAGCTGTAGCTGCTTATGTAGGAAAACTTTGTATCAACGAACAAACAACAACAAAACCACAGAGGAAAAGGGCTGTGGAGGCAGAGGATCAGGGCAGACGCTGGGGCTTGCTGGCCAGCCAGCCTTGTCTCCCCAATGAGTTACAGGCCGATGAAAGACCTCTTTCTGAAAACAAGGTGTATGGTACCCTAGGAACTACACCCAGGTTTTCCAACAGCCTCAACATGCCTGCACACTTGCACATGCGTGTGCGGGCACACGCGTGCACGAACACTCATACACACAAAGTCAACAAATGAATAAAAATGAAAGCACGAAGCTTGCTTAAAGAGGACCGTTCTTTCTCCTTTCTGCCCACTTTCTAGACCATGTGACTTCCATTGGCCTTTTTTGTTTGGTCAAGTTTTTCCTTCTCCATGATGAGTTGACTCCTTATAACTACAAAAAGTGATTCTGCAATGAAGCAAGTGCTCCTGCTTGCCTTTGCCCTGGTCTGCCGAGTCTTGATTTCTGAGATCTGAGCAGCTCCTTGACAGGCTGTGAGCGAGGAGCCTAAAGGAGCCGTGCACGTCCCCTGACTTCCCAGAGCCAGCTTGAAAGGTGCTCTGGGCCTACCGCCCAGGGGCCGAATCTCATGGTACCCAGCTGAGATGCTGAACTCGGGGCAGTGACTCACGCCCTGCCTTCTTACCCTACTAGAAACAAGGGCTCACTGATTGCTCATTCGCAGTCATTTTGCTTTCTAAATTTGTTTTACTTTTGTTGGTGGTTTCCTATTTTTTAAGCAAAGGGCTATTTAATTACGTTTGTCTTTCATCTCAATTCACAAGCAGCACTTGGTAGTCTTTCTTCCAAAGTGTCCCTTTTAAGACTCTGTATGGCCTTCTTGCTATGAAGAACAAGTGCAGCCCAACCCACCACCCCCAGACTAGTGTGGATTCCCAGGGATTTTCACAGGCAGGGGCCTCTCAGTAGACGCTAGCTGGGCTATTTGAGAGTACCCCCCCTTTGGTTCAGCATTGCCTTGCATTAAGAAAATTCACACACATACATACACACACGCACACATGCTGGCTCCCGTGGAAATGCTCTCTAGTTCCCAGCTGCAAGCATATAGTGTGAATGTATGCAGTTTGGCGTGAGAGGCTGAGTAAGACCAACAGTTGGTCGCGTGTGGGTTTTTCTGCTGTGAACTCACATCTTTTGTTTGAATGGGTTCAGCTTGTTTATTTATTGCTCATACCTGTAAGTTAGAACGAACACACACAGCTCTGCGGCACGTGAACTGCAGGCTTGAGTTTGCTGGTAGGGACTTGAGTTTAACTCATATTCCACAGGCATTTTGCCGTGTCCAGTCTCATTCACCCAAACAAATGCTTATGTCCTTCGCGAGATCACCAAGCACACATTGCTGAAAAGCCTTTTCTCTCTCTCTCTCTTTCTTTTGTGAGGTGCTGAGGATCAAGCCAGGGGCCTTGCACGTGTCAGCAAGCACATACACCTGACCTGCACCGCCCCCCACCATGCATTGGTTTTTCAGATGAACTTTACAGTGCTTTGCCCAGGATGGGGCCTAATGCCATGTACAGCAGCAGCTGAATTGTTTTTTTTTTTTTTTTTTTTTTTTGATGGAGAACAGCAAGTCTCAAGGCAACAGATTTCCTTCTATTTCCCTTCAATGGTTAGCTCCAGCTCTGTAGTTAATTTTACAGAGATGACTGCATTATGATAATGACCGTGGAGAATAATCTTCCCTTTTCATAGGTGACCACTACTGGGCCCAGTGTCTGGGGTCCCAGCTCTTTGGGGGTGTGTTGTAAATTTTACCATGGTGTGAGATTACAATGGAAACAAATAAACTGAAGAACTCTTCTGAGAGGGCTTTGATGCCTGGGACTGAGCATTTGGGAATCTAAAAGGAGTGCACAGGAGCTAGCGACACAGGACCACCACAGAATAGACATGAATAAGATGGCGTAGAGGACTGAATGGGGCAACATTCCTTCATTTTCCCACCTGTGGGAAATGACAGCAGCATGGTCTCCTACTTGACGCACAACGGTGGAAGGGACCAAGTATGGTATGTTGTGATGCATGTAAGGTGAGCTGTAGAGAAATCATGGTGATGGTAGAAAGGATGGGTATCAGTAAGAACAGGTATGGATAAGACAGATGTATGGGCAGATGTTGGTTCACCAAATCTTTGAAGGACACATAGATCGATAAATGTTGGTAGGAGAGACAGTTGTTGATAAGAAGGACTGGTGTTTGTAACACAAATCCCGGAAGGATGGGTGTTAAGAAGGACAGGTATCGGTAGGAAGGACAGGTGTTGGTAAGAAAAAGGTGTTGTTGGTAGGAAAATTGATAAGAAGGACAGACATTGGTAGGAAGAAGGATAGTTGCTGGTAGGAAGGACAAATGGTGTTAGGAAAGACAGGTTTTGTTAGGAAGAAGGACGGGTGTTGTTGTTAGGAAGGACAGGTGTTGGTAGAAAGAAGGACAGGTGTTGTTAAGAATGACAAGTGTTGTAGGAAGGACAGGTGTTAGGAAGAAGGACAGGTGGTGTTGGTAGGAAGAAGGACAGGTGTTGTTGATGAGAAGGACAGGTGTTGTTGGTAGGAAGGACAGGTGCTGTTGGTAGGAAGGACAGGTGTTGTTGGTAGGAAGGACAGGTGTTGTTGATGAGAAGGACAGGTGCTGTTGGTAGGAAGGACAGGTGTTGTTGGTAGGAAGGACAGGTGTTGACAAGAAGGACAAAGGTTGGCATGACAGATTTGGTGGGAAAGAGTTAGCAGAAGGTGGGGACCACTTGAACCTCCTTCTGTGAGCTGAATGTGCAGAGGACCAAATGAAAAGGAATTAGTCTCAGAAACTTAGACCTATACTTCTGACCCCCTTGTCATAGAGGGCATCCTGTATGTAGAATGTTCTCCCTGCCCGACCACTGTATCATTTGCCATTTAAAAAAAAAATCAGTTCACCTGCCTTGTGCTGTAGAAAAAAAATTATTTCTACAGTTCTTGGTAAGTAAATGGAGTCTTCAAGCTTAAACCTCTGCCCTGGGCAAGGAACCAAAGGATGTCATTGTGCATAACTTCAAAGACCAATATGATGTTTAAGGTCTCTGCTCTCTGAAGGAATTTCTTTTTAGACCTTTCAGAAATGTGTGTGTGTGTGCACGTGTGTGTGCATGTGTGTGTGTTCCTCCATTGTCCCAGGGAGCAGCAGAAGACTGGCTGCACCCTGTATACCTGCTCCCCTCAGATCATGTTCTCTCTCTTCCTCACAGTGACTGTGTAGGGTTTTAGATCATGGGTGGCCTGTTATGGTATTAATGTCATAGCAGGGCTGGGGGAGTTCAGGAGTGTATCTCTCACCTGTCATGCAAGAGGCCCTAGGTTCAGTCTCCAGCTGCAGAGAGAGAGAGAGAGAGAGAGAGAGAGAGAGAGAGAGGCAGACAGAAAATGAGGAGAATGATATTGTTCCCATTTAGAAGAACTGTGGGCTCAGTTGAACCGTCTTTGTGTGGGGCAGTCACCTAAGGCTTCAAGAGTTCTTCGGGTACATGAGTTGGGGTTATGACTTGTATGCTACAAGCTGCTCGAAAATGAAATGGGTGCTTTCTCTCCATCTCTGCTCACCCACCCTTTCATGTCTTAGGGCAACAGGTCACCCAGGTACAGTAGACTGCAGCTATAGATTAAAGACATCTCTCTCTCTCTCTGTCTTCCTGCCCCTGAGATCGGCACAGCAGATGCCCTCCACCTGTAGAGGAATCTCTGTAAATTGTCTAGAAAAGAGGGAAATGCTAGAGAGCTGCCCAAATGTTTGCTGTAGACACTCAATGCCTCCTGGCTTCCTCCTGGCCTAGGACGTGTTTTGATTTTGGAAATGGAGACCTGTGTGGTTAATCGGGGGAGGGCAAGACCAAGGAGTAGATGGGCATGGGGTTCTTGGAAAGATTACATTTGCCTCAGACACAGGTAAGGAAACATGGATGGTTTGATGGCCCCAGCCTGGTACTTTCTTCCTGGTAGCCAGGCTCTCTCCATTCTCTCTGGAGTCCCCAAAATGTCTCTGGGCTGTTACGGAGTGTGAAAGCCAGGGCTTGCTTATCATTCTTTATCCTTCATCTGAATCCTTGGCCTAGAGGACAGAGACATGGGCTCTGGTCCTTCCTTGGCATGCTAGTGTGCTTGTCGGGAGGCCCCTGGGAGTCCTCTTGCTGCCTTTCACACAAGGAGCATTAGCTGGCCTGCCAGCGGAAAAATGTAACCAAATGAAGACTGGGAACCCGACAGTCAGAGGCTCCCACCCTTGCATTCCAGACTGATGCCCTCAGGCAGGCTGGAGATAGCTTAATGCAAGCGTATTTGTAACACTCTGTTTCCAGCCAGATCAAAAGGCACTGAGCCTACCAGGGCTGCTGTCTCGAGATTGAACACTGGCCCCTGGAAGAGACTCATGCCTGGAAGAGACCATGCCTTGACTCCAAAAAGAAATACCAGTTCTGTTATGGATGTTTGAACCATCAGAGGGACACTTTGAAGTCGCTTTCCCTGTAAAGGATTGGCATCCATCCTTCCCCCGGCCTGTCTTGTGCTAATGTAAGGTTTGTGGCTGCTTCTACAGTGGTGCTTCCCATAGGGGCTGTGGAGGAAATGGAAGAGGAGACATTTTTAAGCTAATATACTTTTGAGGGACTGGGAGGGTTAAAGTTGGACGTTTTGATGCCAGTGGAGTTGGTACTGCTGATGGTGAAGGGGAGACTTGTTTTTTTCTTTTTCTTCAGGTGTTCATGCTGGTGTTTACATAACCTGATTAACTTCCTTCCAAGTTTCAGCTTTCAAAAGTCAATTGATAGGCTAGGCTCAGTTGGTAGGGGAGGAGGGCTCCCCCTCTTTGAGGAGTGAAGGAAGGGGAAGAGGGAGAGTAAGACAGGCATGAGACGAGGGAGGGGCTATGATTGGGATGTAAAGCGAATAAATTGAAAAAATTAATTTACATAAAAATAAATTCGTGTGTGTGTTTTCAGGGAGTTTTTCTGGATAGCCATGGCTCTTCTGGAACTCGCCAGGATTAATGTTGTTCATCGTAAATGCCCAACAAAAAATTTTTTGTTTGTTTTGTTTTGACAGGGTCTCACTGTGTAGCTCTGGCTGGTGCAGTACTGACTGTGTAAACCAGGCTGGCCTTGAACTATTATAATTCTAATTTTATAAAGCAAAAGGCCTGTAATCCAAACTTTAAACATCAGTAAGAATTTAATTGCAGACTAAAGAAGTCTTTTAGATTAGACTAAATTAGATAGATAAATGATAGCTTGTAGATAATAGATGATGGATGGATGGATGATGGAGGAGAGAGGAAGCTGGGTGCTGAAGATGTAGCTCAGTTAGTGGAATACTGCCTGACACGTATGAAGTCCTGGGTTTATTCTTAAGTACCACAGAGCACAGCTGTGATCGTAGCACTCATGACTAAAAGAATTTGGCACCTGCCTGGGCTATATAGTGAGTTCCAGGCTAGTGCTACATAGAAAAAGACTATCTAAACACAATCAAACAAAACAATACAATAAGGAAAAATATATATATTATAATCTGGGCATGGTGGCTCATCCCTGTAATCTCAGCACCAAGGAGGCTGAGACAGGGGGATCACTGTTGAGTTCAAGGCAGTCCTAGGCTATAGTCTGAGGCCCTGCCTTAGAAAAAGCCAAAACAGTCCAACAACAGCCACCCTTCTGATATTCCCCATTTTAAAAACTTTGTCAATGATCAGTAGACATTTATAAATGATAGTGTTAGGCTATATAGCTTACATAATATACACATATATATATCATGTAAAGGAAATTATAATTATTATGGTAGTTACATTTACATTAGGCTTTTAATTATGGAATACTTTTACATACATTATCCGGTATGATCAGTTAGCGCATGCCTTTGAAACATAAATTAGCCTTAATAGCCTAAGCTAAATAGAATTAAGAACAGAAGGGAAGTAAGACTAGTGTTTAAATAAACTCTGGTGTCTTAGAGTCAAATATGAATAATTTAAAAAATCATCTACTGCTCTGGTTTTCCTTGTCTTGATTACCCTACTATATTAGCAAAAGTCAATAAGTATACTATAAGAATATGTACACATCCTTATAGTCACATATAGAGCATAGTTGAGTGCTTGAATGTACTTATAATGCTTTTTTTTAATACAAATTCGGAATGTATATTTTGCCAAGGTTAATATATGCATATTAAGTATACAGGCACAATAAGGAAAGTATTTAAAACATTGTAGGAGCAAATCTTAGGACTAAGGTTAGAATATATGTACACCAGAGAAGAAGCTACTAGGAGATTTTACTCCAAATGATAGGGATGCTTCTTGTTCCAAACTTGTAACTTTTTTATTATATTTATTTATTTGTGTATGTGTTGGTTAGTTTTTGTCAATTTGATACAAACCTAGACGTACCTGAGAAACTGGAACCTGGGTTGAGGACTTGCTTCTGTTTTATTGGACTGTTTGGCATTTTCTTAATTATTTGTTGATATATAGAGGCCCAGCCCACTATGGGCGGTACCATTCTTAGGTAGGTAGGTAGGCCTAAGTTGTAAAAGAAAGGAAGTTGAGCAAGCCAGAGGAAGCATGGCAGTAAGGTGCCCCATGGTCTTTGCTTGTGGCGGTTTGGAAAAGTTTGCCCTTCATAGACTCATGTTGAATGCTTGGCCAATAGGGAATGGTTCTGTTAGGAAGTGTGGCCTTGTTGGAGGAAGTGTGCCACTGTGGAGGCGGGCCTAGCCATTGTTGCACACAGTCTCCTGCTGCCTGTAGATCAAGATGTAGAACTCCCAGATGCTCTTCCAGCACCGTGTCTGCTGCATGCTGCCATGTTCCCCGCCATGATGATAAGGGACTAAACCTCTGAAACTGTCAGCCAGCCCCAGAGAAATGTTTTCCTTTATAAGCGTTGCTGTAGTCATGGTGTCTCTTGACAGCAGTAGAACCTAACTGAGACACTGCTTTAGTTCAGGCACCTTTCCTGCCTTGAGTTCATGCCCTCACTTCCTTGATGACAAACTACTATTTGACAAATGTAAGATAAACAAATTCTTTTTTTTTTCCCCCTACAAGCTACTTTTGGTTTCGGTGTTTATCACAATAACAGAAAGCAAATTAGAATGGGAAGGAGCAAGGATGCATGTGGCATATGTGGAGGTCAGAGGGCAATTTGCGGGACTTGGTTCTCTCTTTCTACCATGTGGATGCTGGGGATTGAACTCGAGTCTGCAGGCCTGGTTGCAGTTGCCTTTCTCTACTGAGCTATCTTGCTGGCCCATCTAAACTTAACATCTTAAGCTGGGTGTGGTGGTACATACCTGAAATCTTAGCACTTGGAGGTGTCCGCACGGGGATCAGGAATTCGAGGTCAGCCTGGGATCTGTGAGATACTGTCAAAACAAAAACAAACAAAACAGCAACAGCAAAGCCAAACCAATCTATTAGCGAAAGCCCATACAAGTATGTTTGACGTAAACTCAAGTGTTCTATCACTTTGCATATATGTATGTTTCATTTAGAAAATTCTCTGACCAAGATAAAATATTTTCTCTTTTCTAGCTCCTCTCCCCACCTCTTTCTTTCTTTCTTTCTTTCTTTCTTTCTTTCTTTCTTTCTTTCTTTCTTTCTTTCTTTCTTTCTTTCTTTCTTTCTTTCTTTCTTTCTTTTTTTGGTTAGAGGTAAAGGCTAGCTCCTAGCCCTTGAAGCTTCCATAAAGAGACCATGCTCCAGAATTCTGATTGGCAAATGTTTCTCTGAAGGAAAAAAAAAAAATCTATGGAAGATCAGTAGCTTAGCACTAAATCTCCAGCCGTGTTTTGAAACCTTCAAACAAGATAGAATTTCAATCAGGCATTCAGTCATTAATCAGTGAACTTAGGAAGTGATCATTGTACAAATATTTTGTGTTCCTCATGTTGTGGTGACCCCCAACCATAAGATTGTCTTCCTTTGCTACTAAGTTTGCTACTTTTATGAATTGTAATGCAAATGTTCTTGGAGACAGAGGTTTGCCAAGAGGGTCCCAACTCACAGGTTGAGAACCGCTGTTTCAGGGAGACAGATACTCTGTGTAATAGCAGTAATCACAAATACTGCTGAGTATTGATATGATACAAATGGATGCTATCATCAATGAACCCAAGAGAAGCAATCTTACAAAGTCGGAGAGGATGTTCATTTGACCAACAACTGACAACTGACAGGTGTGTCTATATATGGATATGCTTAGGTACATATATGTTTATACATGTATCGATAATAAAGCCAAAGGTTATATAATAAGTATTGTTTTTATAATACAAAATATTTCTTAAGAAAGGAAGACGCTAAGAGAATTCATCCACTCTTAACTTTCTTGTGATCTCTTCGTCCTCTACAGAAGCATCCCTGACAGCTGGACAAGGTGGTGGACACCCATAACTGCAGTGTCGTGGGGGGGGGGTAGAGGCAGGAAGAGCAGGAAAAGCTCGAGACTCTGCCTGGAATGACAAAGTGGTCCAGAACACACCAGCTAGAAGATTAGTTAGAGAAAGCAAAAAGTCCTTCAAGAGCAAGGAAAAGATGGTGCTTGTCGGTCTGACCAACCAGAATCCTTCGAACCAAAGACTCTTCACTCTATTTTATGGAGCAAATGGAGTTAGCCAGGCATCCCAGACTGTCCGTAAGGAAACAAACTATCGGAATTCTAGATTTTTAGGGCTTCCGTTGCCATGCATTTTGTTCTCATGAAAACCACAATGCTCTAACGTGGAGAATCTACCCTCTGGATAGGGCCCTGCATTTACACCTGCCAGGGTGCAGAAACCTGGTGGGAGGAAAGGTAGTTAAAAGCAAGAAATTAGCAGAAACTAGAAAGCGCTCCAGGAAGAGACCAAGCCACAGCTAACAGATTAGTTTGGAAGTGGGCGTCTCAGTAAGGGGTTTCTGGGACTGCTTTTGAGCTAAACCCTAAAGGGTGGGCAAGCAGGGGTCCTGAGATCGGTGGTACCCTGCACTGCTGCAGCCACTCCTAGAAGCTTGTGGGAATACCCACTGGGTCTCTTTCTTATTAGGACTAACAACTGTTTGTTTCCTAGGGGTACGTGTCTTGTTAGGGAGCAATAATAATGAATCAGTTTCCATCAAGTCCCATTTTATCGTCCTAATGGCTCCAGCGAAGCTGCTTTTGGCTCCCACAGTGCATTTTAATGTGTCGCAAAAAACATGGAAACTAACGGAACGAGTAATGAATGCACAATGGATGAGGAGTGGGCGGGACCATGGAAGGGGACGGGTCATAGTCAGAACGGACACGTTTTTCTCCTGACTGCATCAGCATCCTCCGTATTAGGAAGAACTGGGTGCAATCTGGTTTCATTCAACCCCTCTGTGGGATGTGTGGGTAGGATGAACTTTCTTCCTTCTGATCGAATGTGTCCTCCTTTCAAGCAGTGCTGGTTGTGCAGGGGTGTGCAGCTACGTTGTATATGCCGAGAAAGAGGGTTTTCCTCAAGAGAAGTTGAAGAGCAAGGAAGAGTGCGGTTTATGGGGTTTAGGCCCGGGCAGGTGGGCCTGCTTATGTGAGAGACCTGGAGAGGGACAATAGTGACAATAGCTGTCAAACCACCGTCTTCAGGGTCATAGCAGGTGGGTCTGTTTACCTTGGAGGCATTTTTCACAAGTGAACACAGGCAATGCCAAGCCAGTCTTTTGAGGAGGAACGTGATTGGTGAGAAGCAACCATCTTGCTCTATGTCTTAACACTAGCCAGGCCTGGCCCAAAGTCTGACATTATCTCTCCAGACCCCACAAAGCATGGGCTCAGGACCTAAGAACCCTTGCTCATTATTACCTAAGATTGCTCTCAGATGTTTGCCAGATAAGCTGTGGCTGAAGGGTGGCAGGTCAGGGACCAAGGTTGAGATCAGAGGCAGAGCTCTTACCTAAAACATACAAGGCCCAGGGGAAAAAGTATGACTCACACAGTACCAGGCACAGGGGTGAACTTGAATCCAGAAAATCCAGAGCTCCTCATTATATTGAGAAATTCCATCTTCATTTGCTTGCATTTTTTTTTTTTGTAGCACTGAGGATTAAACCCAGAGTTATAACACTCCAAGCAAGCCCACCCATTTTAATTCCTTCCTTCTTTTCTTCCTTCCTGACATTTTTCCCCTTTATGGTGATGAGAATTGAAGATATAGATAGATATAGATGACGAGAGTTCTACTACTGAGCTATAGTCCCAGCAATTGTTTTAGTAATTTATTATTATTATTAATTTTATTTTATGTGTATGGGTGTTCTGCCTGCATGTGTGTTTGTGCACCATGTGCATTTAGGTCTGTGTGTTAGGTGCCCACCGAGGCCAGAAGAAGGTGTCAAATCTCCTGGAACTGGAGCTAGGGACAGTTGTGCGCCTCCCTATGAGTGCTGGGAATTGAACCTTGGTCTTCTAGAAGAGCATCCAGTGCTCTTAACCACTCACCTGTCCCTCCAGCTCCACTGTTTGGTTTGTTGAAATAGGATCTCGCCAAGTTTTCCTGGCTGGCCTGAAACTCACCGTGTTGACCAGGCTGCCCTCAAACTCGCAGCCGTCCTGCTTCCTCTGCATCTTGAGTACGCAGACTGTAGGCATGCATCACCATGCCTGGCTTAAGAAAATATCTTTTTAGTGCTATTTGTCTCCATTGCTTTTGAATATTCTGACCTTAGAATGAAAGGAGATTTGTCATCCTATAGGATGAACTTCAGCGAATCCTAGTATTTCTGATAAGTTCATCTTTGACCAGGATTTGGGTGTTTTCTGTCTTTCCCCGATTCCTGCATTTGGAAGTGAGCGAGTAACAGTACGTTTTGATTCCGTTTTAATCCATCAAAATCAAGTTAGTTGTGAGTGATGGAAGAGCTTACTTTGTGGAGTCCAGGCTGCCTGGAGACGTCAGCCACATGCCAAAAGCTTGCTTGTTGCCCGGCAACCTTGCTGGAGGAATAGATTTTGTGCCACTGGCTCCCTTTTTAGTCGAGGTAGAATCTATTAGCGCTACCAGTCTACCCCAGAGAACCAGAGCACAAGTGTAACAGAAGAGAATAGTTGGAGGGGTTTTTGTTTGTTTCTTTTATTTTGCTTTGTATTGTTTTTGAGAACCCTGCACCATGTTTCTGGCTTCTAAACCCTACTACTAATTCCACTGACTTATGCATGAAGAAAGACTTGGAGCATCTGAAGGACACTGTTGAAGCAGAAATGATCTGTCTCGTGCATCCTTGGCACCCAAGGAAGCGCATTGTTTTATGTCCCTTAGAAACTACCACACAGGGAATGGAGGCCGACCTTGGGTGCCCACATTGACTGTAGAACACATCAGAGTGACCCCATTTGCCCCGCAAACTTTCATTCCCCAGCAGGTATACTTGCTGGCTTGTGCTTTCCTGAGGCAGACTTGGCTGCAGTTTCTTCCAAGGTACCTGCTTTAACTCTGATTGAAAAGCGCCTGTGTGTGCCTTCCTCTTATCCTTCAATCAAAGAATGTCTTTTCCCCCTTTTGTAGCTAAATACTTCAGTGACTGGATTGATGGTTTCCATCTACCGGGGGAGTTCATGTCGCTGTCGGATCCATTGTTTTGTTTCTGCTCTTAATGTAATAGCTTCGGGTTGTAGTGAGGCAAGATGATGCCTAAGATCTGAATCAGGTGGCTGGAGTTATTTGCTGCTTTGGAAATGCAATTTGAATAATGGACTGCATCAGCTGCCTGTGTCTCCGTGCCCCTCTGTAAAACAAAGGACCATCTCAGAGCATTAACCCATGGGTGGCAGGGAAGATCAGATCCCTTATGAAAGTCTCCATAGGAGAGGCGGAGGATTGTGCCTCACCACTTGCATCAGTAAAAGTGTGATCTGTGATGTGGAAGGGAAGTTGGCAAAACCATGGCTGACTTGGAAAACATCAGAGTACACTTGCTTGCAGGTCCTGATCCTTCTAAACTTAGTTAAGAATAACAACTCATGTATTTAGGTTGGATCTTAACACCACTTCTTAGAATATTACTCATAAGGAGAATCTCAGCATTATAGTTTAATTGCCCAGTTTTACAAGTAAATAGAACAGTTTGTTCAAGGATACATAGTTATGTCACAAGGGTGGAGGGGCCAGAATATGGACCCCATTTTCAGCCAGTTAACTGAACCATATGTTACAGGAGGCCCACTAGAGATGACCACTGAGGCACCATTTATGGCCAATTGCAAGTTTTTGTTCTAGCCAGCTGGGAATGTACTCAGGATTCAGGACCTAAATGTAATATTGTGTGCTTAGAGTAAGAGGTTTTGAAAATATAAAAACCACATCCTGGTATCTTGTTCCACAACTTTGGAGGGGGGTTTTGTGCAAGTAAACAGTTTAACAGAAGCTAAGATAAGCAGTTACCTGGAGGAGTTGGTTTTCACAAGTATACAGTTTAACAGGAGCTAAGTTAATTTAGCTGAGGCATCTTGACCTAGGGTTCCCAGAATAGAATTTGATAATTTTCCATGGGATTCTCCGTTAAGGAAATCAAATTCTAGTTAAACCTGAAATGGTTAGTTTGAAATAAACAAGAATGCAAGATGGAGAACCTCTACATTGTCTTGCCCTGTCATTAATGGTCCCATTAAAACTAGGGTTTTTTCCATGCACCAAGAAAAAGGAAGTACCCATTTCCCCAAAATAGGTTCCATTGCTGTCCAACAAATATGTTACACACAGAGAGACACATAAACAAACACACACACATACACACACACACCACACCACACCTGTGGGTACTAGGAACAAGAGATATTGTTAAGGGCGGGAGGACCCAACAGCCTAGCAACAAGGCAAGAGAAAGATGATACAAGGTGATCAGAGACATATTGGAGACCATTAGATGACAAAGTTTCATCTGCGGAGGCATGGCTGGTTAACTCTGGAATGCCTACATCTCTACAGCTAACAGAAAATATGCTAATAACGCATAAAGTCTGACCCATTGTTGCCAGTTGAGTTGTATTGCAGCAGAGGGACTTGCCTGGTGAGGTGGTAGGCTTTTGAAGGGTAGTGAACAACCCAAAATCTAGATGGAGTGGTGAAGGGGTGTGGTCTATCCTCCTAAAACAAAAGGCAGGATTGGAAAGTCGTGGCAAGTTAATTCAAGCAAAGTTCTATGTGACGCAGGCACTTTTCAGAAAGGAGGGGGTAAGGGCCCGGGGGCGGGGGACTCTGTTTCTATGCCGAGAGATACAATCAGCTAGAAATGGCCAGAAAGGTAGAAATGTAACAAGAAAAAAAACAGTGTGACCTCAAGGCGAGGAGGGACCCCTGGGACTCCCTTTGGCTTCTGCCACAGTCCTTTCTCCTGAACCTTTTTGGAATGAGGACCTTGTGAACAAGTATCAAACAAGGGAGGCTACAGAATTTCTTTTTAGCCATCTCCTACACAGAGACGGGGTGAGGGGGGAGGGTAATATTTTTAGGTTTTATGGCAGGCTCGAGAAAGGGGTGCTAACTCCTGTTTGGTTGGTTTGTTGTTTGTTTGTTTTTTACTTTGAGGGAAAGGAATGTAGTTTCTGGCCTGCCCTTGGGGAAGAAGGGAAGCTGGGGGTGGGGGTGGGGGGGAGGAGGGTCAGGAGGTCACAGACTGGTCTGAGGCTCGAACTGTAGGCTGTGGTTCCCAGTACTCAGCCTGCACTCTGGTGGTGCTCAGACACTCACTGGGCCACTTTGCCAGCCCATCTGTTGTTTGGTTCACTCTTTTGAGTCCCTTCATGTTGCAGACATGTTCTAGACAGTTCCTGCTTATTATCAAGACTCTCTGTTTAACATTCCTCCCCCTCCCCCCAAGGCCCTGTCTGATTTGCTTATGTACATGGAGAAGCACTTTGTCCAGGCTTCTGTGACCAGCCTCATCCTTTTGGACACATCAGCCTCCCCCAATTTGATTTTCAAGGTCAGAGGACCCTTTCATTCTTTCTGACTGGTTGTGTTAGGTCCCCGGGCATCATTCTGTGCAAGGTTATTTTTTTGGTGTGTACTGTGAAACTCTAGCATGAGGATTTGCTTGAGTTTTAGATCTGAATTAAGCAGATATTCTAGAAGATAGGGGTAAAAATTGATTTTCTTGGTTGGGGCAGCATCTGTTGCCAGGTCATGATCTAATCACATACCCTCACTCTCACTTCTCCTGCTTTGGTGTCTATCTGAATGTATTTGCTCAGAAGTATCTTAGATGCACGCAGGTTGTGTGTGTGTGTGTGTGTGTGAAGGAGTAGAGCTAGGAAAGAATTTAAAACATCCTGTAGTTCTTTGCATTTTCTTTCTTCTCTTGATGAATTGTGATATTTGGATATCAGATTTCATAGAAAAGTACAAACAGCCCAGGGCCCTGTTTTTGTAATTTCATATTAAACTCATTTCCTTGGAAATCTGACTGGAGGGACTTTTCCTACAACCTCTCTTCCATTTTGGCATGCTCTTTTTTTTTTTTCCTTTCTTTTTTCTTTTCTCACTTGGCCAAGTTGCTTGTAGTTTTGTTTTATTAGAAGAATGGATTAATCATGACAGGCTCGCCCAGTCACTGGTGTCTTGTGCCACAGTTCTAGAACATGTGGAATGATTTAACTTGCTTTTCTCAGTAACTATGCTCACCTTCAGGGCCTGGGTATTGTTGTTCCCACTTGGCAGATATGGAAACGAAGGCTGGTAATGCTAAGTGCACCCCTAAGATGTGTTCCTGTGACTCTTAAGTGGCCCCTGTTGTCAATGTGAGCTGTAGCACCCCCTTTCTTTCTCCACAATAGGAGAAAAGATAATCCCCATTGCTTTTTCATTTGTGACCAAGTTCTCGAAATAAGGAGGTGATTTATATATTCTTTCTATTAGACCAGTATTATCTCTGTGTGTTCTAGACTGCCAGCTAGAAGAATGTTCCTATAGGCACAGAAGTCGTTAAAAGGATTCAATCAAACTGTACATTGTGTATCCTTCTGAACTCACTGTAAGACATTAAGTGATCTACAGTGTCTAACGGCACGTGCACACATACATGCATACATATAGACCTATGCTTACATACACACGCATTCACACACAGAGACACAGAGACACAGACACGTATGCACAGAGAGATAAATGCATACAACAGACACACAGAAGCACACAGACTCACATATAGAGTCACACACACACAGAAAAGAGAAAGAAATAATACATGCATTTCCACACAGACATAGATAGACACACACATACATACACAGACACTCAATTGATATAAATTTTATTCCAATATTTAAAGTGTTGGTAATGATTTATTTCTTGCCAAGCAGATAGTGGCTTTTTTTAGAAAATTTATTTATTTATTATGTATACAGTATTCTGCCTCCATGTATACCAGCAGGCCAGAAGAGGGCACCAGATCTTGTTATTAATGGTTCTGGGCCACCATGTGGTTGCTGGGAATTGAACTCAGGACCTCTGGAAGAGCAACCAGTGCTCTCCAACCCTTTGAGTCATCTCTCCAGCCCTATTGTAATATTTTTTAATTTAAATTTTTCCTGAATTTCCATTTGACCACAGACACTATTCTCATGTCCTATTCATTTGAGAGCCTGTTTGGGGGAGCAGGATGTAGCATAATGGTAGAGTGATTGCCTAGCGTGGGTTTGATTCTAAAGCACAGAAAGGAAAAGGCTATGAAAGTAATATCTGGAAAAGGTTTCAACTAAAACTCAAGTGAAGAGTTTGATGCACTCTGCTATACAACTAGTAAAAGATTTAAAAACAAATATGTAAAGATGGCAGCCATTAGCATCTCCTCTTTATTGCTTGAGTTGTTCTTTTCTCTTTTTTTGTGGAGTTTTTTGTTTTGTTTATTTTAAGATAGGTTATCACTCTGTAGCCCAGGCTACCCTGGAACTCACTATATAGCAGTCTGGTCTCAAACTTATGGCGCTCCTCCTGCCTCAGTATCCAAGTGTTGGGAAAGCACTGAAGCCAGCCTCTACTTTACAACTTTTAGGGTCTTTTACCCAAATCCCTGCAAGACAAGAATCCTGATTCCTCTTAGGTTTTGGCCAGATCATGACTGGATTTAGCACACACCTATATGCTTTTCCATCTTCCTGGATCCATGGAGCTCTTTGAGCTTGAAAACTGAGCCTGGCTGTCTCTGTGGTCTTTTAGAGGCCACACTAATAACTCACAGACTGCATAGATGAATTGCATTTAAGTCACAGAGCAAAAGCATCCCTCAGACCTGTTTTTTCTGGGTTAACTCTAGCTAAGTAAATGACCCCTTCTTTGGGCGACAGTGAGGAATTGGAGAAGCTGCAGTAACTCATTTATATCACTAGGGTTCCATTTGCAAAATGATACCTCCTGTTGTCTAATTTAATTAGTAATTGCATTTTCTGTTCCAATTGAAAACCTTGGAAGAAAGGATGGTAATAGACTGTGGTCTATGGTATTATTATTGCTATCTAATTATATTTACAATTGTGACAGTTTTAGATTAAGGCACCTTTCATGAAGGAACAGATAGATTTTTCTCTTGTTCCTCAGTCGGGTATCTTAGAGTATAGTATTAAATATGAGCCCAAATGGATGCATGTGGTTTGGGCTTGTTGGTTGCTTCTAAACACATGGCTGACGGCCGTATTGCTGTCCATCCTGGATGCAGAGACTTCATCACCAGTGTTTTCTGAGGTGTCACCCATAGCCCAGCAAAGGCAGTGGAGATATCAGAAGGACAATGGTTTAACCAAGAGGTGAAAGATAATTCGCTTTGCTTTCATTCTGTTGCCTACTTGTTTCATGGCTATGGACCATCTGTGCATCCATCCATCCACCCACCCACCCATTTATCCATCCATCCATCCATCCATCCAACTATCCTTCCATCTATCTATCCATCCATCTAACCACCTATCCATCCATCCATCCACCTATCCTCCCATCCATCCATCATCCTTCCTTCTATCCACCCATCGTTCTATTCAGTCATCCGTCATTTTATAGCGTCCCCATGTGTCCAGTGCTAGGCTGGGTGCTGTCTCTACAAAGATTAAACTGGGTATCACTGTCCCTCTCTTACCTCTTCTTAAGGACTTATTTGGTGTGTGGAGTCGGAGAACCACTGGGAGCCAACACCCTCTGGGAATTATTTTCTCATTCTTTGATAGGAATGTGTCCAGAAAGAGCGGCCCCCAGAGAAGGAAGAAGCACCCTGTGGCATCTTAGAAAGGCTCTGTGGGGAAATCAACTTTGTGTTAAATTTAGGGGTAGGGAAGATCAAAGATAGCAACAAAGGGTTATGTCATAATAAAGAGTTTGGTTTTATGCTTGTTTGTGATTTCCTGGTGATGGGAGCCCCTGGGGAATTTTAAACCAGAAAAGGGCAGCTATTTTTGCATTTCAAATAAGGAAAACTCTGCTCATGTGTAAGACTCCTCTTCCTCCTGGATTTGTTTTGGTTGCACTGTCTTTTTAAAAATCCCTTTGGAGCTAGGCATAGCAGAGCATGCCTGTATTTCCAGCTACTCAGGAAGCTAAGGTAGAACACTGATTTGACTCTGGGAATGCAAGACCCTCCTGGGCTATGGAACAGACCCCCCGACATCTACAGAAATTGGTAAGTGAATGGTGAAGATCAATTGGAATAATCACGTATGTATTCATTCATTCACTGCTCACTTTGTTCAGTGTGTGTGCGCGCACATACATGTACATACGTGTGTGTGTGTGTGTGTGTGTGTGTACTCTTTCACTTATTTTTTGAGACAAGGTCTCTGGTTGAGCCTGGAGCTTGCCAGTTGGCTCCTTCTGCCCTTGCCTCCCAGCACTTGGGGGACCAGGCATGTATTCACACTTGCCATTTCACCTGGGCACAGGGTACTCAAACTTAAGTTCTCACGTTTGAGTGGCAGGTATCTTGCCAACTGAGCCTCACTACTACTATTCACTACTACTTTCTAAGTACTTTAATGTTCACAACCCAATTAAAAGCCATCGTTACTAGTTACAGTTGACTCTTTGACTAAGTATAGAGACTATCTGACTTGAGGAGACAATCTGGAGTTGGGTGATCTGATGCCGTTTGTATCTATTTGACACTTCTTACCTGAAGTACATTTGCTGGTGGTTGCCCTTTGTCTCTGAAGACCTTAGCAAAGGCTCAGCAACAGCCCCAAAAGAGTGTGCTGGTGTTACCACCCCAAATTATAGGGTAGGATATGTGACTTGAATTCTTTCATATTAACAGGCTGTAATCAATAATGTATGTTTCTAAGGGCATGAACATAAATCTTCTAATGTTAACAGTCCTGATTCAGATTCCATTTTGGGACTGGGGAACGGTTCTTTTTGAAGACCTGTATTTTGAGTAGATAAAAGTAAAACACGTGTGAAGGATTAGAACAGAGAAAGATCTGGGATGGGTTGGCTGGTTAAGAGTAGTTGCTAAACAGAAGAACAAAGGTAGGGAGGTGGGGGGGGTTAGCAAAGTCAGCAAGGAGACAGCCTGGAAACTTCTAGAAGTTCACACACAGGAATTTTGAGCAAGGATTAGTTAATAGCACATCCTTGGCCAAAGCTTTATTGCTGCATTTTTCTCTGTCCCCACATAATGGAAAAGGCTGCATTATCCCCTGAGAGTGAAGACTCTGGAGGCTCAAGAATTAAAATAAAATGTTCTTCCATGTCTTGGACTCTGCTCAGCCTGCCAAGAAGTAGTCCTGGGTTACGCATTTTGTGGCTTGGGAGGAGCGCTATGATCAGCCTCAGCTGCTCATAAAAAAAGAAATACTACTGTGTTCTTATAGGGACTGCTTTAAAAAGATTTTTTAAGAGTGGAGTTCCAACTGCAGTGTTACTTTACTATTAAAAACAAAGGCAAAACTGGGGAAGCAGAGGAGAGCTCTGCCAGGCTTAACACATTAGCCTGTCACACAGCAGTGGAGGGATGGAATTAGACAGAGGGAATGTGTCTGAGATGAAAATGCTGTCCTCTCCAGCCTGGACGGCAGCGTAATCCCTCTCTAGACAGGCTGTGCTTCGACAGGAAGGAATGGGAAGGGGTGAGGAAGAATTTCTTTATTAAATAGAATATTGCAAACAGGGCATTCTGGATCAAAACGACTGTTTCAGGTGAGCAAATTCTGGGATACGGCTGAAAATAAAATCCTGAGAGTCTGCTCTCTGCTGTGTAGGGAGAACGGGGTAAATGTTGGGTGAATGGAGTCATGGGTGGGTGGGACGTCAAGGCATCGCTGTGAGGGTGGAGTCATGGGTGGGTGGGACCTCAAGGCATCGCTGTGAGGGTGGGTGATTCTCTAACTTGGATATGTATTAAAGGCACCTGAAAAAAGGTGGGATTTATCTCCCTGTTACACAGTGTAGGGTCTGGCCAAACAAGGGCAGTTTGAAAAGGCTCTCCAGGGGATTTAATATATGGCAAACTTGGAGAAGCACTTACCTAAAAGATAAGTAGTAGCTTTCTCTCCGTGTATTCTTTGTAGCTAAGGCAGCTTGAGGTATCAGATTAGGTTGGAAGATGTGTCCTACATGGAGCAGAAGCCTTCCATTAAACTAATTAGTTACTTTATTAATTAATTTACCCTCTGATACAAGGTCTCACCATGTAGCCCCAGCTGGCTTGGAACTCACTATGTAGACCAGACTGGTCTTGAGCTCACAGAGATCCATTCATCTCTGCCTCCCAAGTGCTGGTTCAAAAGCAAGTGGCATCACAACCAGCCTAGCTGAAGCCTTTTAAAGATGGACTCAGAGAACTCTTGCGTAAGATTACTAGGATAGCTTCCTTTGTTAAAGGATTAAGAAATAAAGTTCCAGGTGGCCTTGACAAATGAGCAGGAGGATTTTTTTTTTTTGCGTTTTTTTTTTTTCCATTACAGAGAAAGCATTAAGTGCGTGCATACCTTGGAAATATTGCGGGTTCTATTTCAGAGCACTGTGATGAAGAAAACATTGCAGCAAAGCGAGTCCCATGGAGCTTTCCTGGTTTTGCAATGCATATAAAAGCATACTGTAGTCCATCAAGCATGCACTAGTTTTATGTCTACAGAAACCAATGCATGTGTCTGTTATGGTTGGGATCTGGGGTGTCCCTTAGAGTCTTATGAACCGTCCCAACTGTTAGTGCTGTTGAGGTGTGATTGGATTATGAATGTGATAACCTCAGCAATGGTTAGTCCTTTGAGGACTTCTTGGCAGAATGAAGTTACTATTAGGATGTGAGTTGGAGGATGAAGATCACTGGGATCATGTCTTTGAGAGTTCTGTCTTGACCCCAGAATCAATCAGTTTCTCTCTCTCTCTGAATCTCTCCACCTCTCCATCATCTCTTTCTCTCTTTCTCTCTGTCTCTCTTTCTGCTCCCATGTGATGTACAGCTCTGCTGTGCCCTGCCTCTCTGTCATCATTCACTGACATACCACAGGCCCAGGAACAAAGACGCCATGCGGCTCTGCAGAGGCTGAAACCTCCAAAGCCCTGGGTCAAAATAAGTGTCCCCTGATTTGCTGGGGCATTTTTTCACAGCGATGGAAAACTGACATAACATTGTAAACATATTGCTAAAAAAAAAAATGCTAGAGGTCTGGTCTGGGGGTAGGTGGTTCAGCAGGAAAAACACTTGCTGTTAGAGCTGCAACACTATGTGAAAAGCTGGGCATGGCCATCCCAGTGCCATGAAGCAGAGGCAAGCGGGGGGGGGGGCACGGGGGAGGTGGCTTGCTGGCCATCTAGCCTAGCCCAGCCAGAGAGCTCCGGGTTCAGTGAGGGACCCCGGCTTAGTAGGTGACCTGTTGCTGTGAAGAGACACTGTGACCATGGCAACACTTGGAAAGTATTCAGCCAGGTGCCGCACTCGGGGAGGCCAAGGCAGGCGGATCTTTGTGAGTTCCAGACCAGCCTGGTCTACAAAGCGAGGTCATAGGAAATGTGAGTCTTGACCCTCATTTCTTGCTGTTAGTGGAAAACTGAGCTGTAAAATGAAACGGAGGGAGAACTTGGGGAGAAAAGGGGTGAAAAGGGAAAGGAAAGGCGGGCGTGTGGGGGACTCCTTATAAAACTAGTACTGTGTGTACTGAGTATGTGTGACAATAGAAAACGGCAAACCAGGGCTGGGGAGAGGGCTCGGAGGATAAAGTGCTTGTTGTCAAAGCAAGAGAACTAGACTTCAGGTTCACAGAGCCATGTAAATGGCTAGGTGGACTTGGTGGCTCACCTCTAACTCCAGGGCTCGGAAGAAGGGGATGGGGTCCTCAGAGCAGGCTACATTGACTGACATGTGTTCATGAACTCTGAGTTCAACGGAGAGACTCTGCCTGGGTGGATATGGGGAGATAGACTAAGGAAGACTCTTGAGGCCTATACACACATACATGCATGCACACACTGACACATGTGAATACATACACGTACACACATGCATACTACATAGACAAACATATAAGAAAAACAACAAAAAACCCCAATCAAATTATATATAGAAGAAGAAGAAGAAGAAGAAGAAGAAGAAGAAGAAGAAGAAGAAGAAGAAGAAGAAGAAGAAGAAAGAACTAAGTTGTGAATAAAGAACAGACTGCCAGAGTCGCATCCCCAATTTTCGTGGAAGTTTTTCTCTTTCAGGATTTCCAGGTGATGTTCCATTAATAAGAAGAAGCACATCTTTTAGTTAAGTCCTTTGCTAATGGTAAGCTTTGCCCTTAAATAGTTCATTTAGTTTTTTCTTCTTCTTTTCTTCTTCTCCTCCTCTTCCTCCTTCTTCTCAATCTATAAAATAGGAGAAATTCTGACCTATTCACCTCTCTGTCCTAACTAAGAATACAGCTGAGGACATTTGGTCATTCACTGGGAGCATGTGTCAGCCTGGGGTGGTTGTGAGTGGCTCCTCTTCAGTGCAAACCTCCATGAAGTGGTAAAGCCACAGAGGAGGCTCCTGGATCACAGGGCCAGACGTAAAGTCATGACGGGAGGATCCTGAAGACAAGGACGGCAGCCTCTGACAGCAGACAAAGCCTGCTCATTTCCCGGAGACACTGGTGTGATTCTGATTCAGTAGTGGAGCCTGAGAGAGAGTCTGTCTGCTGCAAAGTGCCTCTCCGCATGGGATGCAATCCTGGACCCCATGTTGTGTTTCCCTGGCCATTTTGTACCATTCTCAAGCACTATTTAAGGCCTATAAAGCTTTCAGTGTAGTTTTGATGCCTTCTCAGTTCCTCACGGGGTTGCTGAGGGGGGAGGGCTTTAAAAAAAATGAAGGCTTCGATGTGTTTATTATAAACATGTGAAGATGGGGCCTGTGATTGTGCAGCGTACATTGTACCTTTTCAACAAGAATGCATTCATGCTTGTGTAGTTCGGCTGGTGTTTTCTTTCTTAAAAAATGAAATTAGAGCTGATGAAGTCTCTTGGAACGCGTAAACACATTGTGGTTTAAAATAGCCCTGTGTAACTAGGCTTCCTCCTGAATGCTCCACATTTCTTCTCGTAGACCTTTTGAAATTGAGCTGCTTCTTGCCAGCTGTGCTCAGGTGGTCCTTTCCAAGCCAGTGGTTCAGAACTACCTGGTGGGGTGGGGGTGTCTGTCCTCAGGGGCTGGCTCTGCCCACCAGCTGTCCTGACTCGGGAGGTGGGGCTAGGGTCCTGCATTAGTGTGCTTTTCAAAACAAAATGACAAAAAACCAAACACGCAAACAAACAGAACACCAGGCAAAAACAGCTTAAGGATGGAAGAGCTTATTTAGGCTCGAGGTTTGAGAATTTAGCCCATCGTGGCAAGAAGTCATGGGAGGAGGAGCCTGGGATATCTACTGTCAGACCACAGTGCATCTGTAGTCAGGAAGCCAACAGTTGACCATTGCTGGTACTCAGTTTGCTTTCTCTGGGACTCCATGGTGTCACCCCCATAGTTAGAATGTACCTCCCTCCTCAGGGGATCCTCCCAGTCTAGAAACGCCTTCACGTACATCCTCAGAGACACATACTGTCAGGTTGGCTGTCGGGCCCTCAAACTCAGATGTCCCCCAGATTCCCAGGAGAATTTGCTGATGCTGTGGGCCATACTCCTCTACCTTGAGAACAACTATATGCCAGTCCTTGCTAACTGCTGCCAGGGACCTGCAATGTATGTTAGCATGCCTGGCTAGTGAATGGGCTGCCTGGGAAACACAGAAGCTGGGACCCCCCTCTGGACTGAGCCCTATAAATGAGAACCATATTTTCATAAGAATGCCCGTGTAATGTTTGCACAGAAAAGTCTGCAGAGCTCCCTGCAACATGATAAGTGCTCTGACGGTAGACAGCATTGAGCAGGCCTGGAGAAAGGGGAAAGAGAAAGTCCTAAAGAAATTAGAAACCCGTATCTGCTCTTCTTCCCGGACAAGCGGAGACCACTTTGGCCAGACTTGAGCTTATTTCCATGAGTTCAACTATTTACCTTTCCATGGGCTATGTAGGTATATGAAACCCTTACATAACAATGGTACCAACTGCTTATCATAGAAAAGGGAGTAGGAAAACAGTCACACTCTTTGTTGGTTGTGCTTACAATTTATTTTTCCTGTCTCAAGAAACAGTGGCAAACAGAGGCAACTGCAAACCTGGGAATGTGTGTTTACAGTGGCTGTAGTGGTTTCCCTGCCCTCCTCCATAGCCAAGGCTATGTCATGAAGCCCTGAGTCTGTGGTGATAATCTGGAAGCATTATATAATCAGTCCAGTGGCCAAGAAGCAACCAAAAACAATTGGTACAATTTCTGCTGGGCTCAGTTAATCAGAACAACAAAAAATATCAAGTACCCTTCTGGATAAAATGATAAGCGTTTTTGTTTCCACCCTGTTTGGTGGCAAACATTTGGGGTTTTTAAATGTCATTTCCTTAATGTATACCTTCTACTCTGATTTCCTTAGTAGCTGCAAGGGAGATGGAGGAGAGACGGGGAAGAGGCTGTGTGGGACTGTAAGGCATTCGGATGGAATTTGTAGTCATGCTGCTGAGAAGTGCCTGGGTAGGGAAGCCACAAAGATGGCTGCTGGCGAGAGGGCTCTGCTGACCAGGCCCTTGCTGCCAAGCCTGATGGCCCGAGTTCAGTCTCTAGGACCCACATGGTGAAAGGAGAAAATGAGCTCCTCAGATTGCCCTCCGCCCCCTGACCTCCACGCGTGTGTGTTGTGGCACGTACCCATCCAATGGATAAAGAAATGTAACAAGAATTTTAAAAAGAAAGCTGCAAGGAGAGCAAGGCACACCTTGCTGTGCCCATCTACCTTAAGGTTTGTGTGCATGCTCAGTGTGTGTGTGTCTGTGTGTGTTCCGTGGTTTAAGAGATAGTTAATATTAGACATTACATACAGTTAAACCAACACAGGTCGTTTACTGAGAGGAAATAATGTGTGTTTTTAGGACGCAGCATGTAACATAAAGGAATTTGGGATCATATCACTGGTAGTTTGTGGGTTCTATTCCCAGACTCCCAGGACTTGCCCCCACTTTTTTTTTTCTTCAGGAATACAGAAAGATTTGTAAAAAGATTTTTAAGGTACAGGTCTTAAAAATAGCATTTTTTATTTTTTTAAGTTTTTTTCTGGAGAGTGAATCCAGGATCATACGCATGCAAGGGGAGCACTCTCTCTCCCCGCCCATGGGCTGGGAAGCAGGCAGAGTATCACCTCTATTAGCCTCATTTTTTTAATGCTACCGCTAAGCTCTGATTGCTATAGAATACACGCTGCACACATTCAGTGTGTTGGTTGGTAATTTTGGACATATACACACAGACCTGTGAGTCCTCGATGCCATCAAGGTGAAGAA
Source organism: Pachyuromys duprasi (assembly GCA_028658305.1). Lineage (NCBI taxonomy): Eukaryota > Metazoa > Chordata > Mammalia > Rodentia > Muridae > Pachyuromys > Pachyuromys duprasi. Next base: position 16,096,551 of record CM053765.1, read on the forward strand.
GATCCTCTCAGCCATGATAAATGCGGGGTTTCAAAGGGCCCCTGGTGTTGCGCCGGTCACCCGCACCAGCCCCGCTGAGTACAGCACTGTAGAGTTTAATCCCAGCCAAGAGGCTTCGCTGTGTCCCAGGGTTCTCGGTAGCCAGTCCACTGTGCTGTTACCAGCTGACTGGAAGATGACAGGACCAAGCACTTGGTTTTCTCCCCTCAAAGTGGGCTGGAGTTCTCAGAGCTGGCTCTGCTTCTGGGAGCTGCCTAAATGTACAAATTTTGTTTTGTTGTGCTTTGTTCAAATAAACTGTACCGAGTTTAATCGGTCTAAGGAACTTTCCTCCTTGACGCACACTGGAGCGTCCTTGTTTCCCTTGGTAATCTCTACTTTCATTCTCCTCTGTCCTATAAGCAGGCAAGAGTCTGCAATTGTCCTCTGTGACACAGATTACTCTGCAGAGTCCAGAATTCCGTGTAAATAGGATCATGCACTACGTGCTTTTCTGACTGGGGTGAGAATGGCTCTTTTCACTCAGCACAATTATTTTAAGATTCACCCAGGTTTTAACATAACTTAAACACCCGCAGCCTTCGTTGCAAGTGCTATTCCATTGTAGAAACATAAGGCAGTTCCTCCATTCACCCGCTGGTGGACATTTGAGTTGTTTTCGGCTCGTGGTTATCACAAATAAAGCTTCTGGGAACATTTGCGTACAAATTTCTGCATAGACATATGCTTCTTCTCTCTTGGATAAACACATAAAAATTGGAATGCCTAGGCCATACAGTAGGCGTATGTTTAACTTTTTAAGAAACTGCCAGAGTGTCTTATAAAGAATTTTTACAATTTTACATTTCTAACTGCAGTGTATATGAGTTTCATTTGCTTCACATCCTCACCCAAATGCAGTAGCACGCATGTGTGTGTGTCTGTGTGTGTATGTATACATATGTGTGCAGATGCCCATGCCTATATATTGGTATGTGGAGGACAGAGGTTGACAGTGGGTATCACTCATCATCTTGTGTTTTGAGGCAAGGTCTTGCTCATGCTGTTCATAGTGCATAAAGTAAACTCTATTATGGATGTGTATATACGAGGAAAATGCAGTATATGTAGAGTTTGGTGTGAGACCTCCAC
>CM053765.1:16098181-16131158 GCA_028658305.1 Pachyuromys duprasi
AATTTTGCAACTGTAGATTTTCAGAGTGGAGGTTTCTCATAATGGCACAAAATAAGAAGAGAATGATATTGAATAATCTGTTTAAGACTCGGTAAGAATTGAAAACAAGTCCTGGTTAAGCCAATCTGATGTGTACGGGTAGGAGTGTGGGTGATGTAAAGAACTAGCAGGTTGTCACCACAGGTCTCGGGGCTGGAAGTGACTGGAGGGACCAGTCGCAAGATCTAGTTCCTTAGTGTCTGATATTTGGGTTCCCTGTGATACTAAAATCACACAGATATTATGCCAGTTTTTTTTGGCACCTGGTCTCTCTAAATTCCCTACATATTGGTAAGATTTTGGCACAAGAACAGGTTTAACTACATAACTGGCTCCCGGAGCCGTGTTTCGGTAGAGAGTGAACACACTTGAGACAATGAACAGCAGGAATCCTTTGCTAGGGTTACCGGGAAGTCAGAGTGGCAGCGAGCCACATCACAGCCATGGTTAAAAGCAGAGAGAGATACTCAGCGCTCAGCTCTCTCTACTATCTAGTCCAGGGCCCCAAGCCAAGGAATGGTGTGCCCCACTTTCAGCTGGGGTCTTCCCACATCACTTAAGGTGACCAGGACAGACCCTCACAGACACACCCACAGGTCAACATGACCTAGGCAGCCCCCGAGACTTCCCAGGTGATTCTAACTGTGGCAGCTTGGCAGTTGAAACTGATTGTCATACCCCTCTATAACATTAAGAGTGCACTGGTTGGGCCCTGTGTCAGGACGCATCCAGTGCTCTTGTGTGTGGCTTCCACAGGAGCAGGCCAGTCTGTTGGAGCCTTGCTTGGTTAGTTTAAAAACACCCAACAGTGTTATGAAAGAATTTTGAAAAGTTGAATATAGAAATGATAGAAAGAAATGTCCTTCATCATCCTCCACCTGAACTCCTCAGGGCTCTGAGTGTGAAATTGGGAGAAATGGGAAAGGAAAGGAAATTCCTAGCTAGAAGTCTCCAATCTTTAGCTTCGAAACACTGACGCAACACAAAGGACGTGAGAGGTTCGCCCCCACTCAGGTCGCAGCTCTCATAAAATGTTCTTCAGTTTGCAGTTCAGCACATCGGCACCCAGGTCATTCTTCCAGGGGACTTTTGGTGGAACAGTGGCTTTCCCTGGGTCAGCTGTCTTCATGGGGCCTACTCTAATTTGGTTTCTGTTGCTATGTAGATGCTGGGGAGGAAAGGCTTGATTTAGCTTACTGCCTTTTAGTCCATCACAGGGAAACCAAGGCAGGAACTCAAGGCAGGAACTTGAAGCAGGGACCACAGAGGAAAGCTGCTCCTGGCTTGCTCCCACACTCATGTTCATCTACCTCTTTTTGCTCAGCTGAGGCCTACCTCCTTTGCCGATGGTACTACCCTCAGTGGGATGGTCCTCATTGCATCTGAGCAATCAATACAATGTCACACAGACATGCCCACAGGCCTGAGGGAGGAAGCTTCTCATCTGAGGTTCTCCCAGCCTCCATGTAATGCTGACAACTAAAGCTAACCCCATCGGGGTCCTGCTGAGTAGAGTCCTGGCATAGCCCCGTTGCCCTTCAGAAATGCCATTAGTAGCTGCCTGAGCGTACCGCAGAAGGGAATGTGTCTTTTGTTGCACACCGTAGTCCAGTCCCTGCAGCAGGTCCTGAGGGGCAGAGCCAGGGATGCTGATGTCGTCTTGGGATGGGATGGCTGCAGGGTACCTTGCTATCACACAGTAACTAAGGAGAGCCATTTCCAAGCTGTCCCATGCCCTTGGGAGCCAGTATGTATTCAGCCTTTGAGGCCGATTCTGCACTTAGTGATAATTGTTTTATGGCCTGAAGGGGTCTCTCCTGATCAATGCTCATGTGTATTAAATACACAGTCTTCTGTTGCTGAGTGGATGGTTTGTTGTTTTAACAATAGATCACTGTGGCTCATAGTGTTCAAACCCTCTAGACCTTTCCTGGTTCTCCTGTCTGAAATCTCAGGCTGTTATTTTGCACTTAGCTATTTTTCCTTGCAGACATTATTAGTATCTGTGATTATTTTGTTTTATTTACATTTATGGTGCTAGGGATGGAAGCCAGGGCTTCTCCTCTGCTATGTGAGCTCTCTACCACTGAGCCACACCCCTAGCCTTTGGTTTCAGAGATAGGATCTTGTCTAATTCACACTGGCCTTGGACTTATAATTCTCCTGCTTTTGCCCCCTGAGGTCTGAGCTGCTGTATTCTTATAGTTATGTGACACCTCTGTTACAAAATTGTGCCCATCACTACAGCAGTGCTTTTCAATTTGAGATCACTTTGACATTAATGAAGCCATTCCAGGCTTCTTTTCTTCCTTTTCTTTTTAAAAAACAAATTATTTTATTTGTGTGTGGTTGCTTTGCCTGCATAGATGTCTGTGTACCAGATGTATGCCTGGTGCTGGGGGAGGTCAGAAGCAGAAGTCAGATCTGCATCAGGAGTGAGAGAGGGCTGTGAGCTGGCATGTGGGTACCAGGAATTGACCCGAGTCCTCTGTAAGAGCAGTGAGTATTCTCAACCGCAGAGCCATCTCTCCGGGGCCATCTTGCTTCCTCCTTCCTCCAGGTTCCCATTAGGCAGGCAGTCTCCCTTTCTGCTTTCATGTCACCTTATTCGGTCTCATCTTCTCTCCCTCCCCCATCACTTAAGATTTCATCCTCCACTCTCCCTCTCTGCTTCCCGGCTTACTTTCATGATCTAACATCTACAAACGAGAGAGGTGGTAGCATTTGTCTTTCTGGGTCTGACTTGTCTCACTGAGCGTAACAATGTCCAGTTCCTTCCATTCTCCTGAATGTCATGACTCAATTTTTCTTTATGGTTGATTGAGATTTCATTGTGTGGGCCAGAGAGATGGCTCAGTGGTTAAGAGCACTTGCTACTCTTGCAGAGGACCCAGTTTCTATTCCCCGTATCCACATGGTGCTTCAAACCCATAGTAACTCTGGTTCCAGGCTTCAGTGTCATCCTCTGACCTCTGTGGGCTATGTACACAGGTAGTACACACACATACATGCAGGCAGAACACTCACACATGAAATAAAAGTGAGTAAATATTTTTAAAAAATGCAAGGTATACAATAAGGTAAAAAAGACACTGTGCACATGTAGCATGTTTTCTGTATCCATTCATCTGCTGGTGGACACCTAGGGTGGTCTGTTTCCTAGTTTGTGTGAATAGTGGGACAGTAAACATGGATGGCCAACCTTCATTGTGGTATGATGGCGCAGAGGTCCTTTGGTATGCACCTAGGAGTGACCGTAGAGCCAGTGACAGCTGGTACCTGTGGTTAGTCCTCCTTTCAGATCTCTTGTGGGACATCCACACTGGCTTCCATAGCGACAACATCGGACCATCCCTACCGTCAGTGTCTTAGGGCACCTCTCCCCTCACACGCTCCGCAGCATGTGTTGCTATTTGCTTTCCGAATGAAACTTTATGAATTGGATAGGATGGAATTAACAAAGTAATTTTCATTTTCATTCTCCTAATGGCTAAGGTTGTTGAATACATTTTCAAGTATTTATTGGCTACATGGTTCTTATGAGAACTTTTTTTAGTTAATGAGCCCATTTATTGATTGGGTGGTTTGTTTTGGTTGTTTAATTTGTTAAATGTATTTGTTTATTTTATGTGGGTGGGTGTTTTGCCTACATGTATGTCTGTGCACTGTTTGTATGCCTGGTATTCTTGGAGGACAAAAAAAAAAAAAAAAAAAAAGGTATTGGAGCTGACGGTTGTGAGCTGCTGTGTGGGTTGTGGGAATTGAACCTGGGTCCAGGCAGTGTTCTTAGTCACTGAGGTGTCTCTCCAAGCCCCCAGTTCCAGGTCTTACATTAAGACTTTGAACCATTTTATATTGAGTGTGTGTGTGTGTGTATTTGTAGAGGGAGAGATGTGGATTTAGTTTCACTCTTCTTTAGATAGGTTTCTAATATGCCCAGTACCATTTATTGAAAAGGGTTTGTTTTTTGGTTTGGTTTGGTTTGGTTTTCTTCAATAAATGTTTGACACCTTTCTCAAAATTTTAGGTTTCGATACTTGTGTGGGTTTATTTCTGGGTTCTCTAGTCTGTCCCAGTGGCATAACGTCTCTTTTTGTGCCAGCGCCATGCTGTTTTTGTTACTATGGCTTTGTAGTATAGTTTGATGATGGTGTGATGCCTCTAGGGATGTTCATTCTGCTTAGACTTTCTCAGGAAAATTGGAGTCTTTTGTACCTCTATAGGATTCTTTTTCTAGTTCTGTGAAGAATCTAGTTGGGATTTTGGTGGCAACTGCATTAAATCTGTTGATCACTTGATAATATAGCCATTGTTACACTATTGATCCTGCCAACATATGAGCATGAAAAGCCTTTTCATTTTTCATTTCTTTCTTCAGTGTCTTAAACTTTTCATTGTAGAGATCTTTCACTTCCTTGGTTAGGCTTATTCCTACATATTTTATTTTTCTTAAAGCCATTGTGAATGGTATTTTTTTTCTTGATTTCTCGCTGTACAAATTCATTACCTATTCACAGAAATGCTGCTGATTCTTATAGGTTGATTTTGTATCTTGCTTTATTTAAAGTGTTTTCAGAGGTGAGAGTTTTCTGGTGGGTACTTGGAGGACTGTATTGAATAAGAATATTGTGAAGAAGAACATCTTTGCCTTGTTCCTGATTTTGGAAGAAATTTTTTCTGTTTTCTCTTTTATTATTTTGGCCATAGGTCCGCTATAGATCACCTTTATTATGTTGAAATGTGTTCCTTCTACTGTTAGTTTCTTTGTTGTTGTTGTTGTTTTTATCAGAAAGGATGTTTAACTTTGTCTAAGTTTTTTTCACATCTGTTGAGATGATCATATATATAATTTAAAGTCTATTTATTTGTTGTATTACATTTCTTGATTTACATATATTAAACCAATCTTGTATCTCTAGGAATAAATCAACTTGGTCATGGGGTACAATTGTCTTAATGTTTCTTGAGTATAATTTCAGAAGGATTCTGCTGAGATTATTTTTGCACCTATGTTCATGATGAGAAAATGGCCTATAGTTTGTATGTGTTGACAGGCTAATACTGAGTTCATACAATGAGTTTGAGACTGTATCTTCCTTGTGTATACATGTTAGCTGTTCATTAAGGATTTGATAGAATTCAGCAATGAATCTTATCTAGTGCCTCACTTTCTTTGGTGGGAGACCTTTTATATATATATATATATCTGCTTTCATCACATTGCTTGCTCCATAGCTTTGGGTTGCTAACTTAGTGTCTCCCACTCTCTAAACTCTATATTCCTGTAATAATAATCTGATTGTCCTGTCTCGAGTCCTTCCGTCAGACCATCCATCAGTCAGCCTTGTAAGGAAAACAATCATGCAACTATAAACATGGCGGCCAGATAGAGGGTGTTCAAGGTATTTGGGCTGATAAGAAAACACGTTAGGACTGGAAAGAGGAAGGGGCACTCAGAAACTTTGCTGAGTGACATTGACAGGCTTTCAGACGTGCAGGGAAAAAGCTCCTCCGGGCATGAATGGGGGGGGGGGGGAGACGGGCAAAGGAATTAATTGGGAAAGGGGACCCCAGAGGAGGCTTTCATATGTTGAAGTATGTGCTACTCAGCAGCCTGAAGCTAGGTCTCTGCTGCAGGTTCCCTCTTAAGCAGTAGTCTTAGGCCCTTAGAGACATCTCCATCTTAATGCCCAGCAGTAGATGCCAGTTGTAGTTTTGTGGGCATGCAGGTGGCTCAAAATAGCTGAGTATCTTCACGGTTTGGCTGAATAAAAACTAAATGGATAAGGGCTAAAGATGTGGCTCAGCATTAAGAGCACTCTGGCTGCTTTTCCAGAGGACCTGAGTTCAATTCCCAGCACCACGTGGCAGCTCACAACTGTCTGTAACTCCAGCTCCAAGTGATTTGACACCCTCACACAAACATGCAGGCAGAATACCAGTGCACATAAAATAAAAATAAATAAATCATTTTAAAATAACTTAAATGGATATGAAAACAAATTGAGTTTGATACCAATGCAGTTTTGTTTTTTGTTGTTGTTGTTGTTGTTGTTGTTTGTTTTGTTTTGCTTTGCTTTTTTGAGATTGGGTTTCTCTGTTCAGACTTGACAGTCCTGGACTCACTTTGTAGACCAGGCTGGCCTCGAACTCAGAGAGATCCACCTGCCTCTGCCTCCCTAGATGCTGGAATTACAGGCGTGGGCCACTGTGCCCAGCTCCAACCAAGTTTTCAGCCTTCAATGGGACATCTTCCACTCCTGCAGGACATTGACAGTCACCCCTGATGCCAGTTGAAAGGAGATAGTTTTCAAAGATGGCTGGAGCTTCTACCATGGCACTTTAAGTTGGGTGAGCACACCAACTCCTGTAAACGCCTTGATAGATATATCTCAGCATTATCTAATGTGCCTCTTACTTTAGTTGTGAAAATGTGACTGTTAAATGACTGGCTCAGTGGCTGGGAAGATGAATAAATGAATGTGTTTCTTCTCTGAAGGTTTGTATCTGTCTTCAGTCCACATGTGCAAGGTATCTCCTTGCGATGCCGTCCATCTCCCTTCCTGTGTCACTCCTTTGGTTTCCTATCTCATACATCAGTGGTTGTAGCCCAACCCAAATGGTTAGCTTCTGGAAGGCGTGGCATTTGGCACCCTTTTTTAAAACCTTTCACCCCTCCTGAGTCTTGCCTTGCCTGAAGAGTGTGAGACACTAGGACATTGGTTTGCCAGCCATGCTGGATGAAAGAGCGTGGCCCTCAAGGGGAACGAATAGAAAGGGTAGAGTCAAGAGTTACTTGATTAAGCCTTGCCAGTGGCCAAGAATACAACCAAATGTGACCAATCCAGAGAGATCTAGCGAAGACTGAGAGAGTGTGGAAGGGAGAAGCCCAGCTTCCTGGACAGACAGGTCAGAGCATGGAGCTCGCGGCCGGGGTTAAGGAGTAATGAGTGACCAGGGTCTTTTCCCGAGGAAGCCTGGCACAGTGCCTGGAAGACTTTTGCATGTGCTGGGAAGTCACTAAATATTGTATCAAGTCCTAAGGGGCTTTTTAATCACAGAAGTCAGAGCTCACATCACAGGGAAAAAGAGAAGTGACTGCACAGAGAACACTAAACGTCTGTTTATCTGTGAAATTTCATCACTCTCTTTACTTCTATATCTTCAAAGAATGGAGGCTTCCATTTCCATCTGGTCTGTGTGTGGCTATGAAAGATTAAAGCGACCAAGAGTGCAGGGAGAAGAGAAACTTTAGCCAGATTCCATTTTTCCTAAAGCTCAAAGTCCCTGCAGCATTTATCTGTACAAATAGCCACCTCAGAACATACAGTATCTACCAAAAATCAAATGCCCTTCTGAGGCTTCTTAAGAAATAATGTTACAGGGCACACCACTGTGAGTATAAGGAACCAATCCTTAACAATTTGAATATTTAATTGCTGCTTTGGCTTTTATTTATTTATTTGTTTGTTTGTTTGTTTGTTTGTTGATACTGGCTGTCATTTTGAAAACCCTACAGCCATTTCAAGTCGTGTGGCTTGTTACCAAGGCTCTGGTAGAGACAGAAAACACACCTGTCCCTGGGTTCCAGAGGTAACCATGCTGTCACAATTGTGAGCCTTTGGGCACTCCTGGGGTTCCCAGGACTGCAGGAACGGTTCAGCCTGCAGCTTGGCACCTCAGCATCCATTATTGGGTAGTCTAAAAGCCAGGCCTTCGAGTCCTCATTACATGTGTTATTTTAACAATTGTACACAATTGAATGAGGTCCAACTGCTTGGTTTCCGCCTAAGCAGTCTGAAGCGCCTTTAAAACACTTCTGAAAAGGAAACCTTCCTTTTGTACATGGCGGTGTGAGCCTTCATTGACAGTGGTGGTCTTATTCTCAGTGGCTGGCAAACCTTGAAGAAACCTTTCCTTTGCCCTTGCCAGAAGTGGGCTGTGGGCTGTGAATCTAGACCTGGACCACAGGGAGAGGACAGAGCATGCTCGGCCCTGGGAGTCCTCGCCATCTCTGAGCTGACAAAATGACAGACAGATGCTGATCCGTCCACCCACCTGGACCTCTCCTCTTTTTGTAAGGACCATGCAACAGATAGAAACCCGGGAGGCACTGAATAAAGAGGAGAGAGTGGAATGGCAGGCGCACAGATGGAGGGATTCTAAAATTCCTAGAAAGCGCAAGCTGAATGTGTGATGAACTAAAATTAAGTGTAGTTGTGCGAGCCAACATGAGTAGCAGAGAGTGTTGTCCTGACAATTGGCACAAGCTTAGCTCCTACGGATGCCAGTGACCTTCAGCCATCTCCCGGGCCTCAGCTTTCATAACCAGAAAGCCTGGTAGCCATAGCTAGGTGATGTCAGTTTCTAAGGTGTAAGACTGAGGCTCTAGGATGGAGTGATAAGGCGTGTTGCCTGGCAATTTCATTGCACTTAATTGAGGTAACATTGCTGTCGTCTTGGCATGCGATTTACATCGCGCTCACCCAAGGAGCAAGTGAGGACAGCCTTTGGTTTACAGTTGCAGACTCTCAGGTCTTCAGTGTGTTTGGTGCAGAGGCCAAGGGTAAACCTGTTTACGATGGCTGGTTGCCTTTGAGACCTATGTCGGGAAGACGCACCAGGAGCAGAGGGTCCATTGTTCCAGTGGGCTCCAGCCCTTACGGTGGGAACTGAATGCTTGGAGCTCGGTGGCCCAACCATTGGGACAGCCTTTCTCTCCTTCTCCTTCCTCATTTACCCTTTTATTCTTTTTCTTCCGTCTCCCTCCACCTCTTCATCATGTCTTATTAGTACTGTCTTTTCTCCAAAGATTGGTGTCATTCTCTGGTTTGTCTGTCTCATCTCTGTGTGTGTGTGTGTGTGTGTGTGTGTGTATCAAAGAGAGGGAGGGGAGAGGGAAAGAGAGGTCGTATAATAATGGGGAAGCAGGCTGGGTGTAACTTAGTTATACCACATAAAAACATGAATACCAAATCAAATGTGTGCTTCCCCTCCTGTTGATCTGCCTTTCATCTATCTGTTCAGGTCACAGACCACAGAACCTAGAGAAAATTATTGCACACCCAGGCTGCCACTCAGCCGTCCCTCACTGTGGCCTCCACCCTGCTCGAGAAGACAGGTAGACAAAGTCTGTCTGTTCTTCCCTGTAGGCAAATGGCAGAGACCGGCAGCGAGGCAATCAGAAAAAGAGCCACGGCTGTCCTTTGGGCTTCTGAGGGTCTACACTGTTGATTCCAGGACAGCGAAACTTCTCCCTGACTGGCCTAGTTTAGCTTTAGTGCTGTTCGCTGAACTCTGACTTAGATCTTGCCCATAGCAGTCCCACAGGCCTGTGCTGTCCAGGCGGCCATGGCCAAGAAGAGTGTTGTGTGTCCTTTCGTAAGCTCAGGATGCAGGCTCTGGGCTGAGCTGCACTCGGAGTGAATGAAAGTTACCATGTGAGATCTAAACTAAGCGATTCTTTTTTTTGAGACAGGATGTTGTGCCCGGGCAGGTCTCAAACATAGTGTGTAGTGAAGGGTGAACTTCTTTACTCTCCTTCCTCCATCTCCTGAGGGTTGAGATTAAACACATGTACCGCTGTGCCTGCCTGAATGCAGTTCTGAAGGTTGAACCCAGGGTATCATGCATGCCGCACAAACTATCAGGCACACCTGCTGTAGACCGCCGAGCAGAACCCTTGGCCACGGCTGATGTGTGCCCAGTTAGGCGGGAGGATACTTCGAGGAAAGGCAGGGGTGATAGGCGTGGCAGCCCTGCCGTTGAGCTGGGACTGTGTCCCAGTGGGCGCCAACGTGTTGCTCCCTCCAGCCCGTGTTGCTCTCAACACGCAGATGTGTTCACCCAGACGCTCAGCCCTGTGGAATAGGGACTAAACCCGACACAGTGCCCTCCTGGCTTGATGAAGGGACTTTGCGTGCATACACTCCTGGAAGACCGGAACTTCTCTGATTCTGTAAATGTCATGAGACTTACTCACGACCCCTGTCTGGAATCTTGTAGCTGAAAGCATTCTCCCTTTTGATACAGAATTCTCACAGAAGGATGCAATGCAGGGCATAAAGAGCAGGAAGCATGGACCAGGGGCAGCCCTTCCACCAAAAGGCAGTGTGGCCCCATGCAGGTCCCATGCTCCACAGGGAAGTCCCATCCCATGTCCTGCTCATCTCTTGTGTAGGAGAGGGAAACCCTCTCGTCGGAGTCCTGCCTGTCAGTCTGCCTCTCATCATTCGGGTCCCCAGAGGGGGCGGCGGAGGAGGAATCTCTCCAGGCGGATGGTGAATGAAGAGCTGGGAGAGATGGGGAATGCCTCTCTTCACGAAGCCCAGGCTTGCATGACAGGATAAAAATATCTCCCGCAATCTGCAACACCGGATTCTTTTGAAATCTTGAAGAAGTAGTTTAAAAACAAAACAGAATATACCACTCATACTGGGTGTACGCAAGCAATTCCTCAGAGTCTTTGCGGGTAATGGTTAGCACTTTTAAATATTCATTGTAAGTCAGGTTCTTGCTTAATTCAACATCTATTTAAGTGTCAATGAGGAGCCAGATTTGGACATAGCAGTGAATGAGGCAGAGAGTCCCTGGCCTCTTGGTGGAGAAATGGGAGTGAGGAGTTGGGAGGTTGGATCCTTAACAAAATAATGCATCATCTTCTGGGGCCACGGAGAAAGGGAAGTGGAGGTGGGGACCAGGAGGTGAAGGGGGTCCTGTGCTACAGAGGGGCAGGGGTGGTTTCCCACTGAAGGCAAGAGAGAATAGTAGTCGGTGGGTGTTCAGAGAAAAAGGTTCTTCAGGTGGAAGGAGCAGCTACTGTGATTTGGCCCCATCTAGGAAAAGCAAGGAGGCCTGGAAAGGCAGACCAGAGCAAAGAGAGAACTGGACAGGGGAAAAGACAGAGAATGGTAAGTGTAGCGGGTACAGATATTGGAGGGTAGGTGGAAAACTGGTGGGATGTTTTGAAAGATGTGTTTATCACATTCTGCAGCCAGTCCACAGTGATAGTTGTGTTTTTTTGCCATGGGTGAAACCTATCACATGGAAGGAGGCAACAGCCTAGAATCGGAGGGGCCATGGCATTATGATGCTCTGGATCTCAAGTCTCGGAGTGCGGTCCAGTGGCTGACAGCATTTCACATCCCCGGCCACTTCTTAGAGATGCGTGGTCTCTGTTCTGCCTGAGCCCTGCTGAAGCAGAGCCTACCTCTCCCAGGGCCTGTGGGTGATCCGTGGCTCATGGCTGTCTGAGAAGTGCCGGCCTGGAGTCATCAGAAGCCCTGGGGCCTGCCCAAAGCTTGGGCATGAGTGAACTAGGCTGGCTTCCTTTGCCTCGTCATTTTCCCCGCAGGCAGGTTAGGGTGATATTCAGTCTCTGCTCGGCCTGGCCCTTCTGCTTTTCTAAGGAAGTAACTTCCAACACCACAAACCAGGTATCCCTCAAAGCAGGCCATGCCTAAAGTTGTGTAGACTGGGAAGGCGCGCTGAGAGGTTGCTCTTCTGGGCCCTGTGGGATTTCCAGGTTGTACTTCCTCAGTGTGCTCAGAAGAGATTCTGTTCCCTCTAGAAGAGTATTTCAGACCTGCCTGGTGTGTCCCGAGATGCTCCTCCCTTCTCTGCACACACGTCCCACAGTAACTCACCCTGTACATCAGGGTATATGCTTTCAACTACGCATGTGGGCATCCACCTGAAGGCCCATCATCTTTTGCTAGATCTTTTATGGGCCCAGTAGTGGGAAGGCTGGTTGTCCTTGAGAATATGTGGAAATATTTGCTATCACAAAAAACACAGGTATTCTGTGGAACTGACTGGTCCATGCTAGGTTCGGGCAACACCTCCATCCCTTACCCTCCCCAGATGAAGCTCACAGCCCCGTGGCCTGGGTACAGAGCCTGGAGACTTACAGTTGTAATTCTGACTCAACTGACATTAGCACCTGAGGGATGTGGGTCTCCAAATCACTACGCTGCCTACTGATAAAATGGGATTATAATATTCTTCTTATTTCACAGGAAGATTGCTGCAGCTTCATTATCTCAGTGCTTTGAAAGCTGCTCGGAAATGTGTGGTTTCTGAGCTATGTCACTGTGTACCAGCATAGCGTTGTGTGTGGATGGATGGAGGTGAACACTCATGGGAATGAGTGTGGATAAGTGTGTGCCACTGTGCTCATGCAGGAGTCAGAAGACAACCTTACGTGTCTGTTATACTCCTGACTGATTACTTGGAGTAGAGACACCAGCAAAGCATTGGCCTTTCCTTGCCGTTTCTGAATTAGCCACACACACCCCATTCTTTGTGCGTGTCTTCAGCGTGACCTAAATAAAGTTAGAGCTGATCTCTTTCAGAATGTGTTTAGAGTTTCCCCTTACAGTGAAGTTAAGACAAGGTGATGTGTGGTTTATAATCCAATAGGAAGACCTTTTCGGCCAAGCACTTGCCCTACCCTTGAGTGATTATTGAGCCTTGGTCTCTGGATGTGGTCAAATTCTCAAATTTCTCAAGTGTTTCCTGGCTTGCTTAGGACTGTCACAGAAGGCAGCCCTCATTTGTCACTGCCGTTTTCCACTGGTGGGGCAACTCGATAGTTCTTTCCCTTGCCCGGCCGCTTCTTACCTTACCACCCTGGAATTCCACGTGAGCTGGCCGTGATCTGGTGTGCCTCAGCTCCTCGCCACTGCGCTTTGAGGGACGCCTTGTGGGGTCCCCTCACAGGCCTGCAGCATTAGCCACTGCCCATGGCACGTAAGGCAGATGGGTTCAGGGGCAGTGCATGGTTAGGTGGCCAAGAGCTGGGCAAATGCCGCCATCGCCAATAACACCCTGGGCTGTGCTTTGTCAGGCTGCAGAGAAAAGATCTGGCTATCACGACCCAGCGGGGCCGAAACCCCATAGGGAGCTAATTCATGCATCACACATCTTCCCCACACCTTCTGTTGTATTTCACTGCCTGAGATGGGGAGCATTCCAGACTCCAAATGCCGCTGTGCTACGGAGGAGGTGGTGCTTCACCTCAGGTTATGTCGTCTCCTTCAGGAGCTCTTGAAGAACTTGGGTGCTGGATCCAAGAGAGAGGCTCTGGGGCAGTAGCTGGACTAAGTGGGGTCAGAGGAGAAGCCACACAGGCTGCTGGCTAGGGCTGCCGCAAAGGGTGTGCTTTGGTAGGGGTGGTAGATTCTCACTGCCATTGTAGGAAGACACCGTTCTAAGAAGAGGGTCTCTGCGAAGTCACAGCTCCCACAATGCCTCCAGGCCCGAGGTTATCTGGAGATTCTTTCATATCTGGTTGGTTTCAGATGAGGGGTCAAGGGGAGGCTAGACAGGACCAAAGTAGACATGCCAGCTTTCTCATGTTCCAGCTGTGGTCCTGGAACTGTTGTTCTCTTTGGTGCTTCAGGGATGAGTATACATTTCTATTGCCTGAGAGCTGATGGGGGCATCTGGCCACTAAGAACTGTGGCCAAGTCAGATCCAGAACCAACAGTGTATCCCGCTCTTCCTCCTCCTCACTGTGGCTGTCAGGTGGCTGGTCTCTGTCCCCCAGTCCACATCCACTTCCTTTCCCAAGGCGTGGGAAGTGCAGTTGCTCACTGTTTGGACTGGTTTGTGGCGTGACGTCGCCAGCCTGTGCTCACAGTGGTTTGGGTCTCTGACATGTGGCTTGGTGAGTGAGCCAGCACAATACCGTGGAGGTTTTTTCTTACCGGTGAGTCAGTGTCCTCTGCATGCACATAAACGGATTAGCCATGCACACGACCACACTCTTTTGTGTGTTCTCTGACGGAATGACCCAGTTAGAGGCCTGGCCCAGGGACAGATGAGCAAGGCTGATGAGCTCTGTTGGGGAACCTTCCTAGCTCTGTCACAGGGCTTCCTCCCATCCCTCTGAGGGTGCAAACAAGTGTCAGAGCTGGGGGTGGGGGGGTGGGAGGGGAGGAGTTCCTGCCGAGGGCTTGGCTCTTCTCATTTCCTTTGCGGCCGTTCAGATAAACAGAAAGAAGCAAGCAGCGAGTCCGATGGGCATGATAGGAGACATGATTGATTTCGCAGCGTGGCTGGTCTTTTTGGAGGTAGCCCTTGAGTGGCCCTGCAGCTTTTCACCTATGTTCACCAAACCGCCCAGTGTGGCCAGAGCCGTTACTCCTCCCTCAGCGGTGGCGAGGAGAGCTGCCGAGTTATCTGTCCAGCAGCCTCAGGAGACTCACATTTGCCGTGGGAGGCCAGCCCCTGACTTCCCCCTGCAATTGTCTCCCACATCGGGAGGCGGCTCAGTCTATAGAACGTGTGGTTGCTATGAATGGCTGTTGTTGATAAGGAGGGCTGGAAGCCTTCTCTTTTTCTAGATTACCTTTCAAATATTCAGATCCATGCACCAGCAGCATATGGCTAGAACTGCCCCCCACCCCTCCGTCAGATGTCTTCCAATGTGCTTCACTGAATTCCGAAACCACATCAGGTTTGCGTTTTGAAAATGCCAACTGTATACCAACTGAATGTGAGAGATGAAGTTAACGTTCATAAATGTTTTTTTTTTTAAAGAAATGGTGTTCTGTGCAGATAGAAACCAGCTGTATGGATTTCTTTCTTTTCTTTTTTAATCATCGTGGTTCATTTACATTTTGCTAATATTGAGGAAACAACATTACGGCGGGATTCTTAGCTAGTTTTCGATAAGGCAGACCCAGAATGGCCCATGTCAGCCATGAAAGGGAAGAGGACGCTGGCTGTCCTGGTGACCTTAGCTGATGGGGAGGACCGTGGCTGAGCTGTTGGGTGAGAGATCGGCCGTGTGTTCCTACGAGAACCTGCTGTACTCTCTCAGCCTATTCAAATTTGGGTCTAGAAATACAAATCCATTCTCTCTCTCTCGGCATGTTTTGAGACAGGGTTTCTGTATGTGAGCCTGGAACTTACTCCGTTTCCAAACTGGCTTCAAACGCACAGAGCTCCACCTGCCTCTGCCTCCCACAGGTGGTTGCAACTCCATCTTCTTGCCGCTAGAGGTTGAGCTTCATTTGTGGGTGCTCCGTATTACTTTTCTTGTTCCGTGACAAAATACCTCACAGAAGTAGCAAGGAAAGAGAGGTTTGCTGCGGCTCGTGGTCCATTGAACTGGGGAAGACACGGTGGCAGGCGCAGGCCTGACTGTGGTAGCAGGAATGTGAGGCGGCTGACCACATTGCAGCCACAGTCCTAGCAAGCAGAGAGAGAGTGCTGCTGGTCAGCGTGCCGTCTCCTTTATAGACAGTCTGAGAGAGCAGTTTTAGTCCGTCTGGGACCCCAGCCCGTGGAGTGGTGCTACCCTCCTTCAGGGAGGGCCGTCCCTTTTCAGTTAAACCTGTCTAGAAATACCCTCATAGCTGTATATCCAGATGTGTGTTTCCATGGTGATTCTAAATCCAGTCAAACTGACAATAAAGACCAACCATCATGCTGGGTAGATTTCTGAGCATTTTAGGAGGAATAAAAGGAGGCTTTTATCAGATGAATTTTCCTAAGGTTCAGAGGAAGTGAACCTGAATATGTCTATTTAGAATGACCTCAGCCAGAGGTATGGAAACAGCAAATGTAACCTTGACTGTAAGCCGGACCAGATGAGGGTTTCATGGGTCACTGGCAGCTCAGAGGGCTTCCTAGACCTTGGGATGCTCTCTGGTGGGGCACTACCCTCCTGAGGCAAAAGGTCATATCTTTTCATATTATTGATACACTGTCTTCAAATCTAAGCCATTGTCTATTGTAAAAATGTAGCGATCTTGTGTACTACAGAAGACAGAGACAAGCTTAGGAGTCAGAGGCACTCATTTCAGAGAGTTCTTAGCAGGATATGCGTTTCCAGTCGGTGAACTGCATTTTGATGGTGCTCTGAGGTGCACCAGGATAGCTGAAACAATGCTAAACTTTGCTACGTTTGACAATGTGGTCTTTCTAACAGAGAAGGCAGAGCACCCATGTGACTGCCGCCCAACCTAGTCAGACTTCAGCACGCTGCTGTGTTCACCTCAAGTATTTTTTTAAGATTTATTTTTACTTTATGTGTGTGAGTGTTGTACCTGCATGTATGGCTGTGACTCATGCACATACCTAGTGCCTGAAGAGGCTGGAAGAGGGTGTCAGAGCTCTCGGAACTGGAGTTCCAGGCAATTGTAGGCTGCCACATGGATGCCAGGAAACAAGCCTGGGGTCTTTTGCAAGAGCAGCAGGTGCTCTTAACCTCTGAGCCACCTTTCCAGGCTCTGCCTCAGATGTTTTTTAAAAACAAAACACGGATTGAGTGGTAGTGAGGCATGCCTTTAATCCCAGCACTTAGGAGGCAGAGGAGGACTGATCTCTGTGAGTTCAAGGCCAGCCTGGTCTACAGAGCGAGTTCCAGAACAGCTAGGGCTACACAGTGAAGCCTAAATACATACATACGTACATACATACATACATAGCATGGAATGGTAGGCTCAAGAATCCTGTTAACCTTATTCTTATTACTCCTGTGTCCCATGGGACCACGCTCCTGAATTTGGCGCTTACTGTCTCTGTGAACTTTCTCTTGTTTGTCTGTCTGTTTTGAGACACAATCTCATATAGACCAGGATGGCCTTGAACTCACTGTGAAAGTGAAACTTGAGCTTGAACTTCTGATCCTCCTGTCTCTGCCTCTCCAATGCTGGGATTACAGCTATGCACCACCATGCCTAGTCTATGCAACTCTGAGAATGAAGCTCAGAGCATTTTGCATGCTAGGCAAGCATTCCGCCCACGGAGCCCCACCCCACCCTCACTTTATCTCTGAAACACATACTTAATATGCTTACTGCTAGTTGGTCACTGAGTGGCCTCTGCCTTTTCTTTTTATTAGCAGAACCTGTGAGCTTGAAGCGACCAACTATGGGAGACAGCAAAGTAACTTCTGTCCAGTGAATGGAAGTGGGAGGCATGGGTACAGCCTCTGGACTGTGCCTTGAAAATCAAGGAGCAAGTTGTTTGCATTCTCTTTCCATCCTGTTTTTTGATGGCCCCTGAATCAGAACAGGAGGGAGCTCTAGAAACGAGCTTGCTCTACACAAGCTACCTATGACCATTCAAGTACGGGAGACAGGTAGGGGAGTTAATACCCAGCAAAGCAGAAACTCCTCAGTGTCCTCCGTCCCTGAGACTGGTCATCATCTGGGGCTCATGTGTCAGGAGTAACCAAGCAAACATTTTGGTTTTAGCTTGTGCTATTTGGCCTATAGTAAAAAAAAAACAAAAAACAAAAAACAAAAAAAAACTCCCTTCTTGTGATAGGACCATTAAATATCCCTGCCTCCCTGCCCCCCTGACCCCAGCGAATCAAACACATTCACCCTCGAAATCCCTCTCTCTGCCCAGGGTTTATATTGCCCTTGATTTCACACAAATAGAAGTACATGATTTCTGACTTCAAGACCCTCTGAGATTCCTCATTCTTCCCCCTGAGGGTCGCATCTCACTGAGCCTGCCTTCCGGCCTGCTGGGCCCGGACCTCTGCTGCAGACTGGCCAGGCATGGGCTTCTGCCTGCACCTCTGCCATGCTTAGCACGGCAGCTTAACCAAGAGCTGCAACACTTTAGTATTACCAGACACTTTAGAATGTCGAGCTTCCACAGCCTGGCTTAGTGCACTTGGGCCTCACCCTAAAGTGCTCTAGCTGCAGCTGAGTGAAATAGAAGCCTCCTCCAGGACACCAGCTGAGATCCAGAGAATGAAAGAAAGAGAGAGCGCTCCTCAAATATTTTAACTAACACAGTTAGTTTGCATTGTGAGCTCGCCAGTGACTCATTGCCTGGCACTACCATAAGTTGCCTTCATAGTGAAAAGAAATGGCCAAAGGGAACCATGTGACCTCCCACGTGACCTCCCATGTGGCAGCCAGAACCTCAGCTGTGAAATTCCTGTGCAACCACCACACAAGAGCAAAGAAGAGAGACATAAATGACAGCAGAGTCTGTGTGTTTTAGGGTGACTAAATTTTACTTTCTGTGACAGTTTTCACAACCTCAGAAACAAAACATTAGAGGTAATAGATCCCTCAAAAGCAGCTCTCACATGGGTTTGCCTATGAGCCAATTTGCCAGAATTCCACTTGCAATCTGGGTGGTTTTACTTTCATTGTTGGTGTCAATTGGGAAAAACTGAATTTAGATTAAGAATTAAAATTAACCGCAAACTGAAATTTTAAAACAACCTGGCGTGCCCACAAACAAATGCCGAAGAGGTGAAGGAAGGGAAAAAAATCAGAAACATTGTCAGGTAGAGACCATCCAAAAGGTTTAAAAGTGTACACCAACTTCACATTAAGAGGCCGGATTTAGGCTTTCAGCTAATGACCTAGAGTTAGTAGCAGCCAAAAGCCTCTGCTTGTGTGCTCAGAGACACTTCCCAGGCTCAGGTTCATCTTTTTTTTTTCCAGACAAAATTCTAATCAACTCCGTTATTTGGTTTCTCAGCCCCTGGCATATTACATGTGAATCAGAGCAGGAGGTTAACCACAGAAGCCAGGCCACTGCATAGTGACAAGGGCCGCTGAGACCCCGGTGACCAGCACGGACTGAGAAAAGGCCTGGGGAAAGGACAGCCTGAAAAAGAGAATCGTGAGTCCCACAGGGCGACTCATCCACACCCCTTGCTGTTTTATAGATTCTAGGACCACCTCTCTGTCTCTATCACTGTGGAGAGGTTCCTGGCCCAGCCACGTCCCAACAAGTCTTTGTAACAGGCTAACTCAGGAGCCTGATTCCTGACTCCTTTTTGCATTCCATGTTAGACTGTCATGGAGGAGCGCGTGATTGACCTGGATTGGAGTGTCTTTGTGAAAGACACCACGTTCCCCCACCACCGTCCTGCATTTCCTTCCAGAATATTGCCCATTGCCATGAGCCTGCTGCTTCATGGACTGATTAAACCAAAGAACGCTTGCCACTCAAAGCTGGTATAACCAAAGCCAGTTGATAGTTGATGCCTAGGGCGATGTAGGAAGAGAAAGGGAACACCCCAAGTCATGAGGAAACGGGCTTTTTTTGTGATGTGGTGGTCCAAATTAGATGTCACCCACGGGATGGAGTCATAGCTACAGAGCATCTGAGGAGGGGA
The DNA here is from genome assembly GCA_028658305.1 of Pachyuromys duprasi. Taxonomy (NCBI): domain Eukaryota; kingdom Metazoa; phylum Chordata; class Mammalia; order Rodentia; family Muridae; genus Pachyuromys; species Pachyuromys duprasi. Next base: position 16,117,329 of record CM053765.1, read on the forward strand.
TATACCCAGAACATACAGAAAGTTCCCCAAACTTACACCACAATAAACAATCTGATTCAAATACGGGATTCGTGGTCCGTGAGGCTGTTCAGTGGGGAGAAGTATCTACCAGCAAGCCTGATGAACTGAGCTCAACTCTCCAGATCCTATGGTTCTTTCCCCAAGACCCACAACTCTCACAGGTTATCCTCTGACCTGCACATATGAGTCATGATACGCGCACACACACACACACAAATACATATATATACATATAAATATATGGCCCTAGTGCATGAGTAGACATTTCTTCAAAAATATGTAAATAGCTAATAAATACACAAAAAGGCACAAATAGGGAAATGCAAATGAAAACTATGAATACCGCCTCACCCCATTAGGATAACTACTTTCAAAGATAACAAAATAAAAACAATTCCAGAGAACAGGTACGATCTGAGGTGAGGGTGTAGACGAATCGGGGGCCTTGCGCGTTGTTAGTGAGGATATAAAATGGGACAGCTGCCATGGGAAACATGATAGTGGCTGTTCAAAGAAAGTAGAAATAGATTTACTGCACCAGTTGCCCCTGTGGTGTGTATCTCAGAGAACTAAAAGCAGGGTGTCGGTAAGATATTTACATACCCATATTCATAGCAACTTGGGTTTCAATCCCAGCACTAGGGAGACAGAGGCAGGCAGATCTCTGTGAGTTTGAGGCCCACCTGGTCTACATATTGAGTCCTGGACAGCCATGGCTATGCAGAGAAATCCCGCCCCCCAAAAAAACAAAAACAAAAAAGTTTCTGACAGTTGACAACAGGAGTTGTCAACCTGTGGGTCGTGACTCCATTGGGGGGAGGGGGCCAAATGACCTTCTCACAGGGCCGTGTGTCAGATATCCTGCATATCATATATTTACAACTCATAACAATTGTAAAGCTACAGTTATGAAATAGCAATAACAATAATTTTATGGTTGGGAGCCCCCAAAGGGAATCTGACATTCTAGGCTTAGATTACAGAGCAGTGGTTCTCAATCTTTCTAATACTGTGACCCTTTAACACAGTTCTTATGCTGTGAGGAGCCCCCCCCCCCATAAATTTATTTTTATTGCTACTTCATAACTGTAATTTTACAATTTATTCACTTTGTATCTTGGTTATAGCCCCCCCCCATCCCCTGTGGGTCCTATCCTCCCTTCCTCTTTCCCCCCTTTGCCGTTCCCCTAGTCTACTGATAGGGGAGGTCCTCCTCCCCTTCTATCTGACCCTAGCCTATCAGGTCTCATCAGGACTGTCTGGATCCTCTTTCTCCATGGCCTCTTAAGTCCATCACAACCAGCTGCCTGCTTGCTGCACTTGGGGACCACGTGGTCATGGAAAGACCATTAGATTCAATCAGAGAAGACATAAGTAGTTCGTGGGTTTCTGGTCATGAGCACATAGGGTATCCTAGCTGAAGATGGTTGGTGTTATTAGAGGGATGAGGACAGCCCTGCCCGAGGTCAGAAGGCAATTCTCCGTAGACGATTCGTGACTTCTGCCTTGTTTTGAGGCAGGATCTCTCTTGTTGTTTCCATCATTTCACTGTGTGCTTCCGGGCCAGCTGGGCTGTGAGCCTCTGGGTGGTTTTCCTATCTTTGTCTCCCATCTCACTGTCTCGCTGTAGGGTGCCAGGATCACAGATGTGCACGTCCCTGGTTGGATTTCTCTGTGAGTTCTGGGGATCCAATTCAGGTTGCCAGACGTGTGCAGAAAGTGTTTTACCCACGGAACCGTCTCCCCAGACCCTTCCTCCCAACATCATTTTTAAGATTGCTTTTTAAAAGTGACATATTCCCTTAGCTGGTAAGGTGTCTGTATCTATTTTCTCTTTTGCTTTTTATCTTAGGGATGAGATGATCATTATTATCATAGTAAACAGCCAAGAATGATTCAATTTAGGAAAGTAATGGGAAAATTTGCTCATCTTTTATAGGATCATTTTACCATAATCCCTGCCGATAAAGTAGTGGTTTCTTTCAAGCATGCCAGTTCAGGGTCACGGAGCTACGCTCTTAAAGCCTCCAATTGATTGTTTAGTGAGGAAATGGTATTCAAGTGAGGCGCATCAGCATGCAAATCTAAAATGTGGCCATTTTCATCTAGATTGAATATTATTAACTAGCCCAAGGGATAGGATGTAATTAAGATTTTCAACAGCTTATTTTTGTCTACCGTGATGAGAATAACCCCAATATTTAAAGCAACTGGCCCATTTGAATAATAGGAAGGCAGCTCAATGCCCATTTTGGCTTCTAGGTATAGGGAAAGTGCCTGGCTATTTCTCCACGGGTCTGAGCATTGATAAGGGCAGGGATTTGAACCTGGAGCAAATGAGAGAACACTCAGATTGCAGGAGCACTCGGGTCTGTGGTTTTGGGTGACCAGGTTCTAGCTCCTCACTTTGTCACTCAGCCTGTACTTTCTCACCCATGTTGTAGGACAAAGGTCTTCTGGATACTAACAGCATTATTGTTGAGAGTTTCCGCTCGTCCCTGATCAGGACGATGGCGTTTAGAGCCTGTGTGTGCAGACTAAGTCAAGAAGCAGCATAACTCTTAGTTTGGATCTACTTCAGAAAGTTCTCAGGGTCTCGGGGCTGGGAGTGAAGCTAAGTGGTAGGACACTTGCTTGGTGTACACAAAACCCTCTGGGGTCAATCCCTGGTGCTGGTGGGGGGAAAAAATGGAAAGAAAGTTTTCGAGGTCAGCCTCTACCTGTCACGGAGGTGATCAGGCGGGCGTATCTGGTAATATCTTTATTCTAGTGCCCTCCTTGGTCACCATTTTTGGTAAAACAGGAGGTTCGCCCCATGTCCTTATAAAAGAAAGAGAAAGTTCTCCTTTCCTCCCAGGAGAAGCTAGTAGAAAGATGTACTGCAGGAAGGCACCACCTTCCGCAGACATCCGGCAGGCTGGGCTGGTCCCACGGCTCATTTCAGCCATCCCTCTTTCCAGGTGTGCCATATGTGTTTAGTACATCATTTGATAATACTAAAAAAAAATATATTAAAGCAGTGTGAGACGACAGGAGAAAGAAGATGAATGTTAGCATTCCCCTGGGGTTCATGGGTGAAGGAATTAACACAGCGTGGCACTCTACCCTAGCTGTGTTTGTTTCCATGGCAACAGCTACGTACATGTTTCAGACTATCTACAGTGACACAGTTGCAGAAATAGTAGCTTGCAGGTTTCTGATATCGCATCAGCGGACAGGCGGCACGCACTATATTAAGTAAGTGTAAAAGAATTTAAAATCCAGGGGTGGATTCAGACGTGTAGCGCTCAGACGAGCAGTGTGCCAGGGGTTACGGCTTTTTTTTTTTCCCCCTTTTGCGTGACAGCAAAGTTGAAAGTTGCAAGATTCCAGTCAAACAATTGCGCTTGCTTGGGTAAATAACATCAAAGGAAACAAATGTGAGTCACAAAGGTAAGAAAATGGCTTGGGCGGGTGGCAAAGAAGGATGTGGACAGGGAAGCTAATGTTTTGGAGGGAGGATAATGATAAGACAAGAATGAAGGGCTTGTTTGAAAATAGCTGAGTCTTTAAGCAGATTTGATGTACAACAGAATTTTTAGCAGCTGCTGAGTTTACAGCGACTGAGGTCTCCGAGTGTCTGGCTGTGGAAATGGCTTTTATATAAAAATGAGCAGGTGGGGAGCAGGAAGGCTAATGAGGGGTGCAGTTCCAGGAGGGACGGGGCTCCATTGTCTGGAGAGCGCTTATATAAAATAGCCCTGCTCCTTCCTGGATGACCCTGGTTTGTCTTTGACATTCCCGGTTACTTCCTCGTCCTCTTTGCTGGCTTCTGTTTATATTGTGCCGCCACATTGTAGCCTGGGATGACTTCACTGGTGGCTAAGGAGCAGCCAAGCACAGATGATAGACTTTGCGAGCTTGCGGTGTTGCCACCAAATTGTACAGTAATTTAGGAGGAGTGTTGGAATGGCCATTTATTTACCTTGCCGGAAACCTACTTTTGAATAGCAGCCCAGGTGTTAGGTTAATGGATTTCAACGTGCACGTTATGGTTACAGGAGCTTTCAAGTATGTGAGAGCTAATTTATACTGAGTTTTTGGTGTCAAAATATTTTCCTCTGTGCTTGTTATTCTGCTTAAACTTGCATTTGCCTTATCCTCTAGTTTTATTAATCTCGCCTCAGTGGAGAGAAAGCAAAACAGAATGGTCATGTGAGGTAATCTGTTTGAAGGTTAGTTTTTTGACCTTAGGTGGACTTTTACAAAATGTGATATATTGATGCTTTTGGATCCATATAAGACTTTTTTTTTATGAGCACAGGAAATGATCTACAGCTCCTGCTGCATAATATCCCTCATAGTAATTATTTGAATAGACGTTAAGAGACCACCTCTGGGGGCTCCGAGCTTCTGAACACCTGGGCATGTGGAGAGCTGGGACAGGTTTTGAATTATAAGCTGGGGACTTGAAGCCTGGCCTGAGCAACATCCAGTGCCAAGCTGGATCTTGCCTTCTTACAGTCCTGAATCAACGCATGCACCTGCACAGTTGGTCTCAGCAACCCCAGCTGGAGAGGGAAGTTTGTGTCTTTCGTGGGGCAACTTCCCACCGTGGCTCCCACCAAAGGCGGGTTGGTTCTTGTAGGAGCCTTCCACCTGCTCCCATTCTGACCTCAGTGAAGGCTTTGGAGCCCTACAGGCTGATTTATCTGACAGAGGTCCTGAACCATCTCCTTGTGATCAGTGCGGGGAAACCGACCACCGCTAGAGGGACTGAATGCCATTGGTCTGATGGTTCAAGTGAGGTTCTGCCATTGGGTGTGAGGCATCCTGGAAACCTTGGGCTCATTCACCAGGACTTAGAGGTTGCAAATGAACAGTCACTGAGAAACACTCAGGACAACCAGCTCCGCTTTTGTCTGGGAGGGGACAGAGCAAACCCATCTAGCATTCAGCATCTTTAGATTTTTTTTTAATCATCTGGAAACATTTTTGTGGTATAGAAAAATAAAATAAAATAAAAGATCCATGTCACTTTGTTCTATCTCTCTTGGAAGAAGAAAGAGACACAAGCCAGGCATAAATGGCACATGCCTGTAATCCTGGTATCAGCTCACCGCTTCTCAGGAGGCAGGAGAGTCAGAAGTTCAAGGTCATCCTGATGTTTTTGGGATGCATCGCCTTTCTCTTCCTGGGTACCAGGTATCCAACAAAAAAGGACATTGTACATTCAACCCCAACAGCATCAATCCTTCAGTCATAGCCTTCTTTCTTTTTTGGGGGTGGAGGGAGGGGACGATTCAGTTGGAAACAGGGTTTCTCTGTGTAGCCCTGGCTGTCCTGGAACTCACTTTGTAGACTGGGCTGGCCTCAGATTCACAGAGATCTGCCTGCCTCTGCTTCCAGAGCGCTGGTGTGCACCGTCACCCCCTCCCCCAGCTAGAGAAAGCCTATTTAAAGGCCCTGACTGACCTACTGTGGCAGGTTTTACAGTGTCTAGATGAGTATTTCAAACTTTTGTATTTAACCGAGCTCTTACAACTTAAAGCTATGCTTAATGAGGCCCACAACAAAAGCTTGTGTTCTTTGATCAAAAAGAACATAACTGAACACTGAGGCCATGTCAGTCACCGCACCAAGTGTCTGGACCCACTTGTTCGAGATCAGATAATTTCAAACTCCCTACTGCTTGGCACCAGCTAAACATAGTAACAAGTGGCTGTTTGTTTTTCTTCTTTTCATAAAATCTTAAGACTATAGAGATAAAAGGCCTTCCAAGGGCAGACTTCCTTATATGAGAGCAGAGAACATTTTTTGCTTTGTTTTTTCTGTGGTAGTGACTCACCATGTTGCCAAGATTGACCTTGAACTCATGACCTTTCTGCCTCCAAGCGCTGGGGTTAGAGTTGGGTGTCACCACACCAAACTCAGAAGGAAGAATTTTCAGCTAAGGTGTTACACAGGATTTTCCCCAGGTGGCAAGGTTCGTTCATCAGAGCCCGGCTGAGGAGGTGTCCTTGGTCCTGTCTGTAGAGCCTTTGAGGGTGTGGCTTTGGCTCTCATCAGGCAGTGCCAGTCAGTTCCTGAATCAGGATTGGCTCCCTCTGCAAGCCTATTATCCAGGGACATCCTTAGCCAGCTCTTCACTGAAGGCTGGTATCGTTGAGTAAGAATTAAAAACAAAAGTAAGCCAAGGGGGCAGCTAACAGTCTGCTAGCAGTCCCTTCCATAGGACACAGCAGCTGCAGAGTTTAGTCAAGTTCAGACCCTTAAAAAGAGTGGAAAAAAGAAAGCTCATACTTTCCAGTGCCTGGGCACCACTGTGCCAGCCAGCTAGGCACAGTGCCGCGGCAAAAAAAAAAAAAAAAAAAAAAGGGCTTCAGTTTCAGAAATCCAAGACCCCGACCTTGCAAACAGGGAGGAACATACAAGGCTGCCATTGGGGCTGATTGTGGCATTTGGTTTGTTCCTGGTCTCATGTCTGCCTATAGTTACATTAGACATTGCTGCTGTGTGAAGCTTCCAAGACTCTCAAGAGTCAGGCCTCCAGGTGAACAGAAGAATGAGCTATCTCAGAAAGGATGTGTGTGTGTGTGTGTGTGTGTGTGTGTGTAGGCATGTATCTGCAGCTTTTAAGGAAAGCTTTCTATGTCAATGTAGGCTTCCTCTTGCCCAGAGTTAGGCTGTTCAGGGAATAGAGCACAATTCAGGTTTCTGAGTTGGAAGCCTGATTAATCTCTCTGTCAGTTACATATGGAAATAAATTAGTAAATGGTCCATCTGGGACTAAACTACTGCAGAGGCGATAAATTATCGCCATCGTATATGTCCGTGTTGCTGAAGGCTGAGCTGTGCTCTCAGGAGCCGCTGAAAGATAGCTGGGTACTTGGCTGTGGTCAGAGGGATAACATTTGATGAAAAAAATAATAATTCTGAGCAAAGATTTTACCTTGAAAGATTTCTAGGGAGAAGGGCTTCGTTGATGCCAAGTTTGTTCCTCAGAACTGCTACATCTGCAGACATTTAAAAGGGAGAGTCTTGAGGGCATACGGGAGAATTGAGTGTTATATTTTCAAAGGCTTATGTAATAGCATGTCGTTAATTAATACTCAAGGTCTCAATAAATAGTAGAGTTCCACGTGTCTGTGAGAGGTTGTGTGCTGTGATTTCCCCAGCAGCTTCCTCTCTGTTTTCTTATCTCAATTTCAACAAAGGTGGGGTAGGTCAATGTCTCTCTTTTCTTCCTTTTTGAAAAAGATTTGTTTGTTGTGCGTGAGTGTCACAGAACTTGTGCAGAGGTCAAAGGACAACTTCTTGGGAGTGAGTTCTCTCCTTCCACCTAGTTTAGAGGCAGGATCCTCTCATTTCTGCTGCTAATTGCCGACTGATGATTGACTGTGTAGGCTTCCTGTCTCCCTGCAGGAGATGCGTGCGACCAGATCTGGCTGTTTTATGTGGGTTCTCAAGATGGAACTCAGGGTGTCAGGCTTGGGCATCCTGAGTTCAATGTGCTTTACCCTAATCCTTCTGCCTCAGCCTCCTGGAATTAGAAGAGTAAGCCATCACACCTTTCCTAATATACACACACATATGTATACATACATATCCGTATATATGTACATGTGTGTATACATGTATTGTACATGTACAGGTATGTGTACATATATGTATCTATATTATAAATATGTATACATGTATGCATATGTATATATATAAATAAACATATATATGTGTGTATGTGTATATGTATGAGAGAGAAGCTTAGGGGACCTAGGCCTTGCTCATAATGATTTGTATGCTTAGAAGGAAGAGTTGTGATGTGCAAGAAAGATATTGTTAGTTCTGGTTTTTAAAATTTCAGTTGAAGCCTTGGTGTGGCATCAAGTCCCATCATTGATAACCAACATCAAGAAATGAAGCCATGACACATTCTACTTATGTCCATGCTCTAGAAGCAAGAGTGATAACTGAGCACAGAAAGTACCACTTCTCCAGCTACAGATACTGAATATAGGTTTAGCTTTTTTGGTCAACCTGAGATTCTTTGTCATATTAAAACCAAGAGGGTGTCGGGGCTCTGAGGTACGATAGTGACTTGCCCCTTTGTAGAAAGGCCCGGGGCCTCTGTGACCTCCAGATTCTTGTGCCTGTTGTAACATTTTCTTTTGTGTTCTTCCCCCTGGGTGGACAATGAGCTGTGAAGCCTTGAAGCCGCTGAGCATCTCCCTTGTGGAAAATGCAGAGTAACGAATAGAAAATGTAAAACCTAAAAAGCAAACCAGGTACAGAAATCTTTAGGTGTCTCATTCACAGGTCTTGAATTTCTAATTTTAAGTCAAGGTGTAGGCCAGGTAGCCTCTACACAGGGATTAGAGTCACTGTCCCTTTGACCTCAACTCTCTGTATTTGGAATTAACCTTGATTCACTCAGATAATCAAGTTTCTCATTTATCAGCCAGAACTGGTTATTCTGTATCTCAAATAAGAATCAAGTTAGGGCATTGCTTGTTTTCGCCTGTCCCAATCTAGTGGTTTTGGGTGTTTTTGTTTGATTGTTTGTTTGTTTAAGTTCAATTATTTATTTGAGACAGCCTCATGTATTCCAGGCTAGCCCCCAACTTGATATGTAAGAACGACCTTAAAATTCTGATTTTGTGTGTGTGTCTGCTTCCTGAGTACTGGGATTACAGGCATGGGCCACCATGTCTGTTTTTATAAAGTGTTTCATAGCATCATGCCAGCTGAGCTACCAACCCAGCACCCTGATTCTACTATTACAAAAAATGTTTATTTGATGTGTGTGTGTGTATACATGTATGGATTGGAAGTCAGAGAACAATTTTCAGGAGTTGGTCCTTGCCTCTCACCTCTTTGAGGCAGGGTCTCTCTCTTTTTGTGCGGTTCTGTAGGGCACTCCAGGCTTGAGAGCCTGAGAGCTATTGGGCAGGCCTGCTATCTCTGCCTCCAGTCTCTCAGCAGCAGCAGTGTTGGAAGGAGTGTTGTGGAAGGGCTTCCAGCCTTTTACATAGATTTTCATTTTTACATGGGATGAGCTCAGGGCCCCAGACTTAAACAGCAGCACATTTCCCTACTGAACCACCCCCCTGCCACCCACCCCCATTCTAATCTTAAAGTTTATTATGATTGTCATTGTCTAAATAACCAATCTGCAACTTCATCCTAACCCCAACCAGAAAGAAAAGTCTTCCCGCTGGAGCCCTCTAGCCAACAGAAATAACACTGCAGGTGTTTCATGCTTACGTCCTCCTGAGTGGGTAATGCATTTTGAAGGAATTCCACCCCTTTCTTCTTCCTCCCTCGACAATCCCTCCTCAATGTTCTGTCTCTAATTATCCTTCAGACATAAAGTAGAGTAGGGTAGAATTTTGTTTTCTGACTGGATCCATGGATGAATGGATAATCTAGGATCAAAGGCATGTGCAGGGCTCATGAAAACGTTGGTCCTCACACCTCTCCTCCCACCAGCCCAAGTCTATAGAACCTGGATCAGAGCTAAGATTCTTGTCTTTCTAGCAAAGACCTCTGACGCTGCTGTCCTCGGGATGTGTGAGAGCCACTGCTGTAAGGACCGTTTCCTGCCATGTTCACTCTAACTTTTTTCTTAGAGGACCCATTGATTTGTCAGTCTTAAGGCCTCAGATGCCAAAAATGGTCTTCCGGCAGAAATCCTTATGCAGTCTGTCTCACTCCCCAGCTTTTCTATTGCCCGGCCTGATCAGCTGTAACCCCCTAGCTTGTGGGTTAAGTGAGCTAGTCCCTAGCATTAGAAACTAGAGAGATTGCATTTGACAATGAAAGAAACATTGACTTTGCAGCCTGAACACTGAGTCTACCCGATGGACCGAGGTTGGCCTTGAACACTCGGCCTCTGACATTTTTCCTTTAGAGAGACAAGTGTTTCAGGGGCAGCTCTAGTAACAGAAAATGATCCCAGGAATATCTGGATGGCTTTTGTAGCAAATCAAGTAATGTCACAATGTCTATGGCATATATTTTCAAATTTCTGGACCCTCTTGTGCCCCAGAAGCAGTTTCAAAAACACTCCATCCTGAAGGCCTCCCTCCTTCACTTAACTATCCAAGAACTGAGAGGCACTATGGAGACTGGCTTTTCACTGAAGTGTGTCTTTTTCCAGGGTCAGGCCAGAGAGGACTTCAGTGGGGCTGTGAGGACTCTCTGCTTCTTTACTCTAATCCCATCTCCCTTCTGCTCCACTCCAGCAGCCTCTAGAAGTGTCGTCTAGTGATAATGAAGGCACCTTTGTCCTTTCCGGAGCGATGCTGACCTCCGTTTCCTGGACCCATTCTGACTCAGGTAATCAGTCTTCCCTGGCCTTCCCCGACTACTACCCCTTGGTAGATTGCACAGAATCCATGAAATACCAAAGCTATATTTAAATGCAAATACCGAGCTGGTTGTTTCTCCTCCCATTGCTGCCCTTCCCCCAGTGTTCTTAATGATCAATTCATGCAGCTGATCAGACTGACAATGAGGTCAATCCAATTTCGGCATTAAGATGATTGGAAAAATCTTGATTCACATCTTTATTTGAAATTCTGCTGTGTGCCTTCGACCCGAAAGCCACTCAAACATTGCGGGGAATGTTCATGTGAAGACAGAGCAGTACCTAACTGGTGTCTCTACCTTGCCTTCCCTTCCCAGAATGCCAGGCCGAATTGTCTTCATTCTTCTGGTGTTGTACCAGTTATGTTCAGGGGAGACTATTGAGTGTCTGATTTCTGCACTTGGGACAGATGGGGGTGAAGAAGCACAAGGCTGTTTTCTATCCTCTGGGATCGCTCAGGATTGCCAGATTCACTGCTCAGTCAGGAGAGGATGGCAGGTGGCGGGACTCAGTTTGGGGTGGGGGCTGGGCGCTTATTATAGGGCTCTGCTTCAGGGAATCCACGGACCTCCAGATCTGAGGTTGGAATCATTACCGAGGAATCTGTGACCCTTGAGGCATCTCAGATGACATCTAGAGGCTCTCATGGCCGGGCAGACCTAGGAAGAGTGACATGACACTTCAGCAGGAAGGCCGTGCTGAGCCCTCAGTGAGCCCAGCCGACTGCAGGGCTGGCTGTCTCATTCCTGATCCTCTGCCCCAACCAGAGTCAGACCTCTCCTGAAGGCTTGAGCTGCCTAAGACCCCACAGCCACCTGGGCAGAAGGGGCTTGCCTGGAGACGGTGCCCCTGTTGTACAGCTTTGGCGTGGTGCTCTTTCTGGTCCACCTGTCTCTATTATTGCTTTTTTTTTTTTTAATGATGCACACAACAGATATATGAAAGAGGTTTATTGGATGCAGATGGAAGAGGGAAGGAGAGAGAGAGAGATGATGGGGGAAGGGCACCCCACAGAGAGAGGGGAGAGAACAGGAGACTGCGAGAGAGCAAGAGCAAGAGAGAGAGGGAGCAGCAGACCTGTCTTTAAGTACCTGGCCCAGGTGATGTCGCAGGACACAGGATGTTGTCAGGACCCTAATGGTCCCCAAGGGAAGGCCAGCAGAACTGCCTGCACCATACAACAATTATTATTTACTTTTCCCTTGCAAATTTACTCCTCTATCCTTCAGGTGCTTTGGAGTACCACGGCCTGGATGAAACAGACACTGAACAAGGCCAGTACCTGAAAGGGGCTGTTTCTGAACTAAGAAGTGAAATTGAAGAGTAGGCAACGCAAGCAAAGGGCATGTGTATATAAGTCCATGTCGGGAGTATTTCTAAATTGTTCGAAACTCTGAATTCTGAGACATCAAGGACAAAATGGGAGCCACAGCTGGGAATGGGTAGCCAGATGCAGGAAGTAATTAATTTGTGGGTTGTGGGCAGCAGGTATGACCCACACTCAGTTCTTTGACACTGATGCTTTTGGTTCTTTGTTTTTGTGTTTCAAGACAGGGGTTTTCTCTGTAATAGCTCTGGCTGTCCTGGAACTCATTCTGTAGACCATGCTGGCCTCGAACTCAGAGAGCTGCTCCCTTTGCTTCCCCAGTGCTGGCATTAAAGGCTTATGGGCCCCTGCCCAGCTAATGCTTTGTTTGTTTGTTTGTTTTTTGAGACAGGGTTTCTATGTGTAGCCTTGGCTGTCTTGGACTTGTTTGTAGACCAGGCTGGCCTTGAACTCGTAGCGATCTGCCTGCCTCTGCCTCCCTGAGTGCTGGGATTATGGGCGTGGGCCCAGCTAGTGCTGCTTATTTTTAAGGTGAAGCTGTGGTGAGTTCACAACCCTGACTAATTCTTCAAGGTGCCACGGAGAGCTGCCAGTCAAGGTGCCTGCTCTTCTACAGGAACGCCCTGGTCCTTGGACCTGCTGAGGCGCATAGGTGCCCAGCCAGGCCCTAGGTGATGAAGGTGCTCGAGCCTCCTGAAATCATGGCCATAATCTCCAGCCAGTAGGACAAAGAAGGGACAAAAGCAGCAAATGTTCTGTCATCTTTCTACTGCGCTGAACCAGCGGAAGTGACTCTTCCCTTCTGATCTGACACTAGGACCCCAAAATTAAATGCAGCTATGGAGAGTGGCAGGCTAAGAGAGGCATTTATTTATTTATTTATTTATTTATTTATTTATTTATTTATTTATTTAATATTCAGAAGAAAGTGAAGGCAGACTAAACTTTGTGCCTTATAAGAATATTGTGAAGGGCTGGCGGATGCAGCTCAGTCCCTAGAGTGTGTGCCTAGCATGCGTTCAGCCTTGGCGTCTGTTCAGTCTCAAACTCCTGTGTTTTGGTACCAGATTTGGAAGAAACAAACAAACCAACAAACAGGAAAGAGCATGACTGCTCCTAGACCTGGTGAAGGAGAAAGTTTATTGTAGATAAAAGAGAAAGCATAGCCCGAGGCAGGGGCATCTGGGAGAGTCCAGAGTAGACATGACCCTGAGCCATGTTAGGAAGAGAGAGGGCAGCAGCCAAGAGGGCAAAAGGTTTGAAAAAAAAAATGGCTGCATTAAACAGGGAAGAGCCTCTAAGGGAAGGGCAGCCTAGCCCCTGGGCTGGAGAGTTGGGCATGGGGAAGGCATAGAAAGCAAGGTATGCTAGCCATACCCTGTAACAGGTAGGCACCGAGAGATGCTGGGATAACCTGGAGGCCAGGTCAGCTTTGATATGTTAAATAGGCACCTTAGCCATTTATCCCAGTGTTTGAGACTCAAAAGGCCTCACCCCTAACACTGAATAAACCCAAGCCCTACCCTGCAATCCCAGCACGTGGTTGTAAAGGGAGGAGGCCATTCTCCACCAAAAGAAGCCAGCTCATGTTGCAGGGGACCCTGCAAGGGAACTGACAGGTTCCTGCCTCTAAGCAGGGTTTTGTTAGGGCCAAAGCTCTCTGTTAATTCATCTCTGCATTATGAAGGCAGCATTTGTACTACAGTGAAGAAGGTGGACAGGCAGAGCATACCCCATAAAATATTTACCATCTGACCTTTTGCAGAAGTTGGCTATCCCCTGACCTAAACAATGGTGTGACACATGAATTTGCAAAATTTGAGATGTGGCTCACTCCCCATTAAGAAAATCTGGTCGTATAATGAGTAGATTAGTGGAGGTAAGAGAGAGTAGGATTTTTCTAGATAGGCTCTAAATCTCACTGTCCAGTTGGATTTTCTGGGGAGTTCTGTACCTTTCAATTTAAATGCATCATTGAAACCATTTCATTTGAGGCACTACACACACTATTAGGCTGGTTTCACATAAGGTACCAGGCTTCCTGGGACAACTTAAATGTTGGAATGGAAGGACATCAAATTAAAGCAAACCTTGCATTTTGGACACCCACACCGTCCCATCCCGCCCCCCCCCC
>CM053765.1:16131658-16179782 GCA_028658305.1 Pachyuromys duprasi
ACACACACACACACGTGGAACTGTATATGTCAAAATGAACATGTACACACGTGTCCATAAATACATGTTATTGTTCAATCCTGGGGTACTTTATACAATGTCCAGTTTCCTCAGGGTTTGGATATAGCTAAATTATCACCATCACAACTACATTGTCTTCTATATCATCCTATCTCTCTGTCTTTCTTAGTTCTACCTGGGATGTAGACTACGTGCTTAGCTGAACAAAAAATGCCAACAAACTGCTCTTTATTTTATTAAACAGCCTGAGCAGAGATGTTTGGTCTGATTGCTGAAAATTGTTAGCTTATCACTGAACTGCCCTGATGGTTTTTATTATTCAATTTGCCTTGCTTACAATAATAATTATCACTACATAAAAGAACACGATGCTTTTATTTGTACAGTTGTTGCATTAATAATTTAACTGGCTATTACGCCTAGTGTAATCTTGACATATGTCAAGATGCTTAGAGGTTGGCCCTGAGCATCTTCAGAAGGTGGAAGGCAAGTGTGAATTATAATGTTTGGAGTCAGGATGTTGGTAGGAAGGTCACTAGCCTTGGCATCTGGTTGCCTGCACACCCCTCTTGTCTGCAGATTTGCTTCTGAGCATTTTATTGGTTCAGCAATGGTGACTCTGACTTAGTCATTTTAACTCCCTGAGAGAACAGATCACAGTATAGATATTTTGCTGACTGAAATGGCTGGCTTGTACTGATGTACAAGCAGAAAAAAAAAAGAAAAGAAAAGAAAAGAAAGAAAAGTAATGATGGCTAAAACAATAAGTCTGACCCAGACTAATAGGCAGTGGGTTTGTAAATAGCCTGTGTATCCATGAGGCCTGTTCTGGAGAAGTGTTGAAGATTTTATCAGTCACTGCTTAGCTGAACCTCCCAGATGCATCAGAGCTGTACAAGGCATAGATATTTTATTATACCATGCTGTAGAAAAACATAGTTTATGGTCCTTTTTAGTCTAGGCGAGTCCTACATGCTTTCTCTTAAAATCATGGTTTATATATTAAATAAATCAGTAGCTTAAAACATGCGTTTTGAGGTATGAGGTCACAGGGCAGGGAGGGTTGGAGGGTGCTGCAACCTGACCCTGGTGATGTCAGCCCACCTTGAGGGTCAAAGACTGCATTTTCAAACTGTGGGTTGAAGGGGGACCCAGGGGGCGGGGGAGAATCAAGCAAATGGAAAATTTCCATTTGGCCAACCCAGCCTGACTTCTGGGAGGGTGAACTCATGTGTTGGTCAAGAGTGTCACAGAGAGTCAGGGGTGATGGTGCATACCAGTGTCCCCATCCCTGGGGAGGCAGAGGCAGGAGGAGCTTGGAGTTAAGGCCAACCTAGGCTACATAGTTAGAAAAGAAAGAGGGAATAGGAAAGGGAAGAAGGGAAGAGAGGGAGGGAAGGAGAAGGAGAAAAGCTCCCATGGAGACAACTTTCCCTCTCAGAATTGGAGTTTGTGGGAGTTATGTTCACTTCTCTCCTGTGAGTGCACCATGTGTCCTGAGGAGGTTCTGACAGCCGGCCTTTCACCAACTCAGCAGTTGGGGCTTCATAGAGCAGGCACCAGGGTTTTTCTAGAGCTCTGTTTCACCATCTACCTTTTGAAACGAGTTTAACTATGCCTAATTAAAATTGTACTCATGCCTTTAATGAACAGCTGAGTTCCCAGCACTGGAACCCTAGGGGTACATAATCTATATTAATGCTGTTGAGCATGTAATAAGAAACTGCCCATTTGGAAGAAGGTCACTTCCTGATGGCCACGTTGTGCATATGTGCAGCTTGAGCTTGGCTAGGTCATGAGGTGATTGGCAATGCCCCAAACTCAGTGGTACAAAATAACAAAGTGTTTCTTTCTTGTACACTCTACTTGTCTGCTGAAAATAGTCAAGGACCATGCTCTGTGTTATTCTTAGTCTCAGTGGTAGATCAAAACATCCTAGTTAGTTTTCATTGTCCACTTGACACACCTCTTGGTCTTGGAAGAGGGAGTCTTAATTGAGGGTTTGACCATATGGGAGTGGCCTGTGACCAGGTGTGTGTTGGGGGGTGGGGAATTGTCTTGATTGGTGATTGATGTGGGAGGTCTCGGCCCACTGTGGGCTGTGCCACCACTGGGGAGTTGGTCCTGGGTTGTATAAGAAAGTGGAGTGAGCATGAGCCAGAGAGAACAGCCAGTAAGCAGGGTTTTCCCATGGTTCCTGCCTGACTTCTCTGTGGGGTGTACTGTGACCTAGAGGCATACGGTGTGACAAGCCCTGTCTTCCTCAGATTACTTTTGGTCGTGTGTTTCTCATAGCAACAGAAAGCCAAGGCATGTGGGCCATCCGAGTCACTGGTGAAGTGTGTCCTCTCCTTAAAGTTAGTCGTCTAGCAGTGACAGGCCACTTCCACTGACATTAATCAAAGCTAGTCATGTGGACTGGCTTAGCTTCAGGTCGGAGGGGAGATGTCATTCAACCGGATGCTTAAACACGAGAGGCTGAGGTATTTCTAAAGAGCCCTGCTTTGACCACAGTCTGGGTCTTCAGTGCTGTGCACAGAACTATGTAGACAACAACCATAAACTACTCAGAGAACACAGAACCAGCAAGGATCTGCTGATAGTGTGGATAACCTCTCTGTCCTCTGAGACCTCAGCTGCTCACACCCAGCTCCTGCCTGTGCTGCCCATGGCTGAATCTTGTGGTGAGGTGAGACCTTCTTCTATAGACAAAAAGCTGGTTTAGAGTTGATGAAAGAATACGTGATCCTTGCAGAGAGAATGGACTAGGCACTTCGCCTCTCTGGTACTGTTTTTTTTCAGGGACAGAACCAAGGGGTAGCCCAGGTCTTATCTTTCACACAGGTATAAACCCTGAGATGAGCAATTGCTGTGTTCTATACTCACATAAAATGTCAGCCCTTCAGCCTTCCCCCTTCAAACAGCTAGACAGCCATCTCTAAGCTTCGCAGTTCCTTTGTCTCCCGTTGTGAATACCCATGGTAGACTGTCCTGGTGTTTTACTCTTCCTTCCTTCGGCTTGGGCATCGATCAGTTGAGTTGTGTGGAAGGATCAGGGAAACTTCCTTTTCCTTGTCTTAGTCCCCTTCCTCCCTTCCTCCCTTGCATCCCATCACAGGGATTTGGCCCTAAGACCTCATTCATATTGGCCAAGCACTGTACCACTGAGGTATATCCCCTAACAGTTCTCACCCCCATTTCTTTTTGGACTGCCAAGGTAGAAGCCAGGGCCTTTGTATACTAGGCAGTACTCTCCCCTTGCCCTGTTGTTTTGCCACAGGTCTATGAGTTCATGTCCACCCAAGGCCCTTGATGAAGTGCCCTGCTTAGAACAGGATGCTCGGATCTGATTTCATGTTGTTGGCATAGTGAGTTCCATCATGCCTTGGTATAGCCTTCAAGTCCTGAAAGGACTTTTGTCCACGTAAAACGGCTTCACTTTGCCAACAGAGTCATTCATCAAGAAAGAGGCCTGGAGTTAGATCAGAAACATAGAGGGCCAGGCATGGTGGTACACACTTTTAACCCCTAGACTAGGGAGGCAGAGGCAGGTGGATTTCTGGGTTTGAGGCTAGCCTGGTCTACAGAGCAAGTTCCAGGACAACCAGAGCTGTATATACTCAGAAACTGTGCCTCAAACAAACAAGCTAACAAATATAATAAGGATGATAATAGTAGTAGTAATAATAAAAGAAAAAAAGAAATGCTGAGGACACCCGGACATGAGGACATTCCCTTTGAATCCATGGACTGCGCTTTAGTAGATTCTCTGTGGCTTGGCATTCTTAGGGAAGCCACATTCCTGATTGTTTTCTGGTCCTCTGCTGTAAGTGAGAACGCTAAACCCACAGAGCTGAAATCACCTGCCTACACTCTCAAAGTACAGGTGGTAGAAGAGGGACCTTGCACAGGTGTTGGGACAACCAGCACACAGCATTCCCGAGAGAGGAAAAAGGCCCAGCAGAGTTTAAGGCTTTCTTTCCACAATATGGTAGAGAAATGGGTTCTAATCGTCACCTGGTGCCATTTTCAAGACCTGGTTTTGTGTTGAATTCCAGTGCCCTGTCTAGTTGTGAAATCTCGCTGAGACAGTGCTTCCTGCTTCTGTGAAGTGAAGGAGGGTTTGCAGGACACCTGGCTGGCCTGGTGTGTAAATAGATGGCTTGTGAAATGCATTTTGCACAATTGAGATAAACCTACGACTCGTCTGTGTCATGATGATCAATTTGGTTCTGGTATGCTCCTGTAGAGGGTGGATGACCTCAGAAGTACCTCAGACCGAGGGCAGGCCTTTGCCTGCATGGCTGAAGATGCAGCTTTGAGCAGGATTGGTCCTGCGTGGAAGCCAGAGGCCTCCAGCTCTGGCATTTACGTGACTATCCATTTAGTTTTGCACTTTACAGTCTATACAGGGCACTGTTGTGTGCACACTGTCTTTCAGAACAGCCCTGAGGGTTCAGCAAAGCAGATGTTACTGTGTTTTGATTGTCTTCTGTCCCCTCCAAAGCCTGTGTTGAAATTGAATTGTGCCGATGAAAGCTCTGGGCCCATGGGAAGCAGTTAGGTCGAGAGGGATGAATGCCTTTCTCTAAGGAGTCTCAGACTCAGGAGACTGGGTTAGTTATCAAGTGAGCCTCAGTGCCCGTGCTTGTGTTCGTGTTGTGCATATACGAGCATGTGTATATGCACAAGGATTTTTTTTTTTTTTTTGTCTCTGCCTTCTGTCTTTCCATCATAGAAGCCAGGGTTATGAGTGCACGCTGCCACGCCCGGCTTTTCCGTGGTTTCTGAGGATGCAAACTCGGGCAGGTCCTCATGCTTATGCAGCCAGTGTTTGCCCTACTGAGCCTTCTCTACCCACAGCTTTTGTTTTGTGAGTCTCCTCTTTTGCCCATGCTTGCTTCTCCCCTTCCTACCATCATATTATCACGAACTCCCCTGCTGTCACCCCTGTATCATGTTCTCCCATCCCCCTGGAACCGTGAACTAGAATGGAACTCTATTGCGTATAAAGCACACAGCCTCAGTTACTCTGCTGGCTGCAGGCGCAGACCAGGGCATGCGTCTTTTCTGCCGTTTAGGAGGAGACAGTGAAACGTCGGGAGGTTTTTCTGAGGCCCGCAGAGCCACAAGCAGGGGACCCTGACCTTGCAGTCTTTGAGACAGACAGTGCACCCATGCTTCTCTGTGTGCTTCTGCAAACCGTTCTGACCTGGGGAGTGGTGAGGATCACCCTGCAGGTACTTTACTTGAAGCAGACCACTCTTTACTGTATGGAGCCTTCTTTCCCACTTAAAAAAACAAAACAAAACAAATATAAATTCTAGCCTCCTCCAGAGAGGGAGGAAGAGAAATGAGAGCCGTCGCCCTTGCCCTTGCCCTCATTCACATGAGCCACTTGGCTGGGATTCCAGACCAAGACCAGATAACATAAACTGAAGGAAAATGACCTTGAACCTCAGGCAGTTTGGAAGCTTTCTTTATCTGCCACCTGCAGGCAGTAACTTTGCAGTCTGGATGACCCACAGCCTCACTGCCTAGGACAAGGACTTCTTGTTTCTTGGGATTCTGGTGCCCTGGGAGAGAATTGCCTGAACCCAGGCAAAGAAGAGCTCCAGGCTTACTCAGCAGGGATGCATTGCCCAGACCAGAAGAGGGTGAGTTAGCCAGTGACCTTTGCTCTTTCCTGGTACCAAGAGTCTGAACATCCTAAGGTGGTTCAAGACTAGTGACTTGAGCTTGCTTGGCCTAATCTGTATTGTTAGTACAGCATAGTGGACTTCAGAATTCAATTTTTCTTACCTGAAAATTAAAAAAAAAATCCCCCCCCCCTTTTTTAAACTCGTTTGGCTGCTTTGAAATTTTTGGGATGATCTAGTTCTGGGGATCAACTGTGGAATGGCATCCTTGATCAGTATTTGCCTCGGGGTACACTAGCAGAGCGCCTTGGGAGTACATATCTACCAAAATTTATGTTGCGCAGACCCAGCAAGCTCACTTACCCTTGGAAATATATACTATGGATTTTTTTTTCTTGATATTGTTTGCAATAGTGATAGCAAATAGATGCAGCCTTGGTCCCCATCTTCAGGGACAACTCAGAGCATAAGTGCTGTGTTCCTGGTCCACTGGGTAGCATTTAATAGGATGAGATGGAAAGGGTACAAAGATGAAACAGCAATAAGTAAGAATGCCGATTTGCTAAGTACTGTCTATATTCTGAAATTCTTTCATGTTGTGCTAGTCAGTATTATTACAGGAAATATCTAAGATGAACTGGGATTCAGCTCCTCAGAGAAACATTCACCTGGCATGTGTGAGGTATTAGGTACAGTAACCCCAAGTACCTGCCAAAAAGAAAATATGTGATCATGTAAACAGATGCCTAAAAGAATCAATTGAAAAAGAAGGCTTTATTTTGGCTTACAGTTTTGGAGGCTTCAATCCATAGTCATTTTGCCATGTTGCTTTTGGTCTGTGTGGCAAGATGGCGTATCACTGTGGGAACGCATGGAGAGGAAAGAAAAGAAACCGACAGAGGAAAGTGCCGGCTCCCAGTATCTTCCTTCAAGGGCACTTCCTCAATGGCCTCACTTTCTTCTACTCAGTCTGGCTCTTAAGGGTTCTACCAGCTATCATTGGTGCCATAGTCTGGAGACTATTAGAACATGGTCTTTGGGGGTATTTCATATGCCAGCCATTGCATGTGTCCAATCTGCCCCTGTTTTACAGATGAAGAGGTTAAAGCATCTCAGAGTCTTATCATGGGACGGGAAATTCAGAGCAAGGGTCTGCATGCATTCAGAATATTCTTTAGCAGGTGAAAAGGCAGTTTGGTGAAAGTGAGTGTGATAGCTCATTGTGATTGACAGGCTCTAGAATGGCCTGGGAGAGGAGTCCCTGCGCATGACTGTGGGAGACTGCCTAGGTTGCATTAGTCGATGTGTTAAGATTCATCTTAATTGTTGGCAGTAGATCCTGGGCTGAATGCAAAGGAGAGAGAGCTGAGTGCCAGCATTCAGTGCTCGCTGCTTCTTGAGTATGGATTTGACCAGCTCTTTTGAGCTCCTGCCTCTGTGACTTCTCAGCAGCCATTGACAGTAACCTGAAACTGTGAGGGAAAATAAACCCTTTCTCCCTGAAGTTACTTCGGTCAGAATATCTTATCAAAGCATCTGGAAAAGAAGGTGGAACAGTAGGATCCATATTTATATTTTAAAAAGTAGGGGTATCCACATATACATATCCACACATGTATATGACTTGGATTTAAAGGTGGATTATTATGTGTGTGTGTGTGTGTCTGTGCATGTGTGTGTAAATGCATGTCTGTGTGTATCTGTATGTCTGTGTATGTGCGTGCATGTGTGTGCGTTTGTGTGTGTGTGTGCCTAAGAAGACCAGAACAGGATCTTCAGTTCCTGGAGCTAGAGTTAAAGGAGGGTGTGCCGTGCCCACTGTGAGAGCTGGATACTGAACTCGGGTCCTTGGAAGGGCAGCAAGCCTTCTTAACTGTTGAGCCATATCTTCAGCCTTTTCTTCATTTTTTAAAATTATTATTTAACTATTTAATTTAATTTTAACTATTATTATTGGCAAGGTTCACAATAGACGTGGGCTGAGAACGTAGCTTAGCTATCAGAATGCTTGCCTAGCACACACAATGTCCTGGATTTACTCCCCAGCTCCACATGAAGCCAGGCATGGTAGTATAATCCTGTAATCTCAGCACTGGAGAGGGGGTGTCAAGGGGATCAGGAGTTCAACCACATCTCCGACTTCTGTGGTGATTTAAATGAGAAATGTATCCCATAGGCTCAGGCATTTGAACACTTGGCAGCACTGTTTGGGGAGTTTATGGCGCCATTAGGAGGTGGAGACTTGCTGGAGGAAGTATGTCATTGGGGGTGGGCTCTGAGAGTTGATAGCCCCGCCCACTTCACTTCCCCCCTCCTTCTTGTGTTAGCAGTTGAAGTTGCGATAGCTCAGCTTCTGCCTCTGGATACCTGTTGACATGCTTCTCCCATCATTATGGGCTCTCCCCCTGGAGCCCTAAGCCAAAATAAACTCCTCCTTCTGTACGCTGCCTTGGTCATGGTGTTTTATGACAGCAGCAAAGAGTAACTAATAGAGCTACACAGAGAGAGTTCAAGGCCGGTGTCAGTTATGATGAAGCTTGGCTTAAAAAAAGAAAGGAGAAAGAGAGAGGGAGGAGGCTTAGAGACACTAAGGATTCAAGGCAGGCAGGAAGGAAAGTTTTCTTTTTCACACCCTTCTGTCTCTATTTGTTATTCTTAGGGTGTGTATGTCACTTTTTATCAGACGTTGACATGAGCCCAGTGTTCTAAGGCAATGGAATCAAGGTCTATTAAAATTCACTTTTAACTTTTTTTTTTATTTAAAAATTATCAGTAGGGGGCTGGAGAGCTGGCTCAGAGCATGTCCTCTTCCCCTGTGGCCTAGTAAGGCAGTCCAGCCAGGAGGAGGTGACCAAGTAGCTGGCCAGTGAGTCCTTCCCTGATGCAGTCCCCACTTCCCTTACTAGAGAACCCATATGAAGCCTGAGCTGCTCATCTGCTACATCTTTGTAGGGGGCCTAGGTCCAGTCCCTGCATGGCCCTTGGTTGATGCTGCAGTCTCAGCAAGCCCCTCTGGGCCCTGGTTAGCTGGCTCTGTTGGTCTTCTGTGGAGCTCCTGTCACCTCCAGACCCTTTTCTCTTTCCTCCCACTTTTCCACAAGCCTCTCTGTGCATCGCCCAATGTTTGACTGTGAGTCTTGGCATCTGTTTTGAGGTACTGCTGGGTAGAGCCTCTCAGAGGACAAATCTGGCTGTGACATCTGTCACCCCATTGATCTGGCTGGCTAGGCGGCTGTCCCCTTCCTCCCTCGCTCCATGTGCGTTCCTCCTGAAGCTGGAAGCTGCGCACTCTGAATGGAGGAGGACCGTCTTCGGTCTAGGGTGTAGGAGTAGCTGCACTTCCCTGCTAGAGCTTCCAAACAAGCTAGCCTGGGTTTCTTTTAAAAAGCTTGTGATCCTAGCACTCAAGAGGCAGAGGCAGGTGGATCTCGGTGAATTCAAGGCCTGTCTGGTCAATGTAGAGTTTCCAGGGGAGACAGCTACATGGAAAGACCATGTGAAAGAGCAGTGGCCTGCTTTGGTAGTGCACACTTACAATCCCAGTGATAGAGGCAGGAGGATCAAGAGTTCAAGGTTATCCTCAGCTACATAGTGAATTTGAGTGGGTTATGTGAGACTCTGTTTAAAACGTGCGTGCGCGCGAGCACACACACACACACACACACACACACACACACACACGGAAAGAGAAAACAAAGCAAGGGAATGGGGCAAAACAAAAATGAAAACACACATTAGGACATTACCTACGTAATGTGCCAGACACAATCTGTAGTCTTCCCTACCTGCTACAGAGTCAGCGCTCATGAGACACTGTCATCCCGTCCAGATGTGAGCCATGTAGCTCCCTTGAGCTGAAAGGGGCTCCGTTGAGCGCTGAGCTTTCCCGGCATGGGGTTCCTGATGTATGCCATGGACTAGTTTCTAGATAAGCCCAGGTTCCTTCTAACTCCCATTGCCCTCGTAGCACCTGACCTATTACTGTTCG
This sequence comes from Pachyuromys duprasi, assembly GCA_028658305.1. NCBI lineage: Eukaryota > Metazoa > Chordata > Mammalia > Rodentia > Muridae > Pachyuromys > Pachyuromys duprasi. The sequence goes on from CM053765.1 coordinate 16,141,307, forward strand.
AGGAGTGGACTTAGTAATTGTTAATTTTCGAGAGATACTTATTGTTATTTTCTGTGTATGAGTGCTTTGCCTGCGTTCACCATATGTGTGTCTGTGGAAGTCGGGAGAGGGCATCTAGACCTCTGCAACTGGTGTTACAGATGGCTTTGAAAAGCCATGTGGTTGCTGGGAACTGAACTCTGGTCCTCTGCAAGAGTAGCAAATGCCCTGTGGAACCACAGGGCATCTCTTGGGTTGCAGATTTAAATTCACATCGACTCTAAGGGCTCTTATGAATGCTTTCCAGGGGCTGCCAGATGTGCGGTCTGTAGGCCCTGAGGCTCCCCAATCTTCACTGTTCTGAAGTAGCAATGCTGTCATAATGCTGTCATGTTCCTTCATTACCAAGTCTTTCAGGCGCTATGGTGGGGAGCCCTCTGAGCCATTGAGATTTGAAGACCAGTGTGCTGAGATTCCTTCAAAGCTGGGACCTTCTAGCTTCCTTAGCCTGCTGGGGCAGCAGGTTATTTTGCTAGGCTCTTTGGAGAGCGACGGAATGAATTTGTTTCCTTTTGTTCTTTTCCACTCGGCAAATATCGACTTTGACTTTGGCCTGTGAATGGAGCAGGCCAGAGCATGGCTAATCTTTACTTAAGGGCTTTATCTTCTCTGGAGCCGGGTCAGCCAAAACCTGTTGCCATCGTCCTTGCTGGAACCTGTAGAAGTTTTGATTGCTCCATCGGCTTCCGTGGAATTAGCCAAGCAGGCAGCACACCTGGGCCCAAGCAGCTGGCAGAGGCTGGGCTTGGGGGCCTCGTTTGCAACCAGGCTGTGTTTGAAACCTAGATTTTTCACAAGCGTGAGAGCCAAGGCCTGGCTAACTATGCCTCTCCCAGCACATAGAAGAAGGAAAGGGGCCATTTTCTTGAGGCGGGCATTGTAAAAAATACTTGGTTTAAGGAAGGCACTGAGGTGTTAGGAGCCCATGGCTTACTCCTGTACCATTTGGGGGGAAGGAAAATGTGTTCACGTAGAAAGAGGGAGCCGCTCCATGGCCTTCTCCAAAAGCATACTGATTTTTCCTGTTATAAGGATAAGGTGAGTGAAGCTGAGCCTGCGAGGCCCGGAGAGCCTTGGGTAAGATAGAGGTAGATTCGGGTGACAGGCGACACGGGTAATGATGGATCTTTCCTGAAGGGAAAAGGCACAGAGGGCTTGGGCAAGAGAAGCGACAGGAGCCACTCTTCACCCTCTGTTCCGCCGTCTAACCAGGGTGCCTTTCCTCCTCAAGCCTCTTCATCACTCTGACACCAAGAGTGATGTTCAGACAAGACAGATATCCCGATCGAGCTCCGTGGGCCTCTACGAGGCCACTCACGGCCACTTGTTATTTCTCCCGCATCTCCCCAGTGATGAATAGAATGGAAAGATGCGCTCCCTAGAGAGAATTCTTCTTGGTAGGGCTCCTGCATATAAGCTAATCTGTTTCCGTATCTGCTGACAAAACAAAAGAATTCAATATCCTCTTCTTTCCATTCCCCGGCTGTGCTCTTCACAGCCCCTTCATACAAACTTATTGAGGTGGAAAGTGTTCCATTGCTTGTCCAAAGTCATGACTTTGTGGTGGAGAGATGGCTTTGCTGGTAAGAGCACCAGCTGCTTTTCCAGAAGACCCAAGTTCAGCTCCCAGTGCCCACTTGGCAACCTACAACTGTGTGTAAATTCCATTTCTAGAGTATGTGACGCCATCTTCTGGCCTTTGGGAGCAGCACTGCATTTATGTGTTGTGTTTAGCTACATATAGGCAAGCACATCCTTAAAACAAAAACAGTAGTAGAGTCAGGATTTGAAGCTGAGCATTGAACTCCACATACTGTGATTGGAGGTCCTGCTCCATGTTGGAGTTACTTGAGTGAAGGGCCAAGCAACTGAATTGGCACAAACCTCAGTAGTCGGGGCCGGGCTGAACCGGAACCATTTGTCAACCCAATGGTTTGCCGTGATGGTCTTCACATCCCATCTGCCACACGCACCTTAGCAGGTAAAGTGTGACACTCTGGAAATGATGGACCTATCGGCATGTTCTGACTGACACTCCGTTACACAAAGAGGCGAACACTGTGTTTAATGAGGAGGCTATTATGAAGTTACTATGTAATGAGTAGTTCCTTTAAGGCAACTTTAGACCCAAACTGTGCAGCTTTAGCTGACTCCTGGTCTTGGGTTTTGGTTTTTTGTTTGTTTTTTTATAGGATCTTGCTGCGTAGCCCTGGATGCACTAGAATATACTACCTAGTCCAAACTGGCCCCTAACTTTCATCGATCCTCCTGCCTCTGCCTCCCAAATGTTAGTATGATAGGTCTAAGCTATCACATCTGGCTCAACTTGGGGGATTATAGGGCATGCATGAGCCACAGTGTGAATATGAATATACACAGAACACGTACATACATGCAGGAAAGACACTTGAATGCATAGAATGCATAAAAACAAAATACATCTAAATGTTTCTTAATGTTTAAAAAAAAACCTGTTGTGTGTGTAGTACAAAATTATATATAATGCTGGAATACCACAGACCAAACATTTGGAAGCTGCATAGTTCAAGATCAAGGTCCTGACATATGTGGCCACTGCAAAACCAGGAAGAAACTCTTCATTTAAAATGCCCCTTTAGGAGGTAACTGTACTTAGATGACATAGATGATATGTTGGGGGACCCTGTAGTGCCCTTCTCCCTCTGCCTATGTCTTCCAAAGATACCATCACACTGGAATTAGGGCTGCAGGAATTTGGGGGTATTTTAAACAGTCAGGCTGTAACAGTGGGCTTCTATACAGCAGATGTCTACAAGGGTCAAAGACAGTAGGAGTGATATATTCTAATAGATGCTGCCAAACATATGATGCTAGCCACTTAATATTCTCATCAATACTGAAGAAGAGTATCTTTCTTCTTTTCGTTTCTGGGTTTGTTTGATTTGTGTTTAAGACAGGATCTTGCTAGCTAAGGCTGTCCTGACAGTCTTCCTTCCTCAACTGTGAGTGTCAGGATATAGGCACACACCAATCATGCTGTCCAAGAGCATCTTAATTGCTTGCTTGTGCTTTTTTTTAAAAAACACAGAATCTCACTATGTAGCCCTGGTTTGCCTGGGACTTAGGTAGCAAGGCTAGCCTTGAACTCACGGAGGTCCTCCTGTGTCTGTCTCCTCGGTGGTGGGTGGGATTAAAAATGTGCACCACGAAGCCTGGCCAAGTATGTCTTTCTTTACATTTTTACTCACACTGGGTTAATATGTTAGAAATTGTGTGTGTGTATATGTGTGTGTTTGTGTGTGTGTGTGTGAGAGAGAGAGAGAAAGCATGTTCCTATAGTTACACATGTGCTGGTGGGCATCAGAGGTTAGCCTGTTATCGTTCCTCCTCAGGCACTGTTCACCTTCGAGACAGGGTCTTTCAAGTTAGTGTCAGGTCTGTGGGCCCCAGGGATCCTCCTGTTGCCGTCTCCTCGATGCTAATGATCACAGCACCATACCTGGCATTTTACATGGCTACTGAGGGTCAGAATCAGGTCCTCAGGCTTGCAAGGCCAGCATGTTACCAACTGAGCCATCTCACCAGCTCTGGTTTCCTTCCTCCTTTCTTTCTTTCTTTCTTTCTTTCTTTCTTTCTTTCTTTCTTTCTTTCTTTCTTTCTTTCTTTCTTTTGTTTTGTTTTGTTTTTTTGTTTGTTGTTGTTGTTTGTTTGCTTGTTTTTTGAGATGGGGCTCTCATGTAGCTCAGATTGGTCTAAAACTCTTTATTGGCTAAAACTGGCCGTAGTCCCTTCCAAGTGCTAGGATTTGAGGTGTAATCCACCTTGTTGTTGTTGTTTGGAGGTAGAAGTTGACACAGCTAAGCATGTTTAAAGAGACAGCATTGCCCTTTGGTTCAACTCAAGTTCATTTAAAAGTCTTGCTGTCTCTTATGGGTGCAGAGTGTTTGGAGGTCTGGTGGGTGTGTTTAAATTAGGCCTTTCTTGGAAGGTTTTTGTTTCTGGTTTCTATTTCCAGGTTTTGGGGATCTTGAGTGTGCAGGCGAGTCCCTTCCTGAGGCTTTCTTCTGTCTTCCTGGAGCCCATTTGCTTTCTGACCTTTGGTTGCAGCTTTTGAATGAGCGTGTTAGTTTCTGGGCCCCAGTGTCTCAGGGAGAGGGAGTAAGAGAGTTGGCTGTTTGCAGCTGAGCTGTCAGAGCATGCATGCCCAGATGTTGTTATCAACAGAAAGGGCGTTGGGCTAAATATTATTTATTATTAGCCCTGTGATTATCATCACAGCAGTGTTACTTAACCTGCTATCACAATTAATAAGACATAGACACCCGTTAGATTTCATAAATGCCTTAAAACATCTTAGGCTGGGCAGATAATTCCACCTATGTTACCTCAATAACTTCCCAGCCCGAATTCCATGCCATCCACCTTAACCATTCCTCTCTGGGCTGCCTTCCATCCATAATCTTATATATTTTTTTATCTTAGTGTGTTTTCCCATCCACACCATCCTTGGATCCTTGGGATCCTTCCTCCCGGCCCACATGGTCCCTTCTCCATGCTAAGCCACCTTGGCATCCTATGTCCTCCTCTCTTCCTGTCTTTCTGTCCTTTCTGGTGATTCTCCTGTCCCCAGAGCCCAGATGCCTTAGCCATACCTACCCTATTCTGCCCTGCCCAGGTTTTGGGCCTTTTAATCAACCAATAAGAAATAATGTTTTAGGCAGGTTTACACAACAAGGATAAGTATCCAGGCAGTAACCAGATCTTGAGGGCCAGTAATTGGCATCAAAATACAAGCCTCAGACCAACTTCCAACCGCTAGCAGTCCTTAGAGCTCTGGTTCCTAACCCAGACGGTCTCTGGCCCGGACACCTAGGCTGCAGCACGAGCCTGCCCCAACTGAGGCTGTGTCAGTGCTGATCGCTGAGGGCAAGCTTGGCTCAGAATGCCTTATCCGGCTTTCCCCACCAGCGTACTCAGAATTGACTGGATGAGGAAACTTTTCTACTGAGGCACCAGTCAGGGAAGGCCCAGCTTCAAGACCAGAATAGGGGTTGGAAGGTTGGTTCAACCTGTTACGCCACTTGCCATTGCCTGAGTTCAACACATGGTAGAAGGAAAGAACAGACTCCTGCGACCAAGTTATACTTTGACTCTACATGTAAGCACACACATGAATGAACGAATGAATGAATGAATGAATAACTTTTTTTAAAGGACCAGATCAGGAAGTAGCAAGATGGGTTCAGGGAGGAAGTTGCAGGTGGCTTTGTTGTTTTCTCTCCCTTCCTGTCTTTTAGGACACACGTCATAGCACCTTGACATCCTGGGAGACAAGGCTCCCATTTTCCCCCAGTCTCGTCTGGGTAATGACCCTATTTTCTGCCATTTTCACAGTAGTGTAAATGCGGAATGCTGGACTATAGACTAGAAAATGGGATGTAAGGGCTGAGTCTCGGGTGAGGGGTTGCTTTTAATCTTAGGGTGCTGAGCATGGAACCCAAGACCTTGTGCACTTAGTTACTCTTCAGCCCCCTGTAGGAGTTTTTAAGCTGTGGTCCCTCTCTTTCCGAAGTCACTGTTTGAGGCTCTGGAGTTCGTGGTGGACTCTGGGAGCTGAGATGTTTAGACAAGGTGGGAGAGAGAATGGCCGTGTGTGTCTCTGGAGTTAGAATCCTCCTGGAACCCCACAGTGCACAGAGCAAGGACCACAGAGCTAAGTATATAATTTGCGTATCTTTTTTAGATTAATTTTGTGTGTGTATGTGTGTGCGTGTACATAAAGCACACATGCCACAGTGCCCATGTGGGAATCAGAGGATATCTTTAAGGACTTACTTGTGCCTTTCCCAATAGCTTCCAGCTATCAATCTCAGCTCATCTGGCTTGCACAGCAAGCTCCTTCCCCGGATGAGCTGTCTTGCTGGTCCTTTAAAAAGCCCTTTCCACTCAAACCATAAACACAGGCACAGAAGACTTTTAAAATTTTCAAGTTGGTAGTGAGTGAATACCGTCAAGGACTTAAACACTGAGCCTAAGGTATCAAGCCAGGCAGGTAGGGTGATGAAGATGTAGCCAGTGGGACTGTCACCTTCCAGCCACACTAATTCTGCAGAATGAACACAGGGACCCGGCATCCCACTCATCCTGACTGTTCTCAGGCTGACATCTCAAGGTGACAAGTTACTGACAGGTAACATGAAGAACTGAAAACATATCAATCCAGGGCCGGCCTAGGGAAAGACCTGTCCAATTTCATCATGGTCTGTAAACTCCATTTCCAGGGTTTGACTTGAGGAATGGTATGCCCCTAGCCAGCCATCCTATTTAGGCCTAGGATCTACCAAAGAAAAATTACCTTTTCTGACAGTGAGGCTAGATAGTCTGTGCATCAGATTGTAACACTGGGTTAGCCTTGTCAGATGATAACTAGACACTCAAGGTAGGACTCGCCATAGAGAACTGGCCGACTTGCCCCACATGTCTGCAGACTTCCCCTTCATCCTTTCGTCAGTTGCTAAGGAAGTGGCTGGGGAACAGATCCAGTACGTCATTTACACTCCAGTATGAATGTAAGAATCTTTTGGTTCAGCTATTGTATGATTTGGAGTTCCGTCAACACCAGCATCTCTTTCTTCTGCCGGCCCTTCTGGGCTAGTTTGAAGTCCCTGGTTGCAGAATCCCACAGTCTTTACCCAGTGTGTCTCAGTGACTGCAGGCAGAGAACCTGAGCCTGTCATTCCTTAAGTCAGTGCTGCAGGAATATGCTTGCTGGCTATGTAATGCTCCATGGATACCTAGGAAGCAAAGGTCAGCCCTTGGGGACATCCCTAGTGTGCCCACATCCCAGATGGGTATAACCAATGAGCTTTGAACATTTCTATCTAAGGCCCAAGGAGCATAGTCGTAAGAAGCTGAATAGAGAATATAATTTTCTGATCTGAAAGAGACTGTAGGGAAATGATGTCTCTCCCTGTCCTTGATGAATATACCGAGGTCCAGAGTGTGTTTCCAGGGATCACACAAGGGACTATGGTTTTAAGGCAGACTTAGCATAAGTGACAATGAGTTTGTCCTGGAAATTTTGCAGGTGGGAACAGAGGGAGGTAACTCTGTTGCCATGCTGGGCCCCTTGCCACCAGTCCTGTGGTTCAGAAATCCATAAGGGGGGAGGTAAGAGTTGAGGGGTGACCCTACCACCTGGCCTGTATTCAGTATTATTGCCTTGAAGAAGTAGAAAGGGAGTGGACAGAAGCCATTGGCTCTGCCCATAGAGGGAAGGCTAGGAACAAGGGGCGGGACCTGTGTGACTCAGTGACAAGATGCCCTTGTGTTGGTCTTATGCCTTGTTCTTTTGCTGGCCACAGGTTCCTACTTCTGTCCCTCTCGTCCAAGTCTGTCACGTTGTGTGTGTCCCTTGCCCATCCACCCCAGGTCTGTTAATCTGACCTTTAGACCGCCTGGGTAGGCTATTTGGGGCTCCCCATGAGCTCCGTTAGGTGCCTATCAAGATGTCTTCTTACTTGCTCAGGAAGGGGCAGAACCATGAGCAGGGCTGTCAGGTCCCTGGGGGAATTGGCTACCTTGAGTGCATGTGGACTGTGGGGCTGGCAAGCTCCCCAGTCACCCCTCCAAAGGAGATCACAGAAAGTCCCCGACGTTGGCCTCCTGCCCGCCAGGATGTGGCAACTACAAATGTTACCTTGGCATTTCCCTCTCAAATAAATTCTGTCTTGTTTATATCATAAGAGGCCTTGGAGTGTGGACTTGGGGACATCTGTGCTGATCTCATGACTTCCCCGATCTCTTCTGGATTTGCTGCTGACATGATGAGCTGTCAGAGTTCACTGCAGACTTTTATGGGTGACTAATAGTCATATATATATGGGTCTGCTTGGGCAGTGGTAGTATGTGTCGTTAATCCCAGCACTCAGCGGGCAGAGGCAGACGGACCGTTGTGTTCGAGGGCAGCTGGATCGATAAAGTGAGTTCCAGGACAGGTAGAGCTACACAGAGAAACTCTTGTTTCAAAAGAAAAGAAAAACTGCTCTGATCCATATGGCAGGAAGGCAGGTGTGTTGACAGGGGAGGACATTGAACTTGGTCTCTGGAAGAACAGGGATGGTCGTTATGGCCTGGCTCCTCATGTGTTTCTTGCAGAGCACACAGAACAGTGCAGGGACCACCTCGTCTTGATGACTGAGAAATGGAAACACCAGCAATAGATAACACTGACATAAAGTCACTTGGGGACAGAGATAGGATTTGAGTTTGGGCTTTCATCTGCAAAGGATTTGAGTGCTTTTGTGTCTTTTGCCATGTCTGACAAGGCTTTGGAGACCAGCTGGAGGTTTCCCTGGGTGCTCAGCTCTCAGCTGTGTGAGAAGAGAGGGGAGAGGACGAGGGCAAGGAGAGGAGGAAACACAAGTTCACGTCACACCATGAGTGCTTTGGAGTCTGGTGTGGTAGGGTGCAAGGAGAGAGTGCACCCCTGTGATGTCCTTGACCCACAGGGGAATGTCAGCCATGTGTGCCCATTTAGATTTTAACTTGCTGGTAGAATGTCAGGGAGGACAGTTCTTTTCAAAGAAGCAAATGGAAACCATGTGTTTTTGAGACTAACAATGTATACTTAATGTATGCGGGTATGTAAAAAAAAAAGCGTGTAGAATCCACTGGGGGACATTGACTTTGAAGTACAGATATTTATAGACGAGTCAAGCAAAACAGACTTGGTGCCAGAGAGACACAGATTTGGTGTGGGCCGCAGTTTGTGAGGAAGGAGCTGGCTCTCCATGCTGAACCTCACAGGCTCCTGGGGCGTGGGGTGTGTTTCCTAGCGCGGTGCATTTGGAAGGTGGGAGTTGGTGATTCTCCTGGTAGCTATATTAGGTGTCACCCAGTATTGTGCAACAGAGGACAGAGGGAGGCTGGCGAAGGTGCTTTGTATGCCTGGGATTGTTCCATATGAGAGAGAACGTCAAGTCCGGTCATTGGTTCGTATTTTCTGAGTTTCATTTCTGTTGCTGTGATGAAATACCCTGACACAAAGCAGCTTACGGGAGAAAGGGTTCATTTTAGCTCACAGTTCCAGGTTACAGTCCATCACTCCAGGGATGCCACTGCAGCGGGAACTCAGGAGAGCTGTTCGCATCCCATCCACAGGCCAGGGCATAAAAACACATGCATGCCCGTGCTTCCCTCACTTATTTTTGTGTAGTGCCCAGAACCTAGGGATGGCGCCAAGACAGCCCCTCACACGATCCAGGCAATTCCACACTGAGACTGTCTTCCTAAGTGATGTTAGATTGTGTCAGGTTCGACAGCTAGTCCTAACCACCACACCTATGAAACCCATTGCCCTGGCAATTCCTCTCTCAGGATTCATTATGGGGAAGTGATGCTCTCTCTCTGTGTGGAAATATGGTTATTCATCTGTGTGTGTTGGCAGTAGAGAAAACTTGAGCTAATGTAAATACCCACTTGTGAGAGAGGCTACGTCGTCAGCTATAGCTTATGACACTGTACAACTGGTGCTCACTGTGTAACTGTTTACTGGGACCTGCTGTGTGGTAGGTAGAGAGTAGGTGGGGAGCATATGGTACCATTAAGATCGATGCAATCTGAGCCCTCTCGGAGCTGAGTTCTGTCATGGAAACAGATTCTGTACATTGGGAAGCAGAGTGAAGCAGGCACAGCATGCTTAGGGTCTGATATCATGTTAACTGCACAGAAAAGTCTAAGAAGTTGGAATCCCTACCAGATCCCTACCAGGGATGCAGAAACTCTGAGTAATAGAACACAACTGTCCCTTTTTGCCATCATCTTCTTTTCCTCCTCATCTTCCTTCTTCTTTGTGGTTTTCAAGTGTCCCATAGTGACATTATGATGCTGTAAGAGAAAAGTGAGCTTCTGAGAGCCAGGTGAGGTGGCAATGCCTGTGATCCCAGCACTCAGGGAGGCAGAGGCAGGAGGATATCTATGAGTTTGAGGCTATCCTAGTCTACAAAGCAAGTCCTGAAAGCTAAGGCTACACAGAAAAACCCTGTCTCAAAAAACAAAAACAAACAACAACAACAAAAAAAAGGAAGGAAGAAAGAAAGAAAGAGAGAAGTGAATTCTGGGCCAGTGAGAGGGCTCAGTGGGTAAAGGTGTTTGCCGCCAAGCCTGCTGACCTGGGTTTGATCCCTGAGACACACAGGGTAAAAGGACAGACCCAACTCCAGCCAACTGTTCTCTGCCCTGCACACGTCCATACACTAATAAATAAATGTAAAAAATAAGAAATCAGAAGAGTGACATCCTAGGGAGAAAAGACAGCTGTGAAACCCTAGTTCTAGAACCAATTCTTCCTGAAGCTTTCAGGGAGGCCTTGAGTGGGTATGATGGGAAGATGGCAGGGAAATGGCTGAATCTCCTCTGGGCATCACCGACGGCCTGGGGGCTGCCAGCTCGGGGTTCCAAGGTCTCAAGCTCTTGCTCTTCCTGTGTTCACTAAGGAAATCTCCCAGAGGGCTTGTGAGATGGAACGGTAGCCAGGCTACAATGCTGACGTCCTGGTCCCTGAGCACTTGTAGTCTTTAGAGTTTGGTCCTCTGGGGATCTCCTGATATACTCTGATGGGGGGAAAGTTTCTGTTTTGGGTATATAATAATTAAATTAGGGACGCGCCTTTTGCCCAGCGAATGAAACCCAGCAAGACTGGCTTCCGTTGAGCAACTCAGCCAGGTCTCCGTGCAACCCAGTAAAAGAGAGTGACAACAGCTCCATCCACCGGAGTTCCGCACAGCTGGCAGGCCCCGCATTAAAGCGCTTTGCAGAGATGTCGCCGGTAAAGGCTCACGACATCTCCTGGAGTAGGCGCTTACCAAGCTCAGAAGTCAGAAAACCAGAGCCGGACACCTTGCGGTGACTGATGCTGGGATACGCACTCGAGGCTGTCTACTCTGAGGGAGTTTTTCAACCTCTGCTCTTGTGTGGCCTCCCATGCCAAGAAGTGAGCCCGCCTGTGGCCGAAGCCAGGAATCTGAGGGTTTGAGGAGGCCATTAAGTGGGAGGATGCCAGGAACGTGGGGGACCTGCTCGCCATAGGCAAACACAGTTTCTGGAAACTCCATGCAGAAAAAGCTAGTCTAGCTGCCTTGCTGCTGTTACCAGCGACAGTGGTGGATTTTCACAGGGGAGCAGAGGGGTAAACACTTTCACACTACGGCATCCACTCTCCTCTGCTAACAATGGGCCTCTATTCCAGTGTTCCTGCACGCCCGTCCGGGAAGAGTGATATTCACACCAAGACCTGGCCTTTGCTTCTCTTTTAATCTGAAGTATTTTCCTTGTTGGACAAATAAGTTTATTTGTCAGGGATTAATGACTAAGACGTACAGGAGGCATCTAGGATACACAGGAAAACTTAAGGTGAAAACAGAAGTCATTTCTCTTCCTTGGACATTAAAAGGATGTCCAAGTATGACAGCCACTGCGTTCTCTAAGTCCGATTCCTTTACATGCTAGTTTCTCTTGAGTCTTCCTAAATATTATGACCAGATGAATCTTCTTATGATGTTGCTTTCATGATATCATTACCTACAATCTGTAGAATATTCCTCCGCTCCCATTGTCCAGGTTAAATCCAAACTTGTAGGTTAAGGACTTCAGATTCCTCATGGTCTGACTCCAACTGTCTGTTCCCAGTCATCTTCGCTCCCAGTCCTTGAGCGACTCTTCTCAGAGGAAGCTGCCTCTTCCATGGATCTCTGTGTCTTGGCCTCTTGACTCTAAGCATGTGTTGTGCCCTCAGCCCGTTTCCATTTTCTGAAGTTCATTTCCTCCTGGGTGCTATTTCTGTTTTACCCTGTGTCCCTTCCAGTGCTGGAGATCTGATTCAGGGCCTCTGTGTTAGATGAGCACCCTACCTCTGAGCTGTACCCCTGTCTCTCTTCCCTTTAGAAAACAAATACCAGGCCCAAGGATGGAGCTCAGTTGATTTGTGCTTTGCCTAGAATGTGTGATGCTCTGGGTTTCAACCTCAGTACCATGTAAAACTGGACAGACCAGGGTATGGTGGCACACACTTCCAATACCAGCCTCTCCCCACCCCCTGAGAGGCAGAAGCAGGCAGATCTCTGTGAGTTCAAGGCCAGCCTGGTCTACGGAGCGAATTCCATGCCAGTCAGGGCTTTGTTGTGAGATCACATCTTAGAAAACAAAATCAAACACACAAATGAAACAACTGGATGCGACAGTGTACATGTGGAATCCCAGCTGTCAGGAGGTAGAAGTAGGAGGTTCAAGTTCACCCTCAAGTATGTAGCAAGTTCAGGGCCAGCCTGGCCCTGTCTCTAAAACAAAAACAAAAACATAAACATAGGACAAACATGTTTGTCTCATAAACAAAAGAAGCCCATGAAACCTTCCTAGAAGTTTTCAGCTTTGGCTAAAGGCCTCATTGGCCCTGTCACATGCTATAACCCTGTGTCATGTGGGGCTGTGATTGTCTCAGTGTGCTGCGTGTTTCAGGGGCTCTAGAGATAGCTCTGTATGTAACATAGCTGGTACCTTCCCCTTTCGAGCCACAAAATGCTGCTGTCTCGAGAGCGGACCTCTGATACTCCCAAAAAAAGACAGCTTGTTCTTGCCACAGGTCCAGCAAGCATATTCTGAGGTATTGGTGAAACATTTACCACACGGCTGCCTCCTGTAACAAATCACATGTCGTGAATGAATTGGAAGCATAAAGGCAGATACGTTTGCACAGCCTCCCAAAGCTGAGGCTTCAGCAATGGCTTTGGGACCCAGAAGTTTCCTTCTGCTTTTGTCATTTTTCTTTCCCCATTAGCTTGGGGCGGTGGTGGTTGGGGAGTGGCAAAGCTTTTCTGACAGGTCACATAGTGAGCACTCAGTCCTGTCCAAGCTGTATGGTCTCTGTCACAAAGACTCTGTTCTGCCACCATTGGGAAAAACAACCTTGAACAATGCACTGAATGGACTTAGTTATGTTCCAATAAAACTTTATTGATAAAAACAGACACTGGACTGATTCTGGCCTATTAAAAGTTTGCTGACCTCATTCTTTGGAGGACTCCTCTTCCCTGGTCCTGATGGTGGGTCACCCATTAGGAAGTACAGCCACAGTGAGCCACAAAGAAAGCCACGTTCAAGGCTGAGCATTGGTGGCTCGTGCCTGCAATGCTAGCATTTGGGAGGCTGATGCAGGAGGGTTACTGTGAATTAGAGGCCAGCTTACTGAGTGGGAAGACACCCTCCACCCAAGCTCCCCACCCTGCATACACACAAAGTCATGCTAGTTTGAACTCTGGCCCAACTCTCTAGTATAGAGTAGAGGGTGATATGTAAATTCTGTCCATAGCTGAGAAAGACTGCCTGGTTAGGACAAGGTGGATAAGTGTGGTTATTCACATAATAGACTCAGCACCTAAACATGCAATAGACAACCAATCAGCCATGAATGTGGGCTTGGTGCCAAGAGAGAAATGTTGGACGACACTGCCCTGGTTTGCTTTCTGTCGCTATGATAAAACTCTGACCAAACCAAGTTGGCCGGGAGAAAGCATTCTTTGGCTTGTGTTTCCACATCACAGTCCATCACTGAAGCAAGTCCAGGTGGGGGCCTGGAGGCAGGAATTGGAGCAAAGTTCATGAAGGATTGCTTCTCATGGCTTAGTCCGAATGGTTTGCCCAGCTTGCTCTCTTTCACGACTGAGGACCACCTGTCCGGGGGTGGCGTTGCCCCTAATCATCAGTCACATGGCAGTCATTAGTCAAGAAGATGCCCCACAGAGATGTGCCCTCAAACTGACTGGTCAAGACAAACCCAGTTAAGGCTTCCTTTCCACAAATGACTCTACTTTGTGTCAAGTTCACAGAAACTAGCCAGCACAGAGACTGAGAATTCTGGGCACAGGAGCCCCTAAACTGATCAGCCTGGGTGTTTGTGGAGGAGCAAAGGTGATTTTTCTCGCTGCACTGTCAGGATGTTCTGTTGTATCCAAAGTCTGTAGTTCCCAGGCCCTCCTGTCTCACATCTGAATCTGGACCTCAGGACAAATCACAGACACAATAATTGTGTTACCATGGGCTCCTGCTTGAGCCAGGAGTGAGGTGGCCATTGTTCATGGAGGCAGCTCGGACTAGGGTTAGCCTCCTCCTATCCTTGAGAGGAGCTGGCGGCTTTGAAAACAAATAGGCTACATTCTGGTTACTGCCAGACCATCTTGCAGAACAGTCAATCAGCTTTTCTTTATGAAACAAGAAAACGAATGTTGAATCTCAGTGTGGAACCCATGCTTGTAATTCCAGCTTGTGGTGGGCACGGCAATATCGCTGTGAGCTCAAGGCTAACCTAGGCTACATAGTGAGTTTCAGACCAGCCTAGGCTACCAAGTAAGTAAGACCTTGTTTCAGCAAGAAATAGGATGGGGGTGGGGGGCGAAGTGTTGCTTGTTAGAGCCAAGTGCCAAGAAGTCCTCCTCATTCTCCCGAGCCTGGCATTCTGCAGTGGCCTATAGCAGTGCTGGAATTTGGGACACTTGTCACCCAAATCAGAGCTGTTTGTGTGTATGGGGAGTCCAGGACCAACCCAGGAAAGTGTTTCAGTTGTCTTTTAGGGGGGTGCTATTGCTAAAAATGTCAGGAAAGTCTAATGAATTCAGGGGTAAAAATTTCATGGATTTTTTTTTTTTTTATGCCTTAAAGTAGAAAGGAAGGAAGACAGGAAAAAGGGAAGGAAGGAAGGGCTTTGTGGCTTTCTGCAGTTACTGTGTAGGAGACAGGAATGGGAGAATGAAAAGCGAAAGAATGATTCTGTCAGCTTTTGTTTTACTTTTAAACATTTGTTTGTTTGTTGGGGTGCACTTATGTGTCATAATATGTGTGTGAGTCAGAGGACAGCTTAGGGGAATGGGTTATCCCCTTCTACTTTGTGGGTCCCAGGGATCAGATTCAGGTTGTCGGGCTTGGTGACATCAGGCAACTAGCTGGCCCTTTGTTTTGTTTTTGAGGTGCTGGGATGAACCCAGGGCCTGGGATGTATGCCAGTTAAACATTCTACTGTTAAACTACACCCCGCCCCCACCCCTCTTTGTAAACTCTCAGCTCTTGACTTAGAATTATTTTTTTGCTTTTAAAATGTATTAAGTTTCTTTTTCCAAGCTGGGTGTAGTGGTGCACACCTGTAACCTCAGTACTTGGGGAAGCAGAGGCAGGTAAATCTCTGTGAATTTGAGGCCAGCCTAGTCTACAAAGCTAATCCAGGACAGCCAAGGCTACACATGGAAACCCTGTCTCGAAAAACAAAAATAAAATTATTTTTAGTGGTGTGTGCGTGTGCCTGTGTGTGCATGCATGTGTGTGCCAGAGCACACATGTGGGTCTTTTTACCTTTGGGTTGTGAGGATTGAGCTCAGGTCACCACACAGGCAGGCCAAGCACCTTTACTGGCTGAGCCATCACACCAGCTTTGCTGGGTAGATGATAGAGTATCCCCACTTTACAACTAAAGCACAGAGAAATCACGTGACTTCCCCAAGCCCTGACCGTCCAGCAAGGGCTTCCCAGCCTCCGTGACTACAGGTCTTGCCAGTCTTTGTTTTTGCGCTTGGTGAGAGGCAGTGTCTCCTGTAACCTGGTCTTCCTCAGACTTCCTGTGTGGCCACAGATAGCCTTGACCTTCCGATCCTCCTGCCTTCTCCTCCTGAAAGCTAGGATTTCACTGTGCTTAGATTATGGGGTGCTGGGGAACAAACCCCGGGGCGTCAAGCTTGCTAACCAAGCACCCAGCCAACAGAGGTAAATCCTTATTGCCAGCCTAGGTCTTTTAAATAGATAAGGTGTCAATAAAAGGTTAAAAGTTGAAGTTTTTTTTTTTTTTTTAAAGGAGTTGAAGTTGTTGGGTTTGGTGGGAAGACTTCGGCAGAAGATTTGAGAGTTCAAGGTCACCATAGTCCATATAGAGAGACCCTGTCCCCCAGATACTAGAGGCTGATAACGTAGTTCAGGGTTAGATCACTTAGAGAGTTCAAGTACCTAAGTTAGACTCTCACCGCTACAACAACAACAACCACAACAAAAGAACAACCAAACAAAACCAACCAACCAAAACCCAGAAATGTAGCCTTCTATGGCTTCATTGAGCAACCAGTGCCCCTGACCCCCCACCCCCCACCCCCAACCCTTCCTCGATCACAATCCGATCCTGTAGGTGTAAAGATTTTCGTGCTGGCTGGTGTTTTTCAAGCCTCGGAAGCTGTCTCAGAGGTCAGGCTGGCTTCCCGGTGGTCACTGTGTCAGGGGTAAAGACTTTGTGTGGCCTTCCTTTCCTCCCCCTGACTTAAGCTCAGAGAGCAGACCCATTCTTTCTCAGACATTGGCTGAGCTTAGGGGCTGACAGTAACACACCCGAAAGCCTGAGGGTAAATTTATAGTGAGAAACCCAGCTGCTTGGAAATGACAATATGAAGACTGGGAAGGGAAACTGAGAGTCCCTGGAAAAGCCAGCTAGCCTCTGCCTCCAGGTTGCTCCATGCTGGTCACTGTCAAGGGCAGGTTTAATGATCTCACTGTCCTAGGCAGGGCTTGGAAAAGTACTTAGTCTGGAGGATTCCCCATCCCCACCTCCTGTGATCCAAACCCTCTACTCACTTCTATCGCATCTCTGGTTTCAGGGGGACCCTTTATTTCCTTAGCGATGTTGGCTCTCCCTGTTGGCTGGGAGCTGCGAGGGTTTCCCCCACCTCCACACTTTGCATATCTATACCCCGTCCTGTACCTGTGGGTTTAACTAGGTTTTAACTAGGAAGATGGTCCATTGTTAGTAGGTAGGAAGAGGAAGGAGAGGATAACCCCTTAAAGTGCTTTGCAGAACGTGAAGTTGTCAGAAATAAATTCCAAGGCAAGGTGGCCACTGGGTTCCTGCTTTCCTGACCACCATTCCAAGAAGGTAAGTCACAAACCGTCTTTCAGTGTTACCATTTGAAACCAAGCGAGTGATGGAAACAATGTCTGAGGCAGAGCTGTGCAGGGGAGCAGATCACACACAGCAGGGCTGGGGAGGTGGTGGGTGGGTGCGGGATGGGCACTGAGTTGGTGGGGAGGGGCCAAAGAGCCCAGCAAGCCAGGGAAGAGCGAAGGTCCCTAAAGAAGGCTGGCCTGGCTGCTGGAGTGTGCGTCTGGGGAGGGCCAGGGAAAAGGGCTCTTATCAAAGGTTTCCCTTTCAGCATGCACCCAGCACTGGTCCTTGAGAAGGTAGTATTCAGCCCCCAAAGTGGCCTGAACAGACAATATAGGCACATACTGTCCCTATAGTGTCTGTCTTGCTGTAGGCCATAATCCCGGAATAGAGAGTGTGTGACATGGAAAATATGACCTGTGGAGGGGCTGAACCTTCTGATCAAAGTAAAGCTGAAATAGCGCCTTCTCTAAGGGTAGGTTTGAGAGTTCCCCTCATCCCCAAGCCTTCTGGGTGCTTCTACCAAAAGCACCCCTCAGTTAGCGAAGGCTGGTCCTTCCCTCCTTGATTTAGGGATGGCAAGCCAAGCTGATCACACCTGACAGCCTGCTGCTGGGTAGGGTCCTAGCTCTACTCTACTTGGGGCCCAGGTCCCTCACCATAAGCTGGACTTACTTCTAAAATCTCTTGGCAGAGCTCTAGAAGACAGCCTAGGATCTAAGCGTCTGTAAGATAAAAACATCATTAAGGAAAGATTGTAAACTGGGAGGTGGTGGCACACGCCTTTAATCTTACTACCTGGAGGCAGAGGTGAGCAGATCTGAGTTCGAGGCCAACCTGGTCTCCAGGGCTACACAGAGAAACCTAGTCTTGAAAAGGAAACAGAACAAAACAAACAAGGAAGAAAGGAAGGAAGGAAGGAAAAAAGTGTAAAATACAAAAGGTATAAGGCAGTGATAGAGGGCTTGCTTAAAATGTATCAAGCCTTGGGTTCAATCTGCAGCACCAAAATAACCTAATATAATAACAGCAAAAAGCAACCAACCAAACGAACAAACAAAAACAACGAAGTAGAAGGGTGAGCATTTCTTTCAAATGATGAAAGAAAGCACACAAAAGTATGTGCTTAAAAGCCTGACACTTGAAATGTTTAAAAAGCCAGAGAAATAGCTTGCTGTCCTCCTAATTGCCTCTGTGATGTACTTCAGCATCGCTTCCTTCCTACACCTTCTGTGCGCTCTTTAATCATTCCTCCATGCTGTAGGGCTCTGAGAATCGCTGAAGGAAGACCCCAGACTCCAATAATATGTAAAAGCAAAGAACGTTTATTTTGCAGAGACAACCAGCACACAGGGGTCAACCATTCGTACAAACTGGTGACCCCAAAGTGAGCTCGCAGGCTCTTTTAAAGGCTGTAGGGGAATTTGTACTGTGGCTATGTGACTTTGATTGGGATTGGCTGGCACCCGTGGAGGCTATGTGACTCCGGTTAGCTCTCGCTTTGGAGAGAGAGAGAGAGAGAGAGAGAGAGAGAAAAGATTACCTCATAGTAGGTTTGGTCCTCTCAACACAGTTTTGGAATACGGTTTTCTGCATGGAGAATCAGAAATATCATTTGTTTTCAATGCTCTGGTGGGGTTGGTTGGGGTTATTTAGTTGTTTTTGATAATGTGGAAAAACATTAAGCTGTACTGATAATTGCTAATGCCACATAGAGTTTTTTAGAAAATACTGTTATTTTTGGCAAAATATTTTTTACAGCACTTTTTAAAATAAATTTATTTATTTTTATATCAATCACAGGTTAGGTACTTTGCATCCCAGGCGTAGCCCCCTCCTTCATTCCCTCCCACCCTCCCCCTTTACAGCACTTTTAAGATTTTTTTTTCGTATAGTGACTCTCAGTTTTCCATGACATCAACAGGTAAAATGTGTAGCTCAGTGTCTGTCATGTCATAACTACTCAATAAACTAAGCCATTGTGGCTGACCTCGTCTCTTCTTGGTGACTAGTTTTAGTCTATGCTTCGGGATGCCAAGTTGAGATATTGTGTCCTCCCTCGCCCCTCAGGAATGAGCTCCCTTCCAGTAAAGCTCAGGACCTCATCGAGAGGTCACACTTGCCTCTGGGGAAATGCACAGCTGTTTTCCGTTAGCTATGGATTCCCTACAGTTAATTTCCCATTCATAATTCCCCATCTATCAGCAGGACTCTATGCACATGGCCATGCTGTCCTCATTAGAGCAGACCTTAAGAGTGCTCAAGAATAGGTTGCAATTTGGGTCTTTCCTCTTGGGTCATTTTAATCTTATCAAGTTTTTGGTCGCTAAACCTGTCAAAATGTCATTTTTCTATTTCATTCTGTTAGAAAGTTTTATTGTATCAGACATTTCTCTGGGTAAGAAGTGAAACTCCGTTGGTCACTAACTCAATATTGGTCTCTGTAGAGGTACTTTTGGTCACAAGCAACAGAAAAGCCACCTCAGACTTCAAACCACAGGGATCTGTTGGCTCTTGTATTGAATCTTCTCTCTGGATGGTTCACTTTTAGCAACCTCAGAGCTTTAATAGTTGATGGTAGGTCTGTGACCACCCACCCACCCACAAGGCTTGGGCAACTTGGAAAGCTGTTGGGACTGAGAAGCAGCTACACATATATATTCTGAGTCATTTCCCATTTCAGGGACTCAGTTGCTTCATTAAATTATTAGGAGTGTAAATTATAATAAATAAAAAATTATATTAAAAAGTTTATTAGGGCTATGTGTGATACTATTAGGGAATTCATGCCCAAGGTTGACTTGGTAGATTTTCTTTTAACATTAGTCAATATTTTTATTTTGGGGTGTGTGTGTGTGTGTTAGAGAGAGTCTCACTCTATAGTCACTTAGACTGAAGGCAATTCTCCTAACTCAGCCTCCTAAATACTAGGACTCCACAGGTAATCCAGGCTTCTTTGGAAGATCACCTTAATCCCTTTCCAAGGATGGAGGCCCCAGTGGCCTGAGGCCTGCCCGGGGAGCCTCGTCCCTAGGTTCCCATCAGCTCCCACCACACTGGAGACCAAGTTTCTAACATGGATCCTCATTTATTTTTATTTTATCTATTTTGCCTCATGTGTGTCCATGCGCCATGTGACTGCAATGCCCATTGATGCTAGAAGAAAGCACTGGATCCCCTGAACTCAAGTTCAAGATGGTTGTGAGCTGCCCCGTGAGTGCTGGGATTCAAACCCTGGTCCTCCGGAAGAGCAGCCCAGGGTTCTTCACTGCTCGGCCATCTCTTCAGTCCAGAGTCTTAACTTTTCATCTTACCCCTATGTACAAGTCGCTTGACTTTTCTTTCGCCTTGGTGTCCTCTGACCACGAGGACGGCAGATAGTACCTTCCTTGTCAAGGATGGGTAGTCAAAGAGGAAACAAACGCAGGGAGGGCCCCCGGCATGGTGCCTGGCCTGCGGGACCACCAGAGAGCTGCGCAGTGAGAGCGAGGCGTGCTGCTTGTGGACGTCGTCCTTGAGCACTTGCTGTCCATTGTTTTCACTGCCGTTGTTCCGAAGCACTGAATGTCTTCAGGCAAGATCGACGTCGCTTGTGGCTCGCCCCTGGGAAACTAGGAGCACGGTGGTATTTAGATGGTGTATGGACAAGCCAGGTGATGAGAGCGGCGTGCTGTGCCCGTCAGAAGTGCTGCCTGGAGGAGCCGAATGTGAGGTTCACTCTCAAAGTCCTGTTTGGTCCACACCCTGCAGCCTAGAAGCAGAGTCGGAGCCGTGGAGTTGCTGGTTCTCCAGCAGGACTCTTTCAGACTTTTCCATTTCCTTGGTGGAACTGGATTTTTGCATTGTGATATTAGATTTTCAAAACCTTGGGCCAGCAAGATAGCGCATCTGGTAAAGGCGCTTGCTGCCAACTGCCATGACCTAAGTTTGATCAAGGGGACCTGCATGGTAGAAGAGAACCAACTCACGCACATTGTCCTCTGACCTCCACACATGTTCTCATACATAAATACACACATATACTTGAAGTAATAAATATAATGAGAGCCCGGCGTGGTGGCACAGGGCTGTAATCCCAGCACTCTGGGAGGCAGAGGCAAGCAGATCTCTGTGAGTTTGAGGCCAGCCTGGTCTACAAAGTGAGTCCAGGACAGCTAAGGCTACACAGAAAAATGCTGTCTTAAACCCCCCCCCCCAAAATAAAACTAACTAAATAAGTATAATTAAAGAAAGCCAATTATTTATAAGAATGCAAAACTTAAGAACAATAAAAATCTAATATCATAGCCCACATGTGGGGAACAGGACTTTTAGTATATAATTTATATATAATTTCAATATGAAATTGTAGCTGCTTTAAGAAGCTGTGTGTGTATATGTGTGAGTATGTGTATGTGCATGTGTAAGTAAATGTGTGTGTGTGTGTGTCTGTCTGTCTGTCTGTCTGCACACAGCTTTAATCCCAGCACTGAAGAGGAAGAGGCAGGTGGATCTTTGTGAGTTTCAGGCCAGCTTGATCTACTGGTCTACTTAGTGAGTTCAGGACAGTCAGAGCAGTCAGTGGGACCCTGTCTCAAAAACATAACAAAACAACCTCCCCCCAAAAACAAAAATCCTCAAACTAAAACATTTTTTTTTTCCCTAAGAAGTAAAATTGACCAAAAACAAAGGAAAAGAGACCCAAAAGCAACTCCTAGGATTCTGGTGGAGAGACCTTAAAGTTAGTAATTCTTGATAGGTCCAGAAATGTGAATAAAAAACTATGACAAACACAGATCCATGTTGGTAGGTGACAGTGGCCTTTGCCGTCAGCGTATTATTTGAAAGGGACAGCCCTTTCTCTACACGAAACAAAAACTGTGTTTTGCACCTCAGGCATGGAACCAGTGAACAAAGCCTTCATTTCGTTCATGCGAGAAACTGAAGATGTGAAAGATTTTCCTTAGATGGAGATGGGGTGCTCCGGGGCCTAGAGTGAAGTGTAAGCTTGTGCCTGCCTCTGCTTCGTTCATCCCCCAGGGAGCCAGCACTCTTCAGTTTAACTTTTCTGCGTTCACTTTTCATTAGTTAGGGTCCCCATCTGCTGGCATTTGAATATGTGCTTTCCTGTGGCTCTTTTTCAAAGAATTCAAAGCAGTTTAAAAATACATAATGTTCAGAGATCTGACCAAGCTCTAATGTTAAGTACTTGTTTTGGGGACTTAAAAATAAATCTATCAAACAGATTTTCAACTCTTACAGTGTCTGGAAAATGATAGTTGGGTAAACAAAAAGGGAAAAGGGGACCATTTAGCCGCAGTCATCATGCTTTTAGTAGCAATAGTAGCAGCAAACAGTTTGGTTTGTAAAAACAGAAGAGTGACAATTCTCTATTTAATGTTAAACAGGAAACTGAAAGCAATCTGTAGCCCCGTGGTTTTCAGGGAACCTGCTCCTTACCAGGGCTGGAAAAAGCCGGCAGACACTTCTTCTATTTGCTTAAGATGATAATGTCTTTGTGAAAATCTTAACCCGAGCCTGACCGCTGGAAGCAGGGCCTGCAGTGCCGGCAGGTTTTGAGGCAGCCGGTTCGCTGCGGCACCAAAGGTAATTTCAAAGCAAATTGCAAAGCTCTCCAAGACTGGAGCCGGCACTCATGGTTTGCCTTTGTGTGGGGCTGTCACTTACCCAACATGTGCGTATGAATATTCTTTCTAAAGACCTGGGCTTCATTTTAAGGTCAGCTTCAATTTCTAGAGAATATAATTTGCTGTTATTTTTAGGGCTTTCATGATTGCTCATAATAACTAATGAAAAAAAAACAGCAGAGAAATAAATGTGTAACAGCTGTGTCTGCTTAACTTGATTAAAGGCAGGGAAAAAAAAGTAAATAGAAGACTAATGTGACAATAGACGAGGACAAGTGTCCCTGTCATTGTGAGAAGTCTCGCAGACATAACTTGCCGCGCGTTGGAAGGCCGGCCGGCTCTGTGTTTAAAGTTTACTTTACTGTTTGTCTTGAGTGGGATCAGTGTTGTAGTGAATAATTTATAGCCAGCATGAATGAGCTCATTAGTCACCTTTTCAGACTTTAAATGAGTTTTGTGGTTGTCATTACTTGAGCCTTCTGTTCAGCCGCCGAGCAAAATGACAGCTTGGCAGTTGGCTGCCTTGTCGTAGGGGGCCGCCTGTTCCCCTTCAGGTCTGTGCTGGCTTTTGTGTTTCATTGAAACCTTGCTTTTCTTGCCTTGTGCTGGGCCAGGGACTCTCACATTTCAGGGCCTTCTACACTTGAAGGCTCAAAGAGATGTTTTGGGGGAAATTTAAAAAAAAATGTTTTGATGGTTATCTGCCAGTTGAAATGGATGAAAGTTTCTCTCTGTGTGTGTGTGTGTTTCCTCAGCAACTACTGTGTAGTATTCCCTTTGTGTTTGGTGTGATAGTTGAGTTTTTCAAGAGCAGAGTAAACTGAGAGTGTTTTGAAGCAGCTGGTTGGGCTCTCACCTCGAAGACACATTTTAGGTGAGGGTTATGGTTGGAGTTTGGGGAGAGAAGTGTATGCATTGTTCCAATTCTGAATATGAAAATGAAGAACCCTGGGCCATAGCAGAACTACTGAGTTAGATTAGGAAGGCCTGTATTGTTCCTACAGAGGGGTTGATCAGAAGACCTTTTGAAATCCCAGCCAAAGAATGGGGAGATAGATTGATCGGTCAGGAAGCACTGGGAAGCACTTGAAAGCACGAAAACCTGAGTTTGGATCCCCAGCACTGGTCTAAAAAGTTGGGTGTGGCAACACACATCTGTAATCCCAGTGCTGGGGCTGCAGAGGCAGCTGGATCCCTAGAGCTCATTGCCCTGCCAGCCTGAGCTGGTTAGCTCCAGGAATCAGTAAAGAGACCTTATTCTAAAGACTAAGGCGCAGAGTGATGAGAAAACCATCACCTGATGCTGGCTTCTAACACCCACCCCCATGAGGAGGGGGTAGGGCAGGAGGATCAGCAGTGACCACAACTTCTTCCCCATCGCACACTGATAAGAGCAAGTGAACCATCCAGGACTCCTTTTTTTATTTTTATTTTTCTGTACCATTGGAGATATGCCTGCGAGGTTGGTGTATATGCAAGCCTAGCCCAGGTAGGCAAGGTTTTAAGTCAAATACCAGAGATCCATCTATCTTGCCTTTGAAGTTGGTCTGAGCAGCCTCCATGAGCTCTGATGTTCTCTCCCTCCCAGCCTGGTACTCCATCCTGACTTCGGGAACACTGTGGCATGAGCAGGTTGGTCTTGGGGTCGTCCTGTCAGTCAAGTACCCAGATCCCTGTTCTGAACATTTGCTGACAGTTGCTCTGAGCAGCCGGCCCTAGTGGGCGCCATGAGCGGTGAGGACAACATCGCTTCCGGACTCCATATTGTCGGGTAACTTGCCCAGTTCTATGGGAGGCATGCAGGGAAGGCACTCCCTGTTCCTCTTTGGAAGGAATGCCAACTTAAAAAGGGTGCCTGGTTGTTTGGAGGTCAGATTGTTGAAACCAGTCACATGCGCACAGACACAGACAGACAGACAGTTGGACACACACACACACACAGAGGCACAAGAGATCCTATTTTGAGAGGCAGCAGGGAGTTCAAAACAAAAAAGTGTTAGTGAACTTCACCATCCAGCAGAGATGGCAGATTCGGGTGTTAGAGCAATCTGAGGAAGTCACTAATCTCTGGAAGGAACTGGTACAGTAAAGAAATAACATTTGAAAACATTTTAAGCTATGTGCCATTTCCCAGATATTTCACGTAGTCTAGTGTTTTCTGCTTTCCTTTAAAGAAATTGTGGTAGACAGAAGAATTGCTTTCTCTTGACCCATCTTGGTGGTGGCCACTGAAACCATGTGCTCACCATAGTAATGGCGCCCATGAAAGCCTAAAGGGGGAGGGTCCACAAGGCTGCTTGTCTTGATAGAGTTGAAGATGAGAGGATTGAGGGACAGATATAGTTGGCAAATGAAGTGATTGAAATTTCTGAGTATACTGTACCAAAAACTATGCCTCTCTGTCAGGCATATAGTCTGTTTGACATTGGGTGTCTGGTTTATTTACGTTAAAATTATCTCTTTAATGAATATGTGTATTTTGTTTGTTTGCTTGTGGCTTTTGTTGTTGTTGTTTGTTTTTTGAGACAATGTCTGTCTCTCTCTACATTGTCCTGGCTGTCCTGAAACTTCTGCAGACCAGGCTGGCCTCAAACCCAGGGATCTGCCTGCCTCTGCTTCCCGGTCTGCTGGGACTAAAGGCGTGCGCCACCACTGCCAGGCAATATGTGTGTATGTTTGGGTATACATATTTACACTGTGTGCATACAGGTTCTTACAGATGCCAGAAGTGGACACTAGATTTCCTGGAACTAGAGTGACAGACAGTTGTGAGCCACCCTGGGTTCTGGGGAGTAAATCCCGACCCTCTGTGAGAGCATCAATGACTCTCAACCACCGAGCCATCTCTCGTGTCGATGGCTGATTTGTTTTTGTAGATGTGATAAAGGTACCATCCTGTCTCAACTGTCATTCAGCAGGTGAACTCTTTCTTTGTTTTCATTTCATAAGTACTGTCTTCTCTGATTAGAAGGTCCCTTATTATTCTTCCTTTGTGTCCTTTTTCTCTCTTGTGTCCTTATAGCTTCCATCCTTCATAGCCACTCCCCCTAGGAGGGTCCCTAAGAACAAACCAGATGCTCTGAGTTTCTCTGAAGTCTCTTTGATTCCTCTGAATTCTGAGGTCTGTATTGGTTTCCACATATCACTTATGAGCTGTGTGACCTTGAGTAGCTGAGCAAACCTCTCTGGGACAGGTTCTTCATTTGGAAAATGAAGTCCTATAGCTGCTTATATGATTGATGTGAGACTGAAATAATAATTATTATTATTTGCTAAGTCTTCTGTGCTTAGCAAAAGTCCCTGTGTTTGATCCCTGGTTTATTTAAAGTACAACTAAAAAGGAAGAAAACTTTACTTGGCATACAGTTGGGTGGTTTCAGTTTATAGTTGTTACCTGGCACATCATGGTGGCCAGGAAGTAGAAAGAGACAGGATACTCCTCAAAGGCACACTCCCCAGGGGGTGTGTCCCAGTTCCTAAAGTTTCTACCAGCTACCCCCCAAACAGTGTCACAGGCTAGGACTGCACGTTCCCACATAAACCTAAGGGCACATTTCCTGTATTGAAGATACCAATCTTAGAATACTGTCTGGCGCTGCATAAGCCTTTGTGGAAGACAGTCAGTTCTCATTAGTAGATTCTCTACTTGTGGCTTTGCCTGCTTGTCAAAATGTGTTTGTAACCCCCAAATTAAAATCTGGGTGTGCTCATGGTCATTCTCAGATCCATGGAGAGGAGCAAACAGCTTGAGTTGCCAGGTGTCCCAAGCTAGCGATGAAAGAGGGGACATTCAAAACAGTGTCTTTTTGTGGTCAGTCTAGTTATCACTATACTGTGTACAAAAGTTTTTGTACTTCTGTAACTTTGGTTGGTGATCTTGCTGTTTAAAATGGTGGCCAAGAGGGGTTAAAGTGCTGTGTGGAGATCCTGAGGGCAAGCTGGCTGTGACGTGCCTGTATTATGGTGCTGACTAGGCTCCTTTCAGATACGCCTTTGTGCAATCCTAAACTTGGTGCTAGTCAACCCGTATCTAGTTAATATCAGGGTTTCTTCAGGGAACACAGTTAAGCCCATGAGTTGATGGAAATATCCTGACCAGAGCTGTGCAGGCACCTAACCACTGTTCCTAGAAACAATGATTAAGTGTTTGTGCCACTTTATACATCATGACATCCACAAAGAGAATGAACAGTAGGTAAGTGTGGTTCGGATGTTCAAGATTGGCAGTCTCCTGCAGGGCAAGCTCTCTGCTGTAGTCAGTGTTCCCCGGGAGGTCAGGAGCCACTGCTCACTCCTTTGCTATGCTTCAGTTCGTACAGAGCTCCCTAGGTTTGGGCTACGGGAGGAGAGTAACACATCTCACCTCTTGTAACAGTAACAACAACAAAATTATAAATGAATCCTGCCAGTGGATGTTGCCCTTCTCAGCAAACGCACAAGTGTTTGGAACTCTTGTATCTTCCAAGAGAAAGTTTGCTACTCAAAAGCTTAAAGTTTGCTCTTTCTTCTCAGAGGGCAGACAGACTTCCTATCTCTGAATATAGGGTTTATAACATGTAGCAATTCCATTGGCTCCCAGTGCTAACTTTTTAAATTTCCTCCCCCACCCTCCGTTGAAATCCTTTAATTTTGTGGGAAGGTTTGCCGACATATTCACACCCCTCAATCTGAACATTATGAACTATTTACAAATTGTTTTACATAGTCTGTGAGAATGTGACACTGACTCAGGAAACGCTTTTAAAACTATCAGAAATATGAAAGTACCAGGGAACAAAGGGGCCAAGTGGCCGGTCTAGTTTATGGTTTAATAATATGTGTCCAGCCTCCTGTTCCCACAGTTTCTGCATTTTCATGATTTTAGTCCCCGAAAACACTTTCAGATGCACCGTGGGAGCCTTCGGTTCTCTCTGCTGGCAGAGAGACCTTCTGACATAAATGCTGCACGCATGAGTTCAGCAGGTGTGACTCCTGCTTTTTTTGGAATCTCCTGCTTCAGGGATCAGCAAGTTTGGTGGACTGGAAGTACCCAGGGTTAACATTCCTGACAGTTGGCAATCTAGGATCAATGGCAGGGCTCAGTGAATAATTTTTAAATATTTTTTTAAGGCAGACCCATCTTAAAGTTGTATAAGGCCACCTTCCCATCAACACCTATACCCGTTTTTGCTTTCAAGTGTGGGTCAGTCCGACAGATGAAATGAGGATAGCATAGTTGCTGTAATATGTTTCTGGGACTTCACTGAAGTTGAGCCTCTTCATGGGAATGTTATCATTTGTGTGTGTGTGTGTATTGTCCCCCTTTGGTTAAGATAAGTTTTGTTTTTTTCTTTGTAAGTTATGTGAGAGTTGCAGATTAGATACCTTGAGCCAGGTATAGTGGAACATACCTGTAATCCCAGTTATTGGGTGAGCGAGGCAGAAGGATCTTGAATCTTAGGCCAGTCTGGGCTACATGCCAAACCTGCTGTTAAAGTCTGCCCACACAGGTGCATATAGAATTATTACCTCCCTCCTCTTGTTACAGAAGCTCATGTAGCCTCAACCTCCCTAGGCTGTCAAGAATCACCTTTAACCTCAGATCTTTCTGCTCCACCCCTAGAGGGCTGGAATTATAGGTATGTACCACCACACCCAGTTTCCTCTTTTTATATATAGCAAATATTTACATTTTTTTCATTTACAATCCCTGCTATGGCACAGAAATTCTCAATTGTTATGCAAATGTGTCCGCGTGCAAACAAAAGCTTTCTTTTTGATTTATTTATACAGCCAGAATCTGCACTACGCATCCTGGTTGCACTACGACTTCTTTACAAGTATCTATCCATTTCATCGTTATCACAACTGAGTGAAAGGCTGCTACAGGTTGGATGCTGGGCGTCCCCTGAAGGTGTTAAAGCTTGGTCTCTAAGGTGGGTGGTGGAGCCTAGCAGGAGGCCTGCAGGAGGACTGAGGGGCCTGTGACCTTCCATATTCTCTTGAGCTTCCAGTCATAAGGTGGTAACTCTGTCCCAGCACATACACCTACCATGATGTGTTACCTCACCAAAGGCCCAAAGCAATATGGCAACTGATGGATAGGAGCCTCCAAAAGTATGAGCCAAAGAAGGAAATTTTTCTCTTTATAGGCTAATCATGTCAGACAATGCTTAATAGTGACCCAAAACTGGCTGATGCAATTAGTTATTATTAGTATTTCTCCTTTAAAGTTTATTCTTCTGTGTATGTATTATTGTTGTGTGTGTGTGTGTGTGTGTATGGTGGTCAGAGGACAACACCTAGTTCTTTTCTAGCACTGTGTGTACCAAGGATCTAACCGGGGTTGATGTGCTTACTTGGGAAGCTTTTTCAACAGAAGCCATTTTGTCAAGCTCCTCCCCTCCCCCCTCCTTCTTTTCTGAGATAAGGAAACTAGATGGAGGGAAAGAAGTTATGTTCCTTGCCTGGGGTGATCTAGCTGGTAAGTCCTAGCATGTGTGTTTGGCTGCATTGTTCTGGTCTTGGCATTAGGCTTGGAATGTCTGTGTATTTATGGTTACTTCATATATGCTTACCAGTGAGCTGGGGAGACGGCTCAGCAGTTAGGAGCACTGGCTGCTCTTGAAAACCCAGGTTTGGTTCCCACATGGCAGCGCCTAACCACCTGTAACTCCAGTTCTAGGGGATCCAAGGCTTTCAAGACCTTCATTTAGTAACGGGCATGGACTCGATAGGTATTTAAAGCCAATCCTGTTGACTGAATGAGTTGCCTGACCCTGGCTTCTAGGCTGTCCAGTTTACCATTTTGTTTATGGTTACGGAGGAGCTGAGATATTTTCGACTTCCATTTTGCCTCTAGCAGGTGACTTCATAGGCTCAGGGTTGGCAGCGGAACCTGAACTAATAAATCGTTCTCCACCCGTCACCTGTACTTTCCCTCACCTCTCACCCCTCCCTCCTTCCTCGACTCAGCATCTTTGCCTACTCCCTGCTGAAGAAATACCAAGCTGCCTTTCCCAGGCTCCACCCTTGAGGACCTGCCTGGTAAACACATGAGGGAACGCACAGGTTGACCATGGTGACCAAGGCTCCCACCTCACTTAGGACCTTCCAGGCCTTCCAGTGGAGGGTCTCTTTCTTCCCTACAGAAGGAAACATGTGAGTTTGGGTTTTGTGCTTGATTTTGGGCAGTCATGGAGAGCATGCTCATGCGTATGGCCAAGGCATGACTAAGGGATCGTCCTTGCCGTACGCACCTTTTCCTCCTCCTGTTGGTCTTTTGGTGACTTTTATACATCTCTCCCAATACCCCCAGTCTGATTGATTCTCCTGAAATGCAGGGGCTCTTAAAGTGTGGTTCTCAGGCCTGCAGTATTTTCTAGGGATACAAAATCCAGGTCTAGCCTAGACCTCTGGGGCCAGAGATTTTGGTTGTGGGGAAACAGTTGGCAGCATTTAAATCAGCCCTCTAGGTAATTCCAATACACGCTTAAGTGACTAGAGCCTCTGGCAGAAAGCTCAGAACTCTACAGATGGAAGTACAAGTATAAAAGAAGTACATATCAAAAAAGAACTTGTTCTCAGAGGGAACTGCTAACAGTATTTTCCCCCCAATTAAAAAAAAAAAAGATTTTTGCACGAGTGCTGGTGTGTGTGTGTGTGTTTGAGCGTATGCACATATGTGTGCATGTGTCCATGGAAGTCAACAGAGGGCATTGGATCCCCTGGAACTGGTGTTACAGGCAGTTGTGAGCTGCCTGATGAGGTGCTGGGACCTGAACTGGAGTCCTTTGCAAGAGCAGCAAGTGCTCTTAACTGCCGAGCCGCCAGTCCAGCCCTCAGCACATTTTTACAAAATTGTCTTTATTCCCTTTGTTTGTTTTTGGTGCTGGGGATGGAACTCAGGGCTGTATGCATGTCAACACGTGCTGCAACACTGTGCTACGCTCGCGGCTCCTGAACTGCCTTTCCTGAGTGCTGATGACGATTTCTGAGCTGTTTTGCCAGCTCTTGGTTTTCTGTTTTCCTCTTCCCTCTCCAGAAATTCATGTTGTATCCAATATCCTGTTTGTCTTTTGAGTTCCATTTCTCTGTTAATGCAAATTCTGGATTATAAACTACCTAGCCATTTCCCGTGCTCTGAGAACAGAGTATGTATGAAGGAACCACTCACACTGGTATATCATGAGTTTTGTTATAATGCTTCTACAACTATTTACAAATATATAAGCCCCGTGGAAAGAAGACTTTGGCCCTCTGGAACCTAACACAATGCTCAGTAAATATTTGTTCAACAAACAAGGGCATTATGAATGCAGTCAAGTCATATTCGATAAATCTGTTTGCACTCTCCTGCCTGATATAGAGGCTGTCCGCACAATCATTCCATAGGGCTTTCTAGCTCAATATCCTGGGCCCTGTCTAAGCATATTGGGACTTGTGAGGAATGGCCTCTTAGGTGGCTCTTGAGGACTTCTCCAGACAGACAACTCAGGTCTAGGGCACCCTTCTCCATCTTGGCAGGTTGAACCCCCAACTGTATTTATTAGATCTCTTTACAAAGTTGTCCACCCTCCTTTTCACAAGCCTGTTGTATCAGATAGTTTACTACATGCTTTGCCTCTCCTGTGGGTTGAGGGTGTGGATAACAGAAGACTTGAGACAGTCTGCAGGTGGTGGGTGCTAAATGCAGAAGGCTTCAAGAACTGTTCACTTTGTAGCCGCATGTGGCCATGAGCAAGTCAACCTGCAGGAAGGAAGAGTAGAGTAGTATACTGGAGAGAAGCAGGAAATACCTTGTACGGGAGGGAGGGAAAAGAATGAGAAACTGCATGCTCTCCAGCGTCCATGCAGTCAGCTGCGCTGCCTGCTCTGGGCTTCCTTCTTGTATGTTCTTTTGTATAAGATTCAATTGCAATTATCCTGGACCAGAGGGCCATCTTTCCAGGCCTGCCTCAAATCTTTGCACCTACAGCAAAGTCTGCCCTGTATCTGCTTAGTTGTCACTGATTTGAGGAACAATTGTTCATTAAAAACCAGGAAGGAGGAACTGAGGCCCACACTGACTGGGCTGACTGTCCCAGAACATGGGTCTTTTGATACACCAGCCCATGTGCAGATGGGGTACAGGGTGGTCCTATCAGGTCCCCAATCGGAAAATAAATGTTGCAGGGCGGTGGTGGCACAAGACTTTAATTCCAGCACTGGGGAGGCAGAGGCAGGCTGATTTCCAAGTTCAAGGACAGCCTGGTCTACAGAGTGAGTTCCGGGACAGCCAGGGCTACACAGAGAAACCCTATCTGGAAAAACAACAACAACAACAGCAACAAACAAAACGAAACAAAACAAAAAAGAAATACAAAAGAAATTTTTTCCAATTTGAGTTCTAGGTCTGAGGTAGTATCCTGCTGTCAAATAGCTATATAAAACAATTGTTTAAATAATTTGGGCTGCTTGAGATTTTTTTTTTTTGGCACCCAAGATATAAGAGTATATTTGGAAAACACATGAGGAAAACTGAGCATGAGGCTATTTCTAAAGGAATTTGGCTCTTGTGTGCTAAAGTCAAGGATACAATTCCCAGAGCCAGGGATCTGCAGCAGCTCAGTTGGAAGACCAAACTCTCACTGGCTTACAGCAGAGGTCTGGTTGGGCCCAATTTA
The DNA here is from genome assembly GCA_028658305.1 of Pachyuromys duprasi. Taxonomy (NCBI): domain Eukaryota; kingdom Metazoa; phylum Chordata; class Mammalia; order Rodentia; family Muridae; genus Pachyuromys; species Pachyuromys duprasi. The sequence continues at coordinate 16,173,556 of CM053765.1, forward strand.
GAACAGTAGGCAGGGAGACCTGTGGACCTTGCATATCATGTAAGGTCTACCTACATTACCTACCACTTTCTGTCTAGGATGACACCACTCCATATCTCGGCACATCTGTAATTGAAGAGGGAAATTGAGAGATCAAGCCATCCTCAATGAATCTGTTTGTTGTGCCTTTTGTCTCCCTCCTGAAGTTGAGGATGTCGGTGCAATCATCCCGTGGGTTATTTATTTATTATTATTTAATATGTACAGCTGAGACCCCACCTAAGGCTTTCAGGACTTAGGAGTGGCTTTCCAGATGTTTCGAATGGGCTTCTCCAGACAGGCAACTCAGGTTTGTGAAGGCAAGGAACCGAAAACCCTCAGAGGGAAAGGAAGGAAAAGGCAACCTCCTTTCCTCACTGTGCTCCACCCTCCGTTGGTGGCTTCTTAGAGCCTAAACTAGTTACGTTTGTTCAATTTTTGTTCATTTGGCATGACCAGCTCACACACGAGGAGGCTAACCGAGTTTTAAGAATGAAACAGTTCAGGCATAATCACCCTGGGCCCCACATCCCTTTGGAATACAGGAAGAAGGACCTAGGAGAAAATGTTGTGCGCTATCATGTGAGAGGGGTTGGGAGAACTAGCATCTCTGATAGGTGAGCCTGAAGAGTACAGCTTCTCTAAGGTCACTTCTGACCTGATTCCTCAGCTCGGGATCAAACTCTGTCAAGTGACCTGCAGTCAGAGGAGTGGGGCCAGCTCTAACTGAGCCACAGGTGACTGACCTTTTCTTGTCCTGGTTTTGCTTACCAGTACTGGCCCTAAGGATCACTGGTGTGAGACTCCAGAGATGATCTAATGTGTCTGCCACTGGGTACCTTCTGCTTAGTCACATCATATGCCCAATAACATGGGAGGTGGGGCTGGATGACCTCAGGCTACCTTGGGCTTCTCCAGGATGTAGGGAGTCTGCAGTGAGTCTGAAGGGCTGGAGATGGCCTGCCACGACCTACTGGATCCTGAAGTTTTGTTAAGTGGGGGATTGAATCTCAGATTGGTTGGGGTTTTTCTTGTTTTGAAACAAACTTCTCAGAAGCACATGGTGTTTCTCTTGCCTTTCTCCCCACACCCCAGGGTGGGGTGTGTGTGTGTGTGTGGGGGTCTGGCTAGGTTAAAAGTTACTGGCCAGCTGGAGGGTTTTTCAGCTCAGTTCACAGATCACTGTTCATAGCTGCCCACTGTTCAGGTGGGCGTGGGAAGATGGCTTTGGGCTTCTCTTTGTAGAACCTGCTGGCTGGCTTAGCTACCTGGGAGTGGTGAGCCATTCTATTTTATTTATGTCACTTTCATCCTCTCCAAAAGCAGCCGGCTGGTGTGCCTTCAGCAGTGGGTGGCCTTTCTCTGGGAGAAGTGGCCACCCCGATCCTGAGGGTCTGCAAATTATCATTTTAGTTCACGAAGCTCAGAACAGTGAAGGGGGTGGGGGAGATTAGTTTTCCTCCCAGTTGTAGAAGTCTGATGGGGGTCCTTTAGTGCAGCGCACCGGGGAGAACCCACTGACGTTGCATTTGGGGTTCACCTCCCCCTCAGTAGTGGCGGCCATCCTCCCGACCTCCGCAGCGAAGGCTGGGGGTCAGTTTTCCCGTCCCCAAGAGGCAAGAGGCGCCTGGCGGAGGAGGACCGGCCCGGCCTCGGGAGTGCTGCAGTAGTAGTTGGAGAGAAGTGCATCTTCTCTGCTCACCCTCGGGAGCCTCGCTCGCGTCGTAATTCTTTTTATTTTTACTTTCGAGCCTTGTAAGGCAGGCGGCTGGGGTAAAGGCGCTGCGGCGACACGTTGCCAGCTGCGCAACACCGCCCGTGTGGCCTGAAGCAGGGGAGGGGGCCAGCCAAGCGCCACCTGCCCGGCTCCCCCCGGTCCCTGGGCGCCGCACGGGAGCCCGGCGACCCAGCCTGGCCAAAGGGCCTCCCTGCGGGCGGGCGCCGCGGCCCGGGGTCGCCCGGCCCACGTTTTCCGTCTCTCCCGCTCCCTCCGCCCCTCCCTCCCCGCTCTTCCCCTCCTCCTGCCTGGTCATGTGTCGCCTTTTTTTTTTTTTTTTGTTTGCAGTGGAAACAATTTCTCGCAGCTCGGCGCGCCCCGGCCCCGACGCGCCGTAGCGGAGGCGAGCGGGGAGGCGGGACGGGGCGTGGAGAGCGGCGGGGCCGGCGAGAGGACGCGGCGCCCGCGGACGCTCGCTCGGGGCCCATGCCGCGCCGCTCCCCGCACCCCTGCCGACCGCGTCCGCGGCCGCCCCCAGCCGCCCGCCCAGGGCTCGAGCGTCCGCTTCGGGACCCCGAGCGATGCCCGCTGGGCGCCCGAGAAACTTTGTCGGCTGCTCGGAAGGCAGCGGCGGCCCCGCGCCGCGCTCGGCCAGGTGAGTCCGTGCCCGCGACCCGCCCGCACCCCCCGAAGCCGGGGTCCGCGTTGGGGAGCTGTCGCGGCGGCCCGAGGGCGAGGCTGGACCCCGGGTGGGGTGGCAGGGAGCCCGACCCTGAGCCGGGAAGTTGCCCGCCCAGGAGTTTGCTGCCCCGACGTGCTTGCTGCTCTGCGTGCCTCGGTTTCCCCAAAGACTCCGAGTTGGTATTGTGTGTGGAGCAGGCATCCCCAGAAATTCGAGTCGGCCAGAGGGTGCAGAGCAACTCCAGACCCCAAGACCGCGAACGGGCGCCTAACAAAGATCCCCTCCCTAACTGAGCACGCTCGGCTCCTGCCGCGAGCATCCCGAGACCCTCGGGGCCCCGTTCCGCACCCCGGACTCTTTGCAAGCCTTTCTGGGCCCCGCGTGAGCTGGGTGGGGGGTAGTGGGCGTTCATTGATTTGTTTTCAGGCTCGCCACGCTGCGGCCAATAAAAGGTTTATGACATCTGACCAGCAGTGAAGGTATGCGAGCTCCCAATTGCCCTGTGTACGGGGAGAAGAGCAGTTTTCCCGTTGCCTGGCAACGCGGCTGACTGACGCGGGGCACAGCCAATCGCTGCCCCTGTTGGTCCCCTTGAAATGTTTTTGACAAGTACAGTAAAAGGGAGTGGAGCGCGTGCGTGTGTGCGCGCGCAAGGAGGGGGAGGTTCCCGGTCCCCCAAACTCCGAGACTGCCCAGCTTTGGTTGAGGAAGATTTCTCAACTTTTTAAAAAGTTCACCACCAACATCTGTTCAGACCTGGGCCATAATGGCGTTGTCAGTTATTTGGAGACGTTCTGCTTTTAGACAAAAAGTAAGCTTTCCTACTCCATTTTCTACGTTGAAAGAATGATAAAACACAGGAAGTCATTAAGAAAAAAAGGAGAACAAAAGGAGGGTGTGTGAGGCGTAACTAATAACTTAAAAATTGTAAGGCGGTCACTGGTGAATAACTGCTCAGAGCAACGTAGTTTCCAGCAGGTTAAAAATGTTTGCTTGACCACAGGTTCACACTTCCCTCCACCCCTCTAAAAATAAGACGAAGGGAAAAGAGATTTGGAAAATTTTGTAGTTAGGATATAATAATGGAAAATTCAGCTGTGGCTTCTGGGAATTGCTTGTTTGGGTGTACCATAGAAGTACAGTGGTGAGGAGCCTTCCATGCTGTTATAAAGTGCGGGATTTATAGGGAATGCAGTTAATGGAGAGTTTGGGGAAACAAATAATTTCAGGGGTTAGGAGCCCTTCAGACCTCCGCTTCCTGGCACAGACATTTAAAATTTTTCCTTATAGGATCACAGTGCTGACAGTGTTTTTTGAAAACAAAAGAAAACATGGAGAATAGCATGTTAGTTCCTTTGGGAAGCTACTGACAAATAAGCAAATTAGAGAGAGAGAAAGAGAGAGAGAGAGAGAGCGAGAGCGCAGTATGTTGTCATAGCAACAGTGCAATTAAATTACTTTACTGTCAGCCATGATATAATTTTCCTGTTTGGAAGCTCAGGAGACATAAAACTTTCATTTGGGGCTAAAGTTGACTTCAACCGGCTGGGTAGTTCTCTTTTGTGTGGCCATGCTGGCTATTAGAACCCTTTCTAGGGGAATCTTTGGAAACTTTGAGACAAGTTGGCCTTGATTTCTTCATAAGGAAGTTAAAAGCTGTATCTGGTTGGATTCAATAGCATCTCCAAACCTGAAGATATGAGCTGCCATTTTTCTATAATATGCATGATTTATTATGTAGATTTAGCTCCCTTTTCTTTGACAGAGAGAAATCCCGTGGATGAACTGAATTCATCTGGACCACCCTGCCTGGGTTGGGCTGTGATGCCCAGTGGAGATTTTCTCCTCTTAGAGATGACATCTTGTATAATTCAGAATCATGTGTCGGGCACCTCTGCCCCGCTGGTGGGAAAGCGCTGCGGCATGCTGGCACCTTGCCTGGTTGTTTGGTGCTCTGCAGCATGCTTTCTAGAATCCAGTTCTAGAACCTCCTGCGCTGAAACAGTGGTCATTTCAGATGCTGTATTAATGGGTATTTAGAGGCTTGGGACGGCCATTTGTTTGCCTTTTATGTGTTCATTCTTCCCTAGGTACATCGCTTTAACTCTCCATCGAGCTGAAAAAGAGATGCTTTTTAAACTAAGCACACAGTTCTAGCTCTGCACACAGCTCGTAAAAGACCCATTGTCCCCTTTATCTTGTGTACCAGGGCGTTGTGTTTATAGGGGTGGCTTTATTTGTAAAATCGACATCTTGTATTTTCTAGTCAGATACTGTTTTATGCTCTGTTCTAGGTCATTGATAAGGGTGAGGACGCTTTTGGTGGAGGGAGAGAATTTGCTACAGTTTCTGTTGAATTTGCTTTCCTGTTCTGAACATTCCAGTTGCTTCCTCAGCTTTATTTTCTTCATTCATTCTAGTCCCAGTTAAGGGCTTATTTTCATTCCCATTTGTTTTTCCAATGCCTGAGGTTACGTGCTTTTCTCTCCGTGTGATGTCCTTCAAGTGAATGTACTCCCTCAAGTTGTAGTCCGTGGAATTCCTTGTCCTGGTTTACACTTGTCAAATGTGATTAAAGTTGTAATTTTTCCTTACGATTTCTGTGGACAAAATAAAACCAAGCAGTCAAATCAGTGGCCACTGGGTAACAGTTTTACTTCCAGGACCCTTATGAGGCTCTTCTTAATAGGATTGAAAGTGACTCTCCTGGCCTTCCCTCCCATCTCTATTATTTTTCCTTACATTCAAAGAATTCACATTTATTTGTTATATATATATATATATATATATATATATATATATACATATATGTACATGTGTACATGTCTATACATATATGTGTGTGTATGTATATATGGGGGTGCATGTTTGCCACTGTGCACATATGGAGGTCAGAGGACAAATTGCTGGAGTGATTCTGTCTTTGCAGCATGTAGGTCTGGGGATCAAACCCTGGTCATCAGGCTCGACCGCAATTGCCTTTACCTACTAAGTCATCTTATTAGCATGCTATCTCTCTGTCTCTCATTTTTCCCTGAGACTGGATTTCATGTATCCCAGCTTGGTCTTGAACTCTCAGCCCTCCTGCTGTACCCTCCAGAATGCTGGAATTACACGTGTGCTGGCATTTTCTTTTTTGAGGAGGATAAACAATGAGACAAGAGTAATTTTCCATTACACTTATTTTGTTGTGTGTATCCTGAGTCTTTAACAAAGTTTGTGTGTTAGCGGAATGTGCATGTGTCATAGAGAGTAAGAGCCAAGTAGTACTGAGTTCTCTTCTGGTCACCGGGAACCCTTGTAGATCCAAGGAGAAGCCACTGTGAAATTGCTTGTTCCTTTTATGATGTATTTGCACATGGAAGGTGCCACATATATTTTCAGTTTGGTTCCATTTAAGACCCGTCAGGTCCCTGTGCCACTGACTTACAGGGCTCATTTCTCTTCATTGTATAATTGTGTGGTCGGCTTGTGTGGCTCCCATGTAGAAGGCCTACGATGCCACCACCATGTACCTGAGAACCCAGAGAGGAGGGGAGGGCCTTAGGAGGGAACTGAGCTGATTTCTGTCTTGAGTTTGTCTGGCTCATCATCTCTCTGCCTGTCCTTCCCAGGAGCCTTCACGTAAATGGGTCCAGTCATGCCTGCCAGTAAGAAGCCCGAGAGCTCAGGAATCAGTGTGTCCAGTGGACTAAGTCAGTGTTACCGGGGCAGTGGCCTGTCCAAGGCCTTCCAGGAAGATGATGGCCTTGACTTCCCTCTGCCTGAGATCAGATTAGAAGAGGGGACCATGGAAGATGAAGAACTGAC
>CM053765.1:16179882-16209474 GCA_028658305.1 Pachyuromys duprasi
GCGACATAATTTGTCCCTGAATAAGTGTTTCAAGAAAGTGGACAAAGAGAGGAGTCAGGTAAGCTGCTTGTGTCTCCTGGAGCTGAATCTTTGTTGTTGTGGTTTTGACTTAATAATCTTCAGCATTAAGAACGAATGTACGGTTACCATGCTGAAGAAGTTACGAATGGATAAGTTAACATAGTCAGTAGTTGTGGGAAAACTCCCTTTCCCTTCAGTGTGTTAGTTATGCATTCTTTGTGCAATTGGGGGCGGTCTCTTGAGCAGTACCCTGATAGGATTTCACATAATCACACCCTTGAGGTTTGCCAATCCTATGTTTTCATGTCTTCCCACCATGTGGTTGGATCAGTTTTAAAATTTGAAGATCTATGTGTCCTTACACAATGTGTTAACAGAGGGGTTTATGTCTAAGGAAGATCACTACCAAGGACTAGAGAAAAATGACAGTTTCTTTCTGAATATTGGGAAAAGGTAACTTCAGGCTTCGGGAATAAATGGGAGGTGATGCACTTTTGGAAGATACTTGAATATACTTACGTATTCCAGGAGCAATCAGAGACTTGAGGTACCTGTGATTTTTATGAAATCCGCTGTGTATGTGTTTAGCAACTTGGAACTTGGAAACTCTGCCAGCATGAAGTACTGGCTTGGGTTAAGTTTCCCAAGATTGGCTTTAAAATGTTAGAAGTTTTTTTTGTAAATTTTGTGTGTGTGTGTGTGTGTGTGTGTGTGTGTGTGTGTGTGTGTATACATAAGTGCAGGTGCCTTCAGAGGCCAGAGGTGGCAGAAGCTCTTCCACCTGGCTTTACAGGTGGGTCCTGAGTGTGCTCTTGGGTGTGCTGAGGGGACCGGGGTGCACTCTTAACTGCTGAGTCCTTGGCCACTGATCTGATCATGTCAGGAGTGTGCTCACGTGTATATTCATGAGCCTTCTCTTGTGGCTCTTCAGCTCTCTATGTATCTGTGGGGATCAAGGTGTGCCTGTTACCTTGTGAAATCTGTTTTCCTTGGCTTCTCAGTCTCTCCCTTTTCTCAGGGCAAGCACCTGGGGACCACTCCTCTGTTCCATGCTTTAAGATCATTCTAAAAACTTAGAAACTGCTCTCCTTCAAAGAACCAGGCTGTGGCATTAAACACTTCCTCATATAGGTCACTTCTTGAGGCAAGAGAGGGAAAGCCTGAGCAAGAAATTCTAGGCTTAGAATGTGGCCAAGAAAGTACTCCTTAGGCCCCCAGAGCCGAGTAGAGCCGCATGCCACTGATGGAACAGTGAACCGGGGCTTTAGCTCCATGTCACTTTCTGCAAGTTACAGCATGCCCCAGTCTCCATGTTTGACATAACACCGCCGCACATAAAAGTAATTTAGCTAGTGCGCGTTCTGAAATGTTAAACAGGAGCCGCTCCAAGAGTGCAGTGTGACTTGCAAAGATTATTTATTCATAGTGCTGCCTTGCTACCAAGCACTGACTGTATGGTGACTGCCAGAGCTCACCGGGAGGGTCTATCATCCCTCTGTCCTGCCTCACATTGGAATCTGGGAGTCACATTTTTTTATTTTTATTTTTCCCCAGGGGTGTTGGCTGTCAGTCTGGGCAAACACTGATACCTGTTGACAGGGGAGTGTTTCACAGGACTTGAAAATGATAATTTTTCGTGAATTGTTGAGTTCTGGCTTCCTAGTCTAGGCGCTGACCTGTATTGACATGTTTCTGATCAAATGCCAGTCAGTTTCATGGCTGGAAGTTTATTCCCAGCGGTTTGATGCTGTTAAAACAAAGCTACAGTTGTGAGGGTTTTTTCTTCTCTTTTCTTCTCCTTCCCTGGGTGAACCAGAGGCCTCTGGTTCAATTGTCAGGTCCACTCAGCACTGCCAGGCCTAGCCCTGGCCTGTTCACTGGGGGTTTTCTCCTGGATTTGCTGAGTAAAAGGGAAGGCGTTCTTGCTGATACGTTGCCCAGTGAGAGTCCCCTGGGCCCTGTAGGTACACTTGTTTTCTTCCTAGGGAGTTTTCTGTTGGCAGTAGGCTCAGCCCCAACACAAATGTCTAAACACACCCAAATGTTAGTGAGAAACGCTCGATGCAGGAGAGTGGACGCCTGGCATGTTAGATGTACCGAGTTAGCCACGCCACCTTCCTCTTTTGTTTGTTTTGTTTTTGAAACTGGAGAACACAGCTTTAAGCTTGGCATTAGCAGTGAGAATGTGGAATCCTGTGTGATCCCTGTCCCCGAGGGCTTGGAACACAGACCCTGATAGACAACTGTTTGGCTGGGCCCCCGGAACAGGAAGGAACCAGTGAGATTGCATAGCTATCACCTAAGGTACTTCACATGGGTACCATCTCTCTGTCTCTCCTCCCCCCCCCCTCGTTGGAGATTCCGTTCTCAGATGGGTTGGGAAAGTTGATAGTCAAGAAGTTTCCAGGTGCCTAGGTGTTATAGGTAAGGTTCTTGGACCAGGGAGAAGCCTTTCATTTTTTATGTTTGTTTGTTTTTATTTTGAGGCAGGGTCTCAAGTAGCCTAGGCTGGCCTTGAACTTGATATTTAGCTGTGGGTGACCTTGAACTCCTGATCCTCCTCCATCCACCAAGTGCTAGGATTATAGGCATGAGCTTTGTTTCCCCCCTCCCCCTCAGTGCTCAGATTTCAAGAACCTTTTCTCAGAATAAGTCAGGAGAAAAATAGAGCTTTGCTTCTGTTTTATCTCTCAAAGTGCTTCAAAAGGACAGGTTAATGTGTTGTTGTTTAATCATGGATGTTTTTAGCTAGCAGAAGTGGATAGAATAATATGAATCTGTGCTCCTGCTATCCCAAGATCCATGTCTAGAGTTTGTGTTTAATGAGAATTGTCTGGTTTCATTCATTTTTTCCCCCTTGCTGTTGCTACTGCTAAAGTACTTTGAAGAAAATTTAGATTGTGAGTCATTTTATTTCAACATACTTTAGAGTGTAGGAGAATAATTCATAATTCATGATTGAACCCAATGCTGGTATATCTGTCCAGTTCTCATTCCCCATTCCAGTCCCCCAGCTACCCCCCATCCCCACTTCAAAGTTGGAAAGTCTTCATCTAAGCCAAGTATTCAAATACCCAAGATTGACTGATGTTTGAATTAGGACCCCAACATGGTTTATGTGGTTGTGAAATCTCTTGCAGAGTTGCATTGTTTGTTTGAATATATTGCACCTCGGTCCCTTCCTTTCCCTTTGAGATAGGGTTTGTTTGTGTAGCCCTGGCTGTACTGGAACTCCGCATTGTAGACCAGGCTGGCCTCGAACTCGGGGATCCACCTGCCTCTGCCATGAGTGCTGGGATTAAACGGTTGCACCACCACCCAATTCTTGGGTCTTCAGCGCGCCTTGCATCCTGGTGTCCTTGAATTTGTCTCCACCCCCTGGAAGGGAAGTGAGCTCCAGGACTGTCTGCTAACTTCAGGCCCTCTTCCCTGGGAACTCCGTGTGTAGAGAGATGATGGCCTGTGCTGCGGACGCCTCAGCTTGCTGCGGGGCTGCTGCCTTTAAGCCTGGTTCACATGGGTCAGCTGTTCCCTGTTCTGTGAACGTCCACATCTGTCTTTCATCTTCCCAGGTTATCAGTGTGTGATCTTTGCTCAGATCAATCAAGGTCATGTTTTTTTAAAGTCTGGGATCATGGTTTTTTTTCTTTTTTCTTTTTTCTTTTTCTCCTAGATAGAAGTATCTGGACTTGTATTTAGCATGGACTGACTTCTCTGGGGACTTGCAGATGAGAAGTAAAAATGCAGTTAAGTTTTATAGACTAGATTAGAATGGAGCAGGCATGTGCGCTTCTCCTCCCGTGCTTTTTATTTATTTCCCTTCTTGCCATTTTAACAGAAATGTTATTGTCACCAGAAGGTTTGTGAAGGAAACAGCATACAAAGTGTGTTTGTTATATCCAAGGCTGACTGCTTTGAATACAGTTTTGGCCCTGTAGAGGTGGCTGCGTGGCTCAGCCAAACCAGGACTGGGTGGGGAGCCGGGCTGGGATTCTGGTGTCGGCGGCTGGCAGGACCTGGAAGTGGCTTAGGGCTCAGTGCCGTTTAACGGTGGGGTCCTCCGTGTCTGAGGCGCAGCTGACCCGCTGCCTGAATTCAGTTGCAGCATGTCAAAAGCTAATGAATACCATGTTTGTCTAGGGAGAGGTTCTTGAGATTTTGTTTGCTTAGTTCTTTGGGTTTTGTTTGTTTGTTTGTTTGTTTTTCTTTTCTCTAGCCCTTCTCTCTTTTCTTAGATTGAACATACTGAGCAAGATCATCATCATCACAGTGGCATGGCCGTGTTATACCCAGAGGGAAGAGTCGTGCCATAGCACAGGAGATTAAAGTCCAGATTAATTCTGGGGGTGCGGCATAAAGAGCTATGGCGGGTAAACAGAGGCCGAGTGGTGCTGCTCGTACTCTGGGTGGAGCAGATTTGTATTAACCTGTAAGGGACGGTAGTGCGTCTCTGTTCTCTACCGGAATGCCTCTGCTGGACAGTAGTCTAAGGATCTCTTAGGTGGTTTAGACTGTCATGTCAACTTATATTTCTTTCTTTTGATGTAAAATCATGTAACAGAGTAATAGGGAAAAAAATGTAGAATCTATGAAATCTGGCCCCACCGGAGGAAATAGACTTCCCTTAATGGCCCAGATAAAACCTTTATATCTTTACCCTCCTTTATGTTTTTGAGACAGGATCCTCCTCTGGACCTCTGCCTGGCTTGGGACTTCCTGTGTAGATGATGTTGGCCTTGAACTCTGAGAGCTCTGTGTTCCCCTGCCTCTCAGCGCCAGGATTAGAACTGCGTGTCGCCAGACATGGCCCTCATTTGGTATTTTAAAATTGTAGAAGCTGCAGTTGTGCTTCCTCCTTCCACTGGATATTTTTCAAGTTTCAAGGAAACACTGGGATTCTCTTTAGAGACTGTGATAATTTCCTTTTCTTTAAAATCTGTACCTGTAGGGTTACAGGAGTTGGGGTCTAAAACTGTTTATGTGGGAGGAGGATTTCCTCAGTGACCTTTAGGTTTCTTTTGTTGTTGTTTTTTGGTCTTTAGTGTTTGTTTTGTTTTGTTTTTTGTTTGTTTGAGACGGGGTTTCTCTGTGTAACAACCCTGCCTGTCCTAGACTCGCTTTGTAGATCAGGCTGGCTCGAATGACCTTTAAGCTTCTTGTTGACTATTGAAAGTGTCTATCTTCGGGGCTGGAGAGATGGCTCAGTGGTTAAGAGCGCTGTCTGCTCTTCCAAAGGACTGGGGTTCAATTCCCAACACCCACATGGCAGCTCACAACTGTCTGTAACCCAATTCCAAGGGATCTGACACCTTCACACTAATGCACATAAAATAAAAATTACTAATTAAAAAAAAAGAAAGTGTCTATCTTCTTGCTGAGGTTGATAAGTTTTTTTTTTTTTTTTTAATTAGGATGGTGGTTGAGGGGAGCTGGGCTTCAGAGAAATAGTTGGGGAAATAGTGAGGGAAAGCCGCAAGCAGTGGTGCTCAGCGTTTCTAATGCTGCAACTTTTTAATTTACAGTTCCTCAGGTTGTGGTGATCTCCAACAATAAAATTATTTTGTTGCTACTTCATCGCAGTAGTTTTGCTAGTGTTATGAAGTATACCGTAAATATTTTTGCAACTAGAGGTTTGTGAAAGTGGCCGTGCCCCACAGGCTGAGAAGAGCTGGCCTAGAGTATCAGAAAGCATGCCTGGATTGGTCAGTGTCTGAAAGATACAAAGAAGGTGAACTTAGAGGCTTCGAGAGCAGGCAGGACGCGTGGCAGAGACTCTGTGGACAGCTACACTGAGGGAGGGCTTCCGGTAAGAAGTGTATTATTTCATTAAAGACGTAATTATTCCTCCCATCTCCTTCAGATGAATCAGCTTTATGTGGGTTGGGGGATACGGGGTGGGGGCCATCTTGCCCAGGTGGCTGACAGGTCCTGCCAGATTAACTCTTAGGGAAGGGGGGTTGGTTAGGTGTTTTTTTGTTGTTGTTGTTTGTTTGTTTATCAACTTGACACAAGCTAAAGTTACCTGAGAAGAGAGTATGGCCACTGAGAACACGCCCCCATGAGTGTCTCCTGCTAGCAAGCCTATGGGGCTCTTTCTTGGTTGTTGATTGATACATGGGATCCAGGCTGCAGTAATTGGTGCTGCCCCTGGGTGGTCCTGGGGGTGTATGAGGAAGCCGTCTGAGCAGAGCAGACCAGGAGACACAGCCAGGGAGCAGCATTCCTCCCTGTATCCTGCTTCCGTTCCTGCCTTGGCTTCCCTTGCTAAGTCAGATAGATCCTCCTCTGACTCCCCCACCTCCAAGTTGCTTTGGTCTTAGTCTTTTACCACAGCAATAGAAAGCAAATTAAGACAGGACGAGAGAATAGAATAGAGAGAATATAACGCTCTAATCTTCGGTGCAGATCAGAACGTCACGTCTCCACCGAGGGCCATAGTATTCCATTCTTTTGGCCAGGAGGCCTAAGAAGGGGCAGTTTCCATGTTTTCCTTTCTAGTGTTACCAGGGCAACAGAAGGTGAGGTCCAAGCAGAACATAAGGGAGGGATCCATCTTCATTTGCTTTCAAGGCTGCCAACCCCTTTCTAGCTGCCTAAAAGGAACCTTTTCCTTTTTTCTTTCTATTAAAAAAAAGATGATTTTATGTGTATAGTGTTCTGTCTGCATGCATGCCTGTGCGCCACATGCCTGCCTGCGGCCCCCGGAGGTCAGATGATGGGGCTGGATCCCTTGTCACTTGAGTTACAGTGTGTGAGGCACCACGTGGGTGCTGGGAATCAGACCTGGGCCTTCCGGAAAAGCAGCCGGTGCTCTCAACTGCTGAGACGTTGCTCCAGAGCTCTGATGGCTTCATGCTGGCGTCCCCTGTGGTCCACAGCCCGAGCCCCCGTCACTGTCACCCCTCGGCAAGTTTGCAGGCTGATCCTGTTTCTCTGCAACTTCCAGATGGGTTCCTTCATCCTCCCCACTGCATTCCTTCCTTCATTCATTCAGCGAACTTGATAACGTCCTCAGCTTTCCTTTTTTAAGTCTATAACTGAACCTAAGAAGATATAAAATCAACTGTATTGTTATTACAGGGAAACTGCTATACCTTTTTATGCCTTGTTAGCCTCATTAGTAAAATAATTTAACCGCTGGGGCTTGTAGCTCAGAGGTAGAGCACTTGACCAGCATGCATGAAGTCCTAGGTTCAATCCCTTCAGGTGTGAGCGCTTTGAAAGACACTGGCTCAGAAGGAAGCTCTAGGATGTTTCTATTAGTGTTGGAGAAAAAAAGAACAGGACACCAGGTCTGCTGGGAGGCAGAAGACGGATGAGGGGAAAAGCGATAGCCATGCCTTTTGACTTAGGGTCCAAGAAAGTAGGCAGGTTCAGCATTGGAAGTTGGCAAGCAGCTTTCACAGGGAAGAGGGCCTTCTTCAGAGAAAGAGTGACAGTCTCCGGACAAGAATGTTTAGGACTTTGACCCATTTCCGAAGAAGAGACAGAAAGGGAAAAGAAAAAGCTGGGCTCTTTGAGTTAGAACTCAGAAGAGCCATCAGGCTTGGAAGTGAAGGTGTGTAATGGACTGCATTGGGGGAGGGGCTTCCAGGGGCATAAGTACACCATCTCATTAGGGGAGTAATTATTCTTCCCATCTTCTTAGCATGTCTTCCGGTGAATCAGCTTTCCCGAGGGGTGGTCTCTTGTACAGGTGATTAACAGGCCCAGTCGGATTACCTCTTAAAGGAGCTGATATAGTATGCAATATCTGAGCCAGCTTAGAATGTCATATTTCCATCCAGGGCCCGAGGAAAAGCTCTCATTCTTTTGACCTGGAAGAAGTAGCTTTCTCTTTGAGGGCCTCTACAAAGCCCCCAAACCTCCATCTTTTCGTATAGTATTTTAAATCCTAAGGAGGAGCAAAGCTGATCCTTCTCTTTCTATGTTGCTAGGGATAGGGAATTGGGGTCCAAATCTCATTGTAAGTGTCCATCCTCAGTGGCCGCCAAGCCTTCTAATGTTTGTCTAGCTACCTGCCATGCTAAGCACTGCTTACAGGGGGCCCTGGTCCCATGGGCTCTCCGACGAGACCCATTAGCTAGTGGGACTTCTTCATGAAAGCCCTTTGCTTTATTATTTCAGTGCTCCATCTCCCTTTAATTATCCGTGTCCTGCCTCTCATCCTTGCTTTTCTGGATCTTTCATGGGTCATGTGTGTATGTTCTGCAGGCCCCACAGTGACTTCCTAGGCAGATTCTGATGTCCTTTGTGAGGATCTGTCCGCTGCCCCCCTCCCCAAATTCCCTTCTTCTGGACTGAAGGCCCCATGGATGTATCTGTCAGCATCCCTGACTCCCAACTGTGGGGAACCAAGGCTCTCAGTGCTAAGGCTTCTTCCTCAGCTTACCGCCAACATGAAAAGCCTCATGGGGGAGGCTTTTCAAACCTCCCCCATGAGGCTGAAAATGCCTTGGGGTTTCCCTTTGAAACCGCTTTAGCTGCAGGATATTTCTCCTCAGTAAATAATAGGGGCCGGCACACCTGAAAGGCTTGGGGTTTGCTTCTTTCAAAAGAAGTGACGGGTGCTTGATTCATCCATGTTCTTTGTGAATTTCATGTGGTGTTGACGATGGAACCCGATGGATCCCTCCTGTCCTTGCCGTGCTGCTGCCGCGCCCACCCTTCCTTTTTACTCTGTCACATAAGCCCTGCTCATCTAAATGCTTTTAAGTGCTGGCAAGCTAGTGGGAAGTCGTAGCCTTCATGGAAAATTCCACTGCCTTCCCGATACATTGCTTTTTACAGCCAAACACAGAAAACTTCAAAATCCTTTAAAGGTTGGCCAAGCACAATTGGTGCACACCTACAGTCCCAGCACCTCGGAGAACACCTTTCTGTGTGTGGTGAACTTGAACACAGCCTAGGTGACTGAGCCCCTGTCTTGAAACAAAACAAATTCCCCAAAGCAAAAATGCGTGTGTGCGTGTGTGTGTGTGCGCGTGTGTGTGTGTGTGTGTAATGCTGCTTATCTTGATGACACTGTGTGGAGAGGGTGTGGCTTCACCAGTTTAAATTTATTTGTGATTTAAACTATATGTAATGAATATCTTGGCTGGTCAGTCCTTTCTTTGTATTCTCTCCCACACTGGCCATCAGTATTTATTCAAGTTGTGCCTTCATGAAAATAGGCCATCAATATCCTGTTCTTAATAAGCTTCTTCAGGAGAATTATTTGGTGATGCTGAAAGGTTCCAGGAAAAAGTGAGATTCGATTCTTCTTGTAGGAGCTAACATTCCAAGGAGACAGAATGGAGAATAAAAATGTACAAGCCACCGTAAGTCCTAAGAAGCATGCTGGATCAGTGCCTGATTGGTATCACGAGAAGACAGCCAGGCAGGCTTTCCCTTGCAGAGCGAGCCTGAGAAGCTGAGGACCGGTCCTGATGGGCAAGTTAATATTCCAGGCGGGAGGAACCGCTGCAGCGGGTTGTGAATGCAGCAGTCTCACGGTGCCCTGAGGTAGGAACAGATAGGCCAAGGCACGGCTGCTGTAGAAAAGGCAAATGCTACTGATTTAGGCAAGCTAGCCAAGTTTTCCTCTGTCACAGGGATGAGTCTCCTACTGTTATTTTTAGTGCGGTGTTGGTTCTTGTTCAAGTGTTTCATGGTCCAAGATGGCATCAGCTAGCATGGAGATGAAGGGAAAGACAATGAGGGTCCTGTTGAATTAGCACTTTTCAGGGACTTTGCCTGTAATATTGCATCGCCTTTTTTTTTTTAAATCTCATCAGCTAAACTGCTCACATGATCTCTTTTAGCTACAAGGAAGGCTGTAAATGTAGTTTTGTTGTGGCCCCACTATTCCCCCCCCCACACACACACAATTACTAAGCCATCTTAGTAATTCTGTCACAAAGTTCTAGGTGTTGAACTGGACAAGAGAGGAAACTCATGTTACTGGACAAGAGAGGCGTTGGAGCAGTGTCAGAATAAAAGGAGAGAGAGAGAGAGATGGTGGCTGGAAGGTTCTGTAAATAATGGGGGCGGTGGCAGGGACCTAGTGGAAGGGTGCGGTACCAGGACAGCTTAAAGAAGCCAATCCAGTCTTTCCTTAAAATGGTCCAGTCGACTAGAGTTCTACTTCAAGATGTTCTGGTTAAATTGCATTGAATATCTTCAAAAGCACTAGCTTGATAGAGGTGAAGATGGTGCATGTGCCAAGATGGATAAGAAGAAAAGCAAGGAAATATGTCGTTGAAGATAGAGCCCTGCCTAAAGTTGTTCTTTTAATAATAACTTGATGGTTTGCGCTGTAAGATTACAGGCAGTTTCGAGAACAGACTTTGATTTTGAGCTCGGTCTCCCGCCTGGGCTTGTTTGAGTACCTGCACCTTGAACTCAGCAGGAGGCAGTAAATACTGGCAGACCTCCTGGCTGCTCTTGCATCTTTCTCCTCAGAGCTCCTAGGGTGTGCAGGATCTCCTCTGGACCCTAGGGGCTCTGGTCCAGTGCCCCCTCCATTTACGGGAGCTCTTTGAAGTGTCTCTTGGAAGGCTGTGTCTGTCCCTCTCTGGGGACAAGACCTATAAGTGATTTAACTAATGTCATTAACTAGAAAACACCCGGGTAGCAGAACCTTTGTCTATGCCGTTTTTAGAAAGAAAGGTCAAATCATGTGAGGGCTGACTCTAGGCTGCCTGGCACAGAGCCAGGTCTTAGAGGCTTCCTCCCCCCACCCCACCCCACCCCCCAGCCCTGCTGGTGTACGTCCTGGGATGCAGGATGCCAGATGAATCAGGTGTGGATGACATCATGTAAGGCAGTAGATGGTGTGTGCGCTGCGCTAAGCTCCGAAGACCTCAAAGAACACTTAGTTTGCAAAGTGAAAATTAGACCCTGTATTTGCAAAGGAAAGTAGCCTTCCTTCATTTTAGCAACAGTTCCTGAAGGCTGTATCTGCTTGCAGACTGTCTGACCCACAGACTGTCCACAGAATGGGGGTGGGAATGAGCAGGTGCGCGTTAAACAGCGCTCTCATTACGAGGGCCAAGCAGGCGATGGCGTCAGGGAGTGATTCCCAAGGTGAAGAAAGTTAGAGGAGCGCACAGCGGACCGAGCAGAAAGGAGTGAGTGTGGGAGGCTTGCCTTGGCTGGCAGGAGGGACAAAGCTCTGTAAAGTGAGGTAGTAAGAGCTGGATGTCCCAGCAGCCAGAATGCTTCAGGAAGTGTATTAGACACAGCAGAATTTGTCATTTAAAGGGACTGGAGCAGAGAATGACCTTTAGAGGCACCTTAGTGATGACAGTCACTCTGGCTTCCTTTGGGATCAGAATCTGTGGGTGCAGGTACATGGGCACATTTGGGTGTGAGGAGGTAGGGTAGGAATTTAGCAATGTTTAGTTTCAAATAGGAATTTTTTTTTTTTTTTTGGTTAGAAACAAGGTCTCACTATGTACTATAGCCAGTCTTCAACTCACAGAAGTCCATCTGCTTCAGTATCCTGTGTGCTGGGAGTAAAGGCTTGCACTACCATGCAGAGCATCTGTTTTTTGTTTTTCTGTCTTTAGAGATACTTTAAAAATTCTTAAATAGAGCCACCAAGTTGAAAGTTTGATATATGAGCTTGAAGCTCTGTGAGAAGTTGGGGTACTGGCGTAAGTTAGGGGTTCTTTCCTGCATTGGTAATGGAAACAAGAATTCCTGTATTACCTCTCAATCAGAAAGAAGTCAGACCTCAGTTGCAGCTCTTTGCTTCCTGCAATAATGTGTTTGGAGTAGTCCAGTATACATCCATTTAGCATCACATTTTGCAAAGTCCCCTACCTCAGGACTTCTGTGAGTTCCCTGCCATCTGGTTCCTGGCCAGAGAAGGATTTTTCTTGTATATGTGTCTCCATAGCAACGAGCGTGCAGTTGATATGGAAAGTAAGCAGTTGCCGTAGCAACGGAGTTACTGATGTGGCAGCTCCCTTGCTTTCCTGGAGTGGAGGGTAAGCTGACCAAACTAGTTCAAATGCATTATGAAGGGCTACTCACATAGGCCAACCCTGCTGGTGTAAAACTAGCGTAGCTTTAAGAGAGATTGCAGCCCTTCCCCCTTCCACAGGAAGGGCACTTGGTGGTAATAAATCAGACAAAAGTAGTTGCTGTCAGTTGAAATGGATTATAGCAGGCTTTTCCTAGAGGAGTGGTTTTGTTTGGTTTGACAAAATGCTGTAGTCAGAGCATATTTGGTTGCAAGGGAAAGAAAGCCACCTCAGTTGGCTTAAGTAAAAGGCCATCTATCCCAGGGATATAATAATCAGTCTACCAGGCCAGAGCCCAAGAGCCATACAGCTCACCTCAGGTCTGGTGTGGCTGGAGCTGTTCCTGTCCTTCTGTGACCATGTGGACCCTCAGCACTGCCGGTTTTTGGAGATCTGGTCTGGCCTCCTGGCTTCTTCCACATGGCTCTCAATGTCTGCCAGCTCTCACCCGTGTCTTTCTGTACTGGAATGTTTGTGTCTGCCTCTGTGATGAGTGATAGGGTCCCAGTGTCCAGTGAGTGTGTACCCACCCTCATCTTTGTGTGGTGTGCTTGTCTGCTTGTCAACATTTCAGATACTAAGACTTACTTTCTTCCTCCTGGGTGAGGTGTTCAGCCCCGGGAAGAACAGGGGCAGGATAGCTGTGGAAAGGGTGCCCTTTCTAGGGCTCTATAGAGTTAGTCCTGGCCTCAAAATATCCTTGTAACAAAATACTTCTGTTTCTCATCTTCATAAATCATTTTATTACTGAAAATAAAAACACTAGAAACCTGGCATGGTGACACACTTCTATAATGTCGCCCTTGAACACTGGAGGCCAATGCAGGAGGGTGCCAGGCTCAAGGCCAACCTGGATTACACAGTAAGATCTTATTTCCAAAACAAACAAGCAAACAAATAGCACAATACTCGCTTTTGTGGAGTTGGTGCTCAGGATTATTGTGAGTGGTGAATATTAACATACCAGGGAGCTTCAGGACTGTCCCAAGAACCCCTTCTCCTTTACCATGCAGTGATGGTGAGATTTCATTGTCAGTTTGATAGGATTTGGGAATCACTTGGGAAGAGAGTTTCGGTGGGAGACTATATAGGTTAGGTTGGCGTGTGTGGAGGGATTGTCTTGATTATCCTTACCCACTATGGGCGGCACCATTCCCTTAGCTTGGGAGTGGGGGTTCTGGGTTAGATAAAAAAGGAGAAAGCTAGCTGAGCACTAAGCATTCTTTCTGTGTTCTTGACTTCGGATGTGACTAGATACTTGAAGTTTCTGCCATCTGACTTCCCTGTGATGGACTGTGACCTGGAATTGTGAGCCGAAGTAAAACCTCCCTCTTCCCTAATTGCTTTTGTCAGGGTAGATCATCATGGAAAGGAAACTGAGTCACACGCCCATGGTGCTTTCACCTTCTCTCACTCATCTCCACAGACCTGCGGTGGCTGCCCCCAACAATCACAGCTTTCTTTGGTGTCTCCTTCCTGCCAGCTGCCCTCAAATGGCCTATAGTCACGGGGTTGAGTGACTCCGAGAAATTAGGAACTCGAGGCCTCTGATCTAGGCAGGAATAAATGCCAGCTGTCCAACACACAGTGTCCTAATTTTCCAGATCAAGAGGTTGAGCAATTGTCTTGACTGCTGTGTACCAACCCATGTCATCATAATATTTTTCAGAATAGGGAGAAGTGTGATCAATTATTCTTCACCAGGGACTAGTGATACAAAAAACTTCACAAAACTCTGGGAGTTAAGACTGGGTGAAAATTAAAACAGACCAGGAAAGCACTGGATGATTGCCAAGGGATTGGCCAGTGGCCAGAGTTACATGAGTTGAAGCTTTGGAGGAGCAGATATCCCATCCTGCTTGTCAGTACCAGTGGAGGGGTCTGAGAGAAGAAAGGGTTGCATTAGCTGTTCTTATTAGGGTCAGGGCTGCGGCTGGTGACAGGAGACCGCTGTCCCTCCAGGCCATCAGCATTGGCTTGGATGTAGAGATGGGAATGACACTGAGTGTGAAAATTTGGAACAGAACTTTCCACAGGGGTCTGTTGGGGGCTCTGTGGGATGGGGAGAGCCATTTGTATTCCGGGTGTTGCAGCTCCAAAACAACTGCAAATGAGATAGCACAGGCTTTTTACACAGGGGAATCGGAGGTTCAGAGGGCATCGGTGACTGGCTAAGTGCCTGGGCTACCTTCTGAGACATTCTTCAGTGTTGAGGCAGATGGTTCCTGTGGCTGGGAGAGACAAGTAGGTTTGGGGAAAAGGCCAAGGTGTACTGCAGCCTCTTGAGTGCTGGGCTGAGGAGCTGGGACTGTCCTGAAGGCAGCAGGCTGGGGACCTGGCTCAGTGCGAGTGTACCTGCCTTAAGGCAGTAGGGAGCCTGGAGCTGAGCCTGAGTGCAGAGTGGCTGCAAGGTGGTTCCCCGGTGCCTTAGCTGCCCCTTCTACATCAAGAATTTTTGTTGCCCAGAAATTCATGGAGACAAAGACCATAGCTGATACTGAATACTGTCCCAGAGGGGTCACTCACATAGACCAGATTTCTTTTCTCTCTCTTTTAATTTTTTTTTGTAATTTACTTTCCTTTTATTGAAAATAGATTTTTCTCCCACCCCCCAGTTTCTCTCCACGTCCCCTCCCACCTGGATCTACCTGCTTCTGTCTCTCAGTAGAAAAGAAACAGACCTCCAAAGGATAATAATAAAATAATATAGTAAGATAAAACAGAAACTAGCACATCAGAATTGGGCAAAGTGAGCAAACGGAAGGAAGTGAGCCCAAGAGAAGGCATAAGAATCAGAGACCCAACTCATTTACATACTCAGGAATCCCACAAACCCCACTAAACTGGAAGCCATAACATACACAAAGGTCCACCCCTCTTCCTCAAGGTTCCCTGATTTGATGGAGACAGTCATGTTTTGAGCAGAATGTATGGACCAGATTTTTATTCAATTGGGGAACAAAAGTCTTCAGAGGCTGGCTTCTTATTTTAAATGTTGTATTCTTTTTTTTTTTTTTTCTTGATTGATCATGGATTTCTACTGTTGATGTGAATCACTATGGACCGTTCTACTGTTTCTTTGAGTTATGTAGCAATGGAGTGAGCCCCCTCTCAGCACCACCTTCTGGGTATGCTAGCTTTTGGGTTCAGGGGTTGCTTTTCCTTGGCATGTGAGTACAGTGATGTACAGTTCAACACACAGCCCTTTGAGTGCTCTGTGGCCTGGAGGGCTGTGTCTTGTAGTACATCTCAGATTACCAGCTTGTAGAATAACAGAGTGCTTGGGTAATCCAGGAAGGCAGATTTCATGGATTTAGAGAGAACCCCTGGAACTGCTATATGGGAATTGGTCTCTTTCTCCCTCCAACCCCTCCCCCTCCCTCCGGGTGTGTACTTGTGTGGAGGACAGAAGTTGGCATCACTGCCTTTTTCAATCGCTGTCCTTGTATGTCACCGACTCTAGAGCTTGCTGATTCAGCATGACCTGAGGGGCCCAAGGATCCTCTATAGTCTCTGCCTCCCCAGTGCAGGGATTACAGGCTCATGCTATTTACATGGGTGCTACGGATTCAAACTTGGGTTCTCATGCTTGTGCAGTGGACACTTGAGTGCCTGAACCAGCTCACCAGCCCTAGAAATCTTTGGTTTTGTTTTTTTGAGGCAGGGGTTCTCTGTCTTTGCTGTCCCAGTTGTTTAGTGATGACGACAACAACAAAATTTGCAGTGGTTTGTTCAAATTAGAGTAAAAAAAATAGGTCATCTGTGGCATTTGATTGGTGGGTTCCTTGACCTCTTATTGACCTTTGCCACTTTGCTTGCCCCCAGGGAGGGGATGCTCTGCCTCTCACATCTCACCAAGTCACCTAATCACATTAGACTCTCCAGTCCAGTGATTAGGACTTCCCCAAAGGCTCACAAGGTATACCTCTCCCTGGACCCTTTCCCTCCCTTTCTCCAACTGACCCCACACCTCTCGCAAGTCATGTTTAGATCTAGTTTGTTTAAGGTTTATTTTCTTTTTCTTTGTGTGTGTATGTGCACAGACATAAGTGCATGTGTGTGTGTGGGTGGGTGGGTGCACTGGAAGCCAGAAGAAGGTGTTGGATGCCTTGGAACTGGAGTTACAGGCTCTTGTGAACCACCCAGTGTGGGTGCTGAGAACTGAACCGGGGTCTTTTGAAAGAGCAGCAAGCTCTCTTAACTGTCGAGCCAGCTCCTCAGCCCCTCCATACCTAGTATAATCTGCTCCTATGCAGTCTGTCCATTATTTTATAATACTCACTTTTCTGTTATCTGTCCCTTCCGTCCACTTCTCTCCCTATCTGAGACTGAGGGTAGGAAGCACATCCGATTCTAGTCCCCCTTGAATACGAAACCGGGTGTGAAGCCTGGCAAATGGTAGGTCCTCATGGAATACCTGTGGAACAGTGGAGAAGGCACAGTAGTTAAATTCAGGCCTTTTATGAGACTTGGCGGTTGAGCTTCGGAACACTTGAACATCAACTTCGCACAGGATGGAGGGCTCTATAGGAGTTGCATCCTCTACAAAGAACGCTGCTTCTGATACACATTTTATAACTGTTATTCCTGAGCCTCTGGGTCTGCCCAGATTAACTGCTTCTTTTACCTCCGTGGTCAACAGGACCTTCCTTCCTGTTTGCATTATTACCACCCACACCACAGTTAGCGTCAGGAAGACTCAGTCCCCAGTGTGCCTCCAGTAGACTCGGGGGATGAGCCCTGGACCCTGATCAACATCACCAAGACTGCTGGGAATCAGCGTTCGATTTCTAAAAGGACTGGTGTAAGAGCGGGGGTGGGGGGGGTGGGGGGGGAAACGGGACGGGGGACGGGACTGGCGGGGGGGGGGGCAAGCTCCTCTCTTTGTAGTGTTAACTCTGCTAAAGACCCTCTCCCTACAGGAGCAAAGTGACTGGCCTCCCCACCTCTCCCCACAAAGACCTCCTGGGGCCACACAGTCAGCAGGTAGTAGCCAGCTCTTGTGAGCACAAGGTCTTAAGGGACCCCTGGCTTAGACTAGGAAAAGTGACAACGGGTATCTTCCTTTTCATCCTACTGGGGTTCTAAGGCCAGCAGTCACCATGCAGGCCCTATTACACATACACACACACACATCTGGCCAGATGTTGTAGTCTAGTATGTTGAACAAGACTTGGTTTTTGTCCTTTCTGCCCTCTCCGCTTTCTCTCTCTGTACATCTCTTAGTGAGGTCTCCCTTATCACAGGTTTAAGAAAACTCTGGATGATTTTTGGGCCTTTGCATGTTGCTGGTGTAGACAGGTTAGACTTCTGAGCTATCTGTTCTCCTTTTGGTTGTTGGTGGCTCTCACTGTCACTCTGTCCTCTGCCTCTGAGGACAAACTGGTCTCTGCAGCTGTAGCTGGTTGCCAGAGTGCTATTGTGTTACCTACCCTGAGTTTCCCGAAGGCCAAGCTCCTGTGTGAAACGTTTGGCTGATATGCTTTTGTGCTATTTACTTGCCCTGTATGCAGGGCGGAGGCTTGTTGGGGGAGCTCCACAAATGACCTAGCCTTAGCAGATCAGCATTTTGGAGACAGTCACGCAGGGTTGCAAATCACCCATTCAGACCAGCTTGTTTCCATGATCTCAGTGTTGGATTTCCCAGGGTGCTTTGTACTTATTTCCCTAGACGGGAGTTGAGGGCTAACTTGAGTTCCTCAGGAAGATGTATTTATTGCCTTCTAGTCTCTGGTCCTTGTGAATTCGACAGTTTTTGGAAATAGTTCTTTGGTGACATAATCAAGCTTAAGTGGATTGGGTTGGTCCCTATTTACGTATAGAGAAGAGACAACCCAGACACACAGGGGAGAATGCCATGTAAGGTTAGGGACAAGCTTCTAGAACTAGCAGCAAATACACTTCTCTGTGGCCCTGACCTTGTGGCCCTGTGGCCTTGGCAGAGTTTGGTGACTTTGGCCCTAGGAAAGAGAAACAGTAGTAAGAGACGTAGCAGGGGTAAGCATGCCTGCCTATGCCAAGACTGGCAGCATGAAGAAACCTGCTCAGAAAGGTCCTTGAACTTGAGGTAGGTGGGACTGTGTCCACTCACAGTAGACAAGACTGAGCCTCACAGAGGAGTTTATAGCTGCAAAGTGGGGCTGGTGGTAGGTTTGGGTCTGAGCCCTGGTCTGTCTCCTGAGCTTAGAACCTTGTGTGGCTTCTGACACTGTCTATTCATTTGGAACCTGAATACATTTGCATTAAAAAGGAGGAAGCAGAGGAGTGAGGGGCCGAGGGCTTGGCTGTGGCTTCTTCCTGGGTCTTCAGGCACTGATGCTGAGTAGGGACGTGGAAGGTTTCATAGTACCTGGTGCAAGGAGCATGGTAGCCTGGGCACGGAACTCTGTTTGGGACCCTTCCTTAGATGCCAGGTACTCAAACTGCCCTTCACTATTGCAAATGATTTTTCCAGTGTGCTAGCCTTCTTCCTTCATCCCTTCTTCCTCTTCCTTCCTCTCTAACCCCTAAATGAAAACATTTTTAGAAAACTATCTTTTTGTTTTTAACCAGGGGATAACAGTGTGTGTGTGTGTGTGTGTGTTGGCTTGGCTTTTTGATTGGCTTGCAGAGTTTAAAAGGAGTTATCCTATTTTGAAAACACAGAAAAATTACCCTGCCGAAGCCCACCAAATTTTTGTAAGGTACCCTTCCTCTCACCATGTACTCACTACTCCCTGGCTTACTTTTGGGGTGCCTCTTGGCCCACACTTCGACCTCTGTAGTCCGCTAGTGCCGTGTGCCCACCTCGCAGGGTCAGACCTTTCCCCTGACCTGCCTCTGCTGTCCTGTCCAAGGTCAGTGTGCTGAACCTGGAGGGTGGTCTTGCATAATTGGCTTGCGTTAGTACTGGGGGGGGGTCTACTCATTGTGCAGCATCTTCAAAGAGGCAATAAAGGTGCCCTGTGTGGAGTCAGGGCAGCTCTGGTTTGGGGAACATCGTCTTCCATAGAAGGTCCAACCGTTGGGTGGGAACATAAAGTCACGAGATCCAGCTTGCACAGCTGTGAAAGCCGGAGTCAGATGGACTCTTGGTACGAATGGAGGGCCTGGCTGGAGTCCTCTGGAGATCTGAATGTATTGACTACTTTGTTCTTGGTGATATAATGTTTGCATGACCTCAGTTTACTGAGCATCTGAAGGCACTGTTGTTGAGTTTGGTAAGAGCTTGTTATTTCTGAGAGGCACTTGTGCTCTGGATCCCGGGCTGCCTTTGGAGGATGGGGCTCACGCCTGCCTCCGAGAGGCAAGGTCCGGGCAGGGATGGTATTGGGAAGCTGGGTAGTTTCCTCGGTTCAGTGTGACCTATTGGATCTCAAACCAGGGACAAGTGCTCACTGAGGTGCCTGTTGACATATCAAAGCTGACCCTCTCCGGCTGGCAGCTTCTCCCAGCATCCCTCAGTCCCTACCTGTTACAGGGTCCTCCTGGCTGGCTTATTCCACCCCTACCCTAATCTTCTCCAGCCCAGCAACTGGGTTGGCCTTCCCCAAGTCCACCTTCTTTGGCCCATGTACAACTTGGCCATTTTGGCCACATCAGTCTCTTGGTGCAGGCTGTCCCTCTTGGCTGACAGGCAGCTCTCATCTGTTCTTCCTCCCCCTCTCTGATCGCTTGGCCCGGCTCAGTGTGGCCATGTCCACTCTGGACTCTCAGATGACCCTGGCATCTGTTTTCCTCATATGCACAATAAACCTTCTCCTCCACCATACCTAGGAGCAGTCATGTCTTCTTTTTTTTATGTGTTATTTTTTATTCATGACCCCCTTTCTCTCACGTTTTTTACTCAGTTGTGGAGATGTGCCCAAAGAGACTGAGCATTAGCAAATACAGTTTCCTACTTAACCACTCTGTCTGGAATGTGGCAGCCTGGATCCATTATTCACCTTAGGGGCTAGAGAGAGAACTTTCTGGAAGCAGTGGCTATTTCATCCCACCCGTCTGGGAGCTTTCTGAAGTAGTTAAGTTTGAGGACTGTCTAGAGCTTGGGCTCCAGAAATCTGGATTTCTGTGAGTGCCCCCTCCTCGGGAGAGCTGCCTCCCATCTGTGTCACCGCACAAAGCAGCGCTGGACGCCTGGGACTCAGGTGGTTCCTGGAGATTTGGTCGTAGGGACTGATTCAATTACTCTGGCGCTTCTTTGGACCTTTTTATTTTCTCTAATACCTGGTATTTTATTTTGCTAGGCTTCCCCCCAAGAATAAAGGCACATTCAATAATAAGAATTCTCTACCATCTAATACAAAATGATACTGCCTGTCAGTTTGAAGAAAAAGCAAATTGTCTGCTTGGTGTTTTGGGATTTCCTCTTTTTTTTCCCCCTTAAAAAGAAAAAAAAAAGGCAGCTTAGAGAAAATCCTTGAACATAGTCTCCTGATTGAAAAATGTATTAGTGGGTTTCACTGCTCTATCATTTTCTTAAAGGAACAGTTATCCTCTCTTAGGAGAATGCATTTCTGTGTAGCTCATTTTTAAGAACACATTACCAGAACAGACTTTTTTTAAGGTTTACAAAATCGGGGTGGGGAGAATCTTACTTTATAAAGTTGCATAAATGGGAGAAACTTGGCTTGGGTACTGCCTCAGCCTGGGTGGCTTCTGTGAGGCTTCCGAGGTGGACTTGCTAAACTCCCACACCAATGCTTTCAAGCTACACCTGTGCAGCAAGTTCCTCTAAACCTGCCCCCTACCCCTGACCTCCATACCCGTTATCTGCCTTATTTCTTGTTGTTTCTCTGTAGCCACTGAGGCAGGCAGGTGGGGCGTGGCTTTGCCCTGCAGAGGTCACCACTTACAGTCTGTGACTCCCGCCTGCTCCCCTTCCCCTTGGCCTGTCGCCACTCTCCTTTCTGTCTGCCCAGGCCAGTTCTTTCCTATGGGCCTCACACAGAGCCCGCCTCTAATTAATCTGTTTCTATTGATTACCCGCTGCTCAGCTTGCGATCTGCCACCAACAGACTAATGAGCAGCATGAGGTGGGCAGACACTGGAGTGAGAGTCAGTGTTTGGCTCCCAGGGGTCCGTGTGTCCTTGAGCGAGTTGGGCGTTTTGAATTTCCATCTGTGATATGGGAATACTGGTGCCTCTCACATACTTGTTTAAAGACTGGCATGATAGTCCAATCCCTGCACCACAGCAAACACCATGCGGATGGCCATCTTCTTTGTGTTGGTTCTATGGAGCAAGTTGTGTTCTTCCAAGACTTATCTGGAGAGGCCTAATTGCTCATGTATGTTTGAGGTGGCACTTTTAGAGATGGCGGCGTCAAATGAGACTACAAGAGTGGTTGTGATCCTACTGGATTGGTGGCTTTGTAAGAGGCGAGAGAGATAAGATTGGTTTTGTTAGTATTTATTTAAAAGTAATGCCACGGACACAACAGATATTATATAGAAGAGATTTATTGGATGGAGGTGGAGAGATAGAGAGGAAAAGGAGAGAGAGACATGGTGCCCCCCCCCCCAAGAAAGCGAGGTGGAGAGAGTAAGAGAGAGACAGAGTGGCGGGTTTGGTACTTTTATAGTGTGTGCGTACGCAGCTGAACCACATCTGGCACACACCTGGTGGCTGACACATGATGCCGTCATAGGTTACTAGGCAACCCAGAAGCAGGCTGCCTATCTGCTAACATTCTTCTCTTTTCCTATAATTAAAAAGAGAGAGAGAAGACATTGTACTGTTTCTCGTGTTAAGCAAGTTAAAGTATGTAAATGTAGGTTCATTGGAAGCAGCTCTTGGCCACCATGCAAGGGGTAAGGGCACCAAAATGTCCAGGAGGAGGGGAAGCCCCTGCCCTGGGAAAGTTCAGGGTAGAGGGTGGAGTTGCCAGCCATGCCCAGCAGCGGATAGGGACTAAGGAATGCTGGGAGAACCTGGAGTTGTTGGTCCTGGGCCTGAAGCACACCATGTTTCTTTATGAAAAGAGGAGGAGAGAGATTTCCCTTTACCTGTATGGTCTTGTGCACATACACAAGACCATGTGAGCAGAGCAAGATGGCAGGCAGCTGTCTTGGTGCCAGGGAGAGAGTTCTTATGAGCAAGAGGACCTGCCACCCGGGCTTCAGCTTCCACAGCTGTGAGAAATGTCTGCTGTGGTGTCCTCCCACTCAGTCTCTGGCATTCTGTGACGGCAAGCTGAGCAGGGCGGTACAGAGCAGCTCACCTTTGCCCTAATTAGAGGCCTCCTTGTTGAGGTGACTGTTCACCTGGTTTACTGCGTTCTAGGGGGCAGGTGACTCTCCATGCCTCCTGGGTGGCTTCTGTTTCTCTCCAGGGGCCTTTCACAGGAAACAGCTAAAAAAGTAATTCTGGGGTTGATTACCTGCCCTCCATCCCCAACTCAGACTCTGCATTTGGAGATATGAATATTTGGCTCACTCATTCTCAATGGTTCCTGATGCCTTCAGGTGCCCAGGGCGTTACCTATGAGCTTGCTCAATGGAGGAGACTGTGGGAGGATCCGATTTTCAGTATTGGGTGTTTGAACCTCTACATACACCCCTGTTTCTCTCCAAGGTGAGAGAAACCATGTTATTTTCATATTATTTTGGGGGTACTTTTTTCCCCTTCTTTTCCCTCAGGTATAAACTGAGTTTAAGACCGAGAGAACATTGGCCACATCCTGGTTTCCTTTTGGCCTCAGCCTTTGTTATTCAGAAAAAAAATGCCCCCCCTCCCAACGTCCTGTCCCTTGACTTGTCTGTCTGTGCCGGTGTGCCTCTGTGTGTGTGTGTGGTCCTCACCTTCCTCCTTGTTTAAGAAGATTCCTGTTGTCTGTCTGCTGGGCTGTGTCAGCCAGTATGGCTGGCTCTCAGGCATGCAGTGGTTCCCTTCCCTGCCTCCCATCTCTCTGTAGGAGCCCTGTGATTACAGATGCTCACACTATACGTAGGTTCTGGGGATTTGAACCCAGGTCTCCATATACGCACAGTAAGTGCTCTTAACCCTTTGGGCCATCTCCCCAGCCCTGTACTTGCTTTTAATAATGATTCCCCTAATTTTCAATGGCTGCAAACAGGCCATTGAAAATAGATAAACCCTGAAGAGACAAGGGAAAACAGTATTCCAAATTCTCACAACCGGTTTATTTGTTGAGATTGAAGGCCCTGCCAGCCAAGGCAAAGTGGAAAGTCAACTTCCCTGGTAACATGCAGAGAATTCACTGGGTCTGACTGTTCCTCAATGGAACATAAAAACTATATACGACACAGCTCTCATGGTGCCTTCACTGTTGGTCAGGAAGCGATCAGTGGTGCCGTTCACAATGCCCTGTCCTTATCTCTCCCGGTGGACCTTGACTCTGGCACTTTACACCTTGTCTCAGAAGGTCCATGGTGTTTTCTCCATGGCTGGACAGGACCCTGACTACAGTGAAACTGGGCCATGTTTCTCCTCGTCTCTGTGCCTCCACATTGCTTCACACTATTATTTACAGCTAGATGAAGCCATCCTGGACTCTTCCTACAGGGGTGTAGGGTCCTGAAAGGAGGGATTTGTGTGTGTGTGTGTTTAAATCAAGATTAGGAAATGGTTCCAACAGGCTATATCCTAGCTGTCTAGATGGAAACCCTTGGCTAATATTTAGTATCTGTTCACTGCCACTAGCTTGTGGTAATGAGAGAAAGCTGACCATCCCCGGGTACCAATTGGCAGAGCTGGTTGTCAGGTTTGGAAGATCTGAATTTTCCTAACCCTGATCCTTCTGCTAGGCAGGTTTATGGAAATCTCTTGTCATTCATGAGTCCCTTCTCTTAGGCTCATTACTGAAAGCCACCAGTGGCCCTTTAGCATTGGTTTCAGAGAGAAAAAGCATTTGATAGCAACGCAAAGCTGTTGTGGTTTGTTTAGCTTTGAGGACTATAGCAATTGCTCAGATTTCCTTCCGCCGTCACTATGGTGGGCCGAGGGTTCACCTACCTCCAAACTCATAAACCCCCGGTGGCTCAGAATGTGTGACCTTATTTCACAGTAAGCTCTTTGCAGATATGGTCAGTTAAAATGAATTAGGCTGGGCCCTAAGTTTAATGATGAAGAGGGCTAGTGAAATAACCCACAGGTTAAAAGTGCCTGCTGCCAAGCTTGCGTGAGAGCCCTGAAAGCCACGTGGTGGAAGGAGAGAGCCCTCCTCCCTTTGTCCTCCTGCCTCCTCGTGTGTGCTGTGGTGTGCCCCCATCCCCAGTAGATACAGGTAATGAACACGGGATGGAAGATGATGCAACCACAGAAACATGGGCTGGAGTGGTCCAGCCACACTCGTGACACAGTAAGTCATGCAGAGGGCCACCAGGAACTAGGACGGTCCCTAGAGCCTTCAGCAGCATGGCCCTGATGGCTCCCTGATTTCAGATTTCTAGCCTGTGAGAAAGCAAATGTCTGGTTTTAAGCCGCTGAGTTAACACTAACCCGTTACCAAAGTCTACAGAATTCATACACTCAACCTCATAGTTTTACTTAAAACTCCCCCACCACCAGACTCTCTGAGGCCTACATGTCACTCCACACATCATCTAGGGAAGTCTAACATGTCTGATGATGTCATCACTGTGCCACTCATCTTAGAATGAACATTTCTCTCACTGTTAATAAAAACCTAGACATTGATAAAAAAAAGCCAGCTTTTGCAATTAATAGATGAAAGCATATGAATCACTTTATGTTTCTGTAAGACATATGTTTAGCCCTGACTCCCTGAGGTCTTATTGAAATCATGGCGAACCTGGCCTCTGCAGTGTAATTCACAGATGGTGGGAACTCGAGCCAAAAAAAGAGCTCAGCTCAACACACTGAGTTTACTTGAGTGTCATCAGCAATAGGGTGTTGAGGGGACCTTTGGATCGGCAATGTCAGAATACCTGCCTCCACTTCCCCAGCAGGCACCTTCCTTTCCTGCCTGTGGCAGACTCATTTTAGAGACAGTACCTTACATATCCAAGGTGACCCCTAAGAGTTTGCTCACGCTTTCTTTGCAGCAGATATGACCATCTTTGTCAGGCATTTTTTTTTCGTATTATTTAATGATCTTGGCTTCCTACCGAGTAGGTGCTCATTGTCCTACTTTATCCACAAAGAGACTGATAAGGTAATCTGTCACATGGAAGCCAGCTTCTTTGAAAGCTCAGTATGCCTCCTGTCCAACTTCAGGAAACAGATGTGTCAGAACTGTGGCTTGATCTGAAAACGCAGGTGGCCAGAGATGCCTCTTAGAGAAATAATCATTGGGAGAGGGAAGGGGGAAGCTTGACAAAGAATGGGGAAGATGGGAAGTTCCCTTTGGGAATGGCTTGATTGACCTCCAGGTCTACAAAGTTAGAATATTTCCTGGACAAACTTTTGAAAGTCTAGAGCATGAACACCAATGGAAGGTGGTGGGGTGGTGGTTAGGCCTTCGGGAAGCCTATGACTGGTTAGAGTCCAGCCATGGTTAGTGATTTCACCAGGGGTAACATGGATGGGTTGTATTAGCAGCAATGGGGGAAGGAGAGCAGGAGGTTTCAGCCTGCCAATATAGAGGTTGATGTCCCTGGTGCTATTTGTGGGGTAGGAATGGCGGGGTGGGCAGAAAAGGAAGAGGAAGAATGTAGGACCAATTCTTCTGGTGTGGGTGAAGTGAGGGCATGCCATAGGAGGGAGCAGGAGGAGAGTGAGTTTATTTTGGGGGGGGGTGTCAGCTCCAGAGAAAGGTGAGGGGGTGACTGTGGTAGACCAGAACACTGGTCATCGAAAGAGGATGCTTAGACATATCAAGTGGGCTGAGACCCAGGGCAAGCTTTGGGAATAACCAATGATCATGTAAAGGGCTGGGTAGGGATGGTTTGACTTTCATTTAAGCATGTTTTCCAGACCTTTCCAGACTACAGGTGCCAGGATGCCTGTACTTGGCTGCACATGTCACATGGTTGGGGTGCTGGGCAGTGGTAGAGTGAGTTGGGGGAAGCTGTCTGGTCATGTGCTCGATGTTGTTTGGAATTCTTCCTGAAGCTAAAAGCAAATGCGT
Organism: Pachyuromys duprasi; assembly: GCA_028658305.1. Classification (NCBI taxonomy): domain Eukaryota; kingdom Metazoa; phylum Chordata; class Mammalia; order Rodentia; family Muridae; genus Pachyuromys; species Pachyuromys duprasi. Next base: position 16,205,947 of record CM053765.1, read on the forward strand.
TCTCCACATGGCTGCAGCCTGCAAGGGGCATGATACTTTGTCAGTTACCTTAGGAGCAAATAACGAGACTGACGAAGCAGCATGTCACAGTGGAAGTTCAGGTACCTTTCTGCTGAAGGAAGGGGACTTTCTCCTGAGACTACCACTCTAGCCTGGGCATCTTGGGAGACTGGGTGACCCTGAAAGTGGTTCAGAGGATAGAGGTGGTCCAGGGTCATGAAATTGAGGCTCTTCCTGTAGCCTCCCTATATTGGAAGGGTGGACGTCCAGCGTGCAGTCTTGGAGACATGTGACCACCCTACTGTTCACAGGAGAAGACAAGTGAGGGATGTAGTTGGAGTCACCTTAGCATTGGGTACAACAGGGGACAGGTGTGTGGATCCTTGGGAAGTCCTGACCCCGCAGAGCTATCTGAGGGTTGGTTGGCTGCTTTCTAGCCCCAGCGTGAGTAAGGAGCTGAGGCTGTTAGCTTTCCACCACTGTAACAGATACCCAAGGAGAGCTGTATTTTGACTCACAGTTTTGAAGGTGTTAGCCCATGATTGACTAAAGCCATTGCTCAGGGTCTATGAGGAGGAAAGCATATCACAGCAGGGGCATGTTCTGAGCAAGACTTCACTTGACTGTCAAGTGATGTTGGAGGAAGGAAGAGGGAGTCTCACCATCTCCCTATTCAAGGGCATGACCTCAGTCACCTGACCTCTTACCAGACACCACCTATTAAAAGATGTTCCCATTTCCCAATGACACTGTCCTGAGAGCAAGCTTCAACACACAAACCTTTGAGGGACATTTAAGTCCAAGAACAAGACTTGAGTGAAGTGCTTTGGTATTCTTGGGAAATAGGAGTTAAGAGGCATAGGCTACAGAGAAAAGCCTTAGTCTGTGAGGGTCATGGGAAGAGTATTGTCCTACTCGGGAAATAAGCATGTTATCTACGGACAGGTGACCCTCTCTGCAGAGCCGCCTGTGTCCTCCCCCGTGCCCTGGAGCAGCCGTTCTTCATGGGCGTTGATTTTGTATCCCTGGGACACTTGGCTACACAGGCAGCCACATTGTGTTGGGGCAAGCCCTTCCCAGATGGGCTTAGCTTTTTAAAACACCAGGTAGGAAGGCCACCTGTGAGAGCCTGGATTGTTCCAGTGCTGTGAGAACAGCCGGAACCTTCCTTCTGTGCTGTCTTGACCAATTTTGTCTTCATTTCCTTCTATCCATATTTCTTCCCAAAAGGTAGAAATCTTGAGGTATGAAAGATGTATTCTATGGGCTTTCTCTCACAGTGATAAGCACCAGAATGCTTCTTTTATTTCAAGAAGTGATGTGAGTCTGAAACATTGTGGTGCGGTGGTGGGAAGTCTGATGATGTCTGATCACAGAACAGCAGACAGAGTTGTGTGTTTTAAGTGGTTATCCCAGGATTCCGCCTAGACTGCTAGGGATGTTCCCCCAACCCCCCCACGTCTAGCTCTCAGGGGAGTCCTGTGGGTATACAAGAGAGTCTGTAATTGCAGGAGTTGGGGTGCTCCCCGGCAACATAGCAGACGTGTTGGCATTCTGCCGGAGTAGCTGTCTTCAGCTCCCACCCACAACGCACACCACACTTGGAGTACCCTGAGACTCACGGGTATTCCTTGTCAGTGGGTGGATAATGTCACCAGGGAGCTGAGACTGTACCTCCATTTGTGCAAGGGGCCTGTTTTCTGCTTTGACCTGGAATTTTTCCCTATTGTTGGGGAAAGGATAATCTTGGTGCTGAACAAAGGAACAAAGGGAGGGTAATTCAGCAGGGTGATTTCCTTTTGCAAATGAGGTGTGCTAGAACCCAAACTGGTTTAGCAAACACACTTGCTAATATGGCCTCAGTCTTTTACTGCAAGGGTGAGTGCATCTCATCTCATTGATGGGAGCGCAACTTCATGGTCCAGAGTGATTGACTAATTGACACAAAAGGAAGTGAGATGGATTCAGGAAATACAGGGCCCTGGGAAGACAGTCTCTTGCATTACTGTGTCAGTTGGTTAGGGTGACCACAGCAAAGCACCATGGCTTGTGTGACTCGAACAGTAGGATTTTTGTGTATACATTTGCTTCTGTGCTTGTCCAGAGGTCAGCCTCTGGTTTCCTTTACTCAGGAGCCATCCCTCTTGTTCTTTGAAACAGGGTGACTCCCAGGCCTGGGTTTGCTAAGTAGGCTGGTCTGGCTGGGCAGCAAGGCCAGGTCTGTCTGTCTCCCTAGTGCTGGCATTGCATGAGTATGTTTTTCTGTCTCCACAAGTAGGTCCTGGGAATTGAACGTAGGACCTCATTCTTGTGTGGTTGAGTACTTTACCATCTGAGTGGTTTCCATCGACACCCCCCCCCTTTTTATTATGACAAAAATTCAGATACCATAAAAGTTGGAAGAACAACTCTTCACCCTTACAAGCTCCGCATGGATCTCAGGAACAGATATGCTGCTCTGTATAACCACAGCACTGTTGTCCTCTCAAGGAAGTTCAAAGGCATTCCACACATCATCTCATCTGTACCGTATTCAGGTTTTCTTCCCAAGTCTTCAATAATTTTCTGCTCTTTCCTCCCCCCGCCCTCGCACCCCACCACCAAAGGCCAGATACAAGTATAGCTGTTTTCTTATGATGCTTTTGGACCCGTGTCTTCTGGAACGACCCAGATCCCATCCATTTCATTAAGCAGTTCACAGGCAATGCCAGGTGGCACCTAAGCCATCACATCCCTCTGGTGTCCCCAGTTTGAGGAGCTGGGCTTGCTCCCCGCAGTTTTTCACTAGATGATACGCTTTGCCTCTTACCATGAGTATGCACACCTGGGACCTGATTTGGGACCACCTAGGCACCCGTTGGTGACTTCTGCTTGAGTCATTTCAATGGCCACTGATCATTCTATCACCAGCTGGTAGTTCTTAACAGGGAACTGTAAGGACCGATTTTTACAGAAAAGGTTTAAGTACAATAATTGCTCCTAATGGTGGGAAATAAATCCCTCTCTGTGATTATCACTATGGACTCATGGGGTTTTATCTAGTCAGTGTTTTATAATCAATTGCAGCCATTATTTTGATGCTCAGATTATCCCAAATTTAGCCCAGGAGACCCTTTCAAGCTGCATTTTATGCCCTTTGAACGTGTCCTTTCTAGTCTTTAACTATTTCCTGTGGCCTACGCTTATCTTAAGATTTTCTATTTCAAGATCTGAAATCATTCATTTTCCCAATAAGCCTTGAATTTTTTTTTTTTTAATATCATGTAGCTCAAGCTGGCCTTGAACTTCTAACTCTAGGATTATAGGTATGGGCCACCATGTCAGGCTTCATGACTTTACGTACTCTTAACCACCAGCCAACTCTCTAGCCCCTAAAATTAAACAAACAAACAAGCACCCCCCCCCCCAAAAAAAACCCATCACATTTTTTTTTAAATAAATCAACTTTGTTGGGACATAATTTACATACACATAATTACCTCACACTCAGGGAAGATGTTTTGACTAGGGCTGGAGAGATGGCTGAGC
>CM053765.1:16209574-16314251 GCA_028658305.1 Pachyuromys duprasi
GCGTGAGCCATAGCGTGAGCATGTGTACATGTGCTATATGAACCACCACTGAGCTCTGTCCCCTGCCCAGCATATTATTTTCGGGAGCTGTAGGTGTGCTGTCGGGACTTTGTGGATCTGTGTTTCCTGAAGATTCCGTTTCCTGCACATACTGTGATACGCTTATCTGGTCACCTCTTGGCAGATTCTGGATTATTTCCAGGCTTTTAGATATTATAAGTAAAGCTTCTTGGAACATTCTTGAACATGTCCCTTTGTAGGCCTGTGACTTTATTCACTTGAGGAAGGCCTTAGGAATCTGTCAGGTGGCCCGTGTACTGAGTCTGCGTGGAGCTGTTTATGAAATCGCCAGACTTGTTTTGCAAGCTAGTGTATAGCTTTATGACTTGCTTGGAGTCCTGGCCAGTGCTTACATTGTTAGTAAGTGCTCACTGTGTATTGTTTTAATTTGTGTTGTTTATCTTTGGCTTTGTCTGTGGTTTGAATAGTCAAACATTTGTGTGTCAAAAGTCAAAACCTACCTGTGGTGAAATAGTACATTCTTATTCCCTTCAGTTCTGCTATGGTGTATGTGATTTAAATGATTGCAAGCTCTGGGGCACACCTGCCTTTGATTATGAACAAAAATGAAACGGGTGCTAGGGAGATGGCTCCGTGGATAGAGGTGTGCTCACAGGGGCCCAGGGGTTGTAGTCACAAAGGCCGAGTTCAGGTTCCCAGTACTCCTCCCCTCACCTACCACAGCACTTGGAAGCACAGTAGAGCTGGCCCTGGGTGTGGGAGGTGCATGGGAGAGCCAGCTCTGTCTCTTGTGCAAAGGAGGTAGAGGTGTCCTCCTCCCCTTCCTCATCCCTGGCACCGGGGTCCGGAGAGCCGGAGAGCTGGCCATGCCCCTCACTGGCTGCAACACTCAGGAGAGCGGGCTCTGCATCTGTCTGGGCAGCGGGATAGAGCTGGCTGTGGTTTCGAGGGGGTGGCGGTGGCGGGTTGTCTGTGAGCCAGCCAAGGGTGTGATAGTGAGTGGGAGAGCCTGCCGGCTGACCAGCTCAGATAGCTCTTGGGCCCAGGTCCAGGACTTTGAGTGGGCCCACCCCAACATCTACCCCATCAGTGAATTGCTGGAGTGCATGAATGAGCCAGTCCAACAGATCCAAAACTACAGGGTCTCCATGACACAGGCCAGCAACAGGATCTCTGAGAGGAGGTCCAGTGAGGCTCCAGTACTGATAGAGTAGGAGAAGCCATAGGCCTCGTGCCAGACCAAGGAGTCATTGCAAAGAACATTTGCAAGCAAAGAAGTGTGGACAGAAGGGCAACTGTGGGACATACGGTGACCTACAACTTCCACGATGAGCTCCCCCTCCCCCATTGGAAGGGAGGTTATAAGGGTGGAGGGTAGGCATGAGGGGAGGGAGAGATGAGTGGGATTGGGGTAAATGATGTAAAGTTCACAAAGAACCAATAAAAAGTTAAACAGACACAAAAGGTGAACCCCGGGCTGGAAGAGGGTGTGTGTGTGTGTGTGTCCAGGTTAATTGCAGTGGTTCCCACATTGCCTTGAGTACCTGGTATACTTGACCCAGTTACAAGTACCAGTGGGATGAGTGGGGCTCCTAGCGGTCAAGAGGGTCATGTTAGGAGGCTCTGAATATCTAAAGATTGTTCTTTCATCCCTGGGAATGTAGCTCAGTAGATAGCATGCTTGCCAGTAGTCACGAAGCCCCGAGTTCATGTAGGTTTTCATGGCCACACAAACCAGTACCTCAGTGCTGCAAGGCTAGGAGACCCAAGAAAGGCTGGGACTTGCTGACCATCAGCACAGCTACTGTCTCGGGAATAAGGACCCGGCGTCGGCATCCTTCTCTGACTCCCTGTGAAAGTGTGGGCTCACACACCTGCACACAATGCTCATACACACCACACACACATGCACACACACATAAATGCACACACAAACAACTCCGGGTCGGGGGAACAGTTGTCATGAGGTGGAGGGGATAGTTAATCAGCCACACATGCTGTGTGTCTATAGGGAGTCGAAAGGAGGCTACGGTCCAGAAAGACATTCTGCCTACGTGCTGCTTCTCGTCATACAGGTTGCAAAATGCTTAAGTGTAAACTGCTGTAACTGCAGGGCTTGTGCCGACAGGCTCAGGCCTGGGAAGTTAGCACCGCCCCCTGTGGAGCCTGGGGTTCCCCGGAAGCCTGGGATAAGCCTGCCCTTGATCATTTGGCTTTAGGTAAACCTCAGCCTTGCTCCCCCCAGAGCCCTGACTGAAACCATGCCTTCAGAGTCTAAAAAATGAGCCGGGGGTAGTGGCGCATGCCTCTGTAATCCCAGCACTGGGGAGGCTGAGTCAGGAGGATTGTTGGGAGTGACTAAAGAATATCAGTGCAGGGCCAGAGGACGCCACTCAGTGGTAGGATGCTAGCATGCGTGTGTGAGGCTATAGGGATCTTTTGTACTGAAAAAGAGAACATATGTTTGGTCTTCTCCTCCCTATTTAGGCTACACACACACACACACACACACACACACACACACACACACACACACGCCCATGAGTACTAAACTTTTAGAGACTAGTCTTGTTCTGAGTTCCTGCCAGTTCCCCAACCTACCCTAGAACACTTTCTGTGCTCTTTGGGATGTGGTGGCTGGGTGTCATAGAGTATGATTGAACGGCCTTGTTATGAAGCAGGATTGAATGATGTTCTCCATAGAAGAGGCAACTTCAGACCCTGTGGCTACAGTTCACTCTGTGCAGTATCTCGGGTTCGATGTTGTCAGTGGTTGCCGTAGGATCACAAACTTCTGAGCTGTTGTGTGCTCTGCAGTTGGTTCTAAATGCAGTTTTTATATACATTTAGAGCGATTCAGAACCATAGTAGTAGTGGATGATGCCCTTAGAAAGGAATCCTGCAGAGTATTTTTAGCAACAACATACTTCTCTAATTCTGTAATCTAGTTCCATGCTTCACAGCTTACTTCACTTTATAAGAAGACAGCTCTGCCCTTCCAAGGTACGCCATGTAGTAAATTATTACAGAAGTATGGATGACCTATTTTTCTGCCTGTCCGTGACTTAAAGGAATCGCCCAGGAATTACTGTGTACCTATTGTGGCATGTAGATTCTAAGAGCAAAATTCTAGGGTAATCGATTCTGTTTTTAGCTTGTCAGTCACAGTCCTGGCAGGAGACTGATGGCTCCCTAAAGTGAAGTAACTGAGAAGAATTTGATAAAGGACTAGTTTGCAGCCGCGGGGGAGCAGATGGGAAAGCAGCCTGGGACGGTGTGATCACCCTGGGGGGAAGTAGATCCTGGCCATGCCAGGACATGTCCTCACCCTCTGGGTCTGAAGGGGTGAAAAGGGAAAGGATCAGTCTTAGAAACTGGAAGAGAGAGAGTAGCTGAGCCCTCCGGGCTCAGAAAGGCCCACTGTCTTGAGAAGCAGATGCAGCTAAACCAGCTGAGCCTAATAGGACCAAGTCTGGGATCAAGTCCTGCCTTCTCCCTTCCCCGTGCCTGGCTGACGGTTCCTTCAGAGGAGCCAGAGAAGACAGTGAGGAAGGGATGGAGCGGGTGGATCGTCTTAACGTCACCTTGGTTTGGGAAGGGAGCTGGCGGATGGAATGGCGGCCACACCCATTGCAGTGGCTGCGCAGGCTTTGAGTGCTGCTGAGATGAGCGGGGCCCGCAGTGGTCGAGGGTCAGGGGAGGAGGCTTGTTAATATCCGAAGATCGCTCTTTCATCTCTGGTGACGTAGCCCAGTTGGTAGAGTGCTTGCCCAGTATTCCCAAAGCCCCAGGTTTAATCTCTAGCACTCCATGGACCAGGCATGGTGGCACACTGCTGTCATCTTGGAGGCAGGAGGATTAGGAATCCCAACTCTAGTCTGAAGTCAGTCTAAGCTACATGACCCACTCCCCAAAAGCCTAATTCAGCACCCGCAACTCTTTTCACGTAAGTCCTAATAGTCTTTACTTCTAAGCAGTTGGTAACTACTTTTCCATGCCTGGAAGAGGGTACAAAGATCAAAAGGACCTTTTCCAAAAAAGACATCCTTCCTTTCTCGCAGGGCTAGCCCTGTGGAGGAAGTGAGCAGAGCTAGCTTTCTGTGCAGCACGGGCATGTGATGACTAATACTGATTGCCAACCAGACAGGGTCTAGAATCACCTAGGAGACACACAAGCTTGTGAGGGGTCATTTAGACGAGGCTGATTGAGCACGGAAGGCTTACCTTCATTATCGGTACACCGTTCCACGGGCTGGGTCTCTGGGCTCCCTTAGGAGGACAAAGACAGTAGCCGAGTTCCAGCAGTCATCTCTCTGCTCCCTGACCATGGTTGCCACATGACCATCCTCCTCATGCTGCTCTGACTTTCCCTCCGTGATGTAAGCAGGTGTAAACCCTTCTATAAGGGGTTTGTCCTGATAAGGCATATAATGTAATTAATACAGACCCCGTCAAATCACCAAGACCAATTGGCCAAAGCAAGCATTTATTATCATGGTAAGAAGACTGCATTGCACCCAGGAGCACACATGCACTTGTTCAGAGGGCCGTCGAAGGAGCAGCGAGCCCGCTGAAGTAGATGCGTTCTTCTGTTGTTGATGTGGGCGTAAGTTGCACAGTCAGAGCACTCCAAGGGCTTTTCTGTCTTTTGTCTCATACAGGATTGAGCACAGTGCTTCACACATGTGTGCCTTTCTAAACACTTACCGAAAGTGTCATTCCTTCCTCACTATTGTGTGCAGGCTCCCCTCAGGCCGCGGAGCCCTTTCCTGAGAGCTGGGTGCCATGTGCTTGCTCGCAGAAATGCATGCACCCTGAGGCTGGAGGAGGATATCAGGCACCCTGTTCTGCCTCTCCATATCTCTCTACCTTATTCCTTTAAACAGGGTCTTCATTAAACCTGATCAAGACTGGTGGCCAGCCAGCCCCAGTGATTTTTCCTGTCTCCTCCCACGGCCCCCTACCCCAGAGCTGGGGTTACAGGCGCCTGGCATATGGTGATCACACCTAGCTCTTTAAGGTCAGTGCTGGGGATTTGAATTTATAAGCTCTTTATCTGTTAAACATCTCCCCAGCAGAAGCTGATGTGTGTGGAGACTGGAGCTACACACTGGGGCTTCCTCACTTGTTCTCTGTCTCATTTGTTGAGACAGGAGCTGAGAGCTCACTGAATCTGGAGATGGATGGTTCTGCTAGACTGGCGGCTAGCAGCCCAGGGACCCCCCTACCCCCGGTTTCCCAGCACCGGCATTATGTTTTGTATGTGGGTGCCAAGGATCAAATTCAATACCTAATGCTTTCAGAACAAGCACTTTATAGACTTGAGCCACCTTCCCAGACCCTTGTGTGTGTTTTGACAGTCAGATTCAGGTTAGATAATTCTGCGTGGTTTTGTTGGGCTTTTCTGGGCAAGGCAAGGTCTCATATAGCCAGGCTAGCCTCAAATTTGAGATGTAGCCTAGGCTGACTTTGAACTCTTGGTCTTGTAGCCTCTGCCTCCCTAGTGCTGGCATTACAGGTGTATGCCGCCACCCTTGGTTAGTCTTGAAAGAAGCACATCAGCTCCAGCATTCTCCCCTTCATTTCTGCAGGTATTGTCTTCTTTATTTATCTTTAAGTAGCACATATTTTAAGAGATGCCTTCTTGCCAAGAGAATATGGAAAGCTAGCCAGGCATCAGTGCAGAGGTAGACAAGCTGTCCCCACCTTCAGGGATTCGCTTTTTCTTGGTGTAACCCTTTATGCAGATGTGAGAACCGCAGGCACTTAATAGAAGTATTTGTGACAAAGCTGGGCTTTCTCTCCGGGGGACGCACCTTTGAGCTGAGACTCTCTGGGCCAGGCTCCTCTCCTCCCAGGGCTTGGTTTTTTTGCATCCATAAATGCTTTTAAAACCTTCTCAGCTTGCTTCATGGGATCTTTTAGGGTCACCCGAGGTATGTGGTCACCGTTTCAGATTTGCCACAGGAATGGAGGGTGGATGTTTCTGCAAGTGCTCACACGGCAGCAGCACGGACAGGCTACAGCAACATGACAGCTACATTGCCTCTGGCTTTGGCTTTTGTCTGGAATAGTTGACTAAAGGAATTGTCTCCGTGTGTGCGTGCGTGCGTGCGTGCATGTGTGCGTGCGTGTGCGTGCCACATATCAGAATGAGCTTGTGTGACACTCCTATTGTGGATGTCCATTGCTTGTCATAATGGGCGATCTTAAAACTAACTGTGATTGAAAATGTGGGCTGTAGTTTGCGTTGCAGCTGGTCACTGCCGGATTGTGGGTGTCTGTCATGGTGTATTTTGGTGGTGAGGGTACAGCTTCTTATTTCGTACAGCTTTCACTGGCCCCAGACAAGTTTGCTAGCCTGTCCGAGCTTTAGCTTCTTTATCCCAATACGCCGCACCCACTCAGCTGGGAGAGTGAAGGGAAATGACAAACGTCAGGCGCATGGTCAGTCAGCGCTGGTGGAATCACCGCTGCTCTTTCTTCGAAGCTCTCTGCCGCCCTTGTTCAGAGTGTGCCTCTGAGATGTGAGCATGGCCGATGCTTCCTCCAGGTGACCTGGCAGTATACTGAGTACACTCAGCATCCCTTGTGTAATCTGAAGTGTGAGCCGAATTTCAGCCTTTCCCACTGACAGCCTTCCGGTGGCTGTTGGGGCACCTGAGTGATTGCCAGCTGTCAGTCAAAAGGATGAACCTGCAGGACTTCTGTTCTCTGCACCTCAGGCTCCTGTGAATTCAGGTGAGCTCAGAAAGACTGGCCAACTGAGGTGTTGTCCAAAGTGCCCCTCTGGCCATGTTAGATCTGACAGGTTGTATGCTTGTAGTCTTGGCGAACCTCCGTGTGACTCAGCAAATACCGATGCTGGTAACTCTCGCCATGGACTCACCAGAGCAGCATTGGTGAGAAGGTAAGGGATGCGATGGTTATTACTGTTGCCAGCTTAGCTGGGTCTAGAGTCACCTAGAAGGCACGCCTCCTGACCCACCTGTGGAGGATTATGGTGCGGTTAGCCTCAGGGCATGTTTGTGAGGGATTAGTATCTTGATTAGATTAATGAACTGGGGCTCTCCCTCCCCCAAGAGAGAGGCTGAAGAAAGGCGCCATTCCCAGAGCTCTGGTCCTGAACAGAAGAAAACAAGCTGAATCCCAGTAGCCACCATTCTCTGCTTCCTCACCATCGTCAACACGAGGTGACCAGCTGCTTCTGCCCCAGCTTCTTCCACTGCCATGGACTGTACCCTTAAACTGTGACTGAGTACCCCCTTTCTCCTGTCAGTTGCTTTTTTCAGTGCACTTTATCACAGACACAGGCAAAGTAACTAATACAGTGGGGGCTTGGGACTCTTGGCCTTTAAAATTCTCCCAGATAGACTTCTGGGAGTTAGGGCATTTCCGAGAGAGGAGACGTTTTAGAGGCAGTTGACTGGCACACGCCGTGTTCCTTAAGTCACTGAGTTTAGATGCTCAGACCTTCACATTGTATGTGAGCTATTCTAGGGCCAGGCGAGCCCCCCCACCATCCGTTGCGGGATTGTGGGATTGGTTCAGGCACTGGCCATAGATAAGCCTCATGTCCCCCCTTGAAGTTTGGGCCTGGCTATTTGCCTTCCCGATTCCCCGATTTGCTCTTTTCCTTGGCGTTGTCCATTTTCACTAAGATGCAGAAGAACTTATAGAACCTGTGTAACACTTGTCTGTTATTTGGCTCTTCAGATTGCCTCTGCTTGGGCCCTGGGTGGTTTCAGGTCTATCTTTGTAGCCACACAGGTGAGGTCCACGTGCCAACACTGTGTTGAAGGCTGCCTGTCCTTTACTGCTGGAACACCTGGGGTGGAATTTAAAGTCGCTGGCATGGCCATTTCTCCTTTAAAGTGGTATTAGTAGATGTGAGCCAGATCCAGAGCTCATGAATGCCCAGGAAGGTCTTGCTGAAGGTGGAAGGGCATGTCTGTGTTTACCAGTGCGCCATGCCCTCGCCCTACAAGCTAGCTTATAGCCCACTGACTTCATTTGACTCAGAGCTCAGGTCCTGTGACATTTATTTATTTATTTATTTGCTTGCTTGTTTATTTATTTATTTATTTATTTTAAAGCAGAAGGCCTGAAGTGTACTGTGTCCCTTGCCTTGCACACCTGCCACTTGCACTTAGAACTTGGAGAGGTGCTTCTAGTAACTTTAAGTTTTGGAAATAAGGCGATCAAATTATATGTGCCAATTCGATAAGATCACACTGGAACATTTAAAAATAAATGAGTAGCTATGGGTAACCAAAAGATAAAGTGGCCCTGGGAGGGCTGGTTGTAATCTATCCAGGGCTGTCTGTGTTATCCAGGGGTGTCAGACTCGAGCCGGCCCTAATTATCCTCATAAAATGTTATTGCAGCCTCTGAGTCACCTGAAAGCTGGTGGAGTGGGAAAGAGTGTACAGTCGGCCAGGGCCCCGCTCCCTGCCTCCACTTCATACAGCTTTTTAAAAGAACGTCCTTTCTTGGGTCTTCAGCCTCTGAAACTAATCAAGATCCTTATGAGTAAATTCAATGAGTGCTGAACTTTACTCTTCACGTCTCCCAGCTTTAAGTCAGTGTACCTTTTAGACATGAAAAAGGCAGTCAAATATAGGACTTAGGTTTTGCTTTTAGTTTATTCTTGTATGTGCATGTAACGTAGGAGCATTCGTGCATGCGTGCATGTGTGTGTGTCACAGTGCATGTGTGGAGGTCCGAGACCAAGTTTTCAGACTGGTTCTCTCCTTAGTGTGTCTTTCAGGCTTCACACTCTGGTCACCATGCTTGGGAATCAGGCCTCTTTCTCACTGGGCCGCCTTCTAACAGCCGGCAAACATGGGTCCGTATCCCACCCTTTGTCCTCTTTGTAATTTGCTTGCAAGTTTGAGGCCACCCTGGGCTACACAGCAAGACTGTCTTTAAAAAGGTCTGTTAAGATTAGTACCAACAAGTCTTATTACAAAAAGAGAACACTCGCTCATCTCATAGTACTTACATTTTTATTGCGTTTGTTTGTTGTGGATGTGTGTTTATGTGCATGTGTGCATATGTGCATGCATGTGCTGCTCAGGACAGACAAGAGGGAGTCAGTTCTACCCTGCGAGACCTAGGGATTGAGCTCAGTTTTTTAGGCATAGTATGGTAGTAAGTGTCTTTACCCTTGGGGCCATCTTGCTCAGTCTTTTTTATTATTGTTGTTTTACAATTACTACTACTAATTATTAGTGTGTGTGTGTATGTGTGTGTGTAGCAGATGTGGTCTCATAGTTCTGATGTTACCCTATGGCATCAACATTGGTGATTGGTGGAAAAATGGCATCATAGGATGGATTTTTGCCCTTTTTGTTTCTCCTAGAGATTAATTTGATTTTAATAAAATTTTAGAATCATTTTGGTTTTACTTCAGTGTTATTTAAAGATTATTGATTCTTTCTGCATTGATTAACACACACAACTTCATTATAAGTGGAGAGTTTGCAGTTGTCATACTTGAGAGTATGGAAGAATTCCTACCCTATTTCACTTGTATAGCCATGTCTCTACAGTGAATAGGCATCACTTAGGGGCTTGATTGCACCTCTGAAAGAGCTAGGGGCCACTGGGGCCACCACAGAGCTCGTGGGTCTGCACACAACAGGCAACACATTCGGGGGGGATTTTCATCTGAAGCCTTGGCGTGCGTCCTGGCAGGAGGGCGCCATTGCTCTTGCTAGTCCCTAGAGGACACATTGTCCGCGGGTTTGGAGTGTCCTCAGCTGAGGCTGTTCCCTTGCTGAGGATCTAACCTCCCTGCTTCCTACAGCAATATTGCTGTTCTCAGGACAGCGTGAGAAGTGATTCTTTCTCTGTTTTTATCCCTTTTGCTCTGAGGTAAAAACAATCCCTCCCTTCTCTTTTCTTTCCCTTCCTCTCCCTCTCTTCCTGTTTTCTTTTGAGTCGCAGTCTCTCCATGTGTCTGTGACTGTCCCTGAACTTGCTATGCACACCAGGCTGCTCTCGAACTCACACAGTTCCAGCTGTTTGTGTGAGTAAAGGTGCTCCTCTACACCCAGCTGGAATGTTTTGTTTTTAAGCTTCTGCTTCTAGAATAATGGCCTCTTTATTACGGGAAAGGGCGCTGATTTCTCTAGGGGAAAATTCTCCGCAGTCATTGTTTTTGTCCCCCTGCTTCCCTCTTTCCTGTACTTGGCTGTTTCCGAGATGATGATGATGATTTTACCCATGGTTTTGCAATGTAAAGGTTTCCCTAGTGTCCCTGCGCTGCAGCCAATAGACAGACCCTGGGTGCTCCTGGGAGTCTGTCCCGTGCTTAGTGTTTTGTCTTGGCTCTCCCCATGTCTCTTGAGGCCCATATCTGGACATTATGGCCATTTGTTAGAATGACCTTTCTCTGTTCTAACCCCACCCTCTTCCCCAGTATTGTGTAAGTTCTCCTGTCACCAGAGAAATTAAATGGACTTGCTGCCTTTTATGGGCTGGGTGTGGTGCCGGGTGCACTGTGTGGGGCCGTTATCACAGTTAGGACCAGGGAGACTATCTCTGACATGCAGATGAAGAAATGGAGGCAAAGAGCACAAGAGGTATCCTCCAACTTCCAGCCCAAGTATCAGCACAGATTAGAACCCCACAGGCATATTTGCTTGCCGTTAGGAGCCTCCTTTCTGTAATGTTCTTCAGAGAAGCTCTGGTTTTACTCTTGGTCCCTTCTTATGGGCACATAGGCATGAGATGGTTGCCTTTCAACCTTCCTACTTCAGGAGCCATGCCCCAAGAGTTGTGTGTAGCCTGGGGCATGAGTGCCTTGGTGGCAGGGGCTGTGGGCAGCCAGCAGTCCACCAGAGGAATGAGCTCAGGATGTGTACATGCTCTGTGCAGTTTTACTGCTTTCCTCCCCCAGGCCTCTTTTCCCAGCTTGATGGTCCTGTAGCCTCCGTTGGCCAGCACGAGTAATTTTTTATAGTTTATTGCCTGCCTTCCTCTAGAGGTCCTGCACTAGGAAAATGGATTCTTCCTCAGGGTCTCCACACCTTGCCCAGCATCTCTTGCCCTGCTGTTCTCTACAAATAATGTTAAGTGGCCTGCATCCAAAGGAGCCCAAGAAGCACACTTTGCGTAGGCCGTGGAAATGTAATGGGATGTGGCTCAGTAAAATGAATGGATGCATGGTGAGCTGGAGATTTGTGGGGCCTGGGCCCTCCCCTACTGCCCCTTTCCCCAGCCGCCTGGCAGTTTGAACTTGAGGACCGAGTATAAACTGGACTGTATGTGAGGAGGAGCCAGGAGCTGGGAAGGGCCAACGAACCCGGCCGGTGTATGCAGGAAGCTGCATTGTAGCCTGGTGGCTCCCAAAGGTTAGCTAGCTACCAGGGTGAAATGAACTGGACCGGTCCAGGAGACTTTCAGCCTCCCCGAACCTGGGCAAAGCTGGTACATGTTGTGAGGTGTGGCAACGTGATAAAAATGTCAGCCGAGGACCCTCGGGAAAGCTAAGTATTACTCGGCGACAGATGACTTCATGGGCCCAGAGCCCCCATCTCTACCCCTCCCTCCCCCAGGCCCTGCAGCCCTTCCCACCTCGACCCTCTGCTTTATCCTCTGAGCCAGGCTTCTTGCCATCCTGTCGAGGAGGGGCTGTGTGGCTGTTCTTGGGGTCAGGGATCTCTGATAGGAAGCCTAGAACTTCCACATGGTCACATGTGGCACAGGAAGACAGAATTCAAAGCCTCTCTCCTGACCGTCCTGACAGTGACTGGCTGCTTTTTTCCTTTTGTTCTACTTTGATCCATTCATTTTTCCCTTCCATCTTCATGCGCCTTATGCACAATGCTTCCTTTAGGCTGATTGAAAGTGATGTCAGGTAAATGGCTAGTCGTGATTATGTGTCATTTCTTATGTATACATGGACGTGTGTTATGTATGTGGAGATGCATGTTTCCATATGTGTGGGTACGTGTGTATGGGGTATATTTGCATGTAGGGAGTCGCTTTTATGCTTTATTCACTGAGGTCAAGTCCCAGTAAACCCGGTGCTCACCAACATGGCTTCTGTCCCTGGCCGGCTTGCCTGGGTATCCTTGGTCTCTTCCTTCTGAAGCTGGGAATCCAAACTCCCGCTGTCTTGTTTTGCAGTAAGTCCTTAACCTGCTCGCCAGCTCGCCAGCTCCCGAGTGCGTGCGTGTTAATAACAGTTACATGATTTCACAGTTTTAACAAGTACCTGCACCTTCCGGCCAGCAGCGGTGTGTGTGTGTTGGAGCACAGTGTTGACAAGATGACCTTAGCTTTGCATTGCCTTCATAGTAACAGCAGCTGACAGTTGTTGTGCTGTTGCCATGTGCCAAGCCCAGTATTGTCTCGTTTCATCCTCACCATGGTCCCAGGAAGTAGATGTTTATATAGCAACCCCATTTACAGACCAGGAAATCAGAGCTCAGAGCAGTTCAGTATTTTACCCGGGGTCACGCAACTGATAAAACTTGCACTCAGTCTTTAGGACTCTGGTTTCCATGCTAACCAAGGTTAAGGGCTACCCTTTGAAACACTGTTGAGTGATATACTTTACAGATTTACATGATAACTTTACAGACTTATGGCCCAGAAAGATCAGTGTTGGTGATGCCCCTAAACACAAAATGCAGGAATAATAGGCCTTGTGGTGACTTAGTTTGATCAAAAAGAAGTGTACACAGTGCATTGAGATACAGCCTCACTGATGATACGTGGCATCATTACTGTTGAACATGACCTCAGTGTGTGTCAGTAGACCCCCCTTCTCCCTACAGGTGCCCCCTTTTCCTGTCTGGGAGCACCTGACTTAGATCCCCATTGATGCCCTCTCCTCCAGTCCAGAACGACCAGCCCGGTCTCTTAATGTCAGAAGTCCCCTGACCTGCCCCCTTTTGTGCCTGGAGCCGTAGAACTTTTGAGTTGAACCTGAACACAAGCGTGGGGCTCTGGAGCAGAGAAGGCAGCCGTGCAGTGCGGCTTTGCACACGAAGCCTGCCTGAAGCACAGCCACACTCACTGGTTACGTCTCTGCTTGCTTTTGTGTTGTCGCGGTTGCCAGGGTGGAGCCGTGTGCGTCGTCAACAACAGAGACATGGGCTTCAAAGATGGAAAGATTCCCTCTGGCCCTTGAAGAAGTTTACCAAACCCTGCCTCAGAGGAGCCAGTTGACAACGTAAACCTCAAAGGCCGTCTCCTTCAGATCTGCCCTTTGTGCTGATGGCCTGGCTACAGGGTCAGCAAGGGTACCACGGAGGAGAGACAGGAGGCCTAAGTTTGTGTTCAGTAGATTTTTTCCCCCTTTCCCCTCCCTCCCTGCCTGCCTTCCTTCCTTTGTGAGATAGGGTCTTTTGTAGCCTAGGCTGGTCTCAAACTCTGTGCCACAGGGAGACCTTGATCTCCACCTCCCAGTGCTGAGCTGACAGGTGTGTCCATCTCTACGCCTGGCTTTACCTACCAGGATGGAGCTTCATGAATCACAACCAAGCTGCATTCCCACCTCCTGTACATTCTTAGAAATACTGTAATCAGTATTTAATCCATGGGGCCAAGACTAGAATTCTGTAGTCTTTCTTCTACCTGGCTAGTTAGAAAAACCGCTGTTTTTTTTCCCCTGGCACCTTGAATCCATTCCCATATTTATCTAGTTTTGCAAAATGCATGTGGAAGCTACATCCTTCCTCCCCCTATTCCTCCTGCTCCTGCTCCTCCTCGCTTTCCACTGTCCTTACACAACTCAGTGCCCATGGTCATGAGACCTGGATACTGAATCTGACCCAGACCCCTGGGCAAGCCCCCTTGCCGCCTCCCGTCAGCTTATCCCTCACACAGCAGTTGCCTCCTTGCCTGTTTCCTTCCCAGCCAGGCTGTTCATTTCTATGCCAGTCATCTTTTTCCTCTCTGGAATATAAGCTGCCTGAAGGCAGCCACCTTTTTGTGTTGCTTTTATTCATTAATATCCCCTCCACAGTGACTGGCAAAGAGATGAATAGGAAGGGAGGGAGAGAAGGAAGGAAGGAACAAACAAATGAATGTCGACCAGTTGGTTATTAGTGAGGTTGGGTAATGCTGGAAATATCCTCAGAGGTGTCATGTGAGAAATATCAAGTAGTATTTACCAGTCACTGAGGGGACATACCCCAGTCCCTTTCATTTTAAAAATAGGGTCCCGATGGCCACATTCCCCCTCAGCCCTTGAACACCTCATTAAGTTTATCTATTATTACTGTTAGAGATTTTTACTGTAGAACACTGTTGACCAACTCCCAACTAGATGTATCTTATTACCTGTAACCAGAACACAAATGCACTTGCACGTGTATATACACAAACGTCTCACAGCTTGCTACCACAGATATTTTCTACTCTTCTATTCTGTCCTTTAAAACAATCTTAGTTATGACCCATTACATTGGATTGATGGCCCATCAAGGCATAGTGTCGTACAGTTTGAAAAAACAAGGTTTAAAACATGCTGGGGAGATGGCCCAGCAGGTGAGAACATAGGACCTGCGGTCAAATCCCCAACACACATGTAAAGAGATGGGATTGTGCCCATGCCCTGGCTCTGTGAGAAGGGAGGATGCCTGGGGTTTTCTGACCAACTGCCAGCCTTGACACACTGTTTCAGGATAACAAGGCAGAGAGTGAAAAGCATCACCTGGCATCCTTGTCCCTTACTGTCCCCTCTGCACAGTGTTTGCCCCTTTATACTGTACACAAGCCACACACACACACACACACACACACACACACACACACACACACACACACGCTTTTCCTCTGGAATTCTTTATCTAGCAAAGGAATTTGAACTTGCAAAGCTGATGTCAGGCTGACTGCTAAGTGAGTTTTACAGGGCTGTGGGGTGGGGGGTGTAATGAGCCTGTGGAAAAGGCCCCTCCATCCAAACCACTCTAGAAGTTTGGGGGAGAACGGCCCTTTTCCTGGTAAATTTCATTTCTTTTTTTTTTTTCCTTCAAAAGATTTTTCTTCTTTTTTTTTTCTTGTATGTTGATTTTTTTTTCCACCTAAATCAATGGTGTTGTCAGTGACTCCTCAGGTAGTTTTAAACATACATACATACATACATGATTTTATTTTTGTCTTTGCACTAATTATCCCGCTCTGTTGTGTGTGTGTGGTTTGATGTATGTGTGTACATGTGCACATACAATCACATAATACGTACACATATATGTGTATCTATAATGAAAATGCACCTCTAAGCGAAGTGTTTTATTGTTTTGAATTCCTTAACAATCTAATGGTGTGTGACCTTCACAGTCATTTCCATTAAAAAGGTCTGCATTCTTGTCTTCAGATGAGATGCAGAGATTTCCATAAATGCCCTGACTCTCAAAACTGTAATCAAATTACACCCCTTCTGCAAGAGGCATTCAGCACAATTTTTCCTGGCCCTTGAAACTTGAGTGCTCTAGTCCCTGCACGTTTCCATTTCAGAAGTTTCTAACTAAACCACATGAATCACCACATGAAACCAAAGAGAAGGCTAGAAAATGAAGTGTGCTTCCAGCCTTTCCCACTGCCCTGAACCCCAAGGTCTGTGCTTCTGTGTTTACCCTAAAACCATCAGAGGCTTGGACTGGATACCCATGGTATGTTACCCAAGAAGCACTGCACTTAGCTTTTCTTCTCTGCAATGCCTGCAGTTGTCAGTGGAAGATAAACTGCATTTTAGTATATATTACTACTTTTCAACCAGTGCCTGTCTGGTGAGAAAAACGATCACAAAAATCCCCCCAAGGAAAAGAACCAGGAACCCTGGACCTCAGTGGAATAAGGGCAGGAATCGTTTCTTAGGATCCAGAGCCTGAGATTGTTAATGAGCACCAGCACATAGAGCTAGCTACATGTGCTAACTAAATTTGACGATCATGTTACCAAGCCTTGGCAACAGGAAAATTCTAGAAGCCAGTGGTTGTCAGTGGGCTTGGTTTCCTGGGTAAAGAAGTTATAGTGGCCTGAGCCTGATGTGTGGGGTGCACAGGAGGCAGATAGAGTGTGGAAAGCGGGTTATGCTACAATGTGTTGTTCAGCCAAGACCACAGCACCTGTGAGGAGAGCTTTTAAACTTGTCAGTTGCAAGAACCCCTCCCATGCTGGACCTAAAAAATAAATAAATCTGGTTGAATGTAATGGGGCATATCTAGTCAGACATGTTCTCTTGCTAAGATCTCTTCAGGACCTTTCACTTACCTCCTGGATGCCTGCAGGCATGGCCACTGTGTTAGTATTTTCTGTCACACCATCCCTGGGCCTTTTGCCTGTCTCTCCCCCAAGTGCCGTGACTTTCTCTTGCACCATGACCTGTGCACAGCCGCTTAAGAATGGTTGCTTGGCCTGCCTCTCAGCAGCTGGATCACTTACTGGGGTGAGGGTAGATAGTATCACCGCTCCGTCATGAATGGGATGCTGGCCTTGGGATTGGGAGAACCACATTCCTGGCTTATAGTTGTTTACCGGAGAAGGCTGGTTGCCCCCCCCCCCATTGCTTTGTTGTGGGTGTTTTCAGGAGAAAGGTTAAACTGCCCTGCCTTGAGAATCATCTTGATGAAAACAAAGGCCCCTGGCCAGGGCTCAGCTGGGAGCCTTTGCTGAAGAGCTAACTTGCTTTGGTGGCTTCTTTCTCTTCAAAATGTAGTTTGGTAACTCATTGCCTTACCAGCTCTCTCCCTGCACCTGCCCACTCCTTACTTTTTTAAAATGTTTTTCAAGACAGGGTTTCTCTGTGTAGTCATGGCTCTCCTGGACTCGTTTTGAGTTCTGGCCTGGAACTCAGAGAGCCTCTGGCCTCTGCTGGGATTACAAGTGTGGGCCACCGCAGCGGGCTCTTTTGGCTTTCTTTAAAGTACGTCTTGCAGCTTTTTCTGTAGGAAGAGATAGAGGATCCAGGGCCCACTTTACTTGGAAAGTCAGGTCAAGCCCTGTGAACTATGGAAGACCTAAAAACGTGTACATGAAAGGAAAGGCTGTGTGAGTGGATGACCTTTAGGTCTTTTAAGTGCCCACATGATCAAGCCCTGCATGTATGTCTTCAGCATAGATGCTCTGGGACCCTGTGACTGGGGTGGTTCCAGGTGTGGCCATTGACCATGGCTTTGCAGGACTCTCAGACTCCAGCACACCGGAAACAATTCATTCTAGGTGTGTTGCTGTTATTGAGGCATGAGAATTATTTTAACGTGTGTCACGAATGCACAAAGCTTGTAAGAAAACTATTTGGCAAAGTGACAAGTGAAATACAGATTTCAAGATTTTTGCAGTGGCTTAGCTTTCTTTAGTGTTCCTTCAGTGAGATGTCCTTGTGCATTTCCTCCCCAGGTTAGTTAAGAGGCTTTCTTGTCTGTTTTCCTAAATGTTGGAGTCACCACCAGGGAGAAGGAGGGAAAGGGCAAGAGGAGCACGGGGTAGGTGGGCGTGGGGCTAGGTGATTTAGCTTCTTTTCTTTCCAAATCTGTAAATATCAAATGGTTTGGGTACACTGGCCCAGCTGAAAGCAGGGCAGTGTGAGCAGTTCCTGATACCATTTAAGGGCCACCCCTCCCACCTTTTAAGCAATATGCTGATCTCAGATCAGTTGCCTTCAGCCAGCCCAAACATGGCCTTAGGAAAAAGCTCCTTTCTCCTAGGGAACAGTTTAAGTGAATTTATACTTTTACCTTGTGACTTCTAAAGATTCCTAGAGTTTGGAGCAGATTGCTGTAAACTGAAGGATACCCCCCCCACCCCCTTTCCTAAAAATAAAAAATACATTGGATTCTGGCTTAGGTTTGCTATTGTTGCCTGGGCTTTTGTTTCTTAGGGGAAGGTAATTATAAATTCCATTCCAAGCATAAATGTTCTTTTGTGAGCTAGTTGTGTGGGGGGGGTGGGGGGGACGGGACACCAAAAACAAAGAGTGGATTACTTTTCCATTTTTGTAAGATTGTGCCAGGATAATGTGGTTTAAAACAGCTGGAATTTTTAGAGCAGAAATGGAGCATTGAGGTTGTCTCTGCACTCTTAACGTGAACATCAGCCAAATTATAGATTTTTGGAAAAGGCTATATATTCTTCCAAATTCATACTGGAAAACAAGAGATTCTTGTTTTGGGGGTAGTTCAGATATAAAAATTGTATTACTGTACCCACACAGTCTGGGAAGAACATGGTCATCTTCCCTATCATACTTAGTGCAAAGAACAGCAACAAGCATTCAGTGGTGTCCCGTTGTCAGAAGACAGCATTTGAGTCTGGGAAACAGTTGACAAGTAAACAAGAAACTTTTGAGAGGAACTAGAGTATAGTTATGTATTTGCCTACTGCGGAACACTCTGTACTGTATTAATATGTTTTCATTTTAATTTTTCTCTGCAGAGTATTGGGAAAGGGTCATTGTGGTGCATAGACCCAGAGTATAGACAAAATCTAATTCAGGCTTTGAAAAAGACACCTTACCACCCTCCTCCTACTCCTCAGGCTTATCAAAGGTAAGTAAATTGGACTGTTGTATTGTTATTATTTTTGAACGTCTCCTGGAATTTCATTATTTTAACAGAAAATAATTTAGTAGGCTGTATGAGATTAAAAAAAATAACTGCATATAAATGAGAAAAAAAAGATTAGGCATGATTAGGAGGCACATCCATTGATATGTTTCCTGGGAGGCTTACCGCTTCTGCTGCTCCGCGGGACTGTCTCCAGAAGGCTTCCTGGTTGGTCAAACAATGTCTTCCTGGGTAGAGAGATTCAGAGGAAAGTTGATGGCCTCCATATCTCTGTGCATCACGATTTGTTGGGCTCAAAGCAGCAAGGTGAGCGGGTGATCCCACCTTCCCATGGCCCATGTAGAAGCCGAAAGAGGCCTTGCTTGATTGTTGTCATCCTGTTCCCATGTGGACCGGTGCCCAGTGATGGGTTTGTTGTGGTTACTAAGTGTTTGCCTGGAGCACAGTGCTTCCTTGCCCTCCTCACATGTCTGTTTGTCGTGAGATGGAGGTCACAAATTTGCAAATATATAGTGGGAGGGGGGTGTTAAGTAGATTTTCACAGTTTGAAGAAGCATGTTAGTGCTAGATTTAGAAGAGAGGGCCATACAGAACAAGGAGCCAGATTTCCTTGGAGTCTTAGCTATTTGTGGTGCTTTGATTTGTCATCAACCCCTCCAAGAAAGTTTTTGAAAATTATTTTGCTTATTTGTGTGTATGGGTGTTTTGTCTGCATTTAAGCACTTGGGTGCTTGGTGTCTGTGGAGGCCGGAAGAAGGCATCGAATCCTCCAGAACTGGAGTAACAGATGGTTGTTATGAGCTACTGTGTGTCTGTGCTGGAAATTGAACCTGGGTCCTCTCTGGAAGAGCAGCCAGTGCTCTTAATCGTTGAGCCATCTTTCCACTGAGTCCCCTGAAAGAAATTCTAGAAGATGTGTAGCAACGTTTCTTTTGTAACTCTCCAGTTAGAAAAATTGCCCCTGGAGTAGACATTTATGTTAATTGGGAATGGCCTGATGTCAGAAGCCTAGGGAATTTTACAGTCCACTTGCAAATTTTTCTGTTCTGATGTTTGTTCTGCAGGAGGGCACACAGAGTGAGCCTCTGACGTGGCATTAATGAAGTTCTTATGCATTCCATCACAGGCCCTAGACAATCAGTCTCCGGCAAGAGCTGGGCCAAGCAGCTGGGCTCTGTGAGAGGGCTGCTGTATGTCTGCCTTTCCTAGGCGATTAGCTTGATGGTAGCCATAGCAACTGCAGTGTCTCCATGGCAACGCGTAGCCGAGACAGGTGCACTTGCATCACAAGGCTGTTTGTTGCCAGGCAAAAGGACAGGCCATTAGTACTTAGATACACGCTGTTGCCTTAGAAACAAATAACCCCACATAGCAACTACAGTTGGTTCACAAGGGTATTTGGGGGGGGGGTGCTGGGGGGGAACCAAGGTTGTAGCCGCCTTTGTCTGTGTTCATAAAAATCAGTGGAAGCATACTTTATTTGAAATGACAACTTGAGGTCATATAGCTGTAGGAGGAAAAAAAAAATGGGATTTTCTAGAGCAGCCTGGCCTACATTGTAGAAATGTCCAGAAGGATAGAGCCATATGCTCAGCTTTCTCCTTGTGGTTGTAGCCACTCCTGAAATGGAAACTGGGAATGGAGTAGGGAATTGCTCCTGTATAGGATTGGTGAGCCTGGCACTAATTACTGAACTATTTCCCATATTCACAGTTTCTAAAGTCCGCCCCGCCTGTTTCCCTAGTTTCTACCCTCAAAGTACGTCACACCCAATTGCTTCTAGCAAGTTAAAAATGTAAGTGTTATTCGATGGGTCGTGTCATTGGTTCCCTTAGGTTAGGCCCATGTCTTGTTGCCAGATGTGACCCCAAGGGAAGCACTGCAATGTTTAATAATTTGAAGGTTCTGACCATGCTCTGGGGGCTGCAAGTGGAACATACCCAGGCCAGAGGGGTTGTGAGCTGGCCGGAGCCTAATGACTTCTCTTGAGTTTTAATACTGGCATAAAAATGCAGATGAAGCAGAGCTTTTATAGCAAAGAATAATTTCCAGGTGACCTCTTGAGATCCTGTTCTGTCACTTGTAGTTAAAGTGGGGGGTGGGGGCCACCGTGGACGTCACATCAGTTACCCATGCAGGTGCTTAGATTTCAAGTCCATCAAAGTCACTGGATTCGGAGTGAGGTGACAGGTGACATTCCAGCCTGTCTCTTCCATGGTTAGAATCTGGAGAGCACTTCTCCGTGCCTTTGAAAGGGTTTGCTTGAGGAGTCTGTAGTTTGAGAAAAGAGACCGAGGCTGCTGCAGGCCAGATAACTAGTAAGGAGTTTCTATGTCCCAGGCCCCTTGTTAATGTAATTCTGGGACGGCGGCAGTGGAAGAACCAGTCAGAAGCAGATACCAAGAAGCTGAAGAAACCTGATCTGGCCAGGTCCACTGTGACTCAAGGGATCATTGTCAGGCCCTGTGTGGATTCTCTGTGAAGGGCACCTGGGAAGGGTTTGGCTTTCATGGAGCTAGTCCTTGGCATGCCAAAGAAGATGGTGATTATACAAGACGGAGAGCCATTGACGTCCCTTGCAGGTGTGCTTGGCAGAGCACTGGACTGAGCTGCAGGTGGCTGGAAGCTCTGTGAGGAAATAAAATAAGGCATCTGAAAATACCGCCCCACGCCTGGTCTGCATCCAAGCATAATGCTAAACACGGCCTGCTGTTGACTTTTACCTGTTTTCCAAGATTTTGTTAGACTGTTCCTCTATACCTGATTTTTTTTTGTTGTTTTTTTTTTTGTTTTGTTTTTTATACTAAATACTGTTTTTAAGTAAAATTCAAAGAGCTAGGTGACGTAGCCCTTGTATTAATTTACACAGGTCACCATGACAAGGTACCACAAACTGAGTGAGCGGATTGCTTCATAGCCCAACTTGCCTCGAGCCCACGGGGCCAGTTTCTTCTGGTGCTACAGGGGAGGATCTGTCCAGCCTCTCCCCGGGTTCTGTTGGCTTGCTGGCTGGCTGTGGTATTCCTCAGCTTATATTTTACAGCCACAAGGGGCCTGAGACCACTAGGACTTCTATGTAGGTATTTTTTTTTTTAAGAATTTATTTATTATTTATACAATGTTCTGTCTGCACGTGCACCTGCATGCCAGAAGAGGGCACCAGGTCTCACTGCAGATGGTTGTGAGCTACCACGTGGCTGCTGGGAATTGAACTCAGAACCTTTAGAAGAACAGCCAGTGTTCTTAACCTCTGAGCCACCTCTCCAGCCCCTATGTAGGTGTTTTAGGAAGGTATAGCTCAACACTTAGCATTCTGGAGAAGCAGAAAGTAAGGGTGTGTTGAAAATGAGAGTTTCAGGACACTGGAACCATCCTGAAATTGCTCCTATGAGCCAGCTGGGGCAATTGGAACAACAAACTAAGTGATGTTACTGCATTATAAATGAAATATGAAACAAGTGTGTGTGAACTTGGACTGAAAGAAGTAAATGAGGTAAATTTTCCATACAAAAGAATCCCATGTAATTGATGAAAATGGTTCTTCCCCGAGGACTTCTTGCAAAAGGTGGGCTCTGGAGGAGTGGTCCCAAAGGGCTGTCTTGGTTTGGGGTTCTGTTGCTGTGATGAAAACACCATGACCAGAAAGCAAGTTCAGGAGGAAAAGGTTTATTCAGCTTACACTTCCTGATCATAGTCCATCACTGGAGGAAGCCGGGACAGGAACTCAAGCAGGGCAGGAACCTGGAGGCAGGCGCTGATGCAGAGGCCATGGAGGAGTGCTGCTTACTGGCTTGCTACACATGGCTTGCCCAGCCTGCTTACTTAAAAAATGCAGGACCACCAGCCCAGGGATGGCACCACCCGCTATGGGCTGGGCCCTCCCCCATGGATCACTAATTGAGTAAATAAATGCCTCACAGCTAAATCTCATAGAGGCGTTTCTTCAACTGAGGCTTCTTTTTCTTACAACTCTAGCTGCGTCAAGTTGCCAGACAAAACCAGCCAGTACAAGGATGTTTATAGTGAGCAAACTTGACAATCGCTGCTTATCAATCAAGGCTCCTCTCGGTTGATCAGTCTGGGGCTGGAGAGATGACGCAGCGGTTATAAGCACGGGCTGCTCTTCTAGAGGACTTGGGTTCAATTCCCAGCAACCACGTGGCAGCTCCACAGACATACATGCAGACAAAACCCATACACGTAAAATGAAAATAAGCAAAATTTTTAAGCTCCGCTTCTGTGGTGGGGAGGTGATAATGAGCGATGTCATGTCATGTCTCCTACCTCAGGTAAATAATGCCAAAGGAGCAAAAAATTATTTTGGCCCACAATTTCCATGCATAGCCCTTTGGCTCCAGCACTTTAGGGAAGTGGCAGCCTGTAGATACATTGTGGCGGGATGCCGTGTTCTGCCGTGTTCTGGCGCAGCTTACCTCATGTGGTAGGGTAGCAGAGTTGCAACATTCCATTCCGGATTACCCCTCCCCCCATTACCTAACTTCTTTGTAGTGTGCTCCCCCCGTTATTTCCCAGTCCCAAGCTAGTGACTGACCCTTCAGCATGTGGGGCTTTGGGGTGGAAGGGCTGTGTAAGTTGTTCCAAGCCTAGCAGTGGTTTTCCTGCTAAAACCCATAAGCTTGTTTTAACATGGGGGAAACTCAAAACAGTGGGCTTGTCCTCCCCCAGGATCATCTACAGCACACCGAGTTGGCACCCCTCACAGCGGCTGATGTCCTCAGAAGCAAAGAATGTCTGAGAAACTCGTTCAGATGGGAGCAGGCTGGGGAGACGTGGTAACTGCATAGGAAACAAGGTCCTAGAACAGAAGGGAACCTTAGAAAAAGGCGAATCCCAGTAACCTGTGACTTTAGCTGAAAGTAATGTGCTCACGTTGATTTCTTAGTTGTGACAAGTGTGTCATAGTACTGTAGGATGTTCACAAGATGAGCAACTGAAGGGGGGTGGCGCGGGAACCCCCCGAGCCGTTGTAACAAAATAAAAAACCAGCTCCCCAAACACAGGCTAGTTGAGTTTGCTGGTTGTATTGGGTTTACACCCAAGTCCGTCTTGCTGTATGAAGGTGAACTGTCCTTGACTGACTGAGCAGTTGATTGATGGCTTCTCTATCATTGTCACAGTACCGCGAAGAGCTGACAATCAGGCCTTCTTCCTTCCTTCCACTCTTTGTAGGATCTGCTGAGCCACAAGAAGGGTGTCACGGTCATTTAGCAAGCACAGTTCTTGGCCCCTTCTCACTGTGAAGTGGTGCTCAGCTGTGCTTTGTAGAGTCCCCATGGCTGAGTCCAGGGCCGGAGGCCAAATGAGCTTGCATAAGGACTCCGCACCTTTGCCAAGGTCGGGTGCAATCATGGGCTTCAGAGGAGGGAGGGCTCTTATTTTTGATGTCTTGTCTTTTTTCTGGAAAGCATGGTGGGCTGATTTAATATTTAGTGTGTTCGATATGTCCACCCTTCCTAGTTGGGGCCTCTCTCATGAGGATAGGCATGCTTTCCATTGATGCTACCGGAGCACCGTCTGATGTTTCCTCTGTTCTGATCTGTGTTCCTGTCAACTTTAGTTACGTTCACTTATGTTGTGTATATGCTTGCATGCGTGTGGGGGGGTCAGAGGACAGCTTGTGAGAGTTCCTTCCTTCTGCCAGATGGTTCCCAGAACTCAAACTCAGGTCCTCAGATATGGTGACCTCTACCAGCTGAGCCATCTTGCTAGCTTCTCATCAGCTTTTAAGTGAAATTCCCAGGCTTATTACATTTTATTTTGCCTTTCTTCGTATCACGTTAAGTTAAAAGATAGTTCCTTAGTGGGTGAACCAAGCTTTTGTCAGTTGGGGGCCTTTTTGGTGGTGTTTAAATGTTTTGATACTAAACTGATGTCCCCAAAACTGTTGACAGGGTTACCACAGTGCTTGTGACAGCAGATTGTTGTAGAAAGTTGTATGTGTGGATCTGCTGTCATGTCTTTATTGGTGGAGGCATTAATCCAAAGTCAGCCTGCAAGAAAATATCATGATCCTCCCACGGCAGACAAGGGCGGGTTGTGTGGTGCACCAGCAAGGGGGTTTATCAGGCCTCGAGTACGCTCAGTTCTTACGGAATGGGCGGGAGCCACCGATTGTGAGCCACACTTGGTAAGCTTGGTAGGTTTTCCGGTGGATGCATAGAAATCCCTGCATTCCAGCAGCTCGGGTTACTGTGACAGGTTGGTCTGGTCTTGTGTGGGTTCTAAGTGGTTAGAAACTTGAAATGAGGAGCTCTGAGAAATGGTGGCACTGTATCTTCTTATGATTTGTTTTAATGTGGTGTTTAGAAATCACTTCAAGAAATGGTCATTCTCACTTTTTGAAAAGGTAGTAAAGAAAACCCCAGACATGCTCTTCATGTTCTTTGTGTCTCTTCGCTCTCTCTCTCTCCTGGTCTTCCTCTCTGTCTTCATAGCAATTTAGTTTCGTGTTAGTGGTCTCGTCCAAGCATTTGGTCTTTCTGATATTAAGGTTCTTCATGGAGATAGTTGAGTTTTAATGTTAAATCCGCAGAGTTTTGGCAGCTCCTTCCTGCGACTGTAGTTCTTTAAATAGAGTAACCCTGCTAAGCAGGTGGTCATTGGATAGCCACCTAAGGGCTCATCCATCTGTTTGCTTTGACCAAGCCCCGAGAGAGCCCACCAGGTGCATAGGACAGCTTTGGCTGAAGAGGTAAGACTGGTAAGGGCCCTAGGGAAAAGCCTGCTGAGGAGGAAGAAAGCTATTGAGGTATTTGGGAAACTTATCCTTTTAGACAATTAAGAGATCAGTAAATCCTTAAAATGTTAAGCTTGTTAACATAACAGTGTTAATTCCTCCACTCAAAATGCTGAATTTGCACACAGCAAAAATAGCTTACTCATTGCTTAGATAGCATGATACACCACACACACACACACACACACACACACACACACACAATCTTTCGTTCTAATTTTTTAACATATCCTGTGGTAGAAGAACTACAGAGCCACAGTGAAAGCAGTCTTCACCTGCATTGAGGGAGTTTAGTTGTTAGATCACCGTGTCCTTCTGTGTTTTCATTTGGTCAAGCCTAAAAGAACACGAGAAGACTTAGATCAGTGGCACCAGCGCTTGTTTCATGGCAAGCAGCACACCTGATGGAAACCATAAATAGTTCTCTGATAAAGGGCGAGGTAGTACATATTTGGAAAGTTATGTCTAAGTTGGTACATTTTTCTCGAGTCATTTTTAAAGAAAAAGTAAAAAATTGCAGTCAGTACAAAGTCTCACTGAGTGTGCTAAGTTAATGTAGTAAAACAGGTATGGGGTTGGCCTGCCGAGTTCTCTACACTCCCGCTCTGAGAGGTACATCCCATCCTGACAGAAAAACTGGAGAGGGTGGTAATGGGAAACATTTCTATACAGGACTACTCTCTTATTGGTAAGCGTTATGCTGCCCAGTATGAGCTTTAAAATCCATTAGTCGACTATAATTTTATTTTCCTATCAAATCACATTATCTATTGACTTCCATTATGTTTTGTGAGTTGGTCTCATTGAATATTTTTGACCTCAGCATTTTGCCTCGGGAATGCTGCGCGTTGTACATTTGATTCTCATTCAGTGCCCCATCATTCTATTCACTTGGAAAACAGCCCGTGTTATATTGGAGCGGTTAGATTCTAGGTGGATCTCATGAATACTGGGCCCATTCATGGCGTCTCATTCTGTGTTCAGACTTGGAAGTCGAGTGTGTAAGCAGTGTGGCTGAGGATGTCTATTTTACTCAGGTACTGAATAAAATTCCTGGCCCAGAGAGCCAAGCTGGTTAGAGTGACTTTGTGGTCTTCCGTGGTCATGAGGTACCCGCAGTGCCTGCTCCCTATTTAGAGCCTAAGTGTTAGGAGTCTGCTAAGTTTCTGTTGCCCTAACTCCTGAGCCAGGGAAAACAAGATCAGTGTGCTTTTGATGCCTCCTGAGAGGAAAGCTGAGGTGTGGATGGGGCCCAGAGGGGGGCTGGAGCCTTCCATAGTGGCTTAGAGTCTGTTTGCTCCTCCAGTCAGCCCAGCTGAGGGCCTGGCAGCTCTCAGATCTCAGCACCTGAGGAGATGACTGCAGATGGGGCCCATGCATGGTGCGGCTGTCAGACCTTTCACTTTCCAAGAAGGGGAAGAAGTGGATCTGGGATAGCAGTAGGGAACAGCTCTAAAAGGAAAACTGCATGAAAACAAATACTGTATAATACGAAGAAAGACAGCATTTTCTTTGTTTTTTGCAATAGTGGAAAATGACAAATGACTTCTTCACCAATAGAAAGACAACCGCAAACCGCTGCCACACCCAAACCTCCAGCTTTCTCCAACTCTGGTCTGTCCACTATTTGGGATGTTAATAGATTTTTAAGAAGAGGATGAGGGCTGGTGAGATGATTTGCCCAGTGAGGCCCTTGCTGTGCAAGCCCAACCCAAATCCAATCACCAGAACCCACGTAAAGATGGAAGGAGAGGCCCAGTTTTGAAAGTGTTCCCCTTCCCTCTGCATATGTGGCACACACAACCACACACACAATAATAAGAAGAAAATGTATACTGTGGGGCCAGGGAGATAGGTCACGTGGGTAAAGTGGTTTCTGTGCACGTGTGAACAACCTGGATTCGGTTCCCCCGTGACCCGTGTGAAAAGAACTGTGTAGTGTCACACACCTGGAATCCTCGAACTAGGGAGGAGGAGCCTAGAGGATCCCCTGAACTCACAGGCCACGCCAAACCAGTGAGCTCCAGACTCACGGAAAGACCCTGTCTCAATAAAGTGGAGAGCAATGGAGAAGGAGGCATGATGTCAATTTTAGTACCTCCTCACTCATATATCTGAGACAGACAGACACAGAGAGAGAGAGTTTAATTAGATGGAACAGTGGAATCCATGGTTCCTGAGGGACTTAGAAGAATGTGTGTTTATGGTGTGTAGCAAAGACTTGTGCCACTCGGGATGTTGATGAGGTGTGGTCAGTAGTCTTAATGCATGGTATCTGTGGACCACTCATTCCCACCACCACCCTCAAAGGCTGCTCCAGGAGGCCTCTGTCCACATGGGAGGGGTCCTTCAAAATAGCAGGAAAGCACGGTCGCTGGCTGAGAGAGCCTTGTGACAGCCAAAACGCTGTCAGAACAGGAGAAGACAGCAGACACCTGCACCAGCAGCGAAGAGGGATTTGGATCCAAGAGGTAGAAGTTACAGACAGAGAGATCTGGGCTTAAATTTAGAAGAATGATCTTACTGGAACAGCTGGGTGAATGATTGGGGTGAAGCATGGATGATGGACAGAAGGGGTGAGGTGATCCTGGTGGGTGCTGGTTAGAGTCATCTAGCTGCCTGGGTCATCCCAAAGGGCTTCCAGACTGAGATCCCCGATCCGGTGAGCTGCGGTGAGGTGCAGTGGGCTGGAGTGTGCTTACTTGGCTTGATGGTTACACGGTGTTTACAGCTCTCCAGGCCTACTGTGTGAAGCACGAACCAAACACTAGGCCCGGCAGGCCGGTCCTTGCTATTCAGAGGTGAGGGGCTAGGTTTTCTCCTGGAAGCCAGTCCAGCTCTCAAGCCTGGGATGGACCTGATTTAGTTATTCTTTGTTCTGTGTCATCCAGTTCTTTGATTCCCACCCTGCAATTACCTCCCTTGTTTTAGTGACACTTGCTTCCGTGTGAATAAGATTATCTCTGCAGTGTTTTGCTAAGCAGAAGATCGTTTCCAAAAGCTGTCCATCAAATCATCCGGACCCTCCCCCCTCCATTGTTTATCCAGTGAATTAATGAGAACACCACCTACCCTTTGTAGAAATCTTGAAGAAGCCAGACTAGTATCCTTGTCCAGTAGGAGATCATGTGGTTTTTGTCTAGAGTCTCTGATCACATTCTTCAGCCTTTGGTTGGCTTTTCATACACCACGTCCTGCTTGTATTATTTATCAAGTTATCATCAAGACTCTGAATCATCAGGAATTCCAAAGTCCCTCCTAACCGGGGATGATTTTCTTGTCGTCTGGAGAAAACTTCCATAAGCCACCAGACATGTCTTCTAATCTTATCTTTTTTTTTTGAGAACATGTTGCTAATCACAGAAGGCCAGGCTGAGACATGTTCCGTGTGTTTACTTTCACATGGAAAGTTCTGGTGGAGGCCTGTTCACCAGCTGCTCTTCCCACTCCATGCCTCTGAGGAACTGAGCACCCCCTCCCCATGCAGTGTTCTGGAAGGGTGAAGGTGCAGGAGAAAACAGTCAGAGGGAAAGGGAAGTCCTCCACGCTTTGTAGCTTCAACCTCCCCTTTTCTTTACCTTTGTCTCTCTTTCTCTTCTCCCTTTCCCCTCTTCCCTCTCCAGTTGTGAGGCCCTTGAGCAAAGTGAAATTGTTTTCAGCACTTCTTGCCAGTTTGTTTTTTCACCAAGCTAAAAGTATCCCCTCACCTATCTTTTCTTTAACACTTTGGAGAAACTGAGGCAGGTAGAGAGATGTCATCTCTCTTCCCTTTACAGCAAAGCCGGAGGGAGAATGTGCTGGCCTGGCCTCAGCAAGTCTGTCTCACCTACTGTCCCCACGGCCAGCCTCATCTCCACCTGCACTTGCTGTGGAGAGGGCCTAAATTGCCCTGCAGATGGACACAGCAGCTGGGCCATCCTCAGGAGGAAGAAGCCAGCTGGAAGGGAACACAGGAGCAGAAAAATGAAAATGACCTAAAGATATGCCAGGCTGTCAGAGGGTAGCAGTGCTATCCCTAGCCCACACCCCCTTTGTAGTCACAGCAGGGCTCCGTCTTGGGCCTCTATCCAGTCAATGTGGTGGCCTTGGCTGCTTTCGTCAGTGAGTGATGGAGCAGAACATAAGACCCACACATCTGCCCTGCTGCAGACTGGCGCAGTGGGCCTTACCAGGCTCCCTCCAGCTTCTGTGTACTCACCTGGTCCACAGCCAGTGTCAGTCTCCAAAAATGACTTTTGCTTGGTCGTTCCCTCCGTGAGAGAATGTCAGCTAATTACCCAGACTTTCAGAACCTCCGTCTTGTCATCCCTGTTGTGGTTTAAGACCACCTGTCTCAGATGAGGACTTTGGGATATTACATTCGGTAAAATGTATCCAACACTTACTCTTGAGCCTGGTCCTCGAAGAGTGACATCATTTCTCTTTCCTCGATAATCACATGGTCTGTTTTGCCTCCCTTATATGTTGGTTGGTTTTGTGTCACCAAGTGGCTTTTTATACTTAATAATCTGCTCTCTCTGCTGGAATTAAGATCTGTGGAAATCAGGGTCCTTCTGAGTGCTCTCTGTCTCTGCCTTGGTCCTTTAAGCAATGACTTGCCTAGTTTTCTTTGGGAGATATTCACTGGTGGGTAGTTGCCCCTACAGCGGCCAGCACACATTATGAGACTAGCTCAAAAGTATTTCCAGCCCCAAGTTCAAAAGAATTGGAGGGAAACAAGGAGCTGGGTTCTGTGTCTCTTTCCTCTGAGGTACCTCTGCCTCTTATCTCTTCCACAGCTGCCAATGCAGGTCTGCTGTGTCCTGTGGGTGTGGTAAGCTTGATTCTTTGGATCCTGCCATTCCTGACACCTAAGAGACCTGTCATGCTGTGTCATGCTGCCTCCCATGGGAAGGTTCTTATTTCCAGGCTCTTGATCCCAAAGTACCAGATACTGTCAGAAGCTAGGATTCTGCTGGCGCCATAGGAGGAACAAATGTGCACTAGGTGCCTCAGGCCTGGGATGGCCCAGCTCTGGCTCTCCTGTGCCTTTGCTAAGAGGCTTCCCACCAAGGCCTGCTGTGAAGCTGACAGGCGCTTGAAAGGTAAGGCCTGGAGCCCCTGCCTCTGGCCCCTTATCATAGTGAGAAAAGCTTCCAACCTAGGCTGGCCAAATAGCCAATTGTGCTCTTTCTGTGGCAGACCCTAATCCTGCTTATGTCTCTCGGCAGTAACTCATTAGCTTTCCCCCCTCCATGCTTTTCCCCTTTGATGAGAACAAAGCTGACTCCTCCCTGCTCTTAGTCTTACTTTTCCTTCCCAGGCAGTTGCCCTGCGCCTCGCCTCGTCATCCCTTAGCTAGAATGCCCTGGGAATGGCATCTTCCCTACTTGCCAACAGAGGGAGCACCTCCTTCTCAAAGTTTCAGCCTCTGTCTGGAACTTCCATGTCCCTGGTACATGCTGCTGCTGCTGCATGTGTGTGTCAGTGTTATCATCTTGAGTATGGAAGGACCCTCACTCAGCAGCAGCACCCCAGCTCTTGAAAGGAAGGAACAGTTGCACATACCACACGTTAATGCCGATGGAATTTTATTCTTACTTAAAGCCCTTTGAAGTCCCTGGTTCTGACACTGCCCCTCTTACACTCAGCTCTTAGATGTGGTGTGCTCTGTCACTGGGATTGCTGAAGTCAAAGTTGCAGGAAAACCATCTGAATTTCTCTAATACAACTCTTTGATGTTGAGTAAAACAAAAATCTATTTCCACCCAATGCCTTAGACTTCTGAAAGATGAGCCATGGGCGTGAGCTCTTATAGCTTGGTAAGGATTTCAGGTCGATTTCCTACTCTCTTTTAAACCCAAACTGCTCAGATGTATGGTGCACGACTAAGCACTGGCTGAGCACCTAATATGTGCCAGGTCCATCCTAATTTACCCAGGAATCCAGTGAGCTAGACTTCCACGCTCTTCCGTTTGAGAGGTCTGAGGGACAGGTTGGGCATGTGCTGCACACTGCTGAGTTAGGACCAAGACAGCTGGATTGTACTTTTTTCTTTTTCCACTGCGGCTCGCCGCCTCCCGGTCACTATCTTTTATAGGAGCATTGTCCAGTGTCCAGAGTTGATGGAGGAATAGCATCCAAGGTGGTTAATATTGTTAGCCCGATAGGGTCCTGGAGTCACCTAGGTGACCAGCCTCCTGGCCTGTCCAAGGTATCCTTGAGATCAGGTTAACTGAGGTGAGAATACCTCCCCCTCCCAAAGTGGGCATCAGCTGTTCAGGGCAAGGGGGAGGGGCCTGATGGGTGTGCTCACACACCACAATGGCTTCCAGTGTAGAAAAGATAGAAAAGTAGATGTGCAGTTGGGACAGATCATACAGTATTTTCTCAAAATGATGATTTCGGTTTTATGATTTGAGAGTTATTTATACTAACTTCAGTAAGAGAAACGAATTGCAGCTCACTGCATCCAAGGGCTCCCTTGTCCTTGAATCCCAGCTACCATTGAAATCCAGCTTCTTTTCTTCATTCTGGGGAATAAATGTTCATATTTTTTTCTTAAAATTGTATTTATATGAAAACTGATGAGGGCTAACCATCATTTGAATTTGAATATATTTTCTTTTAAAATCATTGTGGGTAAAGGAATGTATTTTTACCATTCATCAAGAAGAGAGTGTTTCTAAGCATAAGCCTGAATCTCCAGTATTGCACAAACTTTCTCACACACTTTTTACGTGCGCGCGCGCGCGCACACACACATATTGGTATAATTTGCATCCTCTATTTCACCTGCAAGTGATAAAAGGTACTGGGTAAGGAGCAGCAGTGAATGTAGTTATAAAACTACATGGCTGATTGTTTCAAGTGTGTTAGGTTGTAACAGTTGGAACAGGCCTTGAGGTTGGAGGTTTGCTACGGCAAGAGGCAGGTTCTCAGAGACGATGCTCTGTACGGGTCATTTTGGTATGCATGCGCCACATCACACCAGTTACCCGGGGCACAAAACCAGCGGGTTTGAGACTGTTTTCAGTCACCTCAACAGGAGTGTGCTAAGGAGAGAATTACCTGAAATTACCACGTCAGGCCACAAGGCTCCTGCATAGTCAATCTTGGATTGTTGTTGTTCCTTCCAGTTTTGTTTTGTTTTTTAAAGTAAATTTGACAAATCCTGACCTTCTATAGCCTAACCTTCTAATTTAAGTGTGCATTGTAAAATCACTCTCACAATGAAGCTAGTTAGTTTCTGTCGTCTCACATAGTCTCTCTCTCTCTTTCCGTGTGTGTGTGTGTGTGTGTGTGTGTGTGTGTGTAGAGCACTTAAGAGCCACACACTTGACAGACTTCAAGTATATGAACATTATTAGCTACAGCCACCGTGCTGCACTCCATCTTAACCCTCTCGCCATAATCCCGAGTTTGTGCCCTGTGACCGTTTTCTCCTGCCTGCTTTTGGTATTCTCCCCAAACAGTCAATGGCTCTTCCCCTGGCACTTTCTTCTGGACACTTTGGGTATGTGTTCTAAGTCTTCAGAGTATTTTTACTTGATCTGGTACTCTCCGTTTTATTTTGTTCTGAATATAAATTTGTTCTTAAGATGAAATAGATCCGCTTTTCAGCTGTAGATAGGATTGGGTGCCGTCTTTTGGGAGCCTGTAGTTCCTATGTTAGTCACTACTTAGTCCTGTTGCATTGCAAAGGAAAACCTGTGTTAAGGATTTCCACCCCACATCATAGAATATCAGAGTTGAAAGGACCTTAGGTGGAGATCCCTAAGTGGCTCGAGGGAACCATGTTTGGTAGACATTGGTACTTTACTTTTGGTATTATGTAAATTGTTTTCATGGTCAAAAATTTGGGGGAGTGGAGTGCCCAGTCACACTAAAGAGTTTCCACTTTTTATGAAACTGTAACCTGATGACACACTGATTATTAGCACATTCTAAGGGACACCAATTTGGAGATCAAAAATACCTAAAATAGTGTCTCCTTCACGATTTCTCCCTCTGTGGTGGTGGTGGAATCAGCTTAGTGACTGAAAAAGTGGAGTCAGTAGAAGACACGAGAGTGACTGCCCACAGAATGGCAAGTGTTCTGTGCAGCTCAAGTTTCAGTTAAGTCTGTGCTTACGTGAAGCCAGTCACAACGAAAC
Organism: Pachyuromys duprasi; assembly: GCA_028658305.1. Classification (NCBI taxonomy): domain Eukaryota; kingdom Metazoa; phylum Chordata; class Mammalia; order Rodentia; family Muridae; genus Pachyuromys; species Pachyuromys duprasi. Next base: position 16,243,012 of record CM053765.1, read on the forward strand.
ACCTATTTCTTCTTACTACAGACGACAGCCAACCGTTTCTGGAGAACACCAGTCTAACTCACTTCCTTTTACAAGTGAAAACACTTGAGTCTCCCTCTGGGGGTTATGATCACGTGCTGAGGTTAGTGACAGAATCTGGGCTTTTATCTTCCCTCACCCATGGCAGCACGCTCGATAACTATGCCTAACACCGTGTTACAAAATCATCAGTGCTGATGTAGACAACCCAGATGTCATTGCCCACAGGGGGTTAAGCAGAAGGTACCCAGGGAAGTACTCGTCAGCCTTAAAAAGGAGTAGAGTTCTGCCTGATGCCACATGGACCAGCCATGAGGACAGTATGCTGAACTGTATAAGTAAGCCAACAGAAAGCTCCTGTGTGATTTCTGTTTGGGATGATAAAAGAGCTCTGGAAAGAGATAGAGGCGGAGTTGATTACACAATAGGAATGTCCCACATGCTGCTAAGGTGAACTTTTATATATATAGTAATGGTTTTATATACATGTAAAACTATTATATATATAATAAAAATATATAAAACTATATACACACATATTTTTATAACTATCCCTGGAAAAGGCACAGAAGAAGAATAAAAAGGAGGCACAGACCTTTTTTTTTTTTGTGGGGAGCACATTTTATTTTGCATTTTAGCACCCATTCTCTCCCTTGGTTTAGCATTTTAAGGGTACAGGTTTGGGCAAGCGGACCTTGAGGCAAACAAGACAAGTTCCTTCCTCCGCAGAGCCCCTGGGAAGCACAGGGGTAGTCTTAAGGCTGGAATCCTTTGCCCACTCTGCCCAGCTGAGCCATGGTGTCTCCTGGGCTAACAGGCCTGACTTGCAGCCGTTTGTGTCAGGCTTTTCCTCTTAGCTTCACTCCATCATTCAGTTGATAGTTTGCCCTAACCTGTAGACAAATGGCCTTAATCTCTTTTCACTCATCCTTTACAAGACCTGCAGGCACTCTGCAAACAGCAGCTAAGTGGCAGGCTCCTAGGCCTGAGTCACTTATGGTGATTCACCGGAGAGCCATCTCTGCTTTTGCCTTCCTTTGAGTTTGAGAATCAAAATAACCGGGGTGGCCAGAGAGGAGGCAGAAGCGGCAGGCCCTGGAGGTTTGAGGGAGATGTTTGAGCAGTTTCTGTGTACATAAAGTTGCAACAGATCCGAGTCACCTGCTGGCTTTGAGGACTCTGGGTATTTCTTACTGCAAGCACCTCTTGGCCTATGACCCTCCACCAGCCAGGTCTGTGCCTCCAGCAATCCTGCCAGAACCTCTGTGGCCCCCAGATCTTCCTGGAAGCGTATACTGGGAGCTAAGGAGCTTCCGACATGATCTATTTGTTACATTGAAATTGCCGTGAGTGAAAGGGGTGCAGAGATGGCTGCTAGGCTCTTCTGGATTGGGTCGACTTGTGATAATGACATTGAAACTCCTGGCTCGCCTGTAGGGGTATTGGGTCACCCCTGGTCCTTCCTGCCTTAGCACTGCTGGCATTTGGAGCTGGAGAGTTCTTTAACTTGTTGTGCACTGTAGGACATTTAGAAGCGTATGTGGTCTCCACCCTGGAAATCCCAGTTGTACCCTTCAAGGGGCAGTGGGCAGTGGAGTGTCTTGTGTGCCCAGGATGACGAAATCACCTTGGTTGAGGACCACAGGCAAACCCACAGCTCTTCTTCTTCATTCTGCATTGGATGTGTTGAGAGCTTCATCAGGTGTTCTAGTTAGGAAGAAAAAGAAAAAGAAAAGGCCCCAGGGTTTTATTCTCACTTTAAATTTGTTTAATTCCCACTACATTGATACAAAACCCAACTCCTTAGAGGGCATATAGAGTGTTGTTGATTGCTTTTCCCTGCGCTGGGCCTGCTCTGTGTATGACGGTGTTCAGTACTGTCACAGTGATATGGTTTCCGGTGTGGTGTCTGCTGGAGGATTATGTCATGGGGAGGGTTTGCATCCTCTTCCCTGTCTTCTGTCCTGCGGCTTCTCCTGAATGGCTTGTCCTGGGGTTGTCTACGGGATAGTATCTGCCGAGCTAGCATAGATGAGGCCTGAAGCAGGAGTACTTGGTACCTGCCTTCTCTTTCTGCCTGGTCTAGTCTCATGGTTTCGTGATGTGGGGAAGCTATTTATTTCCGTGGTCCCCATGTCTTTCTCTTCCATGTCTGAATAGAGGGTGATGCCCTTCTTTTTATGAAGTGGCTGCCCATACTGTGGCCAGATGCAGCCATGGTGCTTCCATATTGGGATGTAGTGTCAGTCACTTGCTGTTTTAGAATCCCTTGTGGTGTGGCTACTTCTTCCGAAGTCTTCCGTGAAATCTCAGGTGCCATCCTGTAAAAACCAAACCCCACTTTCTTCCTCCAGGGCAGGGCTGGCAGCAGCATTTCTGGAGCTTCACTGAGCCGGGGCTTTTCTTGGGGGTCCCTGGGATACCTGCACGACTAAACCAGGTTTCGTATTGATCCTCAGAGTGCTTACCCCATTTATGAAGATGGACTTAGCACTCTCAGTCAGCTTGACTGAGGATTGGGTATAGCTTTCCTGTCCTTTTGGAGTTCCTCCAGGCAGTAAGAGTCTGCAGGACCGTGGTGACACCATAGAAGGCATAAACTGGTGTTCTGGGAGAGCACGCTGGGGATCTGAAAGATAGCTGTTGTATGTTGATGCTGGGCAAACTCAGGTCATTTCATCTTCAGGGAACCCAGTTCCTTGGTGTGTAAAACCATGTGGCTGGCTGGGCTCATCTCTGTGGTCCCTTCTGACTCTGGGAGGTTATGTATGTACTTCTGACAGTTAGCAAACTCATGGTTTGTCAGGCTTGTGAAGAGTGTATTGCACACGTAAAAGTGGCTTCCTTGCTCATTTAGACAACTCTGGGAAACTAGAAGCCGAGCAACCCTTCACGTGGTAGACCAGACCAGTGGTTGGAAGTAATGAACCAGGGAGGGAGTGGGAGGGTGGGAGGGAATGGGGGAGGGGGCTACGCCTGGGATTCAAAGTACCCAACCTGTGATTGAGATAAAAAAAAAAAAAAAAGACTTGCAAAAAAAAAAAAAAAAAGGAAGTAATGAACCCAGATATCTTGCCCTAAAACCTCACTAGAGGTATTATCTGTGACAGCCTAGTCAACTCCACCATCTGTAGAACTGCACCAACCATCAATCCATTGGGTCAAAGTTAGACGTCTGATCTGCAAGACATAGATAAGTTTGCAGTCTAGGGTAAATGCTGATACCATACCTCTCATCTCATCATTCCAGGGCTGGTAACCCCAAAGATGGAAGTAGCCAAGCTCATTTCAAGGGGTTCTTAGGCAGGGAGTAAGATCTCTAGTTGTTAAGCATGTCATGTGTGAAGTGATATTCAGAGCGCCCTTTTCTTTTCCCGGGACGATTGAGCATTCATATTGATAGTTCAGTTGTTTTGTAGGTATTCTCACCTGTAAGACACCATCCTGGGAGCGCACCACATGCCAGATTCGACTTCTCAGTCCACCAGGATGATACCTGGCACGTGCGGACTTTACTGTGACACTTTCCACACAAGGGCCGCTTCTCTTACAAGGGCGTGATTGCAGAGCCAGTGATCTCACTCAGCCACCTGGAAAGACTCCCATGGCTCTAGTCAGACCGCACATATGCATCTGTGTGTGTACTGGGTACTCGGGAAGTGCTATGGAAGGAGTGTCAGGCCTTGGAAGCACTGGATGAGTAGGTGTTGCATTGGACCCAGTGCACGTGGTTAAATATTTCATGGTTCTCTGCTCTTCCTCCTCCGTGCCACTCACTGTGGGTTAGCAGATGAGGTGGAGTGTGTGTTTTGACTGATAATAGTAAGTGGTGGCTGGTTATCTGCACAGACAGAGCTTTTTGTTGTTTTACAGCTCTGACTTTTTTGTTTAAAAGCAGTGTTTACTATTTCTGGTCATTATGTATACTAATATAAAATTTTAATTAGAGTCTTTCTTTTCAATTAATTATTATAGCCTTGTTTGTTTGCTCTCTCGACAGAGCTTACATTATGGGAACAAGCAAGATCAATTTTCTATCCCGGAATTCATTAGTTTTGACTATAGTCCAGTGTGCTGCTGAGTGTGTCCCTCACTCTCAGTGACTTCCCCAGCAGCTGGAGGATGGTGGGATGTGACAAGGATGAGTATTCAAGGGGGGGATAGTTTGAGTCTGAGAAGAATTCTGCTAACTGTCCTTCTCAGATCAGTATATGAATGAAGCCAAAACTCTGTGTGATTCCAGACACTGAAAATCCCTGTCTCTTTTATTCCTTTGTTTGTTTAGTACTATTCAGACAGTTGAAATTAGGTGTGGCCTAATAGAGATTTTCCCTGTTTGTGGCTTTCTTTGGCAGCACCTGTTAAAGAAAGTATATATTCATTCTTTCAGAGAGCAGGGGTCTGGCGTACTCACCTCCAGGGTTCACACAGTGCCTGGTATCTGTTCAATAAATGCGCCAAATGAGAAGACATTACATAAAAAGCAAGTGTTGCTTTGTATCATTGGTTAAAAAATAACATTTTCTGGATTAAAGATGGTCTGTGCCCATGTCTGCACTGGTTTTCTACAACTGATGTCCTAGGTAGGGCTATCTTCAGTGCCTTGTATTACATGGCAAGTTGGCTTGGTTGCCAAAAGGTGCAGATACTGTGCAGTACAGTTCTCAGAGCACTGAGCTTGGAGCTTGTGAGCTTGGAGTCACCCACACTACACCTGGTACAGAGCCACCTGCAATGGCACTAGCCGTGTGATGTTCGGGCATGTAGCATCGCCTTTCTTCTTCCTCTATGTCACCAGTCTGTCATACAAAGCCAGGAATGCCTGCCACCCAGTAAAGTGACAATTAATATGCCCTAGGCTGAGATAGTCCCATAAGTAGGTCCATTTTACATGTGTTTTATATTCTAGTGTAGCCACCACGCACAGTACCACATGCACACAGACACACTTTAAAATGTTTTCTACCGAATTTCCGTGCGTGTTTTGGTCCTCTTGATGTTCCCTTGTGCACTGACTTGATAACTATCTCAATACCTAATATGTAGTGTTTTCCCTGTACGTGAAATTATACTTTCTGAAAGTGTGAATAATTTTTGGCCATTCAACCTAGTGACAGTCAGAGCTGGCAACTTGGCTGTGGGTTAGTTATGTTGAAGGCAATTGTTCATCTTTAAATGGCTCAGACCCCCTGTGAGGATGATTCACACCCACTTCTTGCCTCTGTGGTGATGTCTAAAGGAACTTGGTCAGCTGTGTCTGAGGCGCTATCAAGGACAGCGTGAAAAACTGAGGTACAAAGCCCTTGCTGGAACATTCCAAGCCTGTATAAGAAGCCTGTAAACCAGGCCCACAGTCATACAGTGTTCATAGCATAAAGGAGCTGGGACTTGAACCATGGCAGCTTGGTCCAGGTGCACCCGCTGTCTCTATCCATGCTGTCTCAGCTCTTTGTCTCTGCTGCCCGCTGGCTGTTCCCCGTGGGCAGCTGCCATTGCTGCTATGCTTCTTCCCCTTCTGCAGGCCCTTGCTTACGCTCACCTTCTCACACACGCCTGCCTTGGTTGCCCCATCTGAAAAGAACTTCTGACCCCCTCACCCTTCCTCCCGCTGCCCCTCTTGACATTTCTCCCTAGCTTTTGCTACCACACGCATCGAATGCATTTCTTCTGTGTAAATCCCTTCACTGCACAGACTTTGTCTTGTTCAGGGCTGTTCTCTTGAGTGTATCCTTTGCTGCCTTCTCTAGGGTTAAACGGAACCTGGTCCTTTGCACCACAAAATTAGCTGTTTTTGAACGAATGATTGAGTGAATGACTGCACTCCCGTGAGCACCCCAGTTGATGGTTTTTCAAAGCCTCTACCTGCTCCTCACACTTGCTGGCAGAGAGTCCATTCCTGTTTCTGTGACCCCTGACTGCCCAACACTGCCCTTCTTAGTCCCCATCTGGAGCCTAATGGGATGCTCTTCATGTTTTTTTTTTCTAAAGATTTATTTATTTTATGTATATGAATGTTCTATCTGCCAGAAGAGGGAATCAGTTCACATTATAGATGGTTGTGAGCCACCCTGTGGTTGCTGGGAATTGAACTCATGACCTTCGGAAGAGCAGACAGTGCTCTTAACCACTGAGCCATCTCTCCGGCCCCGCTCTTCATGTTTTGACAGTTGTGCCACTTTTCTGTTCCTCCCTGTGCCAGCTCCTCCAGTTCACACGGCCACTTGCGTATGCCTGAGCATGTCCTGGCTCTTACACTAATGGCCACCTCTTCTTTGTAGCGTTTAAGCTGAGTGAGGACAGAAACCATTGCCTCTCTTCTCTCCATCCTGCCTCCTCCCCTTCAGGTTTGGCACCCACCAAAGAAGAGACACTTGCATGCTATTGCGAGATGAACGAAACCAGTTAATGCTACAGGAAGGCCCACTAGAGTGTGTTGGAAGCAAGTCTCACCCTGGAATTAAGTGTTTCTTTGGCACTGTGAGATCTCAGTGCTCAAGCTGTGAGATTTAAAGGCAAAATGCTTCCTGCTAATTATTAACAGTTGCCCTGTAAGAACAAAATCATTACGGGGCCCTGAACCCTGGCATGGTGCCCCCTCCCAGCAGCAAACAAAGCCACAGAGTGAGTGGGAGGAAAAGCAAAAGCCACCACAGGCCTCGTGCCCGCCAGACCTCAGATTACCCAAAGAGGATTGTAGTGTCCGGGCCACAAGAGTAGGGAGTGGGTAAAAGGATTTGGAATGAGATTATAGCACCTCAAAGATCCTTGCTTTTGTTCAAGAAATAATTTATTGGTTTTTGTCAAGACAGCGAGACAATCCAGTTGAGAGCTGACAGTGTAGATCAGTGTCCTGGGGCCCTTCAGATGATCTGTAATTGTGCCTGTTGCTTCTTGTGGAGGAAATAAAAGGAGTAAGATAGGAATTGAGAGAGGGAATTGAGAGAGGGAAGCTCGCAAATGGCTTCGAACAAGTGAGCTCCTGTATGAGATCTATTAGAACACAAAGGCTTCTTTGTTTGTTTGCTTTTTCAAGACAGGGTTTCTCTGTGTAGCTTTGGCTGTCCTGGACTCACTTTGTAATCGGGCTGGCCTCGAACTCACAGAGATCCACCTGCCTCTGCCTTCCAAGTGCTGGGATAGGGGCGTGTGCCACCACTGCCCGACTACAAAGGTTTCTTTTTAAAGAACATCTCATTTGTTCAGTGTGTCTTTAAGCCAAAGTCTAGGAAGGAAGTGGGTACTTGTGACCAGAATACACTCTCTTTCTTTTGAACCTTGAGGAGAACACCTATTCCTCTTGACGCTGACTCCCGAATGTCATTCATAAACTCTCTGCGAGGCCCTGTTCAAATCAAGCCTGTGTGTTTTACATGTTTTGGGTGTATTAGTGTTTGCCTGTGTGTATGTATGTGAACCATGTTTGTGCCTGTTACCTGCAGAGGTCAGAAAATGGTATCCGATGCCCTGCTACTGGAACCCTGAGCCCTCTACAAGGGCAAGTGCTCCTAACCAGTGAGCCATCTTTCCAGCCCTTGGATTTTTTAAAATTTATTTTTAGTCATATATCTGTGTGGGTGTGTTTAAGTCACATGAGTGAAGGTGCCCACAACACAGAGGCCAGCCGTGTCTGATTCCCTAGAACTGGAATTACAGGTAGTTGTGAGCTGCCTAACGTAGGTGCTGGGAACTGAAATCTGGTCCTCTGCCAGAGCATCCCTGCTGAGCAATCTCTCCATCACCCTATGTTGGGTTTTTTACCCATATAACATTTCCTCCAATGCTCCCTGGTCTCTTCATGTTTGGTGTGTCCTGGAGGTTTATTTAGTTTGCTCTTAACCCAAGATCTCAGTTAGCATCTTCCTCCTTCTGCTGGTAGCCCCTCTGCTGATTCTGGATTTTATTAATACTAGAGCAGGATTTCAGTTCTCCTACATAAGAAGAGGAGCTCTGAAAGGGGTGTGCCGTACTGCTGAAAGTTGTTGGACAAGATTCTTATGTGATAGTTGTGATAGTTAACTCACTGAAGTTGTATGAAAACCCACTCAGAAAACACCAGGTTTAGGCATTTGAGATGGCTCAGTAGTTAAAATGTTTGCTGCATAATCATACAGACTGGAGTTTGGATTCCAGCACCCATGAAACAAGCCAAGCATGCCACAAATGTCTAATTCTAGTTCCAAGGGATCCAGCATGCTCTTCTGGCTTCCATGGGCACAGTCATGTGCACCCACATACAACATGTGTGCATGCATTCACATATATAGATACACATAAAAATAAACAAATCTTGAAAAAAGTGAATACCAGGTTTATTCCATTTGTTATGTTATGTAACTGAGATCTTGTACCCAACAGACACAGCTAGGAAAGGGAATGAGTTTCAGACCATCATAATGGGCCAGGATAGGGTAGCCCTTGGCACTGAGAGGGCGCAGCAGGGGCTTTTCAAATGATGGATGATCAGGTCTTGTTATTTATTTTATTTATATGATCAGGTAGTGTTTATTCCTGGTTCCTGCAGCAGGAACTTCTGCTAGCAGGTGCTACCTCTTAAAGGCTCCTCAGCTTCAGCAACTGGGCTATAAGCATTCAGAACAAGAGCTTTCGAGGGACATTTCAGGTTCGAGTCATAACACAAGGGCCCCCAGTTTTCGGGTAATCCTGAAGAAAACTTTTGAGAGATTTCCCTATTCCATGAGGCCTTGAGGTAGCAGAAAGTTTGGACAGCAGGGACACCTTATTACAAACTTTACTACCAGACCTTTTGTTTGACCTGCCTTTACTGACAGACCATTTGAAGCCACGGCTTCGGTTTCTGCTAGGAGAAAGGATGAGAGCTGGTGGAGGGGACTTCACTGGACTGCTCACTTCCCATTTATGAGGATGTAAAAACATGCCTATCCCCGGAAGGCCTCTACAAGTGGTTGTTTTTAATACATTTCTGATCCGAGCCTCTGCCTTGTTTCTTTCTCTTAAAAATCAGGAGTGAGATGACACAGAGCCCCTTGCTATGCAAGTGTGAGGACCTGAGTTTGAATCTCTGGCACCCATATAAAAGAACTGTTAATAAAAGCATTGTTTGGGGGGCAGAGACAGGAGGATTGCTGGGACTTTGTGGCTACCTGCCTGGCCATGAGAGAATAGGTAGAGCATCGTCTTCTGGTCTTTGCTCACAGGTATGCACATATATTGCACACAAGCGCAAGAGAAAAGGGGAAGTAGTAACTGATGAAAAAAATGAAGCGACCTCTACTTGCCTTTTATCCATTGCCTGAAAATGTTTCTTATTTGAAGATGGAGCTGGTTGAGTTTGAGTTAATTAAAGCTTTAATTGTGTTTGATTTTGGAGCAGACCTAATGTTGACTTATCCGAATAATGAAATGCAGATTGGCATCTTCCCGGGGACGCCCTTCCCGGATGGTAAGGAACTGATAGCAGCCTTAAAACCTGCTGGCTCTGCTTTGAAATATATTTGTATATATTTTTTGGCAACCTGTTTGGATATGAGAGAAGTGAGAACTGTCATCTGACTGTCACTGACCATGACTTGAGTGCTTGTGTGTTCTACATAAGATGTCAACTTAGAGATTTAGCCACACCTTGACCTTCTGAGCAGGGTTAATGTAGCAGCCTGAGGCCATCCACCTTAGAGCTGGCCTTGCAGGGTTGACCCTGGGCCATGGTGTCTGGAGAGGGTTCCCTCATCTTTCCAAAACACTAAAGAATGGCTGTCTCTGCCCACACTACTGGTTAATGGAAGCTGTTTGGAATTTTGATATGTTCTGGTGGAATGTGCCCGTATGAGCTGTCTTGGGTAAAACCCATGGGCTCTGTATGTGGCATACCTCTGGGTAGTGGCACCTTCCATGTATTGTCAGGATTTGTTGCTGGGAGGAGAGAGCCCACCCTGTATGGCTCCACCCTGTATGGACTCTTGGGAGCTGGCACTGCCGTTTGCGGTGGACTTGACCCTGTGAGCTTTTCCGTTGGCTAACTTTGCTTTGTGACCCTTGGCTGCGAGCCCTGTAAGACTTCCTAGTGACTTACTGAACCTGGAGGCCTGGGCTTGGCAACCCCTTAAATTTTCCCCACCGCCATATTTCAGGCCTGTTCTATCTCTTGAATTCTCTCATCCACCAAGTCTTCCCCTGCTTGCCAGTATCCAGAGACACAGACTTGTTGATTTGGCACTGGAAGCATCTCTGGAATCCAGGCTTCCTGTATACAGTCTGCACTGATCTTCCCCACCTTGCCTGTGGACTTGCTGCACTCGCCTGTTTCTATCTCTTTCATTTTCCAGCCCATCTTAATGCCATCTTGTCTCAAACTAAGCCACCAATAGAGCACTGCTAGTAACGTAAAACCCAGGCCCATCCTGTCAACAACCTCCTGTTCAACTCCATCTCATAGCTGTGTGACACTGTGATGAGATCCAGGTTTGAATTTCTGTCTGTATTCTAGTCGTTCTCTGTGCGTTAGTGCCTGTGTCGTGTTCTTCGGCCGGTATTTGTTTAATATCCTTAGAAGAGTGTCTAGTACATACAAGTGCTTCATATCTCAGTGTTATCTGGGGTTATATTTGGTAGTCACCCATCTTGGTGCTGTCCTCTAAGCTGTCAGCTGTTTTCTGGCATTGTGACTGGATGTGACTCTTTAATAATGAATCAATGACAAACAGAAGGTTGGGTAAGCATAGTTCACTCATACAGTGAACTTAATGGTCTAGTTCTGAGGCTCTAAATGCCTGCCTGGGTCAGCTTATGTCAGGCTGTATAGAGGGAACTCTGAGTGATGTGGGAGGGGCAGTTGACCAGTTGGCTTTATCAGAGTTCTCCAGCATAGGGAGTATGAAAGGGAGTAAGGAAGTGTTGCAACTTGTGCTGCTAAGAAACAATAATGGAAGTGAAGTCTGCCCTTGGGACCCTTGATTCTACCCCTGCTGAAGCCCGCCTTTCTCCCCAGTGATATTTCAAGTTACTTAATGCAGAGTGGGCACTTTGAAGAGAACACTCACCGTGTAATGACTTGTGAGCAACTCTCCAGGGTGTCTGGATTTCTTCTGGTTTCTGGACATGGAAAGAATGAACAGAGGAGAAAACACAGGTCTTTTTTACAACTAACTTGAACTGCCGAGGCAGCGGGTGGGGCTGTGGGGAGAATCACTGAGTCTTCTATTCCGTAGCTGATAGAAAGGGCTGGCATAGGATGGCTCCTGTTGGTAGAAAGCGACGATGCCATTTGCCACATGCAGACAGCCTTGTCCAAGATATTTCAGTACTAATGTCTGCAAGCGTCTGCTGTTTAATTTTTTAAACATTAGGGAGGTACCCACCAAAGCCTTCACATGGAGCTACATCTTAAAAATTGCACCCTTGGGATCATGGTTTGTTGGGCATGTTTTTATGAGATAGGACGCTATGTTAGTTACCTTCTACCACATAACAAACACCACAAACTAACTAATTTGCCCCTTGTTTGGTGCGCTGGTAGGTTGGCCTAGACTCAGCTGGAATGATATATTTTGGTTCCTGTGATATTTGGCTGGGGCTCACTTGTATATTTAGGGTTCTTTTGGGGGTAGCTGGGGGCCGCTCTTCAAGGGCTCTAAAATATTTTGGTAAACTATCTCAAGCTTATTTACAAGGGAGCATAGGAATCCCTGGAAGGGAATAAATAAGCCACAATATTTAATGGTATTTAGTTTCTGTGTTGTATTTGCCCAGATGCCATCAGCTACAAAAAGTCTTGAGGCCAAGCTAGACACCATGTTGATGTAGAAACACGAAGGTATAGGGGCAGGAGTGTGGTCGAGGTAGCCCATTGCTGCAGTGAATTCCAGGGCATTCCTGTAGAGTCTTTTCAGAAACCACGTCAGCAGTGTAATTGCAGTCTCCCTTCAGTATTGTCCTTCAGACTCAAGTTCACAGCCACTGTCTGCCTGGGCCCCTTTCTGCTTCCCTTCTGCCTCAGAGGTTGGTAGGCATTCTTAGTCCCGGAGGGGCCACCCGAAGAATGTGCCTGGGTCAGCACTAATCTGGGCCTGATGGTAGAAGAGGAACTCCAAGTTGATAGCAAGTGCAGCCCACACAGAGCGTTGTAACAAAACGACATCTCCAAGGCTCCACAGTTGTGTGGGCCTGTGTGAGCCTGGGCTGTGTCTTCTCCCATGGTTTTTGTTTGTTTGTTTGTTTGTTTGTTTGCATGTATCTCAGTTCTCAAACGCCAGCAAACTCTGCATCTACCTGTTGTTTGCTCCTCTGGTAGCGCATGGTCATTAGTGCAGGGTGCAGCCGGCAGAACAGTGGCACAGAACTGGGGGAAGGAGGAGACAACAGGGAAACCCGAGAGACTGGTTCTGCTGGCTGTTAGCTTTGATCTTTGGCAAGTAGAGAGGTTGAGTAGATGGACTAAATAACATCTGGTTTTATCTGACTTGCAATAATTTTATATTCGTTCTGTGGAGGGGTTATACTGTTGTTAAATATATTTGGCAATTAGCCGTGCTGCCTCATTAAAAATATTGTCTTGGGTTATACCAGGAGAGCGGAATTGAGGGAATAGCTTTGAACTTAGGTGATGTTTAATTAGAGAGCCTAGGGTGAGTAGGCGGGGGAAGGAGTAAGAGGAGTGGATAGATAGTCTAGGAGACTTAGGGTAAGGCTGGGCCTCGGGCAAGGCACGTTATCATTTTCCTCCTTGTTTGACAAAGCCAGGTGATGGCATTGAGGCGATAATCAGATCCATTGAGGGAAATGACCGAAGGAGAGGGTTTGTCTTCTGGATGTGGTTCCGTGTGGGATTGTTGCGAAAGTGGCGTCTCACCCATGCAGAGAGGGAGAACCAAACTGGAGCAAGAATGAGATTCCGTGCTTTCAGTCTGAGAGGACGGCTGTCGCAGATGGAGCACATTTCCCTGCCATGGTACCTGCGGGTCCCTCATTGTGGTGGGGCGGCTCTAGGTTAGCTGGCAGCCTCACCAAGAGTGAGGTGTGTGTGTGTGTGTGTGTGTGTGTGTGTGTGTGTGTGTGTGTGTGTGTGTGTGTGTGTGTGTGTGTGTGTGTGTGTGTGTGTGTGTGTGGATTAGAGGCCTGGCATAGAACCACAGAATCCTGCTCATCTTGGGTCTGAAGAATATCTGTTGAATTTACAAATTTAGAAAAATTCAGGCATAAAAATTCTGAGGACATAACTCAGCTGGGTAGTACTTGCTGAGAATAGGAGGGAAACTCGGTTCAGTCCCCAGTGAAAACAAGAACATTGTAAGAAGTTCTGGGCAAGGATTTCTGTTTAAGCACCTCCTCCTGGTAGTTTTTACGGCATTAACTTTGGCATTGTAATGGGTCACAGAGTTGGAACAAGCTGGCAAACCTAGACCCACATATTATTAAAGACAAGCACTCGTGGCCTGTCTCCAATCCCAAGCCCTAAGGTACTGAGTTTCTCAGCCTAGTGTAGCCAGGTGTCTATGCTTGTAATTTATTTCCCAGAAATAAAATAGCTTTGCTTAGTGCTCTAATCGGTAAATTAGCACACACCATGTTAGCAGACACTGTTGCTTTGAGAAATGTCTGAAAGAAACAACTCAAGAGGAGAAATGATTGCTGGCTGTTTTGGTATATCCAGTCCCAAGAACTCAAGAGGTGGTTCAAGGCCTATAGGGACCACTCTATAGGGAAACTAATGGAAGAGGCATAAGTTAGACTCACAGTTTCAGAAGTTCCAGTCCCTAGTAGTTGGTTCTGCTGTTTCTGAGCCATGGTCAGGCAGACCATCACTCCAAGGTATGGTCTGGCGGACTTACTTACTTTGTAGCCCAGAACCAGAGAGGAAGCATCAGAGAGAGACAGGGATATGCTATTTCTTTTTAGGATATGCCTCAAATGACATACCTTCCCACCTCCTGAAGTTCCCATCACCTCTCAAAAGAATGCCACCAGCTAGGGACCAGTTATTCAGTACATGAGTCTGTGGGAGACATAGCATGTTCAAACCCTATCTCATGTTCAAGTAGATCAGTCAAGGGGAAGACTATAAGAGAACTCCAAAATCACCCCCATTACCATGTTGTTTAATGTTACAAGAAAATCTATTAATATTTTTATTTATTTTTATTATGGTCAATATATAATAGAACATACCATAACTCCATGCATTTATTCATTCTTTATGTATGTTTGTTTTGAGATCAGGTCTCAGATCTCAGCCCAAGGTGGCCTGGAACTCAGTGTGTAGTCTAGGTAGAAACTCAAACCCCTTTTCCTCCTGTTTCTACCTTTCAAGTATGGGGATCACAGGTGGACACTACCGTGACTACCTTAGCCATCTGTAGCCTGTACACTTCTGTCATGGTAAGTGTATTTACAATACTGTTCATTCAATCTCTAGAACTTTACACTTTTCAAAACTGATGCCATCTGGTTGAGGTTTTGTATTTTTGTGACTTTGACCCCAGTTAGCACCTCATTAGATCATACAGTGCTTGCTCCTACGTCCTGGCTTGTTTGCTTGCTGTGCTGTAGTACCCAGGGGTCAGAATTTTCTTCCTTTTCAAGATGTGTGTGTGTGTGTGTGTGTATTTTCCATTCCTTGGGCTGTTCCTATCTGTTGAGAAGAGCACAGTTACTGACATGGGTTGTCTTAGTCACTGTTTGTTGCTATGAAGAGTCACTATGACCAAGGCAATTTACAGAAGAAAGTGTTTAATTGGGGGTTTACTTACAGTGTCAGAGGGTTAGTCCATGATCATCATGGTGGAGAGCATGGCAACATACAGGCCATGGTGCTGGGGAAGTGACTGAGAACTTAAACATCAGGAGAGAGAATGTGTCGTGGGGGTGTGGGCTTTCGAAACCCCAGGCCTACCCCTAGTGACACACCTAATCCTTCCCAAACAGTTCCACTGTTTTCAAATATTCAAATATGTGGACCTATGGGGGCCATTCTTATTCAAACCAGCACATGGGTTGTTGGAGCATCTTTTGTTTTTGAGGCAGGGTCTCTCTTAAGTCTTCCAGGCTCGCCTTGAACTTGTATCCTTCCTGCCTCAGTTGGCTAGAATATTGGAATCACAGGCCTATACCACCACACCCAGCTTGGACTACTTTTTGACAAGTTACTGTATATATATACAGATTTTGTTTAGGCATAAGAGTACATTGTAGGTGGTTCTTTGTACTGTGACTGTTACCCTCAGTACTGTGCCATGTGCATCTTCTCTTACCCATCAACATCAGTGCACAGGATGCTCTTCTTTGCACCGTGTTTGATGTCCTCACATGTAGATTTAGGATGCTCTCCACTTCTTGATACTATAACCGTGCCTCAGTACACAAGCTGAGACTTGGCACCTTCATCTGATGATAATAATAAAAATAATAAAAATCAATACAGTTGAATCTTGAGCAGGATTTTCTAGGAGTAGAGCCTGAGCAGGATTTGCTGAGGGAGTATTGGGGGCCAGGAAGGAGGGTGGCACAGCAGATGAAGAGAGAGCAAGCAAAGAAGGCCTTGACTGGAGTGTAATTACACCAGCACATTCCCCTTGGAAGTAGGAGGCCAGGCTCTTACACGGTCAACCGTTTATCTTGGAACTCCCAGGCCTCTTGAAATCTTGAGCCGAGAGCAGTTTGGTGGAAAGCTGGTGGCTGTGAACAGTTGACCCACAGGGCAGTGAGAGGAGGATTGTGGCTCTGGTCAGAGGATATTGGCTGCCGCAGGTGCTGGTAACATCTGTGAGCCTGACTTTAAGCTGGGCGCTACGCTAAGTATGGAAACGAAATGCTGACAGTCCTGTGGCCTGGGTGCTAGTGTGTCTCTACTGTACTGGTGAGACAGACAAGCTGTCTGCTCTGTGTCAGAGGAGCATGTGGAGTTGTGAGGCTGCCTTTGGTGGATTCTAAAACCTGAGCTTATTGTTCACTAGCTGTGGAATAGAAACATTAATTTCTTAAGTTGAGTTGGTGGGTCACGTGTGTGTGTGTGTGTGTGTGTCCATGTCCATCTGTCCATCCGTCCTACCATCCACCAAATCTAGTCAGTCTCAGATATCTGCTATTCCAGTGGGTAGGGGTTATTGAGACTTGCTGTTTTCCCATAATCAGAGCTGAGATTGAGAATCCTCCTTGTGTAGGGTCAGCATTATACTTTCACTCATTTGATAGGCTTTTCCACAGGTGTATGAACTGCCTGGCTATTCCCAGTGTAAACTCTGAATCTGTAGTCTGCCTGTTTTACTCGAAGGCTGTTTTCAACTCCAGACCCAGTCTCAGACCCTCATGTTTGCATAGCTGGGCTTTGTCAGTTTAACATGTTTCCAGCATAACCTACCCTTCCAGTGTCCCGCCAGAAAATGGTTCTGTGTCCCCACTGTTACTGTGAAAAAGTGAAGCTACAGACCCACAGAAAGCCATCTGCAGACCCATTCCCCATTCCTCCTTCAATCCCAGCCTTAAACTAGTGAATGAAGCTTGTGAAGTCTGTTTTCATTACATAAAACATGCATTGTGCCATAAAATCTGTGCATATTCACACACACACAGGCATACACACACACAGGCATGCACACACACACTTTTTTCTTTATACCTTTTAAATGACACTATTAGCATCACCTGTGTGGTGGAAGACGCAGTGGCTTGGGTTTTGGTCTCCCTGCTTCTGTCCTGCGCAGAACTGTGGTGAGCACCAGGACAGACGGAGGATGCTAGAGGACTTTGAGAATTGGGGTTCTGGAGTACACAGCAACCCTAACGTGCCCACATGGGAGAGACCTGGTGAAGTGGAATGGCCTGTAAGGGGTGACGGTGACAAGAACCTGATTTTGTCGTTTGGGTTCTCTGTATAAGAAGCGTTTAAGTTGCCATAAAGAAAAGAATAATAAGCAGGGTTTGTGTATTCAACAGGGACATACATACACACGGGCAGGGACCAGGCATCCAGAAACCCTTCAGGCTCCTGTGACCCCTCTCAGGCCATTCCAGTGCCTGCCTGCTTGTGTCTGTGTCCTCTGCCGTGACACCGTTGGTTTCTGTGTAGACTGGGCCTCTCTGCTTTTTCCTACCTTCCTTCCTACTTCCTCAAACAGGTTCGTGGCACACATACTTTGCTTGGATCCTGACTGCCTTCTGGCCTCCCAGTGGTTTCTGCTTGCAGTTCCTCCTCCTCAGAATCATGGGAGATGACTGGTCTTCAGGTTTCTGGGTGTCTCTCTTTTAAACCAAGCTAGGTAGGTCACTGGTTATTTGAAACTGGTGCCTTTCATGATCTGTTCATTGGCCCTCCTAGTTCCTGGGCAGCTGTTACCATCAGTGTAGTCACGTGTGGTAGGCAGAGTGTCACTGACCTCTGTGTGTGAAAACCAGTGTGTTCACTGGGCATTCTTAGTGTTCCTAATAGTACTTTCCCATCTTAACAGCCTGAAAACACTACAGTTACTTCAGCCAACATTGTGGGCCTGGAGTGACCAGAGCAAAAGTATTCATCTGCAGAAAATAAAGTCTGTGTATGTTGGGGGGGGGGGGGAGCATCCTGTTCTAATTCTAGAAGACTCACGCTCAATCTTAGGACACTTAGTTCTGTCGTTTATAATCAGGAGAATAAATACAATATCCATTTTGATCTTCTAGAAGTGCTATGGTCTTTAATTGGCAGGACTTGACACCCTTTTCTCCCTTTCTGGATGCCACCTTGCTGCATCCAGAGGTTACTTGTATCAGCACAAGCTGAGCTGTTTTTCTTTTGACCAGTGATCCTAGATGGCACTCTTGAAGGTTTGGTGGGATTGGGATGGTTTGGGTAATCTCATTGTGCTCATGCAAAGTCCATGATACAAAACATGTATGTTGGGATCGGGGAGCTAGCTCAAGAATAAAATGACTGCCATGTAAGTGTGGGGCCCTGAGCTCCATTCCCAGAACCCCCATAAAATTCAGGTACAGATCTGTGGGTTTGTCACCCCGGTGCAGGGAAAACAGGAACAGGAGGATGTTTGGGGTTCCTGTTAGATTGGTAAGCTCCTTGAGAGAGATTGTCTCAGCAGCTAGGGAGCTGCAGGAAATGCTACAGAACCCAAAGGGCAGACAAACAAAATCAGAGAGTAAGCATGGGTGTGCTCACATCTTCAGATTGTGCTTCCCTCACGGGGCTCGTGCTCCATCTACCATTACCTGCTGGACAGACTTATTCACACACACACACAATAATTGATTCCATATTCCTCTCTGCACTGAAAACAGTACGCATGTTTTGATTTTAACAACCAGAATTATTTCCATTTAAAGACTGGTGTAGATTTACACAGATGATCTGAGGAGCCCTCCCCCGCCCCCACCCTCCCCCCCCCCCCGCCCCAGACTGTTCCATTCATCACAGCAGAGAGGAGAGAGACAGTTGAAGCAAAAACAGTTTGAATGTGTGCGTGCAGAGGAGGAGGGAGGGTTGGGTTAGCCGAAAGGAGATGGGTTCCAAGTCATGATTATGAAATTTAATAGTAATGAAATTAGCATTCCATGGGGACTGTTTTCTGGGAAGTCTGGTAGTGCAGTCACTGAATAATACATTCTCAGAGCAGTCCAGACTTGAGGCCTCACAGTGGCAAATGGGTTATTTGCTTTGTTTCAGTTGTTATGGTTAAAGTTCATCTAAAATCAATTTCTGCCTCTAAGAACTAGCTTTTCCCCCCCTCATTCTAGTCTCCTCCAGACTTTTCTTATAAAGGGTAAAATAGTAAATATTTAGCACAAATTAACACATATATAAATAAACAAATTTGTTGTATCCCAGTAAAATTTTATTTCTGGGTACTGAAAATTTTATCTCATGTAATCTACAGATCCCATTAAGTAGTGGGTGTTTAAACTGTGCCTGGAATCACTGTAAGCCATCCTTACCACCCAAGCTGTATGGTGTGACTCTGTAGTTTGAACATGAATCAAGTCCCCTCCCTAATTTGGAGAGAATACTATATATTTTACATGGGAAAAGGAGGTGGACTGCTGCATGCGTGTGTGCATGGGTATGTGTGTGTGTTCCTTCTCTTCAGTTCCTCTCATGGGGATGCTCTAGACCAAGAATGCAGAGGAGGGGACACTGTTCTCAGAAAGCTGCTAAGCTTTGCCTCTGTGAGCATCATGACAATGGCGGTGCTGGCTCCTGATTTCTCTGCAAATACACTCAGGACTCATGTTTTTGGGCTCTGTCCTGTGTTGTTGAAAATTGGTTATTAAGGTGTACCATAAATGCGTATAATTATTATGGTGATTAATTGTTTAACCCGCTATCATATCAATAAAAGACACAGCACCTGATAGATTTCAGTGTGCCTATATATTGGAACAGGGCAGAAACCAACTACCTTTTCTCTTCCACTCCACACCCCATGTCATGCTCTGATCATTTCTACCTGGGCTGGTTTCCATCCGTAATCCCGTAAGTACGTGCACATATTCTTTCACCTGGGCTGTTTCTGTCTCTCAGAGCAGGCTTCTCCCAGCCACGTGTGCTGTTTGTTCATGCTAACCTGTGGCGGCTCTGCCTTTCTAGTCCCAGTCTTGCCTTCCTGTCATCTTCTGTCCTCCAAACCCACAGACCTTAGCTCCGCCTACCTCGCTTCTGCCCTGCCCAGGTGTGTAGGCAGCTTTATTCAGCCAATAGAGGATAATTTGGGAGGCAAAGTTCACCAATGTCTTCTCGTAGAACAGTAAGAATCTGGGGTGGGGTTGGAGGACAGAAAGCAGTTAACATCTGAATACAAAGCACCAGACCGTGTTGAAGAAGCCCTCACATCTGACCATCCACAGAACCAAGGCTATTTATGGGCAGTGGGTATATCTATTCTGAACAAGTACAGGCCTTTTATCATTACTTCCTTAACAATACAGTACAGTGACTGTTTACATAGCATTTGTACTGTGTTTGATAGCTCGGAGAATGGTGGGTTCATGTGTGCACACACTATGCTGCTATCTTCTTTAAGGGATACTAAGCACCCGTAGATTCTAAAATTATCCTTGAGGAATCTCGGGTGACTGTGTATATTACGAAGGCTTGGGTCCCCAGGCTCTTTTTCTCGCCTTTATTCTTAGAAAAACAGATAAAACACCTGGTTCTTCAGAAACACAGGCGTAGAGCTGGGGAGAACTAATTGTCCCTGCTGCTCTTGCAGGAGCCTGGAGTTTGGTTCCTATTACTCATAGTCAGGTGGGTCACAAGGAATCTGATGCCTTCTTGTGGCGTCCTCAGACACCTACATGCATGTACACACACACACACACACACACACACACAGAGAGAGAGAGAGAGAGAGAGAGAGAGAGAGAGAGAGAGAAAGAGAGAGATTGATTGATTTAAGCACGCAGATGTGTCGTGACTTGTTTAGTATAATATTTGGGGGAACCAGAAATCTCACAAAAGCACCTAGGTTTCCAAGCTATTCTATGTCACCTGTGATCATGAGCCAAAGGCAAATCCACATTGTAGATCTATTTAGTAAGAATCATTCTCTCCAGGATTCTCTATCCCAAATCCTTAACAAACATAAACATTTAAATATTTGTCCACTTCAGAGTTAGTCTAGATCTAGCAAGTGACCCTTTTCTGGGAGGAAGCCTGCTTGACTGTTGCCAGGCGACAGCTCATCCTGGCGTTGGCTGCCATTGAGCTGTTGGCAGTAAGTGTAAATTCTTTTGTCTTGTTAACAAAAAACTAGTGTTAAAGATGCAGTAGTGTGTAAAGAGCGTTCTGTCATCCAGGTCTTTATCTTAGGTGGTAAGTTCCCATACTCACGTGGCCTTGGCGCACTATTGAAAGTAACTGTTTAGCCAGCCTGTCACTCATGTGCTTTGCCATCTCCCTGATGGAAATAAAAGTTGTAGGGAGGGCTCTGATTCAATAAGGGCGTTGTTACTGCAGAAACTCTCCTGAGAATCTGAGGATTTTGTTCAGTTATAGTTGTGATGTGTGTCTTAGTTACTCTTCTATTGCTATGGAGAGACACCATGACCAGGGCAATTTATAAAAGGAAGCATTTAATTGGGAGCTTGTTAATGGTTTCAAGGGTTAGACCATGACCAACATGGTGGGGGGCATGGCAGCGGACAAGTAGGCATGGTGATGTAGCTGAGAGATACCTTATCTACAGGCAAAGTGCAGGGAGGGAGGGAGGGAGGGAGGGACAGAGAAAGAGAGAGAGAGAATGTCTTCAACTTTTGAAACCACCCCTAACAAGGCCACATCTCCTAACCCAAAACAGTTCCACCGACTGCAGACCAGACATTCAGATACCGGAGCGTATGGAGGCTGTTCTCACTCAAACCACCACACCATGTATGCTAACTATGAATTCATGTCTTAAGTGTGAGGCTCAGGTTCATGAATAGGGGCCAACACCAGGGCATTGGAAAGTCCAGTAGTCTTGAGTAAACATGATGGCGAAATACCACCAAGGGACAAGTCTTATTGCAGGCAGGCAGGGCGCTTTCCCTCTTTTGCTTAGCCAGACACAGTACAAGGTTGTGTGTGTGTGTTTTTAAGGACAAAGCATCCTAGAATAAATTCTTACTTCTTAAGCAAATGCGATATGACTCATCTTGTGCACTCACAGAATTAAAAAGGAAAACACAGCATTTGTTTGGTTGGTACTTTTCTAAGAAACTGTACTGTCTCTCAGACTTGTCCCTAGATGGTGATCAGCATTTTCTCTCCCAGTGACGTGCTCCAGGAGGACGCTGTGAGGGGTCACATCTGACATCAGGCACTTCAGTACTGATAGTCTCAGGTGGCCTTCCCGTGTGGTCCTGGAGGGAGCGGTGCAGAGGGCCTTGCAGTTTTCTGGGGCCTCCACTCTAATTCTCCGTCTGATTTAGCTTCAGGTTGGGACCCTCTTTCAGAAGACACCCAGAATATTCCAGTTGGTCAATCCATACGTACCAGGCATAAAGGATGAATAGATTTTGTTATTTCTTGGATTTATATTACGGCTTTTGGTTTTACTTTTCGTAGGATTTTAAAGAACTTGGTACCCCACATTTGCAAGTTGCTCGCTGTTAACAGTCTTTTGACTACCGCACTAGCCCTTCCCTAAGCAGTCAGAAGTCTTGACTCTCAGGAAGTGTCCCCAGAATCTTCATGGCAGCTGTGCTTAGTCAAGTTTCTCAATCTGGGCTCAAACTCATACTGACATGATGGTAGCAAAAGCTGCAGACCTGGCGCTGGGACTCTGCCCTTTGCATGGTTTGTATTTGTGTGTGTTGTCTTTGTCATTTTGCTGTGAGCTGCACACCTACTTCAGCATCATGTAAGCACACGAGGGTCTGCTCATAGCTCCCTGTCTTTTAAAGTTGAATCGGCTCAGACTGAAAGGGGATCTGCTTTCCAACTGACAGCATCATAGCTATTTTGAGCGGAGTGATCACCAGGAAGAGCCGAAAACAGCTGCATTCAACAGCAGCCACGGAGAGAGAGAGACTCAGTGATGAGACTACAAAGGTTGAGCCAGTTGATATGGGAGACTAAGGGGCTTGTAAATCTATTCTTTGGTTAGGTATGCATCCCCTGTTCAGAGCCCTTGCACTTTTGCAGCAATGGTAGTGATAATTTAGTGCTTGATTGCCTTGGCTCTGAGTCCAGCCAGATGCAGTGAGAGGAGCAGATTCTTTGTGCCCATTCTTGCTGAGAAGACAGCCATTTATTCTCACTCAGAAACGGCTACCAAACTTTAAAGCGTTTGAATCATTCCCTTAGTTTTCTTTTACTTTCTGTAGATGACAAAGGTCAATAGATATCAGGAACTGGGAGGTGGGGTATGAATGTGTGTGGTGTGTGTGTGTGTGTGTGTGTGTGTGTGTGTGACACTTTTAAGTGACTTCATCATTTTGAATAAAGAGCTCTTAGCAACAAGAAGGTTTTGATAACAGGTCTGTATATTTCATAAAGCTAGTTAGCATTCTCTATTGTTTATTTGCTTGTTTGCTTGCATGTTTGTTTTTGAGGCAGGGGTCTCAATCACTATCTTGGAACTCACCATGTAGACCAGACTGACCTCGAACTCACAGACTGCTTGCCTCTGCCTCTTAAATGCTGAGGTTAAAGGCTTGTGCTACTATACTCTGCCCCCTCATTTTTTCTTTCTTTCTTCCTTTCTTTCTGAGGCAGTTGCTATACCCCTGCTGTTGCCTGCCACTTAGAATGTGTGCGATGCATTTGAAGACAGAATCTATCTACGTTGTACTTGGAGTGTGGAGAAAAGGAGCCAGGCTGGATGGCTAGCATTGTGTAGAACTGAACAGTTTGCATAAAGGATGGGGAAGGCAGCTGTTCTAAGTAGAGGGTAGAGACGAAGGTGAGAGCATTTACTTGTGCTTGGGAGGACACAAGCAGCTTGGTGTCCTGAGCATAGAAGAGCACAGAATGAGGGATGATAGAGGAAGGAACTAGAGCAGGTGTGGAGCTAAGCAATTTGTACATGACACAGATCGCAGGGAGCCAGGGGCCAGTGCTAGACTGGACTGTATAGAAAGGGAAGCCATTGCTAAGTGCACACATCCATGCATACACACCTAGGAAGTTCAGCCATTCTATACAATTAAAGGATCTTCCCTGGAAAAGCTTAGACCAATGGAGCAGTGCTTAGGACTGTGGGACTCCTTTAAACATTGCATGTGAGGAAGGGAGAGGTGGAAAAGGAAGGTGCGTGGGAGGAAGGGAGGGAGGGATATGAGCCATACCTGGCAGGAACTGTCAGGTTAGAGGACACTGATGATAAAGGTGTATCCCACAGGTGGCTAGTAGACTACAAGTAGAGCCTACACACCCTGTGCCAGGAAGCAGTTTGCAAGTGAATGCCACAAGAAGCTAAGGTTTTCCTGAGTATGTTGAAGGTTTTATTATGTGGACTTTCTTTGATGCCATAGGAATGAGAAGCAGAGGGAATGAGGAACAGTTCTATGGGAAGAATGACTTTCATGTTCCCTGCATGGAAGAGTAACTGTGATTGACAACAATTAATTGTATGCTTCAAAATAGTAGGGAAGATTTTGACTGTTCCCAACACAAAGAAATGATAGTGTGCGAGGTGATAGATATGCCAATTACCTGGATATAATCCTTGCGTGTTTATATACACATATAAAAAAATCACGCTCCACAGTTATTATGTATCAGAAGTACAATCAAAACTGAGGATTCAGAACAGAGCGTCCAGGCCAGCCGCACGTTCCATTCACACCTAGAAAAAATGTCTGGAAAAGTGTCCATTGTAGGGATCGATTAAATCCCTAAATACAGGCTGAGAGGAGACTGTATTCCTTTTCTTTTTTCCTTCCGGGGTCAGAGGTGGTCAGAGGTATTGTGTATTGAACTTGGGTTTCACCCATGCCACAGGCAGGTGCTCCTCCCCTGGGATTTGTATCTAGCCCTGTTTTGACAGGGTTTCACTAAGTTGCCTAGGCCTGGCTTGAAGAAACTTTGTTACCCAGGTGGACTTTGAAGTTGCCATCCTCCTGCCTCAGCATCTGCCTTAGCTGGAATTACAACCCCGTGCCCCCAAAGCCAGCTGACTGTACTCTTTTGACTCTGTGTTAGTTTTGAACTTAGTACTGCCATGGAAACTGTTCTCTGGATTTTACTTCCAGGGAGTGGATGATGTTTCTCTGTTCCCTGGGAGAGTTAGATGCTGTTAGGAATGAGACACTATGAAAGAGTCCATTGCCTTGCTTTCAGCCTGTGTAATGTTGGGAGATCAGTGACTGGGGTGGGGTCAGAGGTCTTCAGACCTGTTTCTGTTTGTTTTCCTGAGCTAAAAAAAACCCCGCATGGTGTGGGGCTGAGAGAGACTCCTGAGGCATCTGGGGAACAATCACAATCAAATGACTTGTGCGAATGGCCTGTCAGGAGATAGCCAGAGAGAGAGAGAATGAGATCACCTAGGAGGGACTATTCCTCTTGAGTGCAGGGCAACGATGGATGTTCAGTGGAAGGTTTCTGGACAAAGGCGAGTGCCAAGCACAAGTGTTATCTGGCAGACATCAAATGCTACTTTTCGGGAATTCAAAATGATTTGTGTTGCTTTCAAGCCAGCTTGGAAGTAGGTCCAGTAAACCATGGCCATCAGCTTCTGCTTGTTGTTCAGGAATCCACTTTGAGGAGCCTGGGCTCCCTAACCTTGATGACACACTTAGACAGGCCTCCTGCTGTGTCACCAGCGTCCCCAAATCAGCATTTTCCTTTTCCATTCATCGTTTTGGTGGGAGTGACTATCAAAGGAATGAACTGAAGAACTAAGGAGACTCTCTGGCTTCCAAACAAGTAGGCCATTTTCTCATCTGACCAGCTTTCGGCATCTTGAGGGATACCAGGAATAACACCGTGTCCAAAACATGGATTAAATATTTGGAGCTCTGATCTCTTTAAAACGGTAGTGGCTTCTGAATGACAGACACTTGTTTTGAAAGTCGCCTTATTTCAAGGGAAACCGGAGACGGTGGCACTACTAGTAACGTCCAGCTTGTGGTGGTCACCGCCTCAGACCAGTGCTGGCATGAGAGGAGAGTGTGCACCTGTGTCAGCTCTCGCTTTGTAGTTCCAGGACTGGCCTAAGGACTTAGAAAATCTGCCATGGTCAAATGGGGGATGTGACTCAGTGTGTTTAAAGCTTTGGACTCAGGTGCCTCACCCCATCCCCACCCCGACCCTCACCTCTACCCCCCACCCCCACCCCCAACCTCACCTCCACCCCCACCATATACAAAAGGCTGAAGCCTGCCCTTGAATTAATTTTACATGACAGATGTCTCCTCTTAGAGGAGACTCCAGCTCTGCCCCTGAGTATCTAAGTACTCCAGCCCCATTGACATTGTCTGGAAAAAACAGCTGGTTCCTCTCAGCACCACTGTCAAGACCTCTGTGAGACCATGGCAGAGGAAGGAGAAGGACTAGGCTTTCTCAGTCCCCAACCCCAACCCCAGCCTCAGCCATATCTGCGTCCTCTCTGGGGTCATAATGACCTGAGTGGAAGGCGCAGGAACTGTCCCCTTGAGCTCTCTCTGTCCCAGAGACTTGAAGCGTTTAACAAACGCCACCCCTCCCCTCTCAGGTACTTGGGTTCTGTGTTTGTGGTTACTATGGTTTGTGTCTCTACAGTCACCTCTGGTGGTGGCCTGGTCCTAGGGGTTACTCTAGGCAGGGTAGTGATGTTGGAAGTTTGCTTTCACTGCCATTGCCATTTGTACCATGAGACAGGCTCCTATGGCCAAGGGTTGGCATGTGCCATTTGGACTGCCAGCCTCACAAACAGTGGGCTAACTGACTCTTCTTTATGAAGTTAGCTGACTCTGTTACCTCATGGTCGCAATTAACTTTAAACTGATGCTATAGTGCTTTATAAGTACAATGTTGAGAGTATATCAGGGGACTTCTACTCAGAGTTGGGATAATAAATCAGAGTTTACTGAGTGTGTACTGGGAGCCAGGTCTGTGCTGAGTACCCAGTGAGGAGATGACACATTGGCATCCTCTGTAGTTTCTCAGGTGGGAGTGGGGTTTTGCAGCCCGAAAACTGGCTGGGCTATTGGTATTTAAAATCTTGTGTCAACAGCAATGCTGTTGAGGCTTAGAGAAGAGCCACATGAGGGAAGCTTCAGGTAGAGGGGTTCTTAGTGATTGCTGCCATACGAAAGGGACAGCAGAAGTTTATTAACAGCCTGGTCATCAAGAGATCCAGAAGTGACAGTCTCTCCAAGCATCATACAGCACTGTCATCTTTGCTACAACCCAGAGTCCTCTTATTGTACCTGTTTGTGGGGCATGTTTATCCAGATCTGTTGGAGAACAGGACTGTTTATTGTTCTGTCTGCATTCAGTGGAAGGGATTGTTTATTTAGTGAATGAGTGAGCAAGGGAAAAGAATAAGGGGAAATGCGTGTCTCATTTTGGGAGCCTAGGAATAGAGGAACAAAGCTCTCTGCACTCTTAGGAGTGGCTGTTTATTCATTTATTTCCTGCTCGTTGACTTTTTGCCACTATAACAAATAACTTGAAACAATCAACTTATCAGGAGAAAAGGTTTATTTTGGTCCTCCGTTTGTAGGTGCCAGTTAATGATTGATGGGCCCCTTGCTTTCAGGCTAGGAAAGGTAGGGAGCAAATGGCAGAGCAAAAGTTGTTGCCTTTGGGCCAGGAAACAGAAAGGGGGAAAATGGAAGAGACCAGGGTTCCATAATTCCTTTGGAGGCACACCTTAACGCGAGTTCCTGCCTTTAAAGATGTCACTGTTTTTTCACATAGACTCTGGGGGACCAAGCCCCCTAAACATGAGTTTTTGGTGACACTCTCTAAATTGCACCTATCTATCCATCTTCCATTTATCTAGCCAGCTATCAATCTGATATCTACCACCTAATGTCTATCTAGTTATATCCTGTATCATTTATCATCCATCTTTACCTATCACTGTTTATTTATAATATATAATTTGTCTGTTGACTATTGAAGCATTGCCAAGTGCACATGGAATTGTTTGCCCTCCTGACCATTTGTAAGTACACAGCTCAGGGTAGCTGCTCACTGTTGTGCTGTCATTAGCCATCTTCTGCCTCCAGAATTATTTTTCTTCCATAGAACTGAAACAACAGCCGTGATCAGCCACTCCCCAGGGCCTTTCACCTATCTTCCATCAACCAACTACCATTCTACTTTCTGTCTATGATTTTCATGACTCCAGATACCTCAGATACATACAATCATACAGAATTTGCCTTTCTATGACTGGCTCCTTGTACTTAGCCTAATGTCCTATGTTATAGAATCACCTTTCTCTTTCTGGCTGAAGAATATTCCCTTAGTATGTACTGCATTCAGCTTATCCACTCATCTACCAATGAGCCTGTGACTAAGGCCACTGTGGACATAATGTACAAATATCTGGAGTCCTTGCTTTTATTGGCCATGGTTGGGATGTGGGTTGTATATTCAGAAGTAGAACAATGGAATCATAAGGTTTTTTGTTTTGTTTTTTTAAGATTTATTTTGTGCATGTACACCTGCATGGCAGAAGAGGGCATCAGATCACATTAGAGATGGTTGTGAGCCACCATGTAGTTGCTGGGAATTGAACTCAGGACCTCTGGAAGAACAAGCAGTGCTCTTAACCACTGAGCCATCTCTCCAGTCCTTATCATAAGGGTTTTTTTTTTTTCCCTGTGTATGTGTTGTTTGTATGTGTGTACAGGTGCAACTGCATATGTGTGTGCATGTAGACCTAGAGGAGAATGTTGAGTGTCTTTCTCTGTGTCATTGTATCATTTTCCCTTGATGGTGTTTCTCATTGTACCTTGGGCTCACTGTCCAGTTTCTTTCCCAGGCTTGTGGTCAGCAAGCCCCAGGGGTCTTCCTGTCTCTGCCTCCAATGACCCCCAGGTTACAGGGTGTGTTCATACCTGGCTTTTTTCTGGAGTGGTGGAGAGCCAAACTCAGGTTCTCATCATTTGTGAGTTGGCCCTTCAACCACTGAGCTGTGTCTCCCTAGCCTTCGATTTTTGAAGAACCTCTATGCTGTTTCCATTGTCCTGTGCCTTGTTGAGGGTGAGACCCATGGGCTCTCTGGTGACACTGATTATAAGCCTTTCTTAACTACCTGCATGGACCTTGCCCTCTCTCTGAGCTTAATGGATTGACATGGATAGGCCCGGCCATGTATGCACAGTGGACTCACATCTCAGAATCTCCTGTCTCCTTTTGGAAAACGTGGAGTTGATCCTCTTGAGGCCTTCGGACAGATGTCTTCTGAGGAAATACCAGGCTGCTCTGGAGCTTAAGCTGGGACCCAACTGGCCCTAGACTTGGAGTTCTAGGAACAGCTGCTCAGCTCTCCTTTGCCACCATTTCAGTTGTGATTAGTAGGTTCATTTGCATCTAAAAGGAGTAGTTTTCTTATCAGCACCATTGAGTTGGGAACCAGTGTACTCCATTTATGTAGAGTGGCCCATTTAAATGGGGCCCATTAAGCAGTAAAAGTAAATGTGGGTGTTTTACAAATGCAAATACATCATGCAAATAATGTACTTTCTGCTGAATGGTGCCATGGTTTTCATATGTAAAATTAGAAACGTGTAGCACTAAGATAATGATAAACACCTTTGCAACTGCTCAGTAAGATGTATACTGAGCTGGTGCATCAGAAACCCAGCCTCGGGTTGAGGTAGGATTTCAGCAGTTTGCCCAAACAGGCCTTCCATATTATCAAAAATATACATGTACTTATCTAGTTATTTATATATTCCTAGGTAATCAAGAAATCACAGAAAAGAGGAGTTCAAAATCACCTAGCTCATTACTTACCATCAGTGATGAGATTTATAATTTTCTCTCCATTTTTCCAAGAATGTTTATATGGTAGCAGGGGAAGAAGACATGGTATACATGCTCCTTTGTAAAAAGATTTAATTATAGCTCTATTAGAGATTTGATTTTAATCCTCAGAGCTTGAATAATTGTGTTAGGAAGATGCAAGCAGCACTCTGCTATTTCTTTTAGTAGAATTATGACAACTGCCTACCACCGTGCATGGTGACCTCTGCCTAGCCCCCGGCAGGGAGTCACTGTTGGATGAGGCATACATGCCTGCAAAGTGAATGGAAGGATTAAGGCACCAGAGTAGAGAGACAGTATGGACTGTGCTTTGTTCCCTGAGGGGCTGGAGGGACTGTAAGTGCCAGAAGGATTCAGAAAGCAGGGTAGGAGTTGTTGGAAAATGCCTTCCTGGGGTCTGAAATGTAAGTTGATCCCTAAAAGGTGGCTCTGCTGAGAACACAGGACAAGGGCAGGCAAAGAAGAGAATGGCTTCAGATGGCTTCTAGATGCAGATGGTCTGAGTGTTTTAAAGCCCTGACAGGAAGGTGCTGGGAAAGGGAAGCAGGACTTCTGAGCCAGCAGCAGGGCATAGCACCGACGGTACCTGACCCGACCCACGGGTTCTAATGCTTTTGTGTACACTGAAGTGTTCAGATGAAAAAATCATGGCAATTCATTATATAGAGGACACACAAAAATGAGATGCCTTGTTGGCATGGTGCAAGAGCACCGGTGACACCATGTCCCCAGCAACACCTCTGCCAACTCCAGGGTTGCAAGGGTCAGGAGGAGTTATGCAGGGCAAATGGCTGGGAGGGAGGGAGACCCTGTGTGGGAAGACCTCCTGGCTGTTAAGGAGGCTACCCAGTGAGGCAGAGGAAGCACAGGAAACTGGTGAGAACTGACAGAGTGGGCAGAGGGAGACAGCGGGCAGTGACGGTGGTAGTCTGGCCCGGAGCATTTGGTAAGTAGTCACCAAAGTGGGTTTTGTTTTCTTCCCCTTTGCTATTATGAGGAATGAGAAGTTCATCCCCTCAGCCAACATTTGGTGGTTATAAGCCAAGTTCTCAAGTGTTGTAGTTAGTAAATAAAGACTCAAGAAAAACACAGGTGTGCTGTGTCTGGGTGTTGAACGTACCCTGTGGAAAACGGTGACAGATACACGGTGGAAGCCTCCAAATTCATACATTGGATGTCCTAATGCTCTAGGACCTCAGAACATGACCTTGTTTGAAACCAAAGCCCTTGAAGATGTAATTAGCTGCAATGAGGTCCTGTTAAAGCAGGATAGAGTACTAATCCAATATGGTTGCTGTCCTTAACACTCAAGAGGGTGTTTGGATAGACACGGGAGTGTGGGGTCCAGGCTAGGTAAACACCAAGGCAGAGGTCAGCGTGACATTACCGGAAGCCAAGGAGCACCCACGGTTTCTAGCACACTACCAGAAGCTAGCAGAAAGGACTGGAAAGAAAGAGACTGAGGCTAAAGGTAGAAGGGATTTTAAAGAAATAAAGCCCCACACAATGGAGAGTTTATATAACCAGAAGCAAAGCCCTGTTATTTCAGAGGGTGGGAGGTGAGGAATGGGGAAGGAGTGTGGCTGGTGGGCAGTTTCCATTTTCTCCATCTTTTTGTACTGTGCTCACAGAATCTCCTAAGCTAGGCCATTCCTCAACAATAGAAATTTAATTCGGGAGCCTCAAGCTCAAGATCAAGGTGTTGGCAGGTTCTTCATCTGGTCCCTTGGAGCAGATTCTCAAGGTGCCCCAGTAGCAAGTTTCAGCATGGCAGCAGTCTCATGAAGTTTTTATAGTTACAAAACAGAAGGGAATGATAAAGCAAGAAGCTTTTCAAATACATTGGTGGGAATATCAGGTAGGCACCTCCCAGCAGAGCATGGAAACCCTGCTCAGGCCTCAGGTGCTGCCCAAGACCCTGAGCCTTTGTGTAGGTTTCTGGAGGCAGGTGTTCTGTCAGCACCTTTTGAAAGGATTTATCAGCTAGAAGGGGGCTGTCTATGAAGGGACTAAAGAATCAGGATAATTTGGCTACAGGCCTGTAACAGCCCGGCTCTCCACCATCGCCAAAGTTCTAGTCCACCCATCTGCCTCGTAGGACTTTTATATAGTGCAATGCTTTTCCTTCCTTCCTTCCTTTTTCCTTCCTTCCTTCCTTTCCTTTCCTTCCTTCTTCCTTCTTTGCTTCCTTTCTAACTTCTCCCCTCCCTGTCCCCTCCTTCTCTCCCTCCCCGTCTCTCCCTCCCCAAACTTTAATTGACAGCGGCGAGCAGGCCAGCCATTTGATTTGAATAAAATATCAAGTCCATTTGCCCCAGAGCTGGTATCACTGATGTCGTTTGCTTATAGGCACCTCAGGCCCAGTATATGAGGGCATGGATGGTCATGAGTACACAGGGCTATCTGTAGGCTGGCTATGGGAGTCTCCCGTGACCACAAACTCGCTTAGATACAAAGCAATCAGTGTTTTGCCCTCAGAGAATCTTGCCATTCTATTGGTTAGGCTTTCTGGAGTCTCAGATGGTGGTTGTCTGATCCCTTCAGTGATTGCCTCCTGACAGTTGTCAACCTCCCAACAGTTGCCAGCCCTGGGAGGTTCCCATCTGTCTGGTTTTAAGTTTCTTAGGAGGAGGGGGAGTCTTGGATGCGGTTTCTTTAGCCATTGATGTCTTAAAACTATTGGTTGTGTCTGGACTAAGGAACAGTTGCATATGGAAACTCTCAACATCCTTTAGGAAAAGATGAGAATCGCCCTCATCTGTCACAGGAATGCAGAAAAGAGCCAGGTTCAGGGAGCCCAGAGTACTTCATGAAGTATTGGCACCAAGCTATAACTGTCTCAGGTGTAACCGTGTGGCTTTGTGTGGCCTTGAGCTCCAAACTTCAGGTTTCTTGGAATCAGGACTACAACGGGGACTTTTGTTCTTTACAGAACATGTCTCTTTGACACCCTTATCTCATTTTGCTCTTATATGCTGCAGATGATCAGTTACCCCAAAGTTTGCAAGCAGAGACTTGAGGCTTGGGCAAGTTAGAAGACCTGAGATGTTGGACTCTGCATTTTATCCTGTGAGCTGTTCACACCTGCACTGTTCACCCCACCTCAGATAGGACCAGCTGCTTTCTGTGATCTCCCTTTAACCCCCAGACACTCCCATTTTATTTACCTTCTCCCCAGGTTGTGTTTCAGTAACGTTAATTTTCTTAAAATTGTTTTTATTGGTTGATAATTCATACATGCTTATAATGTTTTTGTTGTTGTTGGTGGTGGTGGTGGTGGTTGGTTGGTTGGTTGGTTTGGTTTGGTTTCGGTTTTTCGAGGCAGGGTTTCTGTGTACCCTTGGCTGTCCTGGATTCACTTTATAGACTAGGCTGCCCTCAAACTTGCAGAGGTCCACTTGCCTCTGCCTCCCTGAGTGCTGGGATTACAAGTGTGTGCCAACATGCCCAGCTGTCTGATGTGTCCTGATTAAACTCCCTCCCCCATCGCCTCCCTCCAACTCTTCTATTCCCTTACTACTTTCCACTCCCAGCCTCATGTTCTCTTTATTTTTTTAACCCCCTGAGCTTGCTCACTTAGTGCTGCCTGCATGTGCCTCTTGATTCTTTCTTCTCCAACAGCCATCAATTGCAGTAGCTCTTCGGTTACTAGGGACTTCATGATTCACCCCCTAAGCCACACTGGGGTTTTGGCTGTTTTGGTCTTGTGCACACAGTCACAGGAAATATGTCCAGCAAATAGTTTTGCCATAGCTCTCTGCTACCTCTGGCTCTTACTATCTCTCCATTCACTCTTCTGCGATGACCCTCAAGCCTCCTGTTTTATTATGACAGGTGACGAAAGTGTAGAAGGAGTCCCGAGACTTGCAGATAATTGCCTACACCCCAAGTGATGCTTCCCCGACAGTTGGGGTGATTTGTTACCCCCAGCTTCTGTGTCTGTATGTCTGCCCAGATCCCCCTAATGGCTCCCACCATTCCACATTTCAGAGGCTTAACATCCTTCTCTCAAGGGTTGTGTTAGGGTCTTAGGTATGTTCTCTGTTATCTTCCTGGTGATTTTGCCACAGTTAGTTTAAAGGGGTAGAATTCCAACATGGGTTGTTTGTTGCTTGGTTTCCTTTCTTCCTCCTTAGGTGGTGGAGGCATGCTTGGCCTAGCATACTGCCTGGACTGGCGGCCCCTGCTGTGCAACCAGTGAAGTCATGGGGAGGGGGGGGAGGTGCTTGCGCACTCACGCTTGTATGTACTGTTTTATTCCTAGCAAAACATTCAATGGTGGATGTACAAATCCCAAAGATTGCTTCATACACCCTTACCAGTGATGGGGTGTAACAGGAATCCCTGCCACGCTGCTTGAAGGGTAGTCAAGCTCAGGTCCCCCAGAGGACTGAAGAGAGCTGAACCAGCCTGTCAGTGTGCTGTGGGCCATTTTAGTGAACAGCAGGGGAAGGTCAGAAGGAGTGTGAATTGGCCCTGTCCGTCAAGCATCCATTCCGGAGCCCCCTGTGTCTCCGTCCATACCACCACCCGGTGCTCTTTCTCCTGGACTCTCCGTTTTTATAACTTACGGTAAAACAGATGCAAGATAAAATGTACCATCTTGTCCCCTTTTTAAGTGTTGTGCAGTGTGTGCAGGGAGCACTGGCATCAGTGTGTGGCCAGCCTCCAAAACTGTCCATCTTGCAAAACCAAAACTGCGCATTGGATGCCCGCTGTCCACACACCAACCCCTCACCACACCTTCCTGCTTCCGTCTCTGAGCAGCCGCCCTGGGGACTTCAGGGAAGCACACCCAGACAGCGTGGTCCCCTCTGCCGGCTTCATTCATTTAGCATTCCTTCACTTTCCCTCCACATTTGAAGCATCCTGTTCTTTGTGGTCTGTAATTCATGCTTGGCATCTTGGACCTTAGAAAAACATGCTCTTCACTGCTGGCTTATTATGGGACTCATAAAACATCCAGACTGCTGAATGCAGGAGGGGGTCCTTTCAGAACTGCCTGCACTTTGGTTTCATAAGATGTCCCGATTTCACAATGACTGAAGCTCACATGCAGAGGTCGGACATCTGACAGACCGTATCATGATTCTAAGACCTGCCTCGGGGCACTTATCACCTGTTGACCCCAGAATCCTCTTGGGGGTGCAGAAAAGAGCATGAGGCCCAGGAGTGATTGAGTGCTGTGGACCTCTTCGGAACACATGATGTGCTGTTTGGGAGATAGTGTGCCACTCTGGGGTTTTGTTGGTTCTGCACTGGGCTCAGCGTGCAGCAGAGAGCAGTGTTTCAAAATGCCGGTTCAGAGACAGACTTTTTGGCAGGTGAGACCCTCTTAACCTGTTGGCCCGCATCCTTTGTCACCGAGTTGGTACGGCTGATAGTGCTGAAGGTCACTGTTAGCACATTATTGAAATGAGACATTTGCAGTGCCTGGTATTGAGGGCCTGGTATTGTTTCTACTAATAGGAGCCCGCCGTCTTTCACAATCAGTGAGTCAGATTGCTGTCCCCAAGCCAAGACTTTTGCTAGGAAGAGATTCCTAACAAAAGACCTTCCGTGGGGAAGGGTGGCTAGGAATTCTCTGTGTGGGAAGGTGGGAGAGGGCAACCCGGAAGATGAGCACGGGCAGGAGGCAGGCGCTCTGGAAGCCCAGGGCTGCCCGTGTGGAGTAGCTCACAGTCCCCTGACCTCCCAGGACTGTGGTTGCTCACCTATGGAATGGGAAGGTGACCTCTGCTCTGCCTGCCACACAGGATCAGGGAAAACTGTTGGTCTTGTCAGGTGACCACATGCTATTCCAGTGATCAGCCGTGTGGGAACCCTGGTGAGATGACCAGAATTCACTCAGTTCTGGGTGCTTCCCAGCCATTCTGCACAGAAGTCACAGTCAGCAGCCTCTGGGATTTACAGGACAGGGTTCAGGAGCCTGTTCTCAGCGTGTGTGAACCACCCATCCCCTCCACTCTTGATTTGAAAAGGGGGTGAGAGCTACAAGCATCACACCACCCGCTTTCTCGGAATGGTTGTAGTGAATATGTGTTTTTAAGTAAATTCGTTTGGATGTATTTTTAACTAACTTTGAGCTCTCAAGGCCAATCAGCCAGGGATGTCTCCAGCTGTAGG
Organism: Pachyuromys duprasi; assembly: GCA_028658305.1. Taxonomy (NCBI): domain Eukaryota; kingdom Metazoa; phylum Chordata; class Mammalia; order Rodentia; family Muridae; genus Pachyuromys; species Pachyuromys duprasi. The sequence goes on from CM053765.1 coordinate 16,278,515, forward strand.
AGTGAAAATCAAGTTTGCGCTTTGCAAGAGTGCAGCTGGAGGGCCATTAGCCTCCTTGCAGGCATTCCTGTCTCTCTAGACGGCATCAGAGGAAAGCATGACAGCAAGTTCTTAGGGGTCACAGATAGGACTTTTATTAGTTTCCCTCCTTCTTCTTCCCAGTCTTTTGTTACACCAAAAGCAGTTCTCAGTAGATGCTTGATAAGTCCTTAAATCCCTAACAGTCAGATGATGTCATTTTGAGGGAAAATCTAAAAGGAGCCTGTGGAATATGGCACTTGGAGCTCCAAAGCTTTGCAGTTATCAAGATGGAACATCCAGCTCACTTAACTGCTACATACACACACACACACACACACACACACACACACGAAGGCATGAACATTGGCTCACTTAACTGCTAGGAACATAGCGACACCATCTGTATGCACAGGAACACACACACATACTCTACACACACACTACAGACATACCATTTACATGCACGCATACACACACCACACCACACCCAGTCTTTGAGTGCAGCAGGCTCTGATAGCCAGGAGCCATTGCAGGCAGTATGCTGGGCCACACTTCCCTCCAGCCCCCGAGGACACACCAGAGGGACAGCAGAACCCAGTGGCCACAGAATACTGATGAGTGACTTAAGGTGTTAAAGGGGTGCTATAGAAATCCTCCGGTAGATTTCCATCGTACAGAGAATTTTCCTTATCTAAAACCACTGGGTTTATCTGACCTCAGCTCCCCACGTTTGCTCCATCCCGGCTGTCTACTCGGTGTCTGCCGTATCAGGGTCAGGATAAAGAGGCGATTTGGGTGGCAGTAAGCTGGATATCCAGGCTTCTGCAGCAATACTCAATTATTGAAGTCTCCAGAAGCAACCAACTCCTCTGTATAATGAAGCCCTCAGTTTTTAAATATCTTTATGAATCGGCTGGTTCAGTATTGGCAGCAGCCGGCCCGCCGCTTCCTGCTTTATTATAAAGATAAGGTGGTAGGGCTCCGGGAACGTGTGGGGGCGGCGAAAGGCCAGCTGAAACATTTTCACACACCTTGTTCTTCCTGACTGAGCCTTAAAGGAACCACAGAGGAGAGGGGTCAGCTTGCCGCCACTACCCTGCAGCCCGAGACCCCCAGCAGGGTCTGTGACTGTCCTGTGCACCTCTTTGTCACCTACCAGGGCTGAGAACCTGGACAAACAGGGAACACATATCCACTCATTTTTAATATAGTGGGTCCAAAGCAGAATAAAACAAGTCTATGAGCACTGGAGTTCCCAGTACATGCTCTTATCAGCATGTTCTGCTCAGACCTCCACAGTAGAGCAGGTGCCATGCTGAAGTAACCGACACTGTCCTTTGGTTGCCCAGTACACGTAAGAATTACATTTAACACGGTATATGTGCAGAGTAACTCTATATAGAGAGAGTTACATTTAACACGGTATATGTACAGTCTGTTGGGCTTGCGGTAGTACTACATATAGATGTACAAACCTCAACTTAAAGCTCCTTTGTTGCTAAAGAATGCAAAGGATTATTGGAACTGAGGACGCTGGTGCCGATACAGTTGCCTCACACAGAGAGTTCAGTCCTTTAATTCATAAAAAAAAAAAAAAGAGAGAGAGAGAGAAAAGACAATCTGAAACAGCAAGGCATATGAGAGTAAAGTGCAGTAAAACACGAGATGCCTGTGTTAGCAAGCACATCTGACATTATCATGCTATTTAATAACATTTTTATGCGGTAGCTTTTTTCTCTTTCCTAACTCCTCCTCAATCATGTACTGTGTCCCCATAGCTATGACAATATTTGTACCTCTGGTAATGAAATTCTTGCAGGCAGAATGCCACTGGCATCTCCCTTCCGTGTGAACAGCATTGCTATCCTTCACAGCCAGACTCCTGATGACTACTAAAGCATTCTTGTATTCATTCAGGGGCAAGCTGTGTGTGTGTGTGTGCGTGTGTGTGTGTGCGCGCGCGTGCATGCGTGCGTGCTTCTGTCTGTTTGTCTGTCTGACAGACTTAAAGATATAGTTCTCTGGCCAGTTTTAATTCTTTAGGTTGAATATGATTGATGCTTGCGTTAACCAACATCATTTGCCATATACTATTTTTGGTGAGAGTAATTTAAATTGCCTCTTGGGCTAGATGTGCTAACATTGTGAATTGATGGCTTTCTAACATTAATCTTGAGCCAGTCCTTGATTGAGGATAACCCTCTTTCCACTCGAAGGGTCTTTTACTAAGATTGGGCAGCTATAAAGTTCTTCACTGACTGTCTTAACGCTCATCTACAAATTCAGTGAGTGCCTGAGTGATATATCGACCTCGCTGGGTGTTCTTGCTCCGCTGCTCTAGAATGTGGGTGTCAGTGCGTTCGCAGAGTGTTTTATGGGGTACGGAGTGCAACAATTTAAGCCAAGAAATTGAAAACAAGATGCAAAGCAACAGGGAGGGTGGGAGTGGATCAAGGTCACATCTGTGGGAAGAGAATTTGTTTGAGAGAGATAGCAAGGAAGGCCAGCTCGGGGATATAGCAGACAAGTTTTGATGTGTAGCCAGGAAGTGCTGTGGCCTTGGTCAGTCACAAGAAAGGGACAAGACCTGTTTGCCACATGTACGCATGAGCTCACAAGCAGGTGAGCAAGCATCCTGTGCTCAGTGCTATTGCCCAATCAGATGCGTGAACCACAAGCCTTTGCTGGTTGCCTGTGGATGCTCTCGGCGGCCAGGTGCGGCCCTGGCCGAGATGAAAACCAAAACACTCGCACAGATGGTTTTGCCTCAGGGACCAGAAAGCCTGTTTTTAACCTAATTGTTTTTAAAGCACACCTGGGGAAATGTTTCAAGGCCACCTGTGAAGTTCACAGAAGGGGGCTGCCAGGGAAGGTGCTGCCCAGAGCGAGGGGATCCCAGCTCTCAAAGCCTCATGCACTTCTGTGTTCTCTTCCAGCACATCAGGTCCACCCATCTGGCCGGGCAGTACCTTCTTCAAGAGAAACGGAGCCCTGCTTCAAGGTAGGTGTCTCGGAGCACCTCCTCCTGCTCCCTCATCTCCTTCCTTCCTCCTTGGTGCATGGTCAGCCAGGAGCGCTCCCTGGCTGGCAGTGGCTGCTCTCTGGCGAGGTATGACTGTCTGCCTTGAGTCTGATCACTCACTTCTTATTTCTTCCTGCTCAGGTGTCTTGGTTGCATTGAACTGAGAGTTGAAACAGGCCCTCTGTCCCAGGACTGTTGCTTTGGTGGAGATGGAACAGCATGACAGTTGTGCAGCCGGGCTGATAAAGCAAGCTCTTATGTTTCTGATACCTGACAGGATGAAGGCTGGTTTGGTTCGGTTTTGATACTTGTATCATGGAGATACATTTGTTTCCTGCTGTCTCGTAACATTCCTACGTACCTGGAAGGTTGGCTGCAGTTTGTTCTGATGTTCTGGGCACTCCTCATTTGTCCCTAGAGTCATCTGCTGGGGGACACTGTTGACAGTGTCGCAGCCCATCCTCAGCTGCCTGTGCTAGCTCCCCCTCACAGGATGCAAACACCTGTCAGTTCTGGTTTTGCTGTTATATTGCTTTGCAACGGCGAAGGTGAAGAATGGATGGTTGAAAACAGTGATGAAGCTTGGCCAGCCTGGTCTACAAAGGGAGTTCAGGAGAGCCAGGGCTACACAGAAAGAAAAAGAAAACTGTGATGATGTATGCCCGGTTCTTTCAGAAGCCACTTTCCGGTTATGGTGTTGAGGATGTTTGCTCCGTGGGTGACCTAACCTTCAGATTTTAGGGTTGTTGTTGTCCCCTCCAAGTCCATGTTGATTATCCAGGAGTTGGGGGTGACAGGGAGGCACAGACACCTGAACACAGGTGGACAGGAATGTCCAAGAGCTTCAGGACGGTGCTGTTGCGGGAGGAGGGATTGGATGCCCAGATGGGCATGTCTTGTAAAAGGCTGCACAGAAGCGCACCATGCGCATGAAGGAGTCACATAGCATACCCTGACGGTCAAGAAGAGACATTTGTCATGGGCTCTCTGTGGTAGTCCCAGCAATGGTGGGAGATACAGTTCTTGTTCCACGGGCCACACGGACTCACGCTTTTTAATAGTCTGTGAAATTAGGAGCAGGAGAGTTTCTGTGTGTTTTTCTTGGTACAGATAGAGCTGGGTCAGTTCTACTTTCATAGGCATCGTAGGTACCCTAAATGTGTAAGGAAAGAGAAGTTAACTCACAGTCCCCAAGGTTGGAAACGGCGATTGGGTCATTCTTTGAGTTTTCTCTAGTGAGTTTCAGAGTCACCAGCGTCTCTGCTTGGCTATAGTAATGGCATAGGTATCGCTCACCTTTGGATTATTTTTAGAATTGGGATTTTGTTTGCCTAGAGCTTTTTCTTACAGAATTCAATCTGTTCTGTTCTATATTAGCTAAGATTACTCTGTGGGGACTCAGGGGTTTTTTTTGGTTTGTACCCATGACACAAAACCATGGAGAATGTTGATAATGCCTGAAGCTGGTGAGTGCTGTGGGTTGTTTCATGGGTGGATGTTTTTCTTCATGATTTAAAATCTTCATAATTCCTTATATGCTGGGAACTAAACTAGTAAAAGTTTCAGATGTACATGGGATCTATAATTCAGTTGACTATAACGTGTTGTGTGTGGGGGGGTGTCTGTCTGTCTATCATTTATATTGTCCATTTGAGAATCATAAGAATCTAAGTTTGGGAGTGTGGGCAGGGATGGGCTTATGTTTATTTCTGTCATGTTTTCATCATTCTGCCCTACCCCTCTACTCTGGAAAGATTTTCTTTCAGGCTTTAAGGGCATCTTCCCAAATGACGTTTTCTTTTCCTTCGGGACTTACAGGGCTGTCTAGAAGAGGAGGCTGACTTTCCAGTAGGAGTTTGGAGAAGAGGGGCATCACTTCCTGGAGGAAGTAACACATAAGCAAGGACTCAAAGCAGAAGGAGTGTGTGTGTGTGTGTGTGTGTGTGTGTGTGTGTGTGTGAGAGAGAGAGAGAGAGAGAGAGAGAGAGAGAGAGAGAGAGAGAGAGAGAGATTTCATAGATGTGCCATTGCCAGAGAGGAAAACCACAAGAGTACATGACATGTGGGACATGCCTGGGCCACGGCAGGCCCTCCTTGACTGTATCCAAGTAAACCACCGGAAGTATAAGATAGCCCAGGCCTTCACCTACTGCACCATGTGCTTAACAACACAAGTCACTGTAAAGTGTCAGCGGTTTGTCCTTGTTAACAAGTGGCCAATGGCAGTTGTACCCTGTCATTACTGCCCAGCGTCCTAAGAAGTCAAAGCCCTATCCGCTTCGCCTAGGAAGGATCAGTATTGAAAAGACATATTTTCTCTTTTTTTCTTACTTTTTGGAGATAGTCCCATCCATGTAACTCAGGCTGGTTCAGAGGTGCTATGTGGAAGGAAAAACCTCCAACTTCTGGTCCTTCTGGGATTACAGGTGTGCAATCACCATGCCTGGGTCTTTAAGGACACTATCTCCCAAAGGCATGTGGCTTTCACACCGTCATGAAGTTGAAAACAAAAACAAAAAAACAAACCACAGGCAGGGGACTTATAATAATGTGATGTTCTAAGGGGAAATACATGGAAGTGAAAAAGCCGAAATGATGTTGAGGCCAGAGTGACATAATAGTTACAACAGGGAACTGCCTTCGGTCATCTAAAAGTTGTTTGGCCTGTAAGCGGTTGAATGTTGGTATTTTCTAGCATAAAAATAATAGGAAAAATTAGCTGGACATGCTCAGGGTCTTGCTTGGACCTCAAGTGTGGCACCGACTTTTGGTTCAAAATCCCAGGCAGGCTGGGCTACTGAATCCTCGGTTTGAGGATAATGGGGGGAGATTTGGTTTAGCTTACGCCTGGCAAACCTACTTCACATAATTGGTCATTTCTTCAATTCACAGTGTTTATTCTGAATGCCATTTAGGCTGTGAGAAATGATTTCAGTATTCTGACAGTTTCAGCGGACTGGAGAGCCCTTCAGTTTTTTTTTTTTAACAATAGAAACCAAGCAGAGCCTCACAAGGGGACAAGCCTGTTGTCTAACAAGGCACCCGGGGCACATCTAAGCACAAGCAGGGCTTATTCGGAGGCGTGCAGGAGTGGCCAGCTGACAGGTGTCTCCAGCAGACCCCATGTCTTTGAGTTTTCTGTGTTACATTGCCAGTATGTTTGGATTTACTATAACACACCATAACGTAAGCTTAGTGATGTCTTATTTCCATAATGAAAAGAGTAAAGTCTTCTTAAGGATTTTCCTTTTTCCACCCACCGCCAACCATTACAAACTTAGATTTCGGTTATTTCATTTAAAGGTCACCATGGCTTCAATTATTTTAATGAGTCTGTGTCTCATAATTAAGGATATTTCTCACCCTGGTCTGCCCCTTCATCTGACCTCTGATGCTCTCACCCTAAAAGGAGATAAGACACCCTACCATCTCCCCACCCCACCTGCCAACCTTAGTAGCTCCTTGCCTTCTGCTACAATGTGGTACAAGCCAGGCCTGACCTTCCCTCCTGCTCTTTCTACTCCTTTGTTCTTCGCAGGCCTGACAGCCCCTGAACTTGTTTTGTTCCGAGAGAAGCAACTCCTGCACCCATCCACACTGCGCTACCCCTGAGCTTCTCTCTCCATTTGTGTCAGGCTGGAACTGTTCTGGGGAGGCCCAGGGCCTGTCCCTTAGCCACTCAGCCCAGTCTGTGGTCAGACTTAGGGAAGGCCTGGCCTGCTCTGAGAAGCCAGCTGCTGGCAGCACCGAGAAGAACTCTTCCTCAGACTTCCCTAGCCAACAGCCTGACAGCCTGCCTTCCCTGGTTTCTCCTCACCTTCCTTCTCCTTAACTCTGGCTCATCACCAAATACTATCAAAATAAATTATTACCAAATCTGTGTCCCTAGCATGCCGTGAATGAATCAAAGTCCCCCATCACACACAACAGGTTTTTCCTCCTTGGCTGCTGACAGCCTGCAGGATGAGCTAATGAAATGGAAAGAAATCCTTAGCGGCATTTTCAGTGCCCAGAGCGGGATTAAGCTGCCACAAGCCCAACAGCAAATGGGGGAGAGGAGACTGGTTCTTCTACTGTCAGACGCCTGTTGTTTCTGTGCGCACAAGTGCACGCGCCGTTGGTAAGCCATGCATGAAGATGGTGCTCTGGGGGATGGGATTTTCCATGTCCTGGGCTGGCTTCGTGAAGGTGCTTTCTACCTGCCCTCCGAAGCCCTCCTTCTCTGCCGCAGCTCGGACGAGCTTTACCAATAGGTAGAGGAGGGAATGCCCGTTTAGTTTTATCTCACAAAAACTCAGGTTTTGAGTCAGATCCCCAGGCTCTGGTCCTCAGTAAACTCCATGGCTGTAGTCAAGATGGATGGGAAACCCAACCTCTATTTTTCTCTTCACTGTAAATTAAAGGAATGTCCCTCTGGGACAGTTTCCTCCCTAAATTCCAGCTCTGATCCATCCTAGCAACTTACCTAAGAACAGTAGATCCAGAAGAACAATGGAAAAAGCGTTACCTTTAGCCCACTGTCCTCTGGATCCAAGAAGATGGGCAGAGGCTTTTTGCTGACTGCCTGGACAATTGGTCATCAAACATGACAGTTTTCAAAGTTCTCACAGCTTGTCATGAAGCAAATGTATTACAGATTTGGACAACCTAGAAACAGGTCTCGGCTTGGCTTCCTAAGCAAGTGGCTTAACCCTTGTATTAGTCTGATTTCCACTGCTATAGCAAAATAGCCGAAGCAGGATAAAGTATCGAGAAATGAGGTTGCTCACAATCTGAAAGTATAAGGTATATCGGCCCTTGTGATTCTTCTTCTGACAAGGGCTTCATGACAGTGTCATCACAGTGATAGGAACACGCAGAAAGGAGGTCACATGATGAGACAGGAAGCCAGAAAAAGAGATTTAAAACTTTTTTTTAATTTTTGGTGTGTGGATGTGTATATGTGTACCACATGTATGCAGTACCGGAGGAGGCCAGAAGAGGCCGTTCCCCGGAACTGGAAGTACAGAAGGTTGTGCTGGGAACCACAAGAGCTCCCAGTGCTCTTAACTGCCTGGCCTCCACTGCCATCCCTGAGGTGGGGGATGGGGAGGCTGGGCACCTCTCTCCCCTGTGAATTCACTCTGCAAGACCAGCATTAAGCCTTTCCTAGGCCATTGTCATTAATGATCCAACCACCTGCTCATGGCCTGTATCTCCCAACGGGTCCACGTTCACATACTCAAAGAGAAGCATCCCAACAATCTCAGGAGCGTTCTTCTCAATTTCCATTCCGAGCATCAGCCCCGCCAGCATCTCTTCACTGATACTAGCAGGGTTTGGGGACCACTTTTTGGTCCAGGACACAGCTCTCTCATTCAGTGGCCCACATCTCAGGTTTTATTGTGTTCCCCCAAGGCACCCTGCCCCCATCTCTTTCACTTGCCGCAGCTCGCCCTGGGCTTTCTGCCATCTTTCATCCCTTCCACAAGCTGACTCTTTTGTCCACTGTGCAAAGGAGGACATTCACCTCTTGCATAAATCTGCTTCTTGCCCCCGGGCACACCCATTAAAAAACTCAGCACTAACAGAAAGGGGACGGCCCCTGTTTACATTTGCCCTCCAGTGCTTGCTGCCTTCTGTTCTCTGGGCTCAGGGTAGACTTTGGGTTTGAACGAGGAGCCCTTTTTTCCTTGGCATTGTCTTTTTGGCCTGAAGTGAGTAAAGATTTTTATGGAACCGCAATGCTTGTCTTGCCGTTCCATTTACAGAGGTACAGCGAAAGGGGTATTCTTGGGTTTTGCTCATTTTTGTGTGTGTGTACTTTAAAACATGTTTTTATGTTCATTAAAAAATAATGAGGAAGTATGGTTTTCAAAGAGGCCATTTGTTTTGATCTTTGTTGGTCCTTTAACTTATTTACTTTGGAAAGACAGGTCTTAGGTAGCACAGGTCAGCCGCAGACTTGCTGTGTAGCCAAGGGTGACCTTGAACTTCTAATCTTTCTTTGCCTCTCAAGTGCTGGGACTACAGGTGTATGTTACCATGCCCTGTTGTTGTGAGGGGGATTGAAGCCAGGAAGAGCTGAGCCCCACCCCCACCCTTGTGACTCCAGCTGACCCAACGTCTCCAGTGTCTGTAGCCTGTCATGCAGTCTAAAGCACCTTGAGTTACATATCCCCTGTGTTTTCTTGCTTGACCCTAACCTTAGCTACTCTCTGGACCCCTGTCTCTAATACTTGTCTTCATGAAAGTCTCATGTTGCTCCCTGAGAAGGTGACCCTGTGAGCAGACTGCTCACAGGGAAGTTGCTGCCAGTAAAGCTGAGGACATGAAATTGAAAGCGCTTACTAGACACTTCCTCAAGAGCCAAGGCACCTGCTTCCCCCACTTCCTCTGTGTGTGTGTGTGTACTATAGCCCATGCTATGGCCCAAGTGTGGAGAGCAGAGGACCTCCTGCAATCATAGTCCTCACCGTCTGCCTTTTTTGAGACAGGGTCTCTTGTTTTCACGCAGCTCCTCCAGGCAAGCTGGCTGGGAGCTTCCAGGATCCTCTGCTTCTCCACCCTAGTAGGAACCTGTAGTTACAACCATATGCACCATACAGCTGGCTTTCACTGGGGTCCTGAGGTTTGAATTCAGATCCTCAGACTTGCACAGCAAAATACTTGACCTACTGAGCCAGCCACCAACATACACTTTATGACTTTTAAAGATTGGGTAGAAAAAAGGAAATCCTAGAATTAACCACCGAAAGGCTAACACAGTGCACAACACCTACTACTGATCGATGATCTTACTTGATGTGAATTCTTATGAATGTAACTTTACACTAAATGCACCAATAGGAATGTTTCCTTATAGGTTGCATAGCATTTAGAAATGGTTTTTAATCCATTAAATTATATCTCTAACAAGACAGTGAAATGTAGAGATGAAACAGCTTTGCATCCTGTGCCATGCGGAGCCTGTGTCTACCAAAGAGCCCAGGCTTTTAAGTACAAGGAATGGAAAAGCCATTCCCCTGAAGCTCTATGGAACTGCGTGGTTAGAGGTCTAGGCACAGTTTTGTAAAATCACCAAAAGGCAAAAGGACAATGAAGCTTTTAGGCTGTGTTCCGAACAAGCAGTTCAGGTGATGGTTTCAGAAGTGGACTTAGGATTACCACCCCCAACCCCACCCTACCCTGTAAGCCTCCAAAGCCAAGTTTGTGTTCTGTCTGCTCACTGTTTCCTTCCCAAGCCCTTGCCAAGAGGTCGACTGCAGGGTTTTCACATCTATGCCATCACACACACGATTGACATGTGTGCCTCCACTCATGTGCACAGGTCCGTGGCTCAGATGCTTAACTGTAACAGTTTTACAGAGATCATTACTTTAGGTGGCCCTTGCAATCTCCAGCAGAAATCCTGGCAGGCTCTCCAGAGTGTGTGTGTCCACCGAGCTATCTTCCAGCTGGTCTTAGTAGGGGACAGCGTTCAGGCAGAGGGTACATCTCCAGTCTCAACGCAGGCGTCCTGTGTCCATGCCCTGCCCTTCTGCCCAATTGCCATGGGGCAGAAAAGGGATTCTCGGGCCCTCTCCTCTTCTACAAAATGGCAAAGCAATAGTCTTGCAAAATTGCCTTAACTGAGAGGAGGATTGATGATGATCTGTGTAGCATCCCTGGTCCTTAGTAGGTACTTCAATTGTAGATGTTCCTACCCTCACTCCAGAGATCTCAATGAGACGGGTAGGGGAGCAGAAATGGAACCTTGGGGTGATGCCCAGACAGGTGTCCTTGGGCAGCTCACCTGATTGGTTCAAGCCTCTGTTCTCTGCCCAGTTTAACTTCATGAAATCGGTGAGAATTAAAAGGCAATGTATGCACAGAGAACTCATTATGTTCACGGTAGCATCTGTGTAGAGTCCTGTCATTTCATAAGGTGGTCAGCACCTTCAGCCTCAAGTAATAGCAGCAGCAGCAAACACTTTTCACCAGTTCAACTGTAGGTACACTTGTAGGGTTCTTTAAGGCTTCTTTCAGCCTCTGGTGTATTGAGACCAGGAAAGGATCGGGCTCTTTTCCTGAGAACATCCCATGCCGGTCTTGACATGTTTGAGTGACTGTGATCCTGCAGAAATGTAACAGAGAGAAGATTCCACTGGGGAAGGCTGGAGTTGCCTGTGGTCTAGATGTTTTGTTCTTCCATTTAGTCTCCTGGATTATGCCAGGATAAAACCAGACCCTAACGTTCAGAAAAGTTTCAGTAAACAGGGATGGGCAATGGTGGACATCAGTTGACAGCCATGTATGTGGTGGTAAGGGACTCAGGTCATCCTTGAGGAAGGGGCCCAGTGGACCTGGCCCTAAACCAACAGCCACTGAAGCACAACACATCAGTTAGTCCTTCTTAGCCTGTAGATTGTGTGTTTTTATTTTGTTGGGGCTCCTTATGTAGCTAAGGCTGGACTGAAACTTCTAATCCTCCTCCGTCAGCCTCTCAAGTGCTGAATTCCTGAAGTGTGCCATTGTGCCCAGCTCAAACTCTGAATCTTTCTGGGGCGTGCTCAGGTAATCTGATTCTAATTGGACACCAATTACAGGCATGAACTTAGAATCGTAAATCTCAGCTCTGGTGACGTTTGCCACCAGAGACTCTAACCCAGCACCTTGATCATACCGAGCGAGATTGTGACAAGGTCTCTATAGAGACCAGAAACATGAGACATGTACAAAGAACGGTTCCGTGTCAAATCAGGGTGTTCTTCTCAAGCCCTGCCCTTCAGCCTCTTATTTCACAACAATATGGGGATGAATTGCTCCTGGGAACGTGTTTCTGTTGTGGCCCATGTCAGCTGACTCACAGGTGTAAACGGATCAGGGCCCGTGTCTCATCTTGTAGGACCACTGTGTGCCCCCACTTCCTGCATCGTTTCTTACGGGTGGCTGCACGGCCAGAGTTCTGCACTGTGCTTTTTTTCCCTTGGGTTTGGAAGCTTTATAGAATACGCCAACATCTCCAGCTAACTACCCTGACACCCCCTGCACCCCAGCTTAGAGCCCGCAAGAGTGAAAGAAAGTTATGGGCAGAAGGAACCAGGGATAAGGGGCCCCTCAACCTGCTCCTGCTTAGATGAGGGAAGCCTTCTCTTATCTAGGCCAGTGGGACATGAGCTTCACTTGTGTTCAGCCAAAGGTCCTGACCAGCGGGGCACCTCTAAAGACACAGAATCAGTTAAACTGATGCACACATGTCTCTGATGACTTCTGTGTATCACAGTTGCAGTTCTCTTGTGCCTTGATTGTCACTTAGAGTACATGGGGATCTTTCCAGGATGGCAGCTTAAGCCAGCAATGCCAGGACCATTGTCTTTAATGATCTCTCACATCTGAGGACCCAGTTATAGCCACAGTTAAATGCACACTCATTTGCTTCAGGAGAAGCGGGCAGTGTCCACCTGCTCTCACAGATGGAGAAAAACAAGTGCCAATGAAGTATTTGGTGAAAGCAAATTGTGCCTGTGTGTCAGCGACTACTCGTAGCTGCAGGTGTATGCAGGTGCATTCATACTTGAGTGTGTGTGTTGTGTGTGCAGAGCTCGAGTCTGTGACACAGAAGCTATTTTGGGCAGTCCCTGTTCTCTTCCAAGTTCATTGACTCACATGTCTGACAATTGCCACTTGTAGTTAGATGGGTCTGTGCAAAAGAGACTTCTATCCGTGCTCTCTGTCGCTCCCGAGTCCCAGACAAGTATGTGGGATAGAACAGTTTTCACTTAGCATCTTGTCTTCCCCTTACTGCCATTTGAATTCATTGAGAACAGTTTTGAGTCTCATTAGAGGAGTCTTAATTTAAAAATTAAGTTGGGAGCTAGCAAGTGAAATTGAAGAGGCAATGCCTTTGGTTCTGAACCGCGTTTCCATTACTCAGTCGCTCTTCAAATTATGCTGATTTCAGGTGTGATTTTTCCTAAATAGGTTGGGAAGCCCAAAGGCTTTCTAGACTAATGGTTATCTACAGCTCCATTTCCTGTCTCATCTACCCGACCCCAGGGGTACCTCACCTCCACCTGCTGTGTGGGGTCTGGAAATCTCTGCCCCATGTCCTTTTGGTCCAGCTCTTCTTTCCCTCATCCATCCCAGCTGTGAGCATGGCAGGTTAGGTGGCCCCGGCAGCCTGTGAGGTCATACTGTGCAACACTTGCCATTGTGCTCACCATGTTTCGGTTGTGCCCTGTGTGACCTGACATCCTCTCTTAGTTTTTACTGTTCACCCCTCTCCACTCCTGGGACCAAACCACCCACTGTTCCCTTGATCAGAAACTTCCCGGAATATGCTGCTGTCTTCTCCTCAACTTTCTTCCTGTGAAGGGTAACATCCGCTATCCCAGAGGCTGGTGCTGTTTCCCATCTGAGTTCATGCTTTTCCTTAGCTTTCCAAAATACACACAACCCTCACGTGTTTGTGGTGCCACAGTCCAAGTATTTAGTAGGGGCTCCTTTACTTCATGCGGTTGGCTAAATGCATGGTTTGGCCGTTTCAGCACATAAAAGGTTGTATTTTGTTTGGGAACCTCGAGGGTTATTGTAATTGAAATGTGCAGCCTTGAACTTCTCCTGCCCCTCATTCCCTGCTTGGGAGGGTAGATTTAGGAAACTTAGAGACAGGAGCCTCTGCCAAGTCTTGCCTGATCTTTCATTTCTTCTTGAAAACCCACAAAGGCCTCTCTTGTCCTTTCACACCTTTCTCCAGCTGGACTGTAATCTGTTTGAGGCCGGAGGGTTTCTTATCTCTGGCCCTACCACCCCCAGGGAACTCTGCTTAGAAAGGAAATCAACAAACGTTTGTGGACCCCGTGTGTGTGATTCTCTGTAGGAACTGGCTTGTGTGCCCCATCCCCTTTCCTGTTGAAGACAGCTCCCGATAGGGCTAAACTTGGACATAGAGCCTTTAGAAAGGTGATTAAGATTCAGTGACAGCAAAGGTTGAGACTCCCTCCTGTAGGGCTCGTGTCTTTAGAAAAGGAGAAAGAGGCAACAGGACTGTCCCTGTGCGGCGGAGGGGACACAGCAAGACGTGCCGACCTGCAAGCCTCCGGAGGAATCAAACACGCCAGCCCTGTGAAGGGGGACTGTGTGCAGCCGCGTTCCTGATGTTTGCACCGCCGCACCCGTAGCATTTATTGTGGCAGCAGAGGCTAGTAAATAGAGCCAGCAGCTGTCCACTTGCCTTGTTCTATAAGGTGGAAGTCTAAGAATAAAATTCAAAGCTAACAGGAGTTTGGAGAAGATCTCTAGCTTCCTATTTCACATTAATCCTCAGTAATGAACAGCTGAATCCTAGCCCCATCTCATTAACTATCAAGCAGGCAGTGTGTCCCAGGCCAATCCCAGTCCCAACACACACACATTATGCCAGGGAGAGTGAATGTTGTTGTTTTTCTAAGATTGTGGGCCCTGGGAAATTATCTTAGCCTGACGGACACTATATGACCTTGATGGTTCTGTATTCTCATAAATAATAGCAATTATCACAAAGGAGACAAAGCTGGAGAAGTCTTGGTAGATCTGTATGCCGGCCTTAGACCTTCTGCTTGACTAGCTGTGTTTACTTGCATGTGTAACCTGACCTCTGTGCGCCCGTGGCTGTTTCTTAAAATATCTGTGTTGCTGTAATGGGCAGTTACTTTTTCCATTCTCGGAAACTGACCCAGACTTGCAAATGGAAAGCCCTCCCTCCCCAACCAGACCATCCATCTGTGCACTTCTAATGACTCCTTAAACTGGCCCCTCCCATCCCACTGGTCCCAGTGACCATGTCCACCCAGGTGGACATGTGGATGAGGCTGGTCCTGTCACAGGGATTCTTGACCTTTGTTTGTTTTGTTGTGTGGTTGCTTGTTTGGTTGGGTTTGTTGTTTTATTTTGGGGGGCTGGGGAATGACTAGGTTCAAAGCTGGCAGATAAACAGAGAATGGTATTGACTGACTGTGGAGCATCCCCACAGGTTCAAGTTTTAGCGCACACACCCCTCA
The DNA here is from genome assembly GCA_028658305.1 of Pachyuromys duprasi. Lineage (NCBI taxonomy): Eukaryota > Metazoa > Chordata > Mammalia > Rodentia > Muridae > Pachyuromys > Pachyuromys duprasi. The sequence goes on from CM053765.1 coordinate 16,293,557, forward strand.
GCTGGTGGTGCTGTCCTGGATGAGCATGGAGCCTTGGGAAGAAGCAGGGCATCGAGGCAAGCCTGATAACCCAGTCCCACTTTCTGACCTCGCTCTGCTTCCTGTCCTGACAAGATCTGAGGAGACCTAGATGCATTCTTATCTTGTGGCCATGTCTTCTCCCTCCCAGGACGGGCTGTGAACCTCAGACTGTGAGCCAGGAGGAGCCCTTCCTCCCTTAAGTTGCTTCTTGCCAGGCTTTCAGTCATGGCAGTAAGAAAAGCAGCTATTACAGAGAGCTTTCCCAAGCCGTTTTTTTTTTTTTCTTTTTTTCTTTTTTAAACCAGAGATAAGTCTCCGTTGAATCAGAGAACAGGGCTTGGTGAATACCATTAAAAAGACACCACTAGCCCTGGTTTCCCAGGCTACAGGAAAGTTCTAAAACACTTCTGATGCAAATATCCACAGCCGATTGTCCTAATAACACTCGCCCTCGTACATCACCTAGGACCCTATTAGCACAGCTTCTTTAGGGGGTTGGGGCTGTTGAGATTGAACCCAGGGCCTTGTGCATACTTTATACATACTATACTACTGAAAAACACATACACACCAACCCACAATCCTATTTTTATGTGTGTATATTTGTGTGTGTGTACTCATGTGTGAGTGTATGCAGGTACACATCTATACACATGCTTACAGAAGCAAAGGGTATTGTTCCTCAGACACCATGTGCTTTGTTTTAACACAGGGCCTGTCACTGGCCTAGGAGTTACCACCTAGGCTGGCATTGCTTCCCAGGGAGCCTCAGAGAGTTGCCTCCTGAGGGCTGACAGCATAAGCACATTATATCCACCCCACTTTCTTTACATGGGATCTGGAGGTAGAACTCTGGTCTTTGTCCTTGCAAGTCCAGTTGCAAGACTGAACCATCTCCCGAGACCCACCATTACAATTTCAGAGTGTGCCACCAGCCTTCTGTGTATTCATCTGGGTTCCAGGTGAGCACTTTGCAGTATCGCTGAGCTGGATCCCTGTGTGGACCTTGCTGAATTGGTCTTACTTCAGGGGGTCTCTATGCAGACCTTGCTGTGTGTACGTTACATCAAGGGGAAAATGTCCAGAAATGAACCAGCAGCATCCATTTCGTTACACTTATTTGATTTCAGATTTCTATTACACACTTGGAGTGAACCTCAGAATTCTTCCATGATTAAAAAATAGGACAGACATAGATTTTGTTGGATCAATGTTAATTTAGAGCTCGGAGAAACACAAAGTCACAGGAATTTCTTTGACAATTCAGGCATGCCTTATGTAGGCCTCTGAACCTGCTTGTATCGATATCATTAGTGTGGTATTTAGATTGCATCCTGAACGGGCCCACTGACAAAGATTACAAAAATGTCACTCTTTCCCCAGAGTAGTTTGTTTTAATTTTAAATCATAACCTGAGAGTTCATTCATAAATGTAGGTTAAGATGAACTTATAGGATTATAAATTAACTTTGGCAGGAAAAAAAAGAGAGAGAAAAAGCTTATAGCAAAAACCTTGAAAACGTCTTTGCCAAAGCACATTGGTCAGTCATACATACTTTAAATGTTTATATACACAAAAGTGTTTATATAGACAAAAGCTGTTTCCCAATCCATCACAACATCTTGGTGGGCAGATGTTGGCAAAGTAATTGGATTGGAAATTATGGTTCAAAACACACCAGGCATTTTGCCCCTGAAGAAAAGATTGTGCCAGTGAAGTCCCAGGACTTTGAAAATGAGCAGGCCTCGCTTGCTAAGATTTCTGACTTTCAGTGGCACACAGGATAGCCAATGTCATCAGGCTAATCATGTTTGGACCCTTAAAGGTTGTCTGCAGACAGAGAATCCTTCCTCTGCAGATTTTGTCAGAGAGATGCAGGTACTCGGTAAAGCCTGTCATCTCAGAAGACCGTCTGTCATCTTGAGTTAAACCCAGACCCACTACACCTCAGCTTCTGTGAATACTAAGTGGTTAGTAAACCACCCCTTAGGTTTCAAATCCCTTAAGAAAGTATTGCAACTAAAAGCCAAAAATTCCCCATTGTTTTTAAATGATTAAAAGCGATGCAATTTTAAACTCTATTTTTTTTTAATATTCCAAAATCTGAAACTTTTTGAGTACCCCTCCCCAAGCCCAGAAGTGGACACTTCCATAACTTAGCTTCTTTGGTGGTTGGATCAGCATACTAAAAAGTATTTTTCAAAATGACCTTTAGGGTATATGTACAAGAAGCACAAGTGAATTTCCTGTTCAGACCTGTATTCCATGTTCAAGATAGCTCATTATATATCTGGAAATATTACAAAAAAATAAAAATAAAAGCAAGCTTTAGTTCCGTAATTTCTGCGTCAATGAAACTCAGCCTGTATGCAGAAACGGGTTTAGTGTTGGGTGTCCCAGGCCATAGGTTCATCTCATTCAGAGGTGCCTGCCCGATGTTTTTCCAGAAGAATAAATAGCATTGCTATCCATTACAGCCAGGCATTCGAGTTTGTTGAGTTCGGCTCTGGGTTCCTTCCTTCTCAGCTGGCTCTCAGTGTGTGCTCAGGGTTCCGGTATAATCAGAACCATTGGCTTTCCTGGACCACACTCACTTAAACAACATTTCTGATGCATGTGGGATGATGGAAACAGGGATGCCACACATTATCTGGCCTCAGGATTGTGTGTGGTGGGTTTGTTCGAGTCCTAACTGGTCATAGAATCTGAGGAAGGAGGGGCCTCAAGCCCCTGGCCAGACACACACCCTCAGTAGGCAGGCAAGAAAACTGAACCAGGCGTCAGGCCTTGCTCTGCCAAAGCTGTTACTCCCGGCCCCCCTTTTCTACCTCTCTTTCTCATCAGAGCCACCTCCCTTTCTCCTCTGGGATATTCAGAAATTTGGACAAGCTCTGGCTTGTATTATAATAGAGAACAGTTGCAAGGGATGTCTTGCTAGATGTGTATAGGTCAGTGGCAGATCATGCATAGAGCAACGGGCCCATGGGACAGCAGTGGACCTGGAGTCTACTGACAGTGTAGCAGCTCAGTGTCACAGTGGCATATTACTCCCGCGTCTGGGGTGTCAATAGCCTGGCTACTGCACAGGGATCCGCCTTTCTTCACAGCCCCTCCTCCAGCACGAGGGTTCCTGGCAGGTGTCCCACCAGGCCCAGCTTTAAAGTGCACAAGGGCCATCCAAACTCAGCTTCTATTGCTTGCCCAGGAAGCGCTTCAGCCATGCCCCCAGCTCTGCTGTTCTCTTCTCTGGTTTTTCCGTTTGTTTCGTTTTCCCTGGCCTTGGGTATTGAACCCAGGGTCTTGATTTTGAAGTGTTTCCTCACCCCTTAGCCCAGGCTAGCCTCAGACTTGCTGTTCTCCTGCCTCAGTCTTTTGGATATTTGGGATTACAGGCTTGCACCACACACCTGACTTGATCATTAACTTGAGATATATTCCTGTACCCGTTATTTAAAAACAAAACAACAACAACAACAACCACCACCAAAAACGACTCTAAAGCAAGTCGAGTTCCCTGCCAGCCTCATGCACTGTGTGTTTGTTCTGTCTGTGGACTGCAGCAGGAGTTCAAGGGGAGGGAACAAATTCCCTGTCTGGCTTGTACAGATGCCTTCTGTGTGACACAGTGACTCAACAAGGTGAGTCTAACAAGGTGAGAGCCTAACAAGGCTCTCTCAGAACATGTCCCCATCATTACAGGACTTCCTTGGCCTGCTGAGACAGTCTGTGGCACTGTATATGACTTTTCTCATGAGTAGCAGCAGACTGTTCTGCCTATGGTCCAGGACCCTAGTACACGATGACGCAAGGACCAGAGCTGGATGTGCTCAGATTTGCTAACCCCGAGTCCTAGGCTGGCTTCTAACTGAATCAGAAGGCTTACTTAATGCTAGGAAGGGGAGAGGGGCCTGTGTCTGCTGCAGTTGACAAGGTACAGCGACATTCCGATCATCATAAGCATAGAATGTCTGTCCTGCCAGCCCAGAGCTCTGGCCCAGACTGCCCAGTGACCAGAGCACAGTCGTCCCCTGCTCTGTGGCTGGGAGAGCAGGTCCACCTTGAAAGCATGTCCATGGCAGGTGATTGCATTTGGCCAGTTTGTGCAGGTTAAGGGATGGGGTTGTAGTCTCAGGCTGCCTGCAGTACCCAGGATTCTCAGCAGTTTCTGCAGGCTGACGAACCATGATCTCAAAGCTCTAAGTCTGAAATCCAGACTGCTCTCAACTCTGAAACTTGCAGGAAGTCATTAGTGAAAACTGTACATTGAATCTTTGTTTCTTACAGGGGATACTTTCTGCAGACCCTGTGTGTACAATGTAAACTAAACTTTAGTGAATTTAGTGTTCATGGATCCCATCCCTACAGTAGATATCTCACTATGTATGTGCACTTCCTCAAATTTGAAAAGCCCGAAGTCACAACCCTTCTGGCCCCCACGTTTTCAGGGAAGGGCTGTTTAATTCATGTCGATTTTTAAACCATGGAAGTCGTGATCCATGTTCGTTGTCTGTCGAATCAGGCTGCAGGTTTCCGGTCTCTGGTCACTTCCGTATATGAGGTCTGAAGAGCATCCTAATGTGCTGCTAACGGGAACAAGTGTTCGGGAAGCGTAGCGTGTGGGGTCTGCTGACTGGGTTGCGCGCAGACGCAGAACTGACCGTCCCTCCTGACTTTGAATGAAGGAGGCTGTTTTTATGTTTACTTTATAAAATGTACTTAGCATGCAGTTCGCACAGGTTTCCAGATGCTCCGTGACAACTGGAGCCGGGAGGAAAGTTTCTGTCGCAGAACTGACCGTAAAGCCGGAGAGTTTCCTCGGAGCCCTTGCCTCAACTTTGGCACTCCCTACCATCTGCTCGAGAGCCGCCCTGCTGCCAACGGCTGCCAAGGGCTGACGAGTGGATTCAGTTCACTTGTCTAGCGGATCCCACCATGCCTCCCAAAGTATCTGTAGCCGCTTACCAAAAAATGCCTGTGACCAGATGTTTTGTCACAAAGGAAGTATAGAAACCATAACAAAGGGAGAGAAGATGCTGTTGGGGGCAGAGACTGGATGTGTAAGATTAATATGTAAGTTCCATGTATTGGTTTAAAAGACGTGATGGTGTATCAGTTAAGTCCTTCATTGCTATACCAAATACCTGGCATAGGAACTCAAGGAAGGCTCAGTTTGGAGGTATACAGTTTGTCAAGGTGAGGAAGCCATGGTGGGCAGGAGCCAGAGGCAGCTGGTCACGTGGCATCCGCAGTCCAGAAGCAGAGGTGAGTGCTGCCGCTTAGCTGGTTTCGTTGTTTTATTTATTTTATTTTAATTTAGTCTAGGACCTCAAGCGACAGAGTGGTGCCTCCCACATTCAGGATGGGGTCTTCCCATTTTAACTAACCCCCTCCAGTAGCTCCTTCACAAACACCAGCCGAGTTTCCACGGTGATCCTGAGTCCTATCAAGTTGGAAGTCAAGATTAACCGTCAAGGGTGGTCAGTCATAAATTTGGCCCTGAGCTTCCTTATAGCTGGGACAAAGAAACAGGTTCATTGATGCAGTTTAAGTGTTGAGATTAAAACTGACTTGCTGCTAAGAAGAGATGAAGTGGTGCCTTGTACTAAGACCAGAGAGACATTTGTCCTTTTGTTGCAGAGAGAGTTGGGACAATGACCAGAGAACAATTCTGTGTCATAAAATAGGCAAAAAAATTTTGTGTGTGTGTGTGTGTAGTTTAATAGGAAGTTCCCGTACTGGCCCTAAACGGAGCCACAGCCACTTGGTAGCTTGATTTGTCTACGCAGATGAGCAGGGCACCCTGCTTCAGGCTGTGGGGCACACAACTCCTCTCCCAGCTAAACTAGATGCACGCAGCAGGAAGTGCTCAGCTGGGACTTAGTGGTACACAGGCTCCCTGAGGGTATGAAAGAATGGGAAAGTGGGGTTCACGGTGAAGAGGGGTTCATTCCCGCAGGGATGTGTCCTATCATTAACCCCCTTCTTGGTGTAGTTTTTTTTTTTTTTTTAATGACATTGTACAGATGGAAAAGGTGTCATGCTAATGAGATGTCTGAAATAAAGCACGTTGAACATTATCTTCGTTGATGAAAGTTGCTTGCATGTGAAAAGTTGGGTTTAGTCAAGTGTTTTCAAGGCTCTCAGGGTCCTAGCTTTATCTCAGTAGCTGCTGTTGGTTATTCTTGCCCTGGTTAGCAGGCCCTAGCCTGGCGGTGTCATGCCTGCTGCTGCCAGCACCACCATCACCATCACCCCTGCCTGTTTCCACAAGAAACCATGAGCTTAGCACTGCACTGTGAGCCAAGTTCTCTTCTCTTCCTTTCTCTTGAAACCTCCCAAAGGGCAGAAATGGTGGAGAACACAAAGTCAGAACTGGTCTCAGTTCTGGAGGCAGAAGCAGCCGAGGACCAAGAGTCCCGTAGCTCTCTCTCAGTTCCTGTGTCGCCCACAGCAAGGCCATGGAAGCACCACTACCCGCTTCTTGCTGCCTCCCCGTGCAGTGGGCTGCAGGGAACCTGTGATGATCTTAGGCCCCATCTGTACTTGTGTCATGATCACATTTAGAGATGTTCCCGTTTTTAATGGTGCATGGGAGAACATACAGCCTTCCATTTCATGCTTCATAACTGTTCCTTTACTTTTGCAAATGAGAATGACAAGTGCAAACAGCTCTTCGGTGCTGTTAGGTACAATGGCTAAGGTCGGGGGCAATTGCACACACCCTGGTCTTTCCACAAGTATGTTCGGAAGAGATAGCATCCCAGGAGAGAGCTTGCAGGGTCCCAGACCCCTTGCTTTGTAGTGCTGATGTTAATAGAGAACAGGACCTCAACCCACTGCTAGGCATCATACTTCAGACAGTTTAATGAAGGTTCCCCTGGAAGGGAAGTTCAGCGGGGACTTAAAAATGTTCTAATCTAGTATCTTCCAGGTTCATCAGCCTTTGCACAGATTGGTAAGTAGGTAGTTCTGTTCTTAAAAGATTCCCCAGAGAATTGTAATACTTTCTTCAACAATGTGCTTCAGCTGAAAATTTCTGAAAGTATTTTCTTGTGCTGTCTAATTTGATATTCTTCTCATGGTTTAAATGCAGTCTCCTTTACTTCTGTCTCCTGCAAAAAGAAAACAGCCAACTAAACAGCAAAAGCATCTATTCCCTAAATCTTCACGTATCACTCTGGCAACGTCCCCCTGGAATCTCCATCCTGGGCACTAGGGGCTCCCCCTGGCAATGGATGGACCTGGCTGATTATAGTAGCAGATGGAGACCACCTCTATCAGCCTTCCTCCAGGGATTGAAAGATACTACATGATAGGTGGTTACCAAGGGGTCCATTTTCCAGCTGTTTCTTCCTCAAAATCAAACTTGTTGTTTTTTTTTTTTTTTTTTTTTGCCAGGATCAAACCTCTGCCATCAAAGCTACTTCAGTCTGTTTTTTTCCTACTGAGCTAAATTTGCTACTCAAGCAGAAATAATCTGTTCTTCAGAAGGTCCAATGTATAAATGAACAGCGGTGAGGTGTGGAAATACACAGTTTATCTGGGGGTCTGCCTCTTTGAAAGGTGGACTCAGGGGTTCCCACCTGCTCAGGTTCCTGTTGGCAGGATGTCAAACCATGGTCTCATGGCCAGATTTTCACTGAATAATGTATGAGCCAGCATAGAGCGGGTCAGAAATAGAAATCAATAAAGCAAAACTCTACCAAGAAGAGGGCTGCACACGAAACTGATGAAGTGCAATGAGGCCGTTGAGTGCCAAACACGAGAACACAAATGTTTCCACTCCTACAGATAAGGGAATGTGAAAAGAGAAGCCTGTAGCCTAGGGAACCGTCCCAGGGCCCAGGGCCCGAGTGGCTGCCTCTCCAAGTTGGAATGAGGAAGAATGAGTGAACAGCCAGACGTTCTGCTTCTTAATGGCTGGTGCAGCAGCTGCTTGCTGCTCACTGCTCCTGAGAGCCAGGCGCCAAACATCTTCATCAATCATATGTTTGCAGCTGTGTGACCAAAATAGATCGACACGCAGCCTGTTTGTCCTGACCTCGTGGAAAGCGACAAGTCCGTGAGGTTATCGAAGAAGTCTGAGGTTCCTGCTGCTGTTTCCCTCGGTTTTTTCAGACTGCCCATCAGGTCCACCTGCCTGTTTAGGTCCAACTCACCCCTTTGATCTCTGGCGACACAATCTTCCTGGCTGATTGATTTTCGTTTGTGGGAGATTGAAGGGCATTATGTGAGAGCCCTTTTTATGCCAATTGTTTCATGAGAAACGCTCTATTTCTCCATTGAAAATGACAGCAGGTGCCCTTAAAAAAGCAGTGCAATGCAGGAGAAGGGCCGGCTGTTCCCCAGCTTATGGCTGGCTGCCGGAGGAAGTACTTTTATGAAAGACTTCTCAGATGTGTGCCTTGGGGGGGTGTTGAACCCACCTCACCTTGCCCTCCAGGCCTGTGGGACTCTGGGGAGATGTTTTCCCCCTTAGGTTTCTAGGTCCTTTTTTTTTTTTAATGTACCACTTGATACGTTCTAGAAGGATGGAAGAATTGCTCTGCATACTGTTACCCCTGTCTTTGCTTTCCCCAAAACCTGGGGTATGCCTTGAAAATCAAAGATGCCTGACCTCTGAGCTTAAGGGACTCCTCTGGGTTTTAATGATTTAGTGAGAATCCTGTTTGTAGTCTACACAGCAAACTTTGAGAAGTGCACAGAGGCAAGGACTATGCGTTTGGTCGGGGATGTGTACAGTTGTTGGGACCCTCTGTGGAGCACACCAGGAAGGGAGTGTTGGATGGGACCTTTTCTTAAGACTCCTCTGGGGAGGGGACAAGGTTGGGGAGATGACTCATTTGGAAAAATGCTACAAGCATGAAAACCTAAGTTTGGATGCTCTATACCCCACATTAAAAAAAAAATTGTGAACAGCAGGGTATGCCTGTAATCAGAGCACTAGGGAGAGGGGACAGGGGAGGATCCTAGGAGCTTATTGGTCAGGCAGTGCAGCTGAATCAGTAGGGTCCAGGTCCAGTGAGAGATCCTGCCTCAAAATAAAAAATAAAAATAAAAAATAAGGCTGAGCATAATTAAACCTCAAATCAGGGAGATTGACCTCAGGCACGAACATATTCCCACACTCACACATACTCTCAATTCACACGTGTGTATGCACACTCGAAAAGACTCCAGCCAGCCTCTATCTGAGGCCAGAGACTTTCGTCAGCAGCCCTTTTCTACTTTAATTTTCACCATCCTTGGGATCTGGTACTATGTCTGATATGGAGCAACTGGATGAATGGGCCTCATCTTCAAAGGCGGCCCTGGTCAGCTGGGAATGCAGAGCCCTGGGCTTGCCTGTGTCCAGCCTGAATCTGCACAGACAGAAACACAGACACCAGGAGAAACACCACATTTGTGGAGCAAAAAAATGCAGCACCATGCATCCATCTGTGGCTGGCAATGAAAGATCGTCAATGCGAGAGCTTCCCGAGAGAAGCTTAACTGTGGGCTGTGTCCTTAGTGGTCCAGGCCTTCAGGAAGCGCTCATGCCAGGAGAGTGTCTCGGAGCAGTCTCTGATCTCCGGGAGCTTGGTCTCTTAACAGTCTGAACTGGCCCCAATGCTCCGGTGTGGGGCATCTAGGTTGGGGGTGTAACAAAGCTTTCTCATTGATCCCCATGTGTCGATAAAGCACTCGGCTCTCCTGCCATCCCTGCTAAGTGCCTGTAAGTGCTCATTAATGGGAGCTGGTCTACTGAGGGCTGTGCTGGGGTTGTGGAGACCAGCGTGCGATCAGCAAAGATGGCCTTGGGGACATCTGGCTCAGAACGGCTGAGAGGGACAAGGCATTCTTCCAGACACCTGAGGGGCTCTGTGCTCAGGAGAGGAAGTTTGATGTTCCTTAGGTTGGGTTTTGGTGTTTTGTTTGTTTGGAGTTCTTTTTTGGTTTGATGTAAGCAGTTTTGCATAGCCCAGTTTGACCTCACACTGGTCTGGAACTCCAGAAGCAGAATTAATAAAGGGTCCCGAGGGCTGGGTCGAGGGCACAGGCTAGGGGAGACAGGCAGACTCAGTACACTGGACTAGGGTGGGGTTGTTGACTGGACAGATTGAGTTTGAATTTGGGAAATTTCACAGATCCCAGATTCCAGGCGTCTCTCAACAACTGGGAGGCACGTGGCAGCATGATACCACATTGTTCCGGAGCAGCTGCAGCCAGGCATGAGAGGCCACTGCGGCGTAGCTCAGGTGCCCAGCTCTTCGAAGCCTGCTCATGCCCCCACATCCCCACTGTGAGCAGACATCTGGATTAGCATAATAAGTGGGCAGTGTGTTGCCCAATTCTGAGTCCTTTGAAGTTTGTTCCATCAAGCGGTGGGATAGGACGGATAACGGGATGATGCTGACGCTGATGCATGAGGCTTGAGCTATGAAATGGCATGCCACATGGTTCTCTGCACACATCCACATGCATGCACATACACAGACACACACTCACACATGCTCACTTTACTCATCTATCTCCTCAAATTCTGGGAAGAAACTGCTATTGGACTTTGCTTCCCAGCTGGAAAAACCGAGCACAGGTTATGCCAGAAGAGCAGGTTAGTGGCAGTGTCATGAGCTCAGCAGGTGACAGCACTGAGGCTTCCATCCACGCAGCTGGCTCCAGGGCCCATGCTGTTAACTAATGCTGACTCTACTAATACTGACACCAACACACCACTGCCACGAATACTGATACCAGTACGTACCGATAAACTGATGCACAGAAAGCTGAGATGGCAGTGCTGGATGCTTTGATGACGCCATGACCTCAGGTCCTCACAGCCGCAGCCGGTGCTGAGCCAAGTGCTGTGTGCAGACGTGAATGCAGGACTTGTCAGGTTAAGCATTTGCTCAGGAACGCAGCTGGAGCCTACATGAGAACAGCAGAGTCAGGAAAACCTGCAGGTTTCGAAAATACACTTAGGAGCTCTACACCAATGGCAGGCAAGAGAGGCTTGTGGAGGGTGATGGCAAATATTTATTATTTATTAATGTTAGGAGGTCCAAGACAGGCATGTGTGCACATTCCGTTTCTGTGAAACACAGTTCAGTTTTGGTTCTCTTTTATTCATTGGCAAGTTTACTCGGTGCTCCAGCCCAAAGGAATTTGCTCCCACTTAGCCAAATGTTTTAGACATGATTGTGAGAATAAAATAAGACATACACACCCGGTTTTCCTACCCTGCACTTGAAACAGGTTTTTTTATCCTAGGGTAAGCTTGGGGAGAATCCTTTAGTTCCCCTCCTTGGGGCAGCATTTGGCAAAAGGGAGTTCACGCCTAACAAGTGATGAGAGCTTGAAGCGGGTCTCCACCTTGAAGCATTGCAAAGTTGCACTGAGCCTGGACAGCCCTCCCTAGAGAAGTCCTGGGGTTCGCTTGTTTAAACCCTGAGTGTGCTAGAGGGGATTGTTAGCTGCTCCCTGCAGGAGGCCCTCTGTTGTTGCCCGTGAACCTTCAGTGTGTACAGGCTGAGGATGCTACCAGATGCACACTGCCCTTGTCCTATATTTTCCAGACTCAGGCTGGTTGGTTTACATTCTGCTTTTGATGAACACTGACAACGAGGGAGCCATTTATAGTCAAACTGGTGGCTTCAGGCAGTCCCTGGCTCAGTCCCCAAGATCAGCACATAGACCAAGCTGCAGATGCTCCATGCCCTTGACAAGCTTTTCTGTATAGCCCTCTGCTTGACCTTGCCCCCTGTCTCTCGAGAGAAGCCCTTCTCTCCAAGTAAACCTGGGTACCCCAGTGCCTCAGACCTACCCACCTGCAGTACTGTTTTCCTGCCCCCAGTTAAAACACATGCACATGCCAAATTCAGTTCATCTTATATCTATTTAGACCTTTTTGAGACTCAGTATGTTATAGGGGAAAGCCTTGAACCCCTGTCTCCATGCTGAGATTGTAGGTATGTGCCACCATGCCTGGCTTGTATTTTTTTGACACAGCAATATGTCTGCCTACTTTTCACTCTTTATCCCCAGAGGAATGGAAAGCTGAGGCTTAGGTAAATGTAGCCTTCTCGTAGCTCCTGGATATCTTCACACAGCCTCTGGTAGCATGGTGTACTTCCATAAGCTAGGGTAACAAACATCGTCTTAGGCTCCAAACTCTGCGGTTTTGCTTCCACTTCATTGAATTATTATCAAAGTTGGTTACTTAACTTCTTTCCTCACCTCTTGAGTGGGCGAAGAATTATTCCTTAATTTAATTTTTGTTATATACTCTTCTTTCCCCCCGCCCGCCCCATAATGTAAAGCTTCTCTCAGTGTGTGTAAGGGTGTCAAGGTCATGGATTCTTGGTAATGATTGCTTTTCATTTCCTACAGCATGTGGGAAGATGGTAGCTTGTGTGTTGCTTAGGCATGGAAATGATATAGATGCCAAGAAGCATGTTGCATTCTTACGGTACAAAAGAAATCTGTTCAAAGTAAAGATGTACTTGATGAAGGAGATGGTATTTGACTGTGATCATCACATGGAAAGAAAGCATGGTGACGTAGGTACTTGGTTAACTCTGAGCATTCTGTATTTGGGGGGCCCCACTCTGTATCATTGTTACCACATGAAGTGCATCACGCATTCTCTATAAACTGTGTAGAGTTCAAAATAGCATTGTGTCTATACACATTTCACTGAGTTCCTCTTTCAAGTGTGTAAGGTGCATTTGGTATGATTATGGCAGTCCAGTTTTGTGTCTTCATCAGCTGTGCAAATCTTGGCTTCCCAGGACTGAGAAGTTGGGAACTTGATGGATCAGGCGGCTCAGAGAAGTACAACAGCAAAGGAAGAGGTTTTGTGACTTAAGCCAGAGAGCTTAGGGCGTCTCACAGGACCAGTGAGCCCATGAGTAGGTACAACATGGCTGAAGGAGGCTCCTGGGAGATGGAAGGCAGCCGTGACTGGAGGCCACATGTGGTGATGTCAAGGTGGCGATGTTCACAAGCAGGGTTTTGTTTGTTTTTGTTTTGTTTTTCCTTTTTGATTAAAGCACTAAGCATAAACCCAGAACTTTCTTTCTTGATCTTTTTTTTTTTTTGGCCCCCTCTAGGCATTTCTGAGTCAAGAGCATTTTCTCAGCCAGTGATCTAGGCATACGTATTACAATGGCCAAAACACTGTTTTTCTCTCTGACTGGGCCATTCCCAATGGTCGAAGGAAGACTTGGAAGTCTGAGTCCAGGTTCTCCTCTGTGAAGTGGAGACATCGGAGAGTGCTCCCTTTATAGCCAGCAGCGATGGTGGGCTCTCTCCGAAGTGCTCTGCCACTGCTAATCACACAGTAAACTGGAGTTGAGATGGTTTCTTACATATTTATATCCTACTCTTGAAAACAAAACCCTAAACTTCAGCTACAGTCTGATGAGTTAATCCACATGTGCCTTTTCTGGGAAGGGCCACACGGCGAATGTTGTGGTTTGCCACGTCATACATTGGCTCCATTCTGCTGCTGACAGAGGCTGTGTTCAGCCGCTAGTTGTTTGAACACTAATGGTCATGACTCAGTCCAAAACAGGCTTTATTATGGACATTGATACTTGAGTTTCATGTGATATACCTGTATATATCATATGAAATATGATGTTTTTCTTCTCAGTGCTTTTTCTGGTAATGAAAATATGTTCAGACCATCGAAAGCTCCAGCTAGGAAAGAACATGCAGGTTTGGCCGATGGGCTGTAACAGGAAATGTATCCAAATTCCTGCTGGAATCCTACACACTGCCATGTCTTTTGTGGCATTGTGCCATCGCTGGCTTGTGTCTGTCTCTCCTGAATGAACAGGGACCGACGAGCCTTTTCTCAGTAGCCAGAGTCCCCAGTGTATAATAGGTGCTTGCTGAATGCCTTCCAGATGAATGGTGTCACAATTATCCCCTTGCAGCATGACTATGTCTACACAAAAAGGAATTGGAAATGATTGTCTCTTTCCTAGAATGCTGCATCTGTTTGGGTAGATTGGTACTGGAAGGTGTGCCGCTGTGGGTCCCTAGTGCTGCCTTCCAGCACCCCAAAGACTGTAGTAGGCGCCTGTAAATAAATCCTCTTTCCCTGACAGCGGCTACCCTCAGAGGTCCACCTGAGCTGTCTACCATGAGGACTTTGTCACACGAAAGAGGAAAGCTAGTGACAGGCCTTTATCTCAGTGGGTGGTCTGTAAATGCTTGCTAGAATGTTCCTCCCCATTGCTGGCAAGCTTTAGTGAGGAGAGCCTATCTGTGAAGTTCAGACTCTCAGGAGACTCATTTCAGCATGCTCCTGAAATTCTTAATTTACCCTGTGTTTGTATTTTTAAGGTAGAGCTTTCTTTATAATTTCAATTATGGAATGATGTTTGGTATTCAGATGGGTTGGTGTTTGTATTGGCTCAGTGGTTTCCCATGAGAAGTTCAAGGTCCTTGGGGGAAGATAGCCATGCACAGAGCTGGGTATGTGGGAGACACAAAGCCAGGACGCACAAAGAAGAAATTACAACCATTTACTTGTGTATTATTTTCTCAATTTGAAGCACTTGAATTCCAGAGCTCTTGAATCAAGAGGTTGAATTCCTGGCATTTTAAAGTATTCCACTTGAATAAGCTGCTTAAACCATTCAAATGGCTTTTTAAAAACTTACGCACCCCCACCAAAAAAAAAAAAAATCACCCCTTTCTTGGATCATTTACTCTGGAGATTTACTTAATTGAAGTTTTGCCTTTCCTTTTTACTTTAAATCAAAATCATTTCTGTAGTCAAAGAAGTTTCCTCCTCGAGGGCTGTCTGGATTTCATGTTGACTGCTCCACACAGGTTAAAGGGGTTTTCTGAAAACTCCTGTAGTCTTCGCTTAGCTTACCTTCTAGAAGAAACCCTCCAGCTCTGACATTCTGTAAATTCAATATCACCTACATTTCTAAGGTCTCAGATCCAGTTTGACTAAATCTAGCCACGGAAGAAGGGAAGGAAAAGGTATGACCAGAATCACAGCTACTCACTTTACTACACAGTTGCCTGAATGCAAGAGTCTGAAGAGCAGAACTAAAGTGGCAATCATCAATTCGCTTGTTTGAAAGAACCTCTCGGGCTGCAGAGATGGCTCAGAGGTTAAGATCACTGAATGTTCTTCCAAAAGTCCTGAGTTCAATTCCCAGCAACCACGTGGTTGCTCATAACCATCTATAGTGAAATATGGTGCCCTCTTCTGGCCTGCAGGCACACATGCAGGAAAGAACCTATCAAGAAACAGTAAGAAGGTTGGGAGGTCTTTGCCCTGGTGGCATTTCCTATGGCAGTAGGAAGCAAGCAGAGCATTGAATGTTTAATTTGGTCTCATCTAGCTCAGTGCCCGAAGCAAAGAACCAAGCAAGGTAAAGATGGTGTTAACTTTAGACCAGGTAGTGCAGGGAGGCATTTCTGAAACTGATGCAGAGTCCAAGATGTGCTACAACCAACAAGAGAAGCTCTGTGGTCAGAGGGCAAAGAGAGAGGTCCCAGGGCTTGTTGAAATAACAGCAGAGGGCTGGGTGTGGTGGTGATGCACATCTATAGTCTCAGCACTCAGGAGACAGAAACAGGTGGATCTCTACATTCAAGTCCAGCCTGGGTCTACAGAATAAGTTCCAGGACAACCAGGGCTACACAGAGAGATTCTGTCTTAAAAACAAACAACAAACAAACAAAAGAAATAACAGCAAAGTCAGAGGAATGAACAACCAGAAGGGATGGGAAACCATTGCAAAGGATTAAGGTGACTAGAGACAATTGGTTGCCTTCTTATAAAACTGTCTTAACATTGTAGAACAGAGACAGGAGGAAGGCTTTTGTCATAGTTTGGATAAGGATGATGGTGGCTTAGCCAAAGCAGTGGTAGTAGAGGGGGCTGAGGCTTGGTTGTTAACTGTTGATTCTTAGAGAGTAGAGATCTCATGAATGGTTGGGTGGGAAGATGGATAGATGGAGGGAGGATGGATGATAGGGAGATGGGTGGGGGAGGGAGGATGGATAGATGAATGGATGGAGAGATTGGTGGGTGAATGAGGATGGGTGGTCAGGCAGTTGAGCAGATGAATAGAATGTTCATGCAGAGGAAAGAAAGGAGGTGGCGAAGTCTCTCCCTGACCTCAGTTCCCATGTTAGAACAGTGGGTGGTGGAAGGGTTGTGTACTATTCATTTGATTTGGTTTCTCAGTGAGATCTGCACTTTTCCAGCTGTGCCCCAGGAAAGAAAGGACTTGTAGCTCTTGAAGCCTGTTGTTTCGAGCTCTGGATTTTGAGCCCCATCCGATAGACCTTTGAGCTGCTGCAGGGCAGGCACCCAGGCTTGGATGAAGCCCTGCTCCAGGAAAGTGGATCGTTTAATCTGCAAGCCCAGCGCTGCAAATGTCAACAGATTCCTCAGCCTGGCCTTCCCCTGTGAGGATAATGGAACGAGAAAGGCCACTGATATTTTAGGGTTGACAGAAACAATGACTTCAGGGATAATGGTTTTATTGAGTTACAGTTCACAAACCCACAGTCTGCGTGGTTCCTCCGTGTAAGCTGTACAACCCGGGGGGTTCAGTAGCATCATGAAGCAGCTGGGCAGGCATCACCGCAATCAATTTCAGAGTATTTTCATCATGCTTATGCGTGTGAGGGGAGGACAGTGCTATGCTCCTTTGCCGTCATTCCTCCTCAGTAAATGGCCTAGTGAATGAAAACTTGCTAGTCATGGAACTGCTGGGTCTTGAGCCCTGATTCTCCATCGTCAAGGAGAGTAAGCATAGGGTGTCCTAGGCTCTGGCACAGGAAGCAAGTGGTCCTGTTAAGAGTGTGTCATGTGGGCACCGCCTCTGCTGTATACATCCAGGGGTCTGTGTCTGGTTGCTTTCAGGGCCATGTACAGAGCATGAAAAGAAAAGCTCCACTTAGTTAAAGTCAGAGAAATGCTCTTTGAAACATCCTATTACGCCCCTGTCAGCGGTGAAAATCCCTTCCTCTCCACAGAACCGCATTTCCAAATGGCGGTCCCAGTGGACGGACCTTCTTTATTTAGTTTCACAAATGGATTATAGCCCAGAGGCTAAGGAGCTAGAAATGGGTGGTGGGGTGGGAAGGTGTTGGGGGGGGGTGTACTCCAAGAAATACTTTTTAAAGAAATCTGGCCAAACCAAGCCCTGCTCACTCCAACAAAAGCCAAGGAATTTTGAAATGAGAACTACATAGTGAAATAGTTCTCATTTTCAAGTAAAACATTTGCCCTGGGGAATTTTATGCCCAGGAAACACGTTATTTCAAGTTCAAGGGTGAGAATGGCAGGCTAGGTCAATAGACCAGAACAGCACCGGGGGCGAGGAGTAGCAGGAGACAGTGGCGCCCACCAAGGTCGCATGCACTTCCAACCATGTGCTTAGGAATGTCCCTTGCACCCAGCTTTCCTTTGTCTTTGTTCCTGCTCTGGCATCTCTTCGTCTCATGAAAAGTAGAAAAGCTCCTGGCTTGGTCCTTAGTTGCAGGCTCTGGTCCGCTCACCCGTGGGGTTCGTTCAGTACTGTGTACCTCCATCACGTCTTCTTCACAGTTTGGCAATGCATCTTTATTATTTTCCACATGCCCATCGTTCCCCTAGCATGAAGAGAGCCTCTGAGGGCAGGGACTTCACCTCCTTTCCCTGCTGTCTGCAGCCTGTGATTGTCATGGTTGATAAGCATCAATGGCAAGATAGGTGCCAGGTGTTCAGGCGGTGCAGACCCTGATGCTCTCACCGTCCATCCTCCACACAGATGATCCAAAAGAAGACCATTTGGCGGGAGTCAGGAGGGGGGGCAGCAATGTGCCTGCCTTTGTGTTCCCATGTTTCCCCTCTCAACAGTCTAAACAAAAGAGCTGAGTGTAAGGAATTTTCATCCTTGTGGAGATGTAATGGCAAGGTTTAAAGGCTTTTCTTTAGTCTTAATTGAAATAAACTTATTTATATCTAAAGGACAAATTCTTCTTGTACATTTCAGCTTATGTGTTAGCACACGCCTAGAGCCTATATGTAGTAAATCAGACAAGAACTTTTTTTTTTTTAAGTACTAACGTCAGCCTTTCATTCCCTTCACACATTACAATGTTTCCGTGGCAGTTGGCAGGTGAACTCTGCACATTTGTGGCCACGGGCAGATCCCTGTGTCTCTTTGCTCGCAAAGGAGACATTGGAAGGGCCTGTGGATGACATTTGAAGGTATGAGTTAGACAGGGAGGGAATATCTGAAGATTCCTGGGTTATTTGGGAACTTGCCTAGGGTTAGATTTGTATTATAATGTCACACGTAATGACAGGAAAAGCCAATGCCAGCGTTCTTTACTTATGTCTAAGGAGGTATTTTATTGCTTGAAGAAAGTTGGTTTTGTTAGGGATGGAACATTGACCCCCACAGGCCTGCATTCAAGCCCTAGCCCCATAAGGACTCTAATATGCAGGAGAGGGGAGCTTGTCTTCTCAGGATGATTTTACCTCTTCTACATAAAAGGGGGTTCTAGATAGCCAAGATTAAGATTGTTAATGGCCCTGTTGACTTAACTAGTTGACTGTGGATTGGCTTGGGGTGTGTTAGTTCATCTTGACCTTTTTTTTTTCTCCAGCCAGCCCAAATATCACAGGTATCAAGAGGTTCTCCTGTGTAGTCAGGGCTGACTGTAGCTGTATTGTTTTCATTCTCCTGTTAGGTGGAGTGTAGGGGAGTGCTTCTGGGAACTGGAGCATCCTAGGGAAAAGCTGACGTCGTTCCCGAGGTGGGTGTGTGTCTTAGCTACGTTTCTCAGAGATGCTGCGTGCCCACTCCCCGAGTTCACTCACCTCCACAGGTCATGGAAAATGGCAAAATGGGATTGTTGGTGTAATCTTTTTGAAACTCTGTTATTGTAGTTGACACTGTCATTTGCTACTTCAGTTGTGTTTCATGATGCCAGATTTGCAGCATTTACCCACAGAGGAAGGAAAATGAGCCTTCTCCAGAAATAAAGGGACAGCATCCTTGAAGCCATCATATGCTCGTTGACTGTTGTTGTAGCATTTTCAGTGTGCTCTTGTGAAATAACACAACAAAGCCGATAAATACAAGTAGCAGGCTTATCAAAACCCTGTCTAGTTTAAAATGCTACCCTCCTCCCAACTCTCCTTAAAGGGCTGATCTTTCTGTTGCTCACTTTGGGTAACTTCTGAATGAAGGATTAACTCCTCAAAAAAAAACCTCATAAAATACAACGCATCTTGTGAAAACCCAACTTAGCCGAAAGAGATGGCAGGGTGTTGTAAATGAACAGTCGCTTCCTGAGGTTCTTGACTCTTCTTCCGCTCGGTCATGAGATGTCTTAATGTGGCTTGTGGAAAATTTTTAATTCAGTGTTCTAGATAAGAGTGTATATGTAAGCCAGGCCCAGTGGCACACAACTGGAATCTCAGCACTGTAGGGGGCAGAGGTAGTCAGATCTCTGTGAGTTCGAGGCCACTAGTTTACAGAATGGGTCCAGGACAGCCAAGGCTACACAGAGAAACCCTGTCTTGGCGGGGGATGGGGGAGGGAGGGAGTATATATGCACACTACATAATACCCACTTGGCAGGCTCTTTGGGGTATGAGTGCCCACCCTCCTGGGGGGTATAGTTTGTCTCTGATCCTTTCTTAGTTGACCCTTCAGAGTACTACTAAATTCTGGCTTTCTGCCTGGGCTGTTCCATTTTCTATATTCCATCAGGTTCGAAGAAACTCTTGCATAAAGTATAAATTATATCTTAATAAAACTGATAAGTCTTCTCCCCCACAAGGGGCCATGATTAATGGCCTCTGTCACTATTAAGTGAAGTGGTTTTTAAAAATAGCTGTTTGACTAGAGTGTTTTGGTTTGGCGTGTGTGTTGCTGGGTTGTTATTTTTACACATAGCAGTGAGAGGAAATCGCAGGGCTCTCGTATCATAACGCATGCAATATTTAGATTGGATCCCGTCCTCCTGCCTGACACTCATTTCCTGCTTTTTGCCTTTTCCTTTTCCTGATGCTTAAGCATCAAGATTCGGGCATTTTCCCAGAGTAATTGTTGATTAAGTGCTGAACATTCTGCCATGATTATGAGATTACTGTATTCAGCTTTTAATCTTGTGAGTGTCAAATATTTTACTTTAGTGGCGTCTTCATTATTACTATTATCATCCTCAGCTCTTTCTATTTGAGTAATGCAATCAGGCAAAATAAAGGTATTGCTGCAGATTTGACTTTTTTCTTTCCTCCCATAACTCTTTGTCTTGAAATGGAAAGTGCCCTCTCGGGTTGTCTCCAAATGCTGATAAACTAGATAAAACACCCAAACAAACAAACACAAGGCTTCTTTTCGTTGCAGGTAGTTGAAGAAGAAATAAGATACACTTGTTGAAGGTGTATCCAGGGCCCAGGCATGTTGCCGGAAGTCAGCAGGGCTGGCAAGAGTGTGGGTCACTGCAGTATCTGTACTTTTGGAGTGTCCTTTTGTTTTCTGTGATTGGCTGCCAGTAGAAAGTAATTGGAGTCCCTCAGTTGAGGAATGGATACAGAAATTGTGGTACTTTTCCACAATGGAATACTATTCAGCAATTAAAAAGGAGGAAATCATGAAATTCGCAGGCAAATGGTGGGACCTGGAAACGATCATACTGAGTGAGGTA
>CM053765.1:16314751-16344380 GCA_028658305.1 Pachyuromys duprasi
AAAAAAAAAAAAAGAAAGTAATTGGAATAACATGAATTGGGTTCCCCATGGGCCAGTCACTTACCCAGCCTTATCCACCGCTAAAGGCCAGTGTCATGGCATAATAGCGTTCAGGGACATTCCCATAAGTGGGGGAAGGGCCTCTCCAAGAGAAACAGGCTCTTGGGTTTGGATTGTGTGTTCTTGTGTGCAAGAGGCCACAGCTTCTCTTACTTCCCCAGGCTTCCTGCTATCACGTCCCAGAGCATAGGCATGGGCCTCTGAGAGAATCCCAAGCGATGACAGTCAGCAGTCAGTTGTTCAGTTGGAGGAAGGAGTCATGCATGTCTCGAGTTAGGGTCTCCAGAATCAGCAAACTCTCTGGTTTTCTCCCAAGGCACAGGCGCCTCCACTCTGTGTATAAATAAATGATTGTGCGATCACCAGAGAGCGGGAGCCGGGCCACTTGCCCTGTCAGATCCTTGGCATGTCAGTGCTCTTCAGCCTGTCGTGGTCGGTCTGGGCTGCTTGTCCCAAAGCTGACCGTGACCACTTCGGTGTTGGTTACAGTGGGCAGTTAATAGGATGAGCTGCTCAGGCTTGGCCTGAGGTGAGACAGGTGTTGACTTAAATTCGCAGACCAAGCTGGGCTTGAACTTGCTCTAGAGACACACACACACAAAATCCATCTGAGCATTTGTATTGGACCAGACTGTCCAGTGGTTTGGCGTCCCTGGAGCACAATGTCATCTCTAAGGTTCGTGCTTGAGAACCATGTATTTAAGTTCAAAATAATAAAAATAATTTTAAAAACTCTTAATGTTGGGCTACATTCATAGCTATTTTGAGCTGACGGTGGTAGGGACCCATGGGCCACAGGTTTGTTCCCGAGCCATTGGCCGTCAAGGAGCAGTGCTATTGTATCCCTTTGGAGAATTCAGCCCTCCTTTACTCACCAACTCAGGACACCAATGCCAGTGATAGGGACCGGTGGTGTTAATTGGAAAATGGGAGCTTATCAGAGTCATGGTTAATAAACCGAATCATGGAGCCATGGAGCATCACTGTGGTATTAAGAGAGGCATAGAAGAAAGAAAACCCCTTGCCCTGCACACACAGTGTGGAAGTGGAAAGAGCTGCAGGCCAGAAGGCAGGGATCCCAGGAGCCAGGCCAGACCTTACCAGGCCATCTGTGGCACCCCAGGCACGCAGTGCTCACCTGCCCCACACTGATCACCTCTGTGTTTCTGTTAGTGTGCTGAGAAATGAAACATTACAGAGTAGAGAAATAAACAGTAACACCCGGGGAGGGCACGGACATTTACCCTGTGGGAGTATAGCACACGTGTTGTTCACACCCTTTTGTATAACAAAGATTACTTCCTGTCTTGTTCATCCTTTTTAGTTGACTCCAGAGTACTTTAAATCTGGATAGAGCATCTGCATTAAAGCAACTCTAGTATCCAACGGAGCGTTTCTGGACAGGTCTCACCAATCTTGTTTGTCCAAAAGTGTTTTTGTGTGTGTGTGTGTAATATTACATTTATTTATTTCCTTAGTTGAGCAAGTTTTAAAGCCTGTTGTATTTCTTTTTCTGATATTTTCTATTCATGTCTTATTATTCACTGATTAGCTAATTGCTTTTTTTCACGACGCATCTTATTTTTGGGGGCGGGGGAGAGAATTATCTAAGTGCTTTTGAGTTCTGCTTTCTCATCTGAGGGGGACTGCTGTGACAGAGCCCACCCCGACTGCTGTGGCTGCCTGGCTTTTCTTCTTCTAATCACCTGTGTGGAGGTGGGTCGAGGTGGGTGTGCGCAAAAGCTCCCCTGGAAGCCAGATACTTGGTCTTTGGATACTTAACAGAAATGCCTGTGCCCATGGAGTGAGGATTTGGCCAACTTTTGCCGATTGGGCCGAAGAGAGATCAGGGTCTCATGGGTGTGTCTTTGGGGTCAGCCTAGGCCTCTAGACATAAATCTGAGGCGGGTGGTGGTGGCACATGTCTTTTAATGCCAGCACTAGGGAGGCAGAGGCAGATGGATCTTTATGAGTTGGAGGCCAGCCTGGTCTACAGAGTGAGTTCCAGGACAGCCAGAGCTGTTACAGAGAAAGCCTGTCTCAAAAAAAAAAAAAAAAAAAAAACCCTAAACTAACTAACTAAATAATAACAAGATATAAATCTGGGTTGAAGTCCTCTGACTCAGGAACTAGGTGCCAGGTGACTTTCTCTAAACCCAGTTTCCTCATTCTAAAGGGGATTGATAGCAGTGTGCAGTCAAAGGAGCCAATGTTTAAGATCGCCATTCTGTAACAGGTTCTCAATAATTAGAAGGTCCTTAGTGTCATTGTTGCTGTTACCATTGCCATTAGCATAAATCAGGTGAATGAGGGCAGAGGTAGGAGCTAAGCTGTTGGGTCCCAGGTGAGCTGCGTCCTTTGCAACGAAAGCTGCACCTGTGTGGGTTTCTGTGCCCCGAGATACAGTTTTCGTTCAGGCCTTGTCCCATCCCTCTGTGGCTGGGCATAGTTCAGAAATCCCATCCAGGCCCTGGCTGTAGAGAATCAGAAAGACTTGAAATTGCTCCTCTTGAATTCTATGAGGGGAAGATACAAAAACGAAGCCCCACTCCCTCTCCACTCCCCCACCTCCCCACCCTGCTGCCCACCCCAGGACATGTGAGGGACAGAATATAGGTCTTTCTCGCTGGATCCCTTGAACCCCGCTTTCGAGTTTTAACAAAGGAAGATGGACGAACTAAGAGTCTCAAAGAAGAGATGGGGACCTCCTAATTGATCCTTACAAAGCGCCTGGTTATTTACAACTAGGAAAATTGCCTGCTTGGAGATACCAATTCAGCTCTGTGGATCTGCTGGCTCCACAGGAGCCACTGTCTGCTCCTTGCTGAAAACGCTCTTAGGGAGGGGACTGGGAATCTCATCTAACTGTGTTAACACCGTCTCATTCATAGATCCTTCCCCCCCCCCCCCCCCGGCAGCTGATCATTCAGTCTCTTTCAGTGTATAATTGTTCATCTTAAATTTTCGTGTTTGCTGTAGCTGGGTGTGTGTTAATTACAGGCAGACTGCAATTATGTTGTCTGTTTGTCACTAGTGTGGCGGCAAGGGTGGAAAGCGAGTGTTCTTCCAACAGGAAGAGCCTTGACTTTAAGTCTCCACAGCCACATAGAGATCCATATGCTCCGTCCGCACCACTGGAGGGGAAAGACAACACGTCGGAATTACTGTCGTTTTCTGATTTGGGCCAAGAAATGTTGCTGTGCTGAGAGAAGTACTCATGGTGTCCATTGACCTTACAACCAGATGATTGAGTGTCCAGGAAGTTCGAGGTATTTATAATAGTACCCTCAGTGAAACAGTCACAAATAAAATATCTGGCAATTCATGTACCCAAGAGGACAATCCAGGTGACCTCTAAGGCCACTGTCTTCTTAGTGACATGAATTCTTATCCGCTATGGTACTAAACACTCATCCACTCCATATAGGACTGCTGGGAAGAACCTAGATATCGCTGACTATTAAAGTGATTAGCTCACAGGCAAGCCACACTGATACAGCTGAGGCACACATGGAGCGCACAATAATAACTGTGAGATTATCAGATTGATCCCAGATGTCTGGGATATGTGTGTAAATTCAGTTAGAGGCATGTCGAACTAATCTAGGCAAGAGGCAGGGATGGGGTAGGAAGACATGTTCTTGAGGGCATAAGTCCTCAAGGGGAGGGTCCAGGATCCCAAGGCTGTCAGAAACCCTGGGGTTGACTCTTGGGGCTCAGTTCTAGTGCTTGAGCATGGAGGATGTGAGACCCGTCGTTCCTGCTGCATCTGTTTAAGATATGCGTATGTTCACATATCCTGCCATTGGATTCTTTTACTCTCCTATCGAAAAAAAAAAAAATAAGGCTCTTACACAGCCTTGATTACTGTAACTACGTAAGTCGTGAAATTGGATAAACTGATTCAGAACTTTCAAGATTCATTTCTCCAAATTAACTTCTGGTTCCTCTGCCTTCCTGTATAAATGTGTACATTTCAATGTGGTCACATCAAAACCTTGCTGGGGGTTTGACAGTAATTGCATCACACTTCTGCGTCATTTGGAGGAGCAAATAACATTAATCTCTGAATTCATGGACCTGGCTTCCTCTTACTTGATTTGTTTTGTTAGCATGTGAGCCTTCCACCTAAAAGCCTGTGTGTATTTCGTTAGATTTACTCTAAGTTGTTTCTTTTCCTTCAGATGTTATATATTTTTACTTTTGGTGCCCATTGCATTCATTGATAGTATATAGGAATACAACTGGTTTCACTTATGTGACCCGAGACACTGATAAATGGGCTTATTCTAGGGCTTTTGTCGCTTCTTTATTTTCTGCATAGATTTCAAATGGGGGGGAGGGTTTTTTTACTCTTTCTCTTGATACTCATGCCTTGTGTTGTGTTTTCTTGCCTTATTGCATTGGTTTGAACTTTGAGCACCATATTGAATAAGACTGGCATGAGCAGCCATCCTTTCTCCATCTTTAGGACAAAACATTCAATCTTTTTTCTGCTAAGTATGTTAAATACAGTTGTTTTTAACAGTGATTACCTGTTAGATTTTGTCCACTGTTTTTTCTGCATCAGCTGATAGCCATTATATGGTGTTCTGTAACTTGATGGCATGCTAACATCATATTAAGTGATTTCTGAATGTCAAACTGGCCTTGCATCCTAGAATAAGCCTAACCTGTTCATGGTATTTATTTCCATGTGTATTTTTTCTGAGTTATATTTGCTAATGTTGTGTTAAGGATTTTCAGGTCTGTATTTTTAAGGAGTATTTCTTTGAGAGGCTCCCTTTTTACCCTGTCTATACCTTGTACCCCATCTGTCCATCTTTAAGAGTTCTGTGTATGTTTCACATGTAAAGTTCAGAGCTTTTAGTTGTGCTTAGTGGGAAAAAAAATAGGGTGAAGTTCATATGCTTCATTTTCTAGAAACAGCTGTTCCTGTGGATAGTCAGTTTCCAGATGTGATTGTGTGCCTGCTTGGGTGTTTGTGGAGGCCATAATAGACCATCAGTTTCATGGGAGCTGGAGTCACAGGCAGTTCTGAGCTGCCTATAACTGATATTCAAATTCTGGTCCTCTGCAGGAGCAGCAAGTCCTCTTAATTGCTAATCTATCTCTCCAGCTCTTGTTTTCAAGTATATTTTTAAAGCACTTTGGAATTGGCTTCCAAAAGAAAAACCTGAAATTCAGGCATCAGTACATTTTAAAAACAACTTAAACACCAGGTTATGTATTTCTGAAACAAGCAGAGTGTAGAAATGTAACTGTATCAGCTGCTGAGGATCACCCCCTGGACTTCTTAGGAGGGTAAAGCCTCCCTGTCAGGGTCAGCATAGTGCCAGGGGCACTAGGAAGGCCTGTGCCCCAGCTGATCCGCACACATCACTAGAAACAGTTACCTGAACTCAATCTGCTGCTAGGCCAGCAACGTTCTTTGACACTATATTACCTTTAAGCTGGTAATACTCCAGCTGTGTACAGGGTCTTCTAAGCCATCCTCTAGATGATAATGGGCTGGCTGCCTTATGCCTGGAAGAGAAGAGCCATACTGCAACAGTGGGATTCTCTCTCTTCTGTTTCACTGTGACTTCTCTGTGGCTCCTTGGCAGTTATTGGGTCTTTCTGAAGTCTCACTGACAGTGGAGGTGTTGGTCACTACTCTGAGTTCCCTGTGTCCAGTCATGCATGTGACTACAGGCAAACATTCAATAAAGACAGTTTCCAGACTAGGCCGCTACTGCGTGATCCTTGTTCTTCCTCCCCTTGCCAAAGAACCAGAGCTTAGTGACTCCTAAAGAATGCACTATACAGCAGAAACACGAATGATAGGCTGGCCGTGAGGGCCACCCTGCCTCTCCTAAGCTCTGTGGCTTCAGGCAGAGGACCTATTGTCCACCTCAGATTCTCCGTGTGAAAGAAGGCCTGCGTATTCATCATGCCATGATAATAACCTGCAGTCGTTACAGGTCCTTGAGGGGAGGCTCTGAGCATCCGTGGAAGATAGTATGCAGCCTCCAATTGAGATTTACTCGTTTCCAGAGATCTGGCGACCACTTCATGTAGCAGAAACCTCTAGTCACAGTATTGATAGCTTCCAGGGGCACCTGATGCCCAGTGGTGGGCTTATATTTTGGATCTTATGTTTTCAAAGAAATACAACACAGGGCTAGAGGTCACTGGGTTCAGTGAGAAAGGACAGAGCACAGGTTCCAGCAGGCCCTGGTTTCAAAAGTCCCTTGTGGGGAAGTTTTCAACAGAACTGTGCTTCTTTCTATTTTTATCTTCCTGTCAGTTGACTTCAGCAAATGTTTACTAGCATCTGCATGGGGCCCAGGGTTTGAGTAAGCAGTAGCCCATCCTCCCAGGGAGTACTGTACAGAGAGAGAAAGAGCGAAATGGCCAGAGTTCAAGGCACAAAGTAGATAAGCTGCCATTGAAGATCAGAGGCAGGTGACCTCCTGTCTAGCTGGGTGAGTGGCCAAGCTGCAAGAAGGGGTTGCAATTGGAGCAGAAACTTCCAGTGCAAGTAGCTTTCAGAAGCTGAGGTCAGGCTGCCGCAGCCATGCAAGAACTAAGACAGGCACGTTGGAGACAGTCACCGTCGAGGGCATGTGGGCCCTGGCTGGGGAGGGGTGGTCACCATCTCTCCTGTGCCCAACCCATGAAACCCAAATGTTTTCTTCCTCAAACCACAGAGTGTGGCCATTCTAGTTTTTCCTTCTCCCTGGTGCGTTGGTGTGCATTGGTGCGTATGTAGCCTGTCTTCAAGATGTGACTGCGTCGTAGCATTACAGGTTGACTTACCATCCATTTAAAATGAACACAAAAGTCCCAGTGCTCCCACAGAACCTTAGAAAGGAGACTTTGTTTGGGAATAGGGTTCTTGCACAGTCAATCAAGCTGTTTGTATAGGCCTCCTTCCAAAGGGATGGATGTTCCTTGTAAGATTGGCAGGTTTGAAGACACAAGTGGCCATCAAAACAGAGACCATATAGCAAGATTGCTGTAAGCTGAGAGCTGAGGCAAGAGAAAGGTCGTCCCTGTGGGCTACAAATGGAGCACTGGATGAGTTCTGTTCTTCCCAGAGGGCCTTGTGTCTTAGGAAAGGCTGGCTGTACCGCTAATGTCAGACAAGTGGCTGTCAGCCGATCTCTGTGGGTAGTCTGGTCATTAGTGGTGCATTTTGGTTTTCTGAGCAGGATGAACAAACCCAGCTTCCTCTTCCTGATGTCTCCAGGACTCCCTCAGCACAGCCAGCTACAGCGTGACTCCTGTTATAAAATGAGGAGTTACCCTGGGGTTCAGGGGTCCAGGCCAGGCAACTTTAGTTTATTTGTTCTAGTCCATTCTCATGACAAATGATAAATTGTTCCATTAAGCGTGTGTGACTAGTCCAAGGCCACTTTGCCTGAAGCATCTCAACTTGAATTCAAATCTTTTTTTTATTTTTTATTTTTGAAGCAGAGTCAGGGCAAAGCATTAGCAATATTTGTTTTATAATTGTGTGTGTGCTGTGGTATAGGTGTGGAGGTTAGAGGGCAATGTATAAAAGCTGGTTCTGTCCTTCCACCATGTGGATCCCAGGATCAAACTCAGTTCATCAAGCCTGGCATCAAGAGCCTTTACCCACTGAGCCATCTTGCCTGCCCTTGATCTCAAATGCTGCACCTTACATCCAGACTGCTGGAGTTTCTAGAGGACTTTTAAGTTCCGTGGTCCTGACTTCTGAAAGTTTTCTTCAGGGCACAGGCTTTTTACTTAAACTAACCAAGAAATTCAACATGTGATGGGTGGGGTGAACAGAGGAATTATAAACGAGGTAAAGCAAAAAGGGGGACACAGTGACCCACTGGAAAGGGTTTGTCAGAACGATTGGGCTTATGTGACAAACAGGCCCATGGATATTTAGATCACCATGCAGCATTGGGAAACCGTCGCAGTGGATGGTGCATCCCTGCTTCCGCCTCCTGTCTCGGACTCTTTACGCGTGGATACTGTAAATTCTGACATTGATAACTCCAGCAGCCATCGTGTGGTCTCAGATACCGCCAAGCTTTCCGCTGGAGCAAGTAGAGCAGCTAATGGATTTGGAATGGATTTCGGATTTTCCGACTGTCTTGACATCATGAGTGCAAGCTCATGATGACAGCAGCAAGACATCCATGACATCTTGGTGGCTGTAAATCAATATCTCCCCTACAGGTTCCAAAGAGTGTCATCTCCAAGACGTACAGCCTGCGTGTGCACCCTTTGTGTTGGGTGCCTTCCAAAGCACTCTCCATCAGCAAGACATAAAGGAATCACCAGGAGGGGTCATTTTGCTTGGCAGCACATACTGAAAGCAAAAGAGAAGCAGTTATTGCTTGTTGTTACTATTATTGTTTCATGGGTTCCTCCAACAAAGGAGTGCTGTGCCTTTCAAACGTCTCTTAGTACAAATGCTTGCCATCATCAGTCATCAGTGTCCTGCCATTTTGAACGGGCAGAGGTACCTTTAGCGCATGATGCGGTTATCATCGCCATGCTGGATGCTGGAGGTTGTACCCTTAGAGAAATCGACATTGTGGTTTTCTTCCCCTCTCACGGGTATGGTGATGGCTGCCACGCTGTCACTTTAACAAACTACCATCCCAAAGTGGGGCTGCTCCTTACAGCGCTGTGGAAAAACAAGGTCAGAAGTGCAAGGGACCCACGTGGGCTTCGAATCAGTAGGATTAGTTAAGCTAATTTTGAAAAAAAAAATGCTTGGCACAACTCTGGCGGTTTTGCATTACTTCTGCAGAGACGTATTCTTTCAGTTGTCCCCCGTGGTACACATGCAGTTAAACCACACCAGGACCTGTGTTATGTAATCCTTCCCAGTTATATAATTAAGGGACCTGTCTTTTCTTGTCCTGGTTTGCATCAGTTGAAATGGGATAGGAGGTACACAATAGTTCATAGTCACATAAACTAGCCAAAGTAGTGACTTTATTGATTAAAGTACATGGAACCTACTGATTATGACTAATACTGTATGCAACATAAACTGTGGGTAGTTTGCGGTTGTAGAATATAGAGGAATTTCAGATGTCTGTGTTGTTCTACAGAGCAGTTAAAAAAACACAAACTAACCTTCAGATTCTGGCTTACAGGACCCTCCTCCTTCCTGCCTGTACTGAGAGCTAGCTAGAAGTCCTGAGTCATCGATCTGGAAGTGTGAGATCAAGCAGGGAATTTTATGGTCACCATGAGGTTGCTCCTGTAACCTTCCCCAGTCTTGGCTCAGGCACAGTTAGGAAACATTAACCCCTCAGGGCAGATGGCATGCTCAGGGCTCAGCTCCATCCATGCTGTGCTGAGAGGCTGAGTCTCCTGACTCTGCAGTGGACGCTGCCTGCACCTGCTCCCGTCTTGGACCCTTGCAGCTCTTGCAGATGCCAACTCGGTAGCCACAGTATGCTGCCCTGCCCAGAGCTGACCTGGAAACTGTTTACCCCTTTGTCCCCACTGGCCCAGCAATGGAAATGTGGGAGCATAGTTACATGTGTCCAGACCAGAGGCATTCTGGAAAGGCAGATCCTAGCCAGGATGCCAGTGGCAAAGCCTAGCCATGAAACTGCAAGCCCTCTTCCTGTCTCCAGACGTGAAGGTTCCATGATTGGCTCCTGCAGGATTCTTGAGTCCCTGTCTGGTACCTTTTCAAGAACCGGGTGTTCGTGTCCTGTTATGTCTAAACTTTGAATCAGCAGAAATGTGGAGTCCTCTGTGTCTCCTTCTGTGCCACTAGGCAGATAAAATCACACTCCACTCCGCCCTGTCCCAAGTTCTTGGCTTGTTAGTTCCCGCCAGCCCCTTCTCTCCGAAGGCCTGGCCTACTCTTGATTCCCGGAATTCTCAGTGTGGCCCGCAAACCAACTGACACCTCTTTTGGCAGAACTGTAATAATTGGAGCTGCACCCTCCAGTGGGGCTTCACCTCAGTACACTTGCCAGAAGCTGAAAATGCCAGGATGGAGAAATGCATTGGATGTTCTAGCTGCCTCACCCTTCTAGCCTAGCCACACTGCACATTGGAGAACCAGGTCCTCTCCCGATCACAGCTACTGCCCGGCATCGTGAGAAACAGGAGAAGATTCAAATTCAGAATGTGGTTTCTGGCTGAATGCATATCATGGTCACATCATCCTAAGGTCAAACTACTGTAAGTCAGGAGCCATCTGTACCACGTGAAGCAATTCTAACACCAGGTGAGGTTCTAGGAAAATGTAATTCCTTTCATTCTCTTGTTTGTACTTGGTTTCCTACCAAGGGCACAGACTGCTTTCCTATTTGTTTGCCAAATGCATGTATGTATGGGTACATGCACACATGTATGTGTGAAGATGGAGGCAGAGGTTGATGATGCTGGGGTCCTTGGTCATCTCTCTTCATTTTATTTACTGAGGCAAGGTCTCATGCTGAGTGCAGGTAGTATAGGCAGGCTCCTGTGGGGTGCCGGGGACCCAAGTTCTCACCTGCATGCCAGCTGATTTATCTGCTGAGCAGTCTTCTCGGTGTCCCGTTTAACTGGAAAGAAGATATTTTAAGATAACATTTTGGGACAAAGAAGCAAGAACCAACTCATCTCCTTTGTTCAATAGAACAAAGACAATAAAAGCACTCGAGGTTAATCAGTCCCAGAGAAATGACATGGGCTTGCTCCTTCTCAGCCAGCAGTAAGGGGCTTTTCACAGGTGTGGTGTGGGACAGCTATCCGCCAATCTCAAGCCCTCACACTCATGCTGGGCTGCTGGGTCTGTGATGCTTCAGTGG
The DNA here is from genome assembly GCA_028658305.1 of Pachyuromys duprasi. NCBI lineage: Eukaryota > Metazoa > Chordata > Mammalia > Rodentia > Muridae > Pachyuromys > Pachyuromys duprasi. The sequence continues at coordinate 16,325,602 of CM053765.1, forward strand.
ACACGTGGGGACCTAGTGCAGGCTTGTGTTACTCTCAAATGAATAGTGTCTATGCACGTTCTTTATATTTGGAAGCTGTTATTTTCAGAGAAGGACAGCACTTTGCTGTACATTGAAAAAAATACACAGAACTCTTACGTTCAGACATTGCAAAGTAAAGCTAGAAAAAGATGAGGACGGTACTACCTGCAGACTCAAGTGCACCAAATCTGCTCACTGAATAAGTGGCCATTAGTTCTAATATATGCCTGGTGCAGTCTGGTACTTGGGAGTCTCTGATAAAGACAACAGAGAAGCCTCTGCCCTTTAGGAACTGATGCTGGGGATGAGTACTCGGGGCTAAGGAGATGGCTCAGTTGGTAAAGCGCTTGCTCCTACAAGCAGGAAGACCAAAGTTCAGATTTCCAGCATCCATGGAAAAGCCAGGAATAGTGCTGTGCATCTGTAACCCTAGCAACGGGGAGGCAGAGCCGATCGCATCCCAGGGCCCAATCTAGCCATGCAGTTAAACCCTTAAGTATCTGTGAAAATCACAGTAGCAGTAGCTGATGCTGACATAATGCCAGGTGTAGTTCTAAGCCCTTTGTGTGTCAGTGAGTCCAGTATACCTCAGGGTGCTAGAAGGTATTATCAGCCACATTGAGGGCAAGCCCTGAATACTGGGGAGGTGGTCCACCCTAAGTCACAGTGCTAGCAAGTGCTGGAATTGGAATTCTGGCTCAGCCACCATGGCCTTCCTGTAGAAGGCTCGAGGGGTACCTAGGCTAGGAGAGGGAACAGCAGAGGAAAGGGACCAGCCACTGGGTGGTTCGTGAGTATTCTGTACCTGCATCCAGAGAAATAAAAGGAGCATGACCCCTCTGAATAGGGATTTTCAGGCTGCCTGGACACAAAGATGTGTGCCCACACCTCTGTGTTCCCAAACCATGTGACGATGATGATCTGTACATTGATCTTTGGTTTCATAGGACAGAGGCACCGTACAGGGAAAACATTTGTTTCTGTGATACGTTGGTTTGGGCACCTTTTATTTTTATTCATTCATTCATTCATTCATTCATTCATTCATTCATTCATTCAGGCTGTAGCCTGGAGGCCTCCCATTTCTGAGCCTCTCATCTCTCATACCATGGTGTCAGGGGCCAGGACCTTGGCTCTCCTGAGCTGGTGTCTGGGACTGGTCACTTGTAGATGACATCCTTTTATTGTGTTAATGTATGAGCTAAAGCCCTGTTTGGTTCCCTTGGAATCACCCATCTTTCTTTGCTGTCTTGGTGGCCCCAGTGTGTGTCACCTTTGCTCCCCACTGTTGTCACCCAACCCTCACCCTTATAGAGTTTTTACCCTGCACCCTACACATGCCAGATCATTGGTCAGAGAAAACATGTCTAAGGAAAAGCTACTGGAAAAGGAAAGCCATTAGATGTCTATTTCCTTATTCGGGGGTGGGGCTTGCCGGTTGTGGTTCTTGCCCAAACAGCAGCATATCTGTCCTTACAACTCATCCAACCCAGGCCACCAGGGTGTCACCACTAGGCTAGCACAGATCCCAAATCCCAATTGTGTGTTTTCCCTCCATGTGTATGATCCCTCAGCCCTCTGATCTCCCTTCAGGCCTCAGTAGACTCATCTGTGCTAGTCTGCTGAGACACAGAACCTTTCCTGATGTGCAGAGACCACTGGAGTAAAAGCCCAGCCCCGTGCTGGCTGCTGTTCTAGAAGCCGCTTGCACCCACACTGGAGGGTGACACTGGGCTGTGGCAGAGTGCCAGTCCACCACAGTCACCTCTGAAAGCTCAGGAGGGCCATGGCTGTGGGAACGTTTGAAACCTATTTTGTGAAGTGACATCACAGCCATCGGAAGATAACCCCACATGACTGCTTTCACCTAGATTCGGTGGGTGGGTATCACATGGGAGCCTGAGGTGGAATCCATTCTGGGCTCCTGGGAAGCAGACATATGACACAACTCAGGTCAATATCACTGCCACATCCGCCCTGTTTTCTGAGACACTGAAGATCGTGGTTTGGACAGATGGTTAGCCAGCCCCCCAAACAGTTTCATACACTCTCCATTTTCTGGTGCCAAGGGGCACCAGCATGCTGACCAAGATCATCCTTGTTTTACTTGGAGTCTAATTCTGGATTTATAAAAAGAAGTTCAAAATTGAGTTCCAGTTGGTCTGTGCTGGAATTTCATGGGCGATTCCCAAAGTTGAGTTTGCCTCCAGTCCCATTTTCTTACTGTGTTGGGTTGCTAGGACAGCTATAGCAAAGTGCCACAAACCAAGTAGGTTAACAGTGAAATTTATTTCTGCTTGGTCCTGGGGACTCAGAAGGCTGGAATCAAGGTATATGTCAGGCCAGTGTTCCAAAGGTGCCAGGGAAGGGGCTGCTCTAACCCTGTTTCACCATCTGGACAAAACTGTTTTTACCTGGTCATTTTCTTCATTCAACTTCTGTGTCCTCATTTCCCTGTTGTTCAAGGATGCTGGTCAGGCTGGATTAGTGGCATCTATAATGACCCTGTTCCCAAATAAGGGCTCGTTCTGAGGTGCTGCTTAGGATGTGGACATGTAGTGGGGCCAGGGGAGGGGACACTTGAACCCATAATGCTTAGTGGAAAGTAGTTCAGACTTTCTCCTCCTCCTGCCTCTCCCCTCCCCACTGCACTAATGGCCAGGGGCAACCGGGTTCCACCTCCCGCCTGCCATTTGGGAAATGAGCGTGCCCTCACCAGAATGGCATTTTTGCCTCTTGGACTTCATTTTGGAAATCAAGTTTCTCTCGTTCTATATCTAAAAGTGATCAGCCCTAAACTTACTTCTGGAGTGCTTGTTCAGAAGCCACTTGTCTGTCAGCCCCACCTCTAAGGTTCGAGAAAGTGAAGAGAGAACAGGGTCACTGAGGTCACAGACAGAATTTGCAGAATGTGTGTTTTGGTCTGTGTCTTCATGACCTTTCCATGTAATTCCAACAGACACATAGGATAACAGGATCATAGAAACATGAATGTGTATAGGATGGAGGGAGGGTGGGAGACTCAGAGGCCGTACGTTATACATCGGGAAGCAGGTCTGGTTCTGATTTTGGTGCCACCTTGCCTCTGAACTCCTCCTGCAGTTTTCCATGTCAGTTGTCATCTGTTTTCCAACATAATACTTCCTTGTACTATTTTAATCTTCCCTACCGGGTTGCAAGAGCCAGGATCTGTACTTCTTGGTGGCTAGTACGGGTTCTGACACATAGTAGGTACATCGGTAAATTATTGCTGAAGACTGGATGTTTTCAAATAAAAAAAACCAAAGTGCTAGATGGGCAGAAGAGCATTTGGGGAGGAAAACAACATCCTGATATTTACTTGTTAAAATTAATTTCTATTGAAGTTAAAAATCTAAAGCCTCACTTTTCTAAGGCTCTTAAGAGCTGTTCACAGATCCCATTATTATATTTATAAGCCTAACAGTCTCTAACAATCACTTTTAAAGAGGCTTTTTTACAAATGTTTGGTCTAATTTGCAAACTTAGCTAATTAAACTCCTTTAAACATTTTAAGCGGCATTTGTAAAGGAAATCGAACTTATTAAATTTATAAGTACTCAATTGCCTGACTCAACAAACAAGGTCTCCCGGAACACTCAGGCAATTCTTATAAATCTAATTAAGCTCATAAGTATATGTTACACCTTAGGGTCTTCTAAGCTTTTGTAGGCTGTAAGTGACCTTGGTGAAGTTATGACTTAAAGTTCCGGAAGAAGTGTGTTCTGTAGCACACAGACTCAGCTGATATTTCAAGGCCATTCGGTTTTGCAGCTGGCGCTATGGATTTGGTTTTCTTAAACACAGGCTCTTTCCTCCATGTTTCCATATAGTCTAAGAAGGAAAATGTGTCCGTCTCATGAGGATGTCCATTCCCTCTGCCCTCCAGGGCCTTCTGAGTGTAACAGGTCATTGGGAACTTCTTCCCAGGATCCAGCCCACCCTGACTGAAATCCCAGACAGGCTGCAAGGGACATACATGGCAAGTGTTTGTAAGGTGAGAGCAATTCTCAGCAATCAGAGGTAGCCAGGCTAGGTCAGCCCTCCTGATTTCTGCATTCCCCGTACACTAAGTAGTTAAAAGAGCTGGACAAAGACTGGGAATGAGGCACGGGTGGCAGAGTACCCATCTGGTGCGCACAAAGCCCCTTGTTCAGTTCTCAGCACCACATAAACTGAGGATTGGGGTGCATGCCTGTCATCCAGTACTGTAGGAGCGGAGGCAGGGGCATCAAAAGTTGGAGGTTATCATTTGCTATATTTTGAGTTTGGAGCCAGCCTAGGCTACATCAGGCCTCATGCACCAGCCCTTTTGTCTTCACAGCCGCTTCCACAGTGGGTAGGGCCAGATACAAAGCAGTAGGAGTCTGGAATGGTGACTGAGGTGAAGGGTCTGTGCCATATGCTCCTAAGGCGCTTGCTGCTGTGTCCGGATCCGGACCACCTTCTGCTGCCTTGTCCTCTCTCTCTGTTTGCTCCTGCATCCCCTATGCATAAGATCCCATGGGACAAGAAGCTGAATCCTGAGTGTGAGCCTTGATCAGAATCATTAAGATCACTCAGAATTACTGTAAATATTAGACTCAGAAGGAAAGTCTGGCTTTCTGGTTCATATTTTTAAAACAAACAAAAAAACAGCCTGGCTCAAGCCTTGAATCTCAACCCTTGGGAGGCAGAGGCAAGTGAGCTTGAGGCCTGCCTGGTCTACAAAGCCAGGTCCAAGGCAGCCAGGGCTGCATAGAGAAACTCTGTCCCAAAAAAACAAGACAAGACAAAACAAAACCAACCACAAAGAAACAAAACTAAAGTCCTAGAGGTGTTTTTTGTTTTGGTTTGGTTTGGTTTGGTTTTTGTTTGTTTGTTTGTTTGTTTGTTTTGGTCTTTCAGAAACACTATGGCTATACCACATTTAAATACTTTCTACAGACCTTTTACCATCAAATAACAAGTTATAAAAATAAACAGCTGTTGCATTTTTCTTTAAAAAGAAAAAAGAATGAGGGGGAGAGAGAAAGGAAAAGAAAGCATAGAAGACTGTGCTTCTGACACTGAAGGGCCATCCACTGTGATCAACTGTATTTTCTCAATGGGATGGGGGTGAAGAGCATCCTGCTCCTGTTGGGAAGGAGATACTGCTTCCCAGCAGGCCTTCAAGCATCCTTCTGGACCGGTGGGTGTCAATCTAAACTCACTGTCTCTGCTCCTGATTGCTGGGACGAATCCCCTTTTATGGTCATTTTTTAGAAGACTCTTGACTTAAAGAGGTGGGTTTTAGGCAGCCTAAGTTACTTAGATTTAAGGTAAACGCTATTCTTCTGTCTACTCACAGAAGTCTGTATCCATACCCTCTGGTTGTCACTAGACTTGTATCCAAAGACCTTGAAATTCCATGAATATCCTGTCTGATTCTTGTATATTCCCAGTCTCTGGGACCAGGCATGGGTAGGCAGATGTTAAAGTGAGCAGAAAAGTGCTAGTTGACTCTGGCCATAGCTACCAAGTACCGCAATAGGCGGGCTCAGAGCCACTCCCAAGTGACAGCAATACAGAGCACCCAGTGTCCAGTACCTGAGCATGGGTTTCCATGGTGATGCTAAGCCCATTGTTTAAGTATTTGAAGTGAAGCAGATAGACATTTCATGAGGCAGTGTTTATGTACCGAAAAATTTCTTAAAGGTGATACTTTCCACTCTCACGGTATCACCAAGTGTTCTTGCTGTACAAGGCAAACATTTGCAGAAGTCTGACAAAGGCCTTTGATCCAATGAGGAAGTTGGTAAAAGCAAGTTCTTTGTGACGGCCTTGAAGAAAAAAGCAGAATAATACAGTTTGGTTATCTATTATTTGTTGTAAAATGGTAAGGGATTTGCAAGGCTTTCTGGCTTTTACTACCTGTATCACAAATCTGACTGTAACCAAAGGTTATATATAATGCGGCATGGTGAATAATGCATGCGGAGAGATAACAGGCTTTAAAGGGGAGAGGGAGAAGGTGGCTTTTAAGTACAGTGTGGCATTTCCCTTTCTGCCACGGTGATACATGATATAGTGCTCCGTGGCGTGCGAAATGTTATTGGTTGTCATAGCAATAGAACACCATCGGGGAGCAAGGAAGAAACCCTCTCTCAGCTGCTCCGCTGAAATAGAAGTCTAGTTATAACAGAATGATCATTGTTAACACTGTATTTGCTGTCAGATGATAAAACCCACGCTGCACCTCTTTCCCCCCTCTCCGCTATGCTAATTCTGAGTGGCCTTGCCGCCACGCTGGTTCTTGCATTAAACACCTGGGCCTCTACTGTCTTGGTTGTGAGCTTTGGCCGATAGCTTTTGCTGCTTGTCCTTGTAAAAATAGGCTGTGTTTAGCGCTCCCTCAAACTGTTACGGCACCCCGGGCCCACGCCCGTAGCTTTAGGGTTTGAGCACCCCCTCTGTGGACTCTGTAATCAGTTCTCGTTGGTTCTCTTCCCTGTCGTGGTTACTCGCCTGGGCCATTTTTTTTTAGTCCTTGTGTTCTGTCATCTTAGACCTTGAGTGAAGGGTCTTCCTGCAGAACCGCCTTGCCTGGACTCTAATCTTCCGTTCACCACTCCTGAGTCACTGTCGGGGAGTTTGCCTAGGGCTGGATTGCCAACATATCTGTCCTGTCTTTCAAAGTGTGTGCTTGGAAATTCACCAGAGGCAGCCACCGCTGTTGGGCTGCCGGGCAGGTGAGCTGCAGAGGCTCCTCAGGACCACGGCCAGGAGTACACTTAGTTGGTCCTGGTTTGCCTTCTTTGCCAGTCATGGGTGCATCCTTTCTCAATATGCAGCCTGTGAGGACACATCCTTGACTGAGCTGTAGGGTAGCAGTGGACAAAAGCAGCTTGCGTGCGTATGTGTTAACAGCACTTTAGCTGTACCCTTGTGGTCTGACAGTTCATTGCTTATTTTAGTGCCAGGGAGCCTCCTGCCTCACTCGGTTCTCACTGTCGCCCGTTTTATAGATAGGAGGACTGAATCAGAGACACTCAGGTCACATTGTAAGGGCTCATAAGGGCTGGCAAATGCCGGAGCTGGGATTTGAACCCCTCTCACCTGACTCCTGAGCCAGAATTCTCTATTGCTACTTTGTGTCTTCTAAATTCCAATCAAGGAAGGCCGCAAAGGAATCCCGAGCCCCTGCTCATCCTGGAAGAAGTGCTGCTAGATGGCAGTGCAAAAGGGAGAGAAAAATAGGAGGAAGGGACTTTGGGACTAAACAGGAAAGCATTGCTTCCAAAGAGCAAGCCAGAGCAGAAAGAGCAAGCGCCGCCCTGGTGGTGTTGGCTACAGGACACTGTTATAATAAAAGCAAACAAGCTGGAAAGCTGTTAGCAGGGCTGTGCACAGCAGGAACCCCATCTCTTACTTCTTCATTTTAAAGTGTAGCCTTCCAGTGTGTGTAACCCAGAGCCTCTTAACCCTGCATTCCAGCAATCTCAGGCTATCACTGGTCACCATATCACATAGCTCAGGCAGAATATCCCGCAAACCTAAGTTAACGTTAACTGTCTTCATCGCTGGCACCTTTCTCAGGGATTGGCAAGTGGCCCCTGGCTTAATGGGCCCATCAGTGAAGGAGCTGGTGTTATTCTATTTCCCTGAAGTGGCAACTGAGTCATGGAGAAGCTAAGCTCTACTGGCAAGAGGAGCTAGCCATTACCCCCGACAGGAGGTGCCTTGGGGAGAGCTCACTGAGTGTGGTGCATCTGTGCATGTGGTGATTGGTGAAGACAGGCCCTTTCCCCTCAGTGTGGCTAACATGTGAAAGTGTGCATGCAACTGAGCTAGAAGTTCTGAGCATCTGAAGATGCCTTCCAAGTAAGTGTCCAAGGAGAATGGGAATTTCTTAGGGGAAGGGAGGACTCTATAGGGTGGATTGGAACTGACTCTGTACTAGATGAAAACAAAAGTAAGGATAGGTGTTGTCGTAGAGAAATCTCGAGATCTTAGGGTGCTGAAGTGGCAGTGGAGTTTGAGTGTGAAAGCAAAGGCTCTCTGAACTGGCCTCGAGGATACAAAGTCCAGCATGGGAGTCAAGGCACAGTGGATGAAGTCCAACATCATCTTACAGACCAGGAAAGGGAAGCCCAGGGCATCTCTCTGAAGCCCATCCTGAGGAGGAGCCACCCCATACGTGTGAAAATTAGACATGTGCTAGGAAACTCAACCCACAGCATTCTTTGTGAAAGAAAATTAAAAGTTGGAAACGACCTAGTTGGGGACCAGGGGAATGCTGGAATGAACTGATGTTTTCAACTGATGCGGAAATGAAAAGGCATGAGCCGCATACCTCCATTCCCAGATGAGTGGATGCCAAGACTCATGGTTCAGTGAGAGAGAGAGAGGAAAAAAATTCACAAAATAGAAATATGTCTCCATTTATGGAGAACACTCACACTCAGTTGGCATTGCACTCTTTGTGTGTGTGGATATGGGTGCACATGAGGGGGATACACAAACACATATGTCTACAGTCATACAGAAACCAGAGAGCACTCTCACGGGCTGTCCTCCTTGGCTGTTTCGGACAGGGTCTCTCCACAGGACTTAGGGCTCATCTGTTGTGTTCAAAGGGCCGAGCGGTGAGCCCCGGGGATTCTGCTTTCTCTGCCTCCCCAGCACTGGGATTCCAAACACATGCCACCATGCCAGCTGCTTATATGGGTGGTGCTAGGACTTGAACTCAGGTCCTCATGTTTGCAAGGCCAGAATGTTACTGAACTGAACCATCTCCCTTGACACTATCATAAAATGCTTGTGTATAGCACCTTCAGGTAAGAGACAAGGAGATAGTATTAATTGATCTGTTTTGTAATGGCTTAGTTTTCAAAATAAGTGACTATTATATTCATGGGTTTGAAAGTAAGTGTAACAACAACAAGAAAAGGGTACATGCATTGGTGTAGTTGTATACACTGAGTTGGTTGAAGAGGCAAAGAGAGTGAGAGCTAACTCTCCTAGCTCCCAGGGCCCAGCCAGGTGTTCAGATGCTGCACAGACAGGGGCCAGCAAGGATGTGGATCCCTGTGCCCAGCCACGTACTACCAGGAAATCCAGGAACATAGCAGTGTCTGCAAACAAAGCAGGGTTTTGCTAAATGAGTGAATTTGGTGTCATGAAGTGGGTGGGGGTGGGGTCCCCTTTCTGATGACACCAGTCAGTATTCCAAGGCAGAATCCCAGGCTGGAGAAGGGTACAAATGGCGTCATTCACGAGCAGATAGAACACAGATGTCAGGCTCATTTTGCCTAAGTGTAGCAGCAACCTGGAAGTGGCGTCATTGAGAGCCAGGCCAGGGATACTACAGGCTCTGCACAGGACAGTCCCCTGAGAGGAGGATTAGGGCCACCTCGAAGAATCCAGGGCAGGGCTTGGCTACTTTCCTCTCAGCTAATTGTGTTTCCTTGGTGAGGGTAGAGAACTAACAATTCTTAAGGAACAGCTAAAGCTAAGATTTCTTCAATGTATTTTTTTTTAATTTTTAAAATTTTTTTTAAATTTTTTTCAACCATCATCCTGTTAACTAAGATATATTTGGTCCCCTTTGGAGAAGAAAATGAAGCCCAGAGGGGCAAAGTAGCCTGCCCAATATCACACAGCATCTGGATGAGCCAGCAACAGAGCACGGACCCTGTTGGTACCGTTCTGATTAGCAAGTCTGGGTAGAAAGGCAGAGGACATGGAAGACAAGCTAAGCTATGGCTCCTGGTCTTTTCTTACTACAACTGATCCCTTTGTTAACTGCGTTCAGGATTGTCACATCCTCTGTGAGCTCAGGATCAGCATGTAAGGTAAATACAGACTATCCTTTGGAGAAAATTGTCAAAAAGTAGGTCCCGGCTGGGAAGGGGACAAGAAATGCTAACATCATTGCTGCTGGTCTCCAGAAGCCCCTGGCTTGGTTGTGGGGCAGTAAAGATGGAAAGCGAAAAAAGCCAAATGGTCATAGAAGATACTGATGGCTTGACTCAGTGACAGGAAACGCCCTGGGGTCGGGATTGCTAAGACGGACTTGCATCGTGGAGCATACCTACCTTACTAGGAAGGAGAGAAGGATTGTCAAAATTGATGGCGTTGGGGATAGAAAACGCCTGTGAGGACAGCCAAGACTGGCCAGGTGAGTGTGGAGCCAGCCGTGTGGCTCTGCAGGCTAAAGGAAGCCAAAGCCGAGAAAGAGAAGGGTTCTGAAAGTGAGACCCCAGGAGAGGGGATGCAGGGAGAGAAAGCCAAGCATTGTTTGCCCACAGGCCTCCACTCCCACCCGTAGTGGTGCCTTCTAGCGCTACCTGGGAATCTGTCCACATTGTGGAGACATTGTAACCAGCCCAGATTCGCATTTGAGCCAGGATGGCTGCTGCTAGCCCATTGGGGAACCCATCTTTGGAACAAACATGTCCTCCTTCCTGTGGGGTATGCAGGCCTCCAGAGCCATTCTCAGAGGAAGGGTTAAGTGTCACCAAGCAATGGCTGGAGTTCTCTTTGCTGAGAAGTTGCTGGCCTGTAGGTACCTGGAGCCGTTTCATCCTCAACCCACACAGGGCCAGCAGTTACCACAGTAAGACAGCAAAATCATTGAATTCTTTAGCTGTCTGGTCAGCACCACCAGTCTGTCTGTCTGTCTGTCTGTCTGTCTGCCTGCCTGCCTGCCTGCCTCCCCCCACCTTTTTTTCACACACACAGGTCACTACCAGTCACAGGCTAGATTCTCTCTCTCTCTCTCTCTCTCTCTCTCTCTCTCTCTCTCTCTCTCTCTCTCTCACACACACACACACACACACACACAAACACACACACAACATGCACATCTCTTGGTTCAGTTTATTTTCCTAGCCATCCCAAAGCAGAAATTATGCCAAGTGGCCACTCCTCTTCTGTGCTCGATCTTGATCGAGGTTTGTGAGTGCCCCCACCTTACAGAAGACACCTATATTTCTTCTAAAGACCAGTATTGCGCTCTGCCCACCCCCACCCCACCCCCCTTTCACAGAATCCTGAGCCTAGCTCTAGTTAGCTCCCTACCTTCTTCAAATGGGGATCACTCAGCCCTGGTCCGATCCTGCCTCCGGGGTATAAAATTAATTTAGAAATGACATTTTAAGCAGTGGAAGCCTTTGATACAACAGTGTAAATGGCTCTGCTTTGAAAGTCAGCAATCAGACAGGAAATGACGCGCATGGGGCTTTGAAAAAGTCACACTGCTTGCTGGGGTTGGCCTTCTCCCCTGCTCCCTCCCCCCAAATATCTAACTCTGAAGAAGTGAAGCAAAAAGGTATTTGGAAGAGGAGAAGGGGGTGAAGTTGTTTCATAGAGACTAGCTCTCAGATTTCCACAGCAGCGGTTCTGTTTTGTTTTTTTGGTTTTTTCTTTTTTTTTTTTTTTTTTCTTTTTTAAACTCTAACCCAGACAAGAAACATTGGATGCCTTTCCCAAAAAGAGTCTCTGAACTGTACTTAATGAGAGCTTGAATAACTAGTTTGGGCTTTGAAAGCTAGAAGACCCTGCCCACGGCTGACGGCTGACGACGGCTTAATTGCATAATGAGGCGACCAGTCCTGTTTTTTATCTGATTTAGACGCCTTGCAAAATCGTCTTCCACAAGACTCCACCGCCCTTGCCTCACAGGCAGCTCACCAGCCATCTACCAGCAACTTATGTTGGCTCTGTATAAGCATGCATAGTCAACATAGTACAGTATGTATGAACATGCCGTACAAAGTGAATGCTTCCATAAAGGCTCGCTCATTCATCTTTCTTTTCTTCTTAAAACAATCTTATGTAACCCGGGCTGACTTGGAAGCCCCTACTTGGGGCTTGAACTCCTGGTCCTCCTCCCCTGGCTTTTATTTTGCTGGGAATAAAACCCAGAGCTTCATGCTGGGCCAGCCAGCACTTCACCATTTGGAGCTACATCCCCAGCCCCGTGAAGATGTTTTCATTCCAGTCCATCTATTTTCATGGAACATATGTCGATACATGTATATGTAAAAACTGTAGTCTGCATGTAAGAGAAAGCATGCATTATTTGTCTTTCTGAGTCTGGGCTATTTCTTTTAGTTCTTCTTTTCAAGGGACTTGGCCTTTTTACCTGGGATCATGTTCAGAACCCTGAAAATGGAACTGGATGCTTCCTGAGGAGCTGGTTGTAGCCTCTGTTTCTTCTTTTAAGAAAATATGCTGTGTGGCTACACCTGATTTAGTTCCCACCGGGCTGGGAAGGGGAAGGGAACGGGACAAGTACAGGAAATATGGTTGGCTCCCATCACATCAAACCACCTCCCCAGATGAGTACAGTGCAGTGTGATCTGGGTGGGTGGGTCAGGGTGAAGGGCCTGCCCAGAAGAACCCCTTAACTATCTCCACCTTTTCACAGCCCTAATTGAGTGAAGTCTCACCAGCTTTACTCACAAAAGCCACTGTTTGCTTCCTCCTCCTGCCCCAAAGCTAACAAAATAGGCGGGTTCCCAATTGGAGCTGGCTGGTAGAAACCCCAGGCCTTTGTTTGCTGTGGTGTTGTCTGGGAAGCAGAGCAAAGAGACATGAAGAGAGATTAGCCAAACCAGAAGGCCCAGAAAGAGCAGCTCTCCCATCCAGGCCAAGAAGGGTCCCTGTAATTGGGTAAAGAAGGCAGGCGCCCCTATCTCCAGCAAACTTAAGTATCAAACCTTGTCCTCTCTAAGACAGAATAGGGGGTGTAACCCTAGAAGAAAGCACATCTCCTTTAGAGATTCATCCAACCCCCTTACTGGAGATAAGGAAATTCACTCATTTAGCAGATAAGGAAATAGAGGCCATTTGTGCTGGGTAACCTGCTGGGACCTGTTGGTTGATAATCAGAAAGATACATTGCCAGTGTTCCCAGAGACTTTGCACTGATTTATTTTTTCTAAATCTTTAACAGTCTTCTAACTTCTCTTGTTCGCATGCTGCCCCTAAGGACTTGGTTTAAAAAACAAAAAACCTTTCAGGGTTCCCTGGAGAGAGTTCAGCACACGGCAACAACATGCATGATAGTACCATCCGTGTGAGTTTCGCATATTCTTGTTAGTGAGGGTGTGAGAACGGGTGCTTTGTAGGTGCGCATGTCTGAGTGCACGTGGAGTGAGTCCGGAGGCCGGTGTCAGGTGTCTATCCCTGGTCGCTTTACACCTTTATTGGGGTGTGGGGGGAGGTGGACAGGTTTCTCACTGAGCCTGGAACTCACTGGCTGGACTGGCCTTAGGGGTCCACCCGTGTCTGACCCTCCAGAGATGGGGTTATAGGTACATGCCACCACACCCAAGCCTGGGCTCTCAGCTCAGGTCCTGTGCCCGTTTGGCAGGCTCTTTGCTGACAGAGTATTCTCCACTTTCCAGAACCGTCTCCTGTCTCCGAATAACAAATGTGTTAGGGTTGTGTAGGGTAGATATAAACATTTAGTAAACAAACAAACAAAAAAAACCACTTCGTGTTACTGCATGTTTTACATGTGAAAATTTCACAAGCTCCTGGGACTTTAGGATGGTGTTTCCTGTCACCAAAGGGAGAATGTGCTGTCCTGTTGCTCTGGCACCCTCCGGAGAAAGGCACAGCCTCTGGCGAGTGAATCTCAATCCAGCTCCCTTCTATATGCCCACCTCACGGCACTCCCAGACCCTCCCCCACCCTCCCCAGAAGCACACACAGGCATTTTCATGCAGATCCCAATTAACCTTACTGACTGAGCACCCACCCTCAGGTTCTCTTCTTCCCCACATGCATGCTGTCTCTGTTTTGTTTGAGTCTTCATCAGTGCTAACGAGAAATAGATGGAGGTGAGAACTGACCAGATCCACAAGGGAGAACTGTGCCCACAGTTGCCAGCAGGGAAGGACTGTGTGAGGTCCCTGGGTAGACCAAACATGAAGACGGCAGTGAGCTTACTCCGAAGCGTAAGCCCTGAAATTGCTCCCTGTTTGAGCTATAATAGAATGGTATGTGTACAGTGATGTCGAATGGTTCGGTGGGACACTATAGGATAAAAAGTATTGGTATTTTTAAAAAGAATCAAATAAATTAACATTTAAAAAGAATTCACTTGTGTGTCTATGTGGAGTCACAAGTGCAGGTCAAAGGACAACTTGGAGTTACTTCTCTCCCATTACGTGGGTCCTGGAGATCAAACTCCAGTCACCAGGCTTGAAGGCACACCCTTTTCTCTGAGCCATCTTCCCCAAATTAAATGTGTGTGTGTGTGTGCGTGTGCGTGTGTGTGTGTGTAAAATAGAATCAATAAGTAAATCCACATTGGATTCAGTAGCTATCCGTTTGTTTTGCAAAGTGTTTAGAGAAAACAGGCAACTAGACATTGTGGAGAAATTATATATATAATGTTCTGCAGTGTTTCTTTGGAGAATCACCCATACCCCTTTTTAAATCCTAAATCTTGCTGTGTAGGACTAGCCCAGACTGTCCCTGAACTCCAGGCAATTCTCCAGTCTTCACTTGTCTGAGATGGGTACTCATGTACCCCAGGCTGGCACATAACTATGTAGCCAAGAATGACCTTGAGTCCCTTAATCTCCATAGTACTGGGATTTCAGAAGGGTTCTGCTATACTCAGCTTACACTGGTTTTTTTGTTTGTTTGATTTTCATTTATTTGTTTGCCTCCTGAATGCAGGGACTAAAGGCATGGGCCACCATGCCTGGCATATTTGACTTTTAAAACCTGACCCATTTTGACCTCTAAAGGATGGGGTGGCCCAGTAAGACTCCCACTGTTACCACTATTGATTGTGTACGCGCTATGGTGCAGATGTCAGAGGACAGCTCTGTTGAGGCCAGGTCTCTCTGGTTTGTCCACTGTGCTGCAATACTCCAGGCTGGCCCAGGAAATTATCCTGTGTCCACCTCCCATCCCTTCCTAGGAGGGCACAGTTGACAGAACTACCCTACTGCCTCTGGCCTTTTAGATACCTCCCAGAGATCCAAACCCAGGTCATCAGGCTTGAGTGGCCGCAAGTGCTTTCTTCACCACTGAGTCATCTCCCTGGTCTTAATTAACCCTTTCTTTCACTAAGGACCACTCAGCAAACAAATGGAGTGTGCAGCTCAGTTCCAAACTCTTAACTGAAGTGAGGAAAGACGGTGTTTATTCTGCAGGTTGTCTGTCACTGTCACTTGAGATCGATATGGTGGGTGCTTCTTTCCTGAGCAGTAAGCAAAGCTCCCAGGGGCCAAAGCCTTCCTTTTAATAGGATGTGAGGCTGTGAGCATGGCCTGCTGGATGGTATGTGGAGCCTGGGTCCTGGGACTAACAGGCTAGCACCTGGTCACAGAATCCGTACCATGTGTGGCATTAGACTTCCTAGCCAGTAAATAATGCTAAAAATTTTTCTATAATTAATATGTATTTGAGAATTTTTGCCCCTCTGAAAGTCCCTCCTTACCCACCTGAATGGTTGAAGTCCTGGCTCTTGATCTGTGCAGTTTGCATTAGCGGCCCTGTGGGGAGTGGGCTTTTGAGATGCAAATGTTCTGGTCTCAATTAAATGCCTTTGTTGTGCATTTACACTTTGCTTTCTCTTGCTGAACCGAAAGAAAGCAGTGCTAGGTAGTCTATCTCACCAATGATGTGCCTAGAGAAGCAGTGAGGCGATTATTCCTCCACTTAAACTCTAGTGTGGGACCCCTCTGAGTAGTGGTTTTATTTCTCCTTACTGAATAAAGCTTTTACAAACACAGAATACCATCATTTACTCCCAGGCAGTTCTATTCAGGGAGAGTTGTTTTGTTGTTGTTGTTTTGTTTTGTTTTGTTTTTAATGTGTTTCTTGAGACCATTTGTTCGAAGTCCATGTCTCCAAGTGGGAATGGCCTCTGGCCTGGGTTTGGATGTTAACAGTACTTGCTTGAGAAGCCCCTCTGCCTCTGCTCTTAGGGAACTTGGGAATTTATCATCTGCCTTTTTAGCCAGCTAGAGGCCAGTGAGTTCTGTACTATCACTCTAATTTCCTAAGCGTTTATCTGAGGATTTCAAGTCCCGTTGGCTCTGTTTGGATTGTGTAAGGGGCTGCCAGTAATAGGTGAAGGTGCAGATAGATACTCCTGAAAAGGGCTCCCGAAAACAGGAGAGGAATTAACTGACATCCACTACAAAATAAGTTGCTGGTCACATTTTGATTGTAAAATGTGTTAGATGTATGAGCTTTTAGAGGCACCCTGGAATGATGTTTTGGATTTCCTGCCATCTCGTTTGTACTTGTGGGAAACTCAGCATTGCACATTCCAAATCCTTGGGAAGAGTCCCATGGCTGGGGCCCTCATGCTCTGTTAAAAAGAGAGAGCTCCTGTCTTCTGCCCCTAGGCGTGGCTGGGATGGAGTCTTTGAGGTTCGGGTGACAGCTGGAGGCTGACTCAACAGGGCCCTTTCCTTTTACTTTACCTGGGCTTGTCTCTTCCTTTTCATCAGGAAGGTGGTTTCAGAGGACCCCTTCTGAATTCTGTGTTTCTCTGCCCAGAGCTGAGAACTGTCTGTCTGTCTGTCTGAAAACTCAGACGAGTTTAATTTCCTGTGGAATGGTTTGCTCAGTAGCATGATTTAGCTTAGCTCCATGGCTGGATGGGGGCTGATAAAGGTATAATAAACTAATGATAAATTGGTGTTTTTAAGTGACTGGGAGCCTCCGTTGTAACTTTTACAAAATGCCAAAGTGAAAAGCTGATCAGAAATTGATCTTTTCAATTTGGTCATTTCATGGGTAATTAGATGGTAGATGCACAGTAATTACCGGCATATTAATTTGAATGGTTGCTTTGGCCTTTCCCACGTGGCCTGAGACTCCAGCTTAGCCTGTGTCTATTTAAAGAAAAATATTTCTCAGTGAAGAGGGCTAGTTAGGAAACCCCAACAGATTTCAAGTTCGCTCCCCAGGGAGGGAGTGCAGATGCTTGACCTTAGACGTCTCTGGGGGGCGGGGGGGAGGGGGGAGCCATTGGCTGCCCATTATTGTGAGGCCACTGGGTAGAGGTCCGATCCTCCCTGTTTTGTACTTCCCAGCGCTGAGGTCAGGTTGCTACCAGAGGTCAATGTGAATATTGTGGTCACATTTTAGAAAGAGAGCTGCAATTACAACTTCTAATTACGTACAGTTATGCCTGCAGAGTTAAACATGGGGTACCTCCTGCTTGGAAGCGTAAGTTAATTGCCTACAGGGGTCACAGGGTGCTAACATCTGTCCCCTTCCCCTTTATCCTCTCTCCTAGCCCTAACTAGACAGGCATGACCTTGGCCCTGCTGGGCTCATCCTGCTGTTTGAGTATCAGCTTTGACCACTTGCTAGCACCCAGCACATGAGAGAGTTACATTTAACTCCCGTCCCAGGGAAAAATTAAAATTTGAGTGAGTCATGACCAGCCTGCCTTACCTGATATCCTTCTTAGGATGCAGAATCACCTAGACTTTCATGTCATGGGCCTTATTTTTGTTGAGAAAGAGCATGATCTACCTCTGGACAGGTAGTCTAGTATTTTATTTTGGTTTTGGGGGGTTGGTTTGATTTGATACCATTAGTTGGTGGTGGTGGTAGTGGTGTGTATGTGTGACTGAGAGAGAGACAAAGAGAAAGAGAGAGAAACAATACTCAGTGCTATACCCACCTGTTTTTATCTGTTTCTTTCTGATCTTTTTTTTTTAATGCCCCAAACAAGGTTTGAACTACCAATTTTTTTTTTTCATAAATTCATCTGGGACCCTTAACTCTAGGAGCAGGTATGCCTTGAACCACTGACTCACAAGTTTCGGGTCTTATTTCCTCTGGTTCTCACACCAACCCAGTATCATGCTGAGATGGATACTTTCCACCTGGAAAAGTGGCTTGGCACATATGCCCAGTTGAAGCCAGAGCCAGTGAAGATGCCTTGCCTGTGAAATTACTGCATTTCAGCAACATGTGCCTGGCTACACTCAGTGGAGGCCAGGCCACTCTGACAGTCTCTATAGCCAGGGGAGAGTGCATGTCAGAATGCCAGGAACTCTGAGCACTTTACACAGGGAGGATGTAGTTTGGGGTGGGGGCTGGGCAGTAGTTCGTCTTCCAGTAAATGGGGAGTGGCTGGTTGGGGGCGCAACATGGAGAAGGGGAAGCCGGCTGAGGGCAGGCACTTCAGCTTATAGACTTGGCATGGCTTTCCTCCAGGACACTAAGGTAGGCAGTCTGTGAGGGCCTCAGAGCTGTTGTAGAAGTCCACATTTCTATTCTTGCCCCGCAGGAAGCCGGCATGCACCTAAGGCTCTAGCTATATCTCTAGTTGGAAAACAAAAAGAAAGCTAACAAAAAAAAGTACCAGTAAGCAAGAAGGTTCAGAGCTCAGGGGCTCCTCTTCTCATGACCCACAGGACAGAATTCTAAGCTGTGCCAAGTCTCTTGCCACCTTTGTCCTTCTCTTCAAGTTGAAAAGTGTAGACCATATTGTACAATGAGTTTCAGCTCATTTGACTCCCAGGCAGCTGGTAGAAAGACATCTGTCAGCTAGTCAGAGGCATTACAGGGCAAACATTGGTGAAATTTAGAACACCAGATGAAAGGTGTTGAGTGATTATCTGGACAAAAACCGCAGGCACTGTGGTCGCTTCCTTGAAGCAGATTCAGCAGAAAAGACAATGCAGCATGGAACACCGTGCCAAGGTAACAAGACATTAGACAGAGCTCAGAAGACACCAGCAGTAAGGGCCTCCCTGCTGCCAAGAGAAGTGCAGGTT
>CM053765.1:16344880-16372026 GCA_028658305.1 Pachyuromys duprasi
AGCATGCCACGCTTGGCACAGGACAGACCGAGAGGTCTGAAGTGCCCTGTGCCGGGCCTGGAGGCCTGTATCACCAGCCCAGCTGACCTCGAGTCCTTTCTTTTGATGCATTCCTGGTGTGCTCTGTGCCCATCCCCTGTTGTGGAGGCAGTGTTTGAAGTTACACCCAGGCATTAGCCTTTGTTGGGGGGCTTTGTATTTCCCCTGCTTTCCCTGCCTCTCACCTCATAGCTCTGATGAGCATCCCTCAATCCCTGTGCCCGTAAATCCTTCCTCTTGTCCTCTTTCTTCCCTACTGCTCCTCACTCAAGTCTCCAAGGCTCCAGCAGAGGGCAAGTAGAACCACTAGTGGCAAATGCTGTCACCAGAAGTGCCTGCGCCACTGACCCCTTCTGCTGCTGGCCAGGTCACTTGCAACTGTTTCTAGAGGTCCCGATTGATTGCAAAGGAAGCCTCTGAGTTCGAAGTCACAAATGTAGATATCCTGTAAGCCATCTCAGGGATTTTGCAAGGGGAGGGCAGAGGAGCCATGCGTTAGCAACGAGGGAAATTTCAATGTCCGGTTTTGATGTGTCTTATTTAAACAGTGTTTCAGAGGTTCCTTTTCTCAGCTGTCACATATGTCCACTCAACCACCATTTAACCCTCTCTCCTATCCCTAGCATCTGATGGACTGGATGATGCCTGATCCTGCACACCATGGAGGGTTAAGTACCATCCCACCCAGTCGTGACCATCAAAAATGTTTCCAGACATCGCCATACGTCCTTGGGCAGGGGAGGGGCCCCACTTGAGAAACATGGGCTCTGTTAGAAGTGAAACTGAGCAGACCTACTCAGTCCCCAGAAAATGGGCAGCTTATCTGCGCATCTTATTGCCTGTTTCTTCCTTTTCTAGTGCTTCCTGGTCCTAAGAGTTGATCAAGCCTTTTTTTTTCCTCCATTTTTAGGAATTAAACAAATGCTTCTGGGCGTGTCGCGTGTCACACAATTATAGAAAATAGATCTCAGAGCAAAATGATGGAGTGAACTCATGGGAAGGGAAGGCTTTCTCTTAGGGCTCACATGGTGGACTGAGGTACTATTAACACATCAAAATTGACACTGGCCACCAGCATTCCCCAGTCCCTACCTGTTAAAGGGTCCTCCTGATTGGCATACCCTGCCCCCTACCCTGAACTTTCCATCCCAGGGGTAGGGCACCCTCCCCCCAGCTTTTCTTCCTATATAACCCAGTCATTTAGGCTATGTTAGCCCTTTTTCCTTTTTGACTTCTTTTCTTTTGTTTATTTCTTTTTTGTTTTACGAGACAGGGTTTCTCTGTGTAGCCTTGGCTGTTCTGGACTCTCTTTGAAGAACAGGCTGGCCTTGAACTCACATCGATTAGCCTGCCTCTGCCTCCCTGAGTGCTGGGATTAAAGGCGTGCACCACTGCACCTAGGTTCCTTTTTGGCCTCTTGGCAGTCACCCCAGGATCCTCTCTCTTCCTTTCCCCTTCCTCCCCTACCTGCTCTTCTTGAAGGCCCTTTCTCAGCCTGCTGGTCTCTCCCAGATGCCTCTGCCTATTTTGTCCGTTATATATAATAAACTGTCTCCTCTACCCATACCCAGAAGCACCATGTTCTCCTTATATTCTTTTTTTCCATTCAGTTACCTTCCTCTGGGTTTCCTGCGGCCACATTGCTCATAGCCTCTTGCTTCAAATTCATGCTGAAAGGAATCTTAATTTCCTGTGCATACTTAACTTTCCTGTGAATACAAAATTCATTGCCACCTGGTTTTTACAAACTAAAGATCCTAGTGAATTTCCCTGTCTGTCCAGAGTCCTGCACCCAGGTACCATGTCCAGCTGAGGGCTGGGTTCTATCCACCTGAACAGTGGAAGATAAAGTCATCCATCCATTCATTCATCCTGCTTGCTCTCATCTCCATGCTGTCAGGTTCCAAGTATGATCGTAGGTGCCAAGGACAAAACAGTGTGAGGCAGGCAAGGAAGAGCCTTAGTAGCCCACTTGCTTTGTAGAAAAGAATACAAAAGGAAGTCAGGATGTACATCTGATTGTTCGTACCTGCGATTTCATTTCCAGCATGCATCACTTTTTCCCACATATGTTAAGTCTTTTGATCAATTATGTAACATTAGATCACCATGTAAACACTTGAAGTGTAAGGAGGAGCAGGGAAGGGGAACACGTTCACTTTGTGGAAGATGACTTCAGGAAGGGATCATAAATCTCAAGGTTTTCATCTGAAAAAGGTTTGGCTGTTGCTGTTTTGGTAGATCTGTCAGCCCTGAGCTGACTGTGGACTATGCTACGGCTTCCTATTGGCCTTTATATTCTGAGGTTACACATGGCCTTTCCATACACTTCTACCTGGAATCCAACCGAAGCTACATCAAAAACCTACAGAACACCCCCCCATCCCCCGCCAGGCCATGGCTTTTCAGGGAGTGGTATATTCCCCCAGCCTTGGTAAGGCTGTCTTCTGTCTCCCGAGCTTTGGAGTGGATGTCCCATCTGGAAGGTGCCCCTTGGAGTTCATAGTTGTCAACTGTGAGTCAGAAAGGGAAAGAGCTGTCAGGTGACACTACAGAATGCTGTGGAAGCTCATGTAGACTCTGCCCCTCCCATGCCCACAGTCACCCACACCATTTTAAAGTGAGTGAGGTCAGGCCCAGCAACAGGAAAGTTCCATGTTAATTGGCAGCAGATCCAGGGCCTAGCAATCCTCCTGCCTGCTCTATCTGGGGCTTTTCCCATCGCACCCACAGAGGAAAGCCTCCATGACTCCCAAATGGACCTGTCTTCCAGTGCCTGCCGGGAAAGCAAGACTCAACGTTATCCTAATCCAAGGAGCTGAATCATCGACAGCAGGAGCTTAGAGGCGCTGGGTTAGGCTTGTGTGTACATCAGGAGAAGAGGGTTTGAAAGCAAGCCATGCCACCCTTTCTCAGTCCTGCTCTCCAGAGAAGCGGCAGTGTGATCAGATAACCACATCAAAGATGAAAATTGAAATGGGCCACTGGGAACCAGTTCAGAGAGGCCATGCTGTTGCCAGAGCTTAATTAAGGATTCTTTTAATACAGGATTTGAGATTGGCTCTGCGTAGACGATGGCCATAGCTCTATCAAGCACCCAGTGATGCATGCTGGATGCCACACTGCATTAACCTGTGCTAAATAAGTGGGTTTCCTGTACCAGGATGCAGCGCTGGGGACCACTGGGGAGAATCCCTCGTCCCAAAATAAACTGCCATGCTGTTTTATTCTCCTGAACCCCTCTGCCTCACTGTGGTGTTCCAGGGTACAGTGGAAATGCTACTCCTGTCAGTGAGGTCTTCATAAGTCCTGGACAGAATACCATCGTCTTTTCTTAGATTGATAAAACTGCACTGAACCATGGCGGGAAGCCCCTCACCTCGCCTTCCCCCCAGGCTACCCACTTCTCCCTTCCCACAGCTCTCTTCCTGTAGAATCAGGTGTTCCTCTGGAGCAGAAGAATCCCCCAAGCCCCAAAATAGCCCCCCAGTTCTCTTAACTGTTTCCAGCTCACCCCAAATGGGTGCTTCCGTCAAAAAGCACCTCAGCTTCCTGAGGTTGGTTTTGTTAAATGCAGACCAGAGTGGGGAAGCCTACGAAGGCCCTAAGTGCACTCACTGAGACAGCCTGCACCCAAGGGGAGCAGCTGAGGTGGAAAGGGGAAGGACTGGGTGGGGCTGGCTATCACAAAAGGCACAGGAATGAGGAAAGGGGGCATGCTGTGTGAGGGTGCTAGAAAGCAGCTGTGCGGAGGCAGCATGTTCAGGGGCCCCGGATGTGTGGAGCGGAGCTTCAGCTCCAGGCAGATGCTGTTACCATCTTAGATGCTTCATCTCCCCCTTCTAGAAAGCCAGCATCTAAGGAAAAGAGATTGCTAGTGGAGTGAGGAGGTTTTACACACATACACACACACACACACTCACTGTAAAGACTTTGAGGATCGTTCTAAGACCCTCAGGGAATGCAGATACTACCAACTTGAACACACACACATATGTTAGATCATGAGAGGTCTACCAGTTGCACTCCCCCAGAATTCCTGAAGAGGGGGGAGGTGGAGCATGAGTCCTCCAAGAGTATCAGATGCACTCCGGCTGTTGAAAGGAAAGTGGGGGAGGGGCGTTAGCATCCTGTACTTGCTGACTTAGGTCTGTCTATTTGGCTGGGTTTGGGTGGGGTAGGGTATGATGGGGAGATGTTGGGTAGTACCTCCCCACAAGTTTAGGTTCTCCTAGATTCCTTTGAGTGGTGATGCTACTCTTTGCCTTTCAGGCTCTCTCTCTTTCATCAAGGCCGTGCTTGTCTGTGCTCCTCGAACTTCCTCCTGAGAAGGAATGTGGAACATTGTTTTATCTCCTGATTTCATGTCTGAGCTTCCCCCTTCCCCAGGGACCCTCCCCTGGGGAGATGGGGACCACATAGCCAGGGCAAGCCAGGCCACCTGTTGCACTTTAAATGGCAGTGAAGCTTCGCACACTGAAAAGCAAAGGGTCCTTTCCAAAGAGGGACCGCCTCAGGTCTTGTCCCTTCCCGCCCATGGGAACCAAGGACATCACTGCTGGGGCAGTAGGAACTCATGTGCAAAGTGGAACTTGAAGCTTTTCTGTGAATCATTGAGCATGTATCAGTGGGAAGGAATTGATGTTTGAGCAATGTCTCCCCAGGAGTTGCCAAAGAAGCTAATTTACCTGTTTCTCATACAATGCATTTATTAAAATAAACTTTTACTCCATTATGCTGTGTAAGTAACAGGCCTCCTGCAGGCAAAATGGAAAAGGGCAGAGTGAAGTTTCTTTACCTTTTTATTTTTTTCCTGAAGCATTGTCTTCTGAAACCAGCATCATCCATATTATTAATGGCTTGTGGGCCTTTATCATGCATTGCATTACTCCCTTGGAATTAAACTGCACATATAAAGTATGAAAAATGTACTTTTTTTTTAACAGTAAAAAAGTAATTTTCTCGCATAATACCCAAAATAAAGTGCCATGGAGCCATTAGTAGTAAATTGAATTTTTTGGTATGTAATTTGTACAAAAACTGACAAGTGCGAGGCCCCCTCTCCCCAGTCATTAGTTACTGGGCTTAGCGGACGCCGAGGCAGTAATCGGCAAGGGCAGGCATTTTGATGTCGACTTCAATTGCACACTTCATTTATTTGGACAGGGGACAGGCGGCAGCTTCTGTCACAAGGCCTCACTGCACTATTAGCGAATTTCGCCCCAGGGCAGCTGGGACGCTGGGCTGGGGCAGATGTTCTTTTCAGCCTATTCAGTGACCATTCTTGGGGGTTGTTTACCGTTGCCATGGCGACCTTCATTTCCATAGCAGCAGAGCTGCTGTTTCTCAGAGGGAAATGAATTTAGTTATAAAGGGATAATATTTTTCTCCATCTCTGTATAACCTGCCATCTGTCAACCGGTGGATTGGTAAGGATTCAGAAACCTATTAAGATTTATAGCAATAAAGTGATGAGTATTTGGGGAGGGAGCAAATGAAAAGCAATAATAAATGAGAACGTAAGCACTCTGTGCCTTCAACATCAGAACTTTCCCAGTTCTTTATATTTTATGTGCTTTGAAAAAAAAGAAAAGAAAAAGGTGCCTTCATCACCCCAACACCGCTGTGCACACACAGAACTCCATAAAATATGATTTCCATTCTGCTGACGAATGGAAATGACCAAATGTCTTGCCTGTATCTGTCTGGATGCAAGTGCATTCAGTGTTTTCTCTTCACGGTGATGCTGAGTCGTCCCCAGCATTCAAGATTCCCAGGCTGGCCTTCCTATTGTTACCAGCTCTCTGTTTCCACCACCCCAGAGTTAAAACTGGGGGGTGCCTAGATCTGCAGCTTATCGGAAACCCACGGTGCAGATCCCAACATTAAACGACGTGAGAAGGATCCATGCTCATAGATTTAAAGAAGAAAAGAAAAATGCTAGCATATTCCTTGAATCTCATCTCACCTTGAAGGTCCCTCATTAGTACCTGGATTTTTCCCCGCTGTCTCATTCATAAGGTGTAAGTTGAAGGGGGAAAACACACATACACACACACACACACCAGCCCCGTTGTAAATAATGTTATTTATTGGTTGATTTTTCCAGATCCCGACATTGACGCTGCCAGTGCCATGATGCTTTTGAATTCTCCCCCTGAGATACAAGCAGGTTGTGAGTAGATGTTTCTATAGCATACAGCCCCATAGTTTGTGAATTTAACCTTCTCGTTTACACCCCAGGCCATAGGAAGAACTAATGCTGACCCAGCCCTGCACTCGTGGCATCCCTTTAAAAGCTAAGTGCTCGGCTACCATGCAAACGCACCTACACATGCAGCCACGCACATGCGTGAGCCACTGCCAACTCATGCTTCCAGGATGAGAGAGCTCTCACGTCCTGTCAGGAGATGAGAAACAGATCTTCTGGAGACCTTCATCCTACAGGGATCATTCCTGGGACTTCTCAGGAGAGGTTCTCTGGGCCAGCTTCTCCATGACGGAGCTGGCGGCACCCAGTTTATAGCCATTATTTTCTGTCGAGGTCTTTAATGATGTTAGGGTGTGTTCTAGAAAGTTTGTCCCACCCATGCTTGGCTTAGCCTTAAAATGGACCCACAGTGCCACGTTGCATCACCTGTGCCCTGCCTGCTAGGCAGCCACAGGGCAAAGGGCAGGGCCAATGCAGCTAAGTGGGGCTCCCTGAGCAGTGCTGGCTTAATTAAGACGCCTCTTTTCTTGCTTGGACTTGACTCTTGCCCACTACCCGCTTTCTGTCCATTCCTTTTCTCATTATTATAGCTGACCTGAAACGAAGATGTCTGTGCTCTCCGCACTACTTGAGGCCAGAGACTTTGTCAGGGTACTGCAGTGTCTCACACACACACACACACACACGCACACACACACACACACACACACACACACACACACACACACTCCCTATCCATAGCTTAGGAAATTTAACACCTTCTTTTCTTCTTTGTACCTATTTTAAAAGATTCAAGAGATACCGCCAAGCATTCTCAGACAACCTGGCCCTCTGCCTGGGGCTGCCCTGACTGCAGGACTCTCGTTCCTCTTTGTCAGCCTCCATTTCCTGGCATTTGGAATGTGAGGCTGCTCCGGGCCAGCCTACTTCGCTGCTAAGTAGATAGGCAGCAGGCAGAGTTCTGCAACTAGCAGTTAACCTGGCTAGCCCGGAGTGTGGCTTTGAAGTGATGATTTAAGTTTCAGAGAAATCTATACTTAGAATCCATTCTTAGACAGCCTTTCAGGAGAAGTTACAGACTCTGATCGTAATCAAGGCACGGGCTGGAAAGGTCCCTATGAGCAAGTCACAAAACCCATCTTAGTGGAAACACTTGATCTGTCTCATCAGAGCTGTGTAAGATTCAGACACCTTCCTCACCTCACAGCCACTGTGTGCTGTGTTTGTTACTTTATGTACACATACCTCTAATGAACTGGTCCCTAGGTTGAGAAGGAGAATGGAGAGTCTGGAAGAGGCAGGGGATGTGGCCTGAGTACTCACAGATCTTCAGTATCTTTCCTGAAAGTCTCATTCCTGGGCTTTTGACCACAGGTTGGGTTCTCCTGATTCGCAAACAGGATCGTTTTCAGTGTTTTCTTGGCCAGATGACCCTCTCCTCTCTCCATCCATGTAACTCTCCGACTGTAATTGTCCTTCTGGAATATCCATAGTCCTAGTTATCATAGTCAGAATGCCGTATTGAGACCTAAAAGTGATCGTGTGGTTAAATGTATAGCTTTTTTTTTTCATTCTTTTAAAGATGGGGTTCTATGTGACCCAGGCCGGCCCCAGACTTGCTGTGTAGCCAGGGATGACCTTGAACTTCTTATACCCCTGCCTTCATTTCCATGGCATGCACCACCGTACCATTTTATGTGAGCTGCGGGTTGAAACTAGGATTGAAGACTGAGCCACATTCCCCAGCTCCGTAGGGTAATTTTAGGGGGCTTCCCCCCCCCCCCCAAGCTTTTAACATTCTGTGAGGAGTCTGGCCTCAGCCTTCATGAGGGCCACGGACCAAGAAGGCTCTCTGGGGCCCTGGCAGGCACCAACCAGGATGCCTCTGGAGGTCGTGGAAGGAGACACTCACAGGGCAGGAACAGTAGATGTAGACTGCAGAGCAAGGAGAGGATGGAGACACTGGCTTCATATTTGCCTTTCGGTCTGACCTCCAGTGTTAGTCTGGAGGTCAAGTGTAAGCCCCAGGCTACAGGGCCCCTAAGGATTGGAGCAGTGCCACAGTTAGGGATCGAGCTAAATCCACCATCTCCTAGTGGACACAGCCGGAGGGGAATGTGTCCATCTGTCTACCACTGTTCCCACCAGCTCTTTCTAACCCACTTCAACTGAATCTTTCTTTTCCTTTACATTGCTGGCTTCGTTCTTTCTTCTTCTTCTTCTTCTTCTTCTTCTTCTTCTTCTTCTTCTTCTTCTTCTTCTTCTTCTTCTTCTTCTTCTTCTTCTTCTTCTTCTTCTTCTTCTTCTTCTTAATTTCTATTTATTTATTTTGAGGCAGGGTTTCTCTGTGCAGCTCTGGCTGTCCTGAAACTCCCTTTGTAAACCAGGCTGGCCTCGAACTCAGATCTCCCTGCCCCTGCCTCCTGAGTGAGAGTAAAGGCATGTGCCACCACCTCCTGGCAACATTGCTAGTTTCTTGCCTTGAGGTTTGAGGCAGTGCCTTGCCTCCTCAAGGGAGAAGCCTTGCAGAGATAGGATGATAAAGCCCTGTCGCCCGCCTTGCTAGCATTGCCACAGGCCTAGGTATGACTCCTTGGTAAATGCATAAATGCACAATGCCCAGCCTCCATGATGGAGAGTGGCTGGCATGTATAGTGATATTCATGGTTGTGTGTCCTGGTATGGGTGTACACAGACCTCCTCCCACGGTCAGGAGCTGGGCAGCGCGTCTTCTGAGCACTCCATATGTTTCCTGCCTGTTCCCTCACCCTGGGGCTGGTTGCTGTGGCCAAACTCTGTTTGTAGAGCCTCCTCATTCCTTGCTATTTATAGCTTCCTGCTTCACTCACCCCTGGGCTGCCCCTGAAGAGTGGCAAGCTACCCACCTCATGTCCTGGCACTGTTCAGTCCTGGCAATTAAAGGCTGGCTTGGTTGCTAGAAAGGGTTCTCTGCCCCCCCCCCCCCATCATCCTCCTTTGCAGCCACTGCACTTCAGGTCACCAAGGGGCAGACCCTTAGATCTCTTCCTCTCCCCTTTCTTGTGTGGTGTCTGCAAAGCTAGCTGGGGCTGGCAGACTGGCTTACCCCCAAGCTCTGAGGCTGAGTGAGTTATAGAGAAGCATCTGGTAGGAACCCAGGAGCCCTGCACACCCTGCAGTGGTCGGACTGGAGTCAAGAGGCTCACTACCTCTTGTTTCACTCGTCTACTCCCATTTGAATGAGCCAGTGAGGTACAGCCTTGGGATCTAACAGTTTGTCCCCTCCCTGGTATCACCTACATTCTGCAAGGAGGGTCATCGAATCTTATATGCTCAAAATGCCACTTCCAGAACAGTCAGCAGATTGCATGGGTGCCTGCTCATCTTCTTAACTTCTGAAATCAAAATCTACCCACCTACTCCAGTCTCTTCCGAAAAGAGTAGCAGTGTAGGCCAATTTCAGCTTCCGATATCTCCTGAATCACCTGCCTAGTAGCTAACACCCCTGACAATCCTTATGAGTCATCTTTAACCCCTGTGGAGAAACCAGGTCACCATTACCCATCTCCAAAGGCTTATATAAGCCCCAGTTGGAATTTTCCCAGAGACGGAACTCTTAGGTAATAAACAAAGCAGCAGAATGGACTAAGAGGGCAGGGGATGCTGCCTAGAACTGGGGTATATTGTCCGTCGTGTCATGCTCCACGGAAGAAAGACCACAGGAAGCAGGCTGTGTCCTGCCATGCCGGCCTTCAGGGGAGGAAGGATGACAGGAATGGCCTGCTGTTCGGCTTATGGCCTCTGATGGCCTTAGCCAGGGCTGCCCTCCAACTGCAGAGCCACGAGCTCCCCGCCGAGGTTATTTTTAGATGTTGCAAAGACTAAGGGAGGTAAAAGGAAGGGCGGTTAAGTGTGGAGGGACAGCACAGGGCAGGAAGGTTTGTTCCCCGCCTCCGACCCTTTAGAACGAAAATGAGCTTTAGACCCCGGGAAGTGTCTGAGTTAGTAAAGTTCCTGCTATGGGAGAATGAGGAGCTGAGTCCCAAAAGTGTATGTTTGGGGGAGCTGGGGCGGGGACAGGAGGGATACATGCCTGTAATTCGGGTTCTGGGGAGGCAGGGACTAGTAAAGCCTAGCTCCCCACAAGCTGACATGGCTTGAGGCTGTTGATAGAGGACAGTATGCGTTGTCAGCCTCAGGCGATCCCAGGAACCTGTCCACGTGTGCATGCTCACTTCATGCACACAGAGAGAGAAGGTCGCCCTGTCACTTAAGGCCGTAGCATCTGCACTGAGCCATGCTGCCTCATTTACCCTGGTTAGGCCTGACACAGTCTATGACTTAGAAGAACATAGCCCACCAGTAAGTACTGGGGACTCTGGTGCTGAGGCCTATGCACTGGGCCCAGCAACCTGTCTCTTCTTCCAGGTTGCTGGGAGGAAAGGTGTGTGTGCCAGGTCTTCAAGAAAGAGTGGTACCAGAGGCTCAGACGACTTCTAGTGGGAGCACAAAGTTGGCTTTGGATGTGTATTTTCCTAAGTCGATGTTTTCAGGAGGTAGATAGTGAAAGAAGGTATCTTAGGTTTTCTGTTGCTGCAACGAAACACCAAACTTAAAAGCAAGTTGGGAAGGAAAGGATTTATTTGGCTTACACTTCCAGATGATAGTCCATCACTGGAAGAAGTCAGGACAGGAACTCAAGCAGGGCTGGAACCTTGAGGCAGGAGCTGGTGCAGAAGCCATGGAGGGATGCTGCTCATTGCTTGCTCCCTATGGCTTGCTTGGCCTGCTTTCTTATAGAAAGACCACCAGCCCAGGGATGGCACCACCCATAGTGGGCTGGGCCCTCCCCCATCTATCACTGATTGAGAAAATGGGGTACATCTGGATCCCATGGAGGCATTTCCTCAACTGAGACTCCTCTCTCTCTGATGACTTCAGCTTGGGTCAAGTTGACACAAAACCAGCCAGTACAGAAGGAAAAGAAAGGTGCTGATTTTAGACCAAGGGTGGGAGAATGGACTCATGTTCCTGCCTCATGTTTAATGGAAAGGCAGTCAATGATGGCTCTCAATGCCTTTTTCCACAGAGCCATGGTATATTGGCTGCACCACAGTTTCCAGAAACCACATCCTGACACTCGGGGGTGGGAACAGAAAGGGGAAGAGTGGAGGCACAGGTAAGTGTCACAGCTGGCTTTTGGCAGTGAGCCAATGATGGTCACCGTCTCAGCATAGAGTATACTGCCAATAGGGAGGGCCAGGAAATGGCAGGAGCTGCAGCTCACTTGAGAAGGGTTTCTGGGTTCAGAGGATGAGCCAGCTTACAGTCCCAAGCGGTCTCACAGGCTCGGGTGCACACTTTTGCCGCTGCCAGGTTGCCTTGAAGTGAATACAGTGCAGCTCATCCACTGGGAAGCTGTTTGAATGCATGAATATAAGGTTAGGGCTAGCTAACAAAGATGTAGTAGACCAAAAAGAATGAAATGTTCCCTGTTGTCAAGCCTTGTGCCTTATAGGTAATTCATCCGAGGTTTCCGGACAAGTGATGTGGGCTTGGTTGAAAGACAGTGATGACAGAGGTGATATTAATAAGCCTACATCGCCAGCCACTAGGCTGAGAAGTTTTCATAGCCCCCTTAGACCCTGCACAGTGGGTAGGGTGCAGCTCCAACACGCAGCCACTCCAATAGATGTTTGCTGGAAGCTGGCTTCTTCCTGTTCTCCCTTCCTGCTGGGGTGTCCTAGTGCAGGAAGGCTCTGAGCATTTGGGCAAACTGTTTGCATGGGGCCTAGACCTGGCTGCATTTCCTGTTCCTTGTCAGGTGACCACATCGGTGTTAACTGTGCTGTCTGATTCCTATGGCCTCTCTTCCCCTTCCAGGGCTTCTGGGGTGAGGCTGACATTGTGCACCTGGGAGCCGAAATAATACAAGAGCCATAATTGTTGTTCTAGCCACTCTGTCACTAGAAGACGGCTAAGGCCTCTGTCTCAGTCTGGCTTTTATCTTGTTCTCTCTTATGGGTTTTCAGCTCACCTGAAGTGGAGGAAAGCACAGTGCCTCAGCAGTCTTCTGTAGAAGGCTATCACACTGAGGCTGATGATAATGAATAACTACCATTTGCATGTCCTAAATACGAGTGCTTCTCTAACCTCAGAAAACCACCCCCCTAAAGATCACTTCAGTGGTCGCAGGGGTTGGGGACGGGTTATTTAACGAGTTGACATAGCTTGCTTCTAAGACAAAATAATTACCTGGTGGAGATGAGGCATGGGCCTGGTGTTCCCGCCACCTCCTCGCTGGCTTCTTTACTGCCCCAGATTGCTGCACTGGGTGAAGTCCCAGCGTGCCTGTATTAATTAGTTGCTTCTCTGCTGCTGTGATAAAACCCCATGGCAGAAGCAACTCCCAGGAAGAGCGAGTTTATCTTGGCTTACGGTTCCAAAGGGATGGGTCCATCATGATGGGACAGAGGCAGGGCAACAAGCAGCAAGCATGGTGGCAGGAAGCTGAGAGGTCACGTCTTCTATCACAAGCGCAAAGCAGGGAGCAGACTGGAGTGGAGCAAGGCTGGACACTCTCCGGGCTCACTCCCGGGGACATATTTCCTCCAGCAAGGCTGCACCTTCTTAATCTCTACTGACCGCGTCACTGCCTGGGGCCGAACGTTCGAGTGCGTGAGCCTCTGCGGGACATCACTTAGCCAGACCACCACAGTGG
Source organism: Pachyuromys duprasi (assembly GCA_028658305.1). Lineage (NCBI taxonomy): Eukaryota > Metazoa > Chordata > Mammalia > Rodentia > Muridae > Pachyuromys > Pachyuromys duprasi. The sequence continues at coordinate 16,357,831 of CM053765.1, forward strand.
AATGATTTGCTGTAGCTAAAGACCATCTTCACTTCCTTGTGCACATTGTGCATTTACTTTTATCATTTCTGAGTGTACATGCTGTTTTTACTTTTTTGAGGTCCAGTGTAGATTGCACTTCCTATAGCAAGTCACTCAGATACTTGAGAGTTCGCATCAGGCATTTCCATCCTATGTGGCTATAGATACACACACACAAACACACACACTTTTTAGACCTTATCCTAGTATTTCTTCCTCTCCCCTCCCAATTCTCTCTCTCCCATTTAACTATAGTTAGCCTAGCACACAAGAAGATACTAATTAGTTGATCATAAGTAGTTTTCACTGATGATTGGATTCATGGTACAGATTTTCAGTTTAAGTCTTCCCTGACATGGCCCGTCGTGTCAGATCCATTTACTGTTCTCCGTGAGATCCTCAGTGACACATGCGCAGTGTCAGGAGTAAGCCCGTCCAATGGCTATGTGACCTAGGGGGTACCATCAAAAGCCCTCTCCCGCAGTCTCCAGACAGCCGGCAGAAGGCCATGCTCTAGACTGCAGCAGTCTCCAGCAAATCCTAGTTCTGCTGATCCCGTATCTTCCCCATGTGAACTGTAACTCTGCTTCTGGTTAATCTTCACATGCGGTATCAGGTAAGGGTCAAGGTCTGCTTTCATCCCAAGGGCTTGTCTGTGCTGCCTTACCTTCCTCTCTGCCACTCTGCTGTCTTGATGCCTGCCTTTCCCAGAGCTCAGCTGACCGTAGTAAGTTTGCAAGTCTATTTTCTGGATTCCATTTTGTTCTGGTGGAGCAAATGTGAGTTCTCAGCCCAATCTCACAGTGCCTCCATCCATATGACTATACAAAGTCTTGATATCGGATAATATAAATCAGGGAACAAAACTTTCAGATACTGCCTCCTCATAGAGTAACTAGCTGAGTATTAGAACAGTCCCCATGCCCTTAGGATACTGGGTTATCCTCCTGCCTCAGATAACCTCAGCTGTCCTCCGAAGTCAGGCTGCAAATTGGGAATGGGTGAGGTTTCTGGCCTGGCTGTGTTTATTGACATGATGAGTTACAGTGAGAGGCCGGGACATTTCGGAACGGGACTATGCTGTGACACTGAGGTAGGTGAGAGTGGCAGTCAAAGCCTTCACCCTGCCTTTTGGAAGAGCTTCTCACAGGGAGCTTGTACAAACCTAAAAGAGAAATGTCAAAAACCAAATCATTCGCAAGAATTACAGAATGCCCAAAGAAGTGGACAGTCGATATAAAAGTATTCTGTATCCAGGCCGGCAGGCTGACTCAGCCAGCAGAGGTGTGCTGTACCAGCCCGCCAGCCTGAGTGATCCCCAGGCCCCACGGAAAAGTGGGCCGGTGAGAACTCTGTGTAGAGTTGCCCTCCAACTTCCACACAAGTCATGGCATGTGCGTTCCCACACACAAATGGTGCTCACACACAATCGTGTGATTTTTAAGAATGATTTCATATTCAAGAATGGATGTTCACCCTACATGAAGCACTTTCAAACCCTCTCCTAAATCACCTTGTGGCCGAGGATGACCGTACGGAACCTCTGCCTGCTCCTCCTGTGTGCTAGGGTTACACCACCGTGACTGGCTCACGGGGGGGCTTTGTGTGTGACAGCGAGCGCTCTACCAACGGAGCACCAGTCTCGGTCCTGAAAACATGTTCCTCAAGACCGAAAAATTATGAAACCTGTGTGCTAGTAATTTGTTTCATGAAAGTACTTACTGTTTACAAATAACATGGCTTTTGAGTTTTGACATCTGGACTGCTTTCCGTTTTTAAATGTTTTAATTTTCTAGTATTTCACTGATGTTTGCTTGAAAGGGTACTATTTATCCACCTCTCTTCAGTATGGGGCTGTGCCAAGGTTACGGGGAGCAGGAGAGGTCTAGAATATTCTTTAGAGAGCAGAACAAACATTTGGGGACTTCCACGGTTCCACAGACACATAGGCCGTGTCTGCAGATGTCTCAGGGGCTAGAAGCTTACCCTGTGCCAGCTGAAGCTGCTGTTTAGGAGGTGAATAACGCTCAGATGTACATGACTCCCTGTTATGTAAATCCTTGGGGACATGGTGGGGGGTGGCATGTCACACAAGACCTATGGTTGCTGGTGGATCGTTGTTGAGGGCTACTCCAGGGGTCAGTGTGTGCGGAAGAAAGCAGAAGAGTGAGGAAGGCTGGAAAGGGTTATGGGGGAAGACAGGCCGGGCCCTGAACCCCATCCATGATGGTGCAGAAGCCAGGGCTTGAGGTCAGCGCATCCCTCCAGGGAACCCTGGGGGAAGGCGAAGATCTCTGTGTGAACATGGGAGGTAGAGGAGCTGAGTCCCTCTGAAAAGGACCCTTTCTGGGCAAGGGACAGATAAGTAAATATTCTCAATCTTTGACAGAGCAGGCATGAGAAATGTGATGTTGGGTTGTCCACAGTCCCACTGCAGTCTTGGTTAGGGGCAAGCCTAGCTCTTTTCTGGGACGCTAAGAATTCCCACTGTGGTCTTTGCTCAAGGAGCAAGAATTCTGAACCACTGAGCCTTCTGTCCCCATCCCAGAACACCCCCCACCCCCTTTTGAGTTCCTGTCTGATTGATTCTTTTTTAACAGAAGCATCAATAGTTTGTAAGCTATTGACTCCGCTTGCACATGATCTTTCGCTCTATCTGGTTCTCCGTACACCTTCCGCTCTGTGTGGATTTGTGTGTGCACGCGTGTGCGTGTGCATGCGTGTACTTGCCCTGTACCCCCTTCTCTCTTTCAAATTTGCTAACTTCTTTACAATTGGATTCACCTGTGACGTCCCTTTTTCTTCTTTTTTTTTTTTTCTAGTTTCTCCAGGAGTGATACAAAACGGAGCGAGGGTGCTGAGCCGAGGGCTGTTTCCTGGCGTCCGCCCATTGCCGATCACTCCCATTGGGGTGACGGCAGCCATAAGGTAAGGGAAGAGCTTGCTGGGCAGAGCTTGCCTGGGTGGTGGGGAAAACACCCCTCTATTCCCCAGGCTCCTCAGAAGGTGGAGAGGACCTTGTTTGGGTGTTCCACAAAGTCAAAGGCACTGAGCACACCCAGATGCCACCATCATTTTGTTCTCCAGTGAGGAGATGGACTACAAACTGAGAGTTCTCTTAAAGAGGGTGAAATGTGATAGAAGGCAAGGGTGGGCAGTTGCTGATTGGGCTTTAAGTCTTTTTCATGCCTATGACCCTGCGATGGTGTCTCATCTCTCTCTGGACCTGCCTCAGTTTCCTCATCTGTGAAACTCCATGTCTCCATAGAGGGGTGCAGTAAACCGTGAAGGATTACATGTGAAACGTGATTTGGTAAGGGGTCTGTGAACAGCAGGGGTATCATTTCCAAGCTCCTGGGCGTCAGGTCGGGGGAGACGGAATGAACTCTTCTTTTGGTGATTTCTTTCCCCATCCTCTCCTCCTCATCTCCATCACCAACACTAGGGTAGGTCCCCCTGAGGCTTAGAACCCTCACATGCAGTGCGGCAGCCTCCGGTTGCCCATCTGTCAGTCACCACCTTACCAGTTCGGGCTACGGGAAGCTCTTTCCGTGACTCCCTCTACCCTCAATATCACCCTGACACCCCCAACCCTGCGTGTCTCCGAGCCAGATGTGTTCAATGGTGCCTTAGTTTCCTTTCTTTCTTCTTCTTTTTTTTTTTTTTTAAATATATTGCTGTAACAAAATATCCTGACAAAAGCAACTTAAGGGAAAGGCTGGTAGTTAAGGGGTGTGGTCCGTCATGGCAGGAAAGTCAGAGCAACAGGGACTTGAAACAGCTGGTCACATCGCAATCAGGATGCAGAAAGGGAGAAATGCACGCCCAATCCTCTGCCCAAAGAATGGTGCCTTTCCCCCTCTGCTACTCAAAGCCTACCTCCCAGGTATTCTGGACTCTGCCTCATTGACAGCTAACACTAACCACCACAGGCAGGTGGTTCTTGACCTGTGTGTGCATCTGACACGTGCAGCGTCTTCTGTAGATTTCCCTCACTGTTCATATGATTCCTGCAAAACACTTCTAAAAGGGCCCACCAACATGAGCTTCAGCTATGGCCCTTTTTTGGCATGTAGCCCTGTTTTGATAGTATTTCTCTGGGTCCTGTTTTCTCAGTGGCTTGCTTCTTGTGGGTGGGGCTAGTGCTTTCTCAGCTGACCAGTCAGGTTCAACTTAGGGGCAGAGCAAGCTGCTTGCTAATGTCCTGCCTCTGGGTTGCGCAGCTGCAGCCTTCCTGTCTTTCACTTTTTCTTTCTTTCTTTCTTTCTTTCTTTCTTTCTTTCTTTCTTTCTTTCTTTCTTTCTTTCTTTCTTTCTCTCTCTTCCATTTTTTCTTTCTCTCTCTCTCTGTCTCTATTTGTCAAATTGGGGTCATGGTTGCACCTTGTCCTTTTCTGTTACTATCATAAGATACCATGACCTAAAGTAACGTAGGGAAGAAAGTTTTATTTTGTCAGCGTTCCAGAGAGGATACAGTCCATCCTGGTGGGGATGTACAGCAGTGGGAGCAGGAAGCTGACAGGTTATCCTTACATACATGCACACGCACACGCATGGCGGGGAGATGCTTGGGAGGGAGGTATTAGCAGAATATTATCCAAATATGATCTTGTACATACCCACCGGCTCAGTTTTCCAAAAGACGTGTCAAGAGGGGGGTTGTAAACCTAGGAACATGGGGGATTGTAAACCTAGGGACATTTGTGTGTGCCACCTGCCCTCTTCAGAAGAGCGAGCATATAGCTGTGTAGGCATTGCAGATTCTGCATTGCCTAAGACCCAGTAAGAAATCTCATTCTGCTCACTCCCATTCACTGTAAATTTTAAGCTTGGCCCCCTGCCAGGCCACAGGACAGCGTGTGCCTGAGGGTCTGGCACATGTGCCAGTACTCACCTGGGAGAGTCATTGGTACCCACTACAGGCCAGTGTTTCTGACCACCTCCTGTGTGTGACAGGTTTTCTATGTAATTCTAGTCACTTCCCAACTTAAGTGAAAATATTTGTCTTTCAGGGATTCTCTTCCCCCTCTGCTGAGTGGCAAAGGCCATGTTTGTTTGTCTTGAGTCTGAAACTGTTATTGACATAGATGAAGTGTTACTTTTATTAGCTGATCATTACACAGCTTGTATTTGCTGGGTTCCTTTGCATATAATTATGATGCGAAATCTCCTTGTTAAGAGCGTCTGTCAATAGTGTAATTGACTTGACCGTGTTGACTTTTTACTCAATAACCTCCAAGATTGGCCCATCCTTAGACATTGGAAACCTGCTTATCTTTACATTTGCTGGGACTCAGAGTGCTCAGGATGCAGCGTCCTCACAGTGAACGCTCTAGGAGCCCAGTGCACTCTGCCTGCTTCTGCTGCTGCTGCTGTCCCGGGGAAAATGCCCTGCAGAGCTTCCATGGAGTAGATGGAGCTGGAAATGTATGTCAGTGGAAGAGTGCCCGCCAATCCGCATGAGGCCCTAGGTTCAGTTCCTGATGTGAGATAGATAGGTAGGGAGGTAGATAGATAGATGATAGATAGATAGATAGATAGATAGATAGATAGATAGATAGATAGATAGATAGATAGATAGATATGGAACATGTGGCCACAGACCTAGGAGAAGAGGGGCCAGTGTTCTTTCCTCTGATGCTGTGTGCTGTAGGGAGGCCACAAGTCTGTGTTATTGGAAACATCTTAGTTTTACTTTCAAGATCTTTTCTTAAAGAAAAAAGATTTAAGTTTGCTGGAGGCTAAAAAAGGGTTATCACCTCCTAGAGCTGGATTTAAGGACAGTTGTAAGCCACCATGTTGGCACCAGGAACTGAGCCGTAGTCCTCTGAAAGAGCAGTGAGTGCTCTTAGCCGTCTCTCCAGCCCAAGAACTCTGTTTTAAAATGGTGTGTTTCCAGGAGTGGGAGCATAGAGGTGGGGGGACAGTGTACAGGAGTCAGTCTTTTCTCTCCACTGTATGAGTCCTGGGGATTGAACTCAGATTGTCAGGCTTAGCAGCAAGTGCCTTCACCAGCTAACCCCCTCACTGGCCCCTCAGGGCTGATTTTGATTCCCTATATGTCTACCCTGTTGAAAAAGAACTACATGCCCCAGTTTTCACAGAGGATTGAGGAAGTGGGTATGAGGTGAGTGCCCAGAAACTATGCAAAGAAGGCCAGAAGCAGTCTCCAACCACTGAACTTAACCTGCTTTGTCCTCTGCTAGGTAAATACAATCTGATTTCTTTGCACTAAAAAGGGTTTGATATGCATAAACAATATGTGTCTTCCTTCCATCATACTCACTGATGTTTATTTGCTTTGTGTAGCTATAACTGAGTCATACTGCTGTGTGATGCTACATTGTATAAGACTTTTGGGTCATTGATGCTCATCTCAACAGCCCTTGGAATTAAATTTTTAGAAAGATTTTGGCATTGTGGCACAGACTTTGAGCCCCAGCAATCAGGAGGCAGAGGCAGAGGCAGGCGGCTTTCTGTGAGTTCAAGGCCAGCCGAGAGAGAGAGACAGAGAGAGAGAGACAGAAAGAGAGAGAGGGACAGAGACAGAGAGAGAGAGAGAGACAGAGAGACGGAGGGAGGGAGGGAGGGAGGGAGGGAGGGAGGGAGGGAGGGAAGGAGGATCAAGTATGTTGTCATAATAACAAAATTCTATCCAATCCTACTTTGCTGTATTTTATCATTAACCAATCATTGAATTTTATCCCCATAAAAAAATTATATCACCTTAAACTACTAAAGTTTTTTTTTCTTTACTCTGATGAGTTGCATAGTAAATTTGACAACTCTGAACAACACTTTTATTTCTCAGTGCTTATTACGTTTGACTCATTGCATTCTGCTGGAGTTGGTGAAATGGTGTCTTAAGTATGGGTTTTGCCATTTTGTTTATATAGTCATCTCTCTAACTCTGTCCATATGTAGTTTTAGTGTCAAGATTGTTAGCCCCGTAAATTAAATTGAGTATTCACTCTCATTAATCACTTTCCCCATCCTTTTCCATATGAAACCTAATGTCTTTATTGCCTGATAGTTGATGGAACTCATTTGCAAATCAGTGTGGTGCTGGCGTTCTCCTTACAGGATGATTAGTTGTTAGTTTAATTTGTGTAGTGATTACAGGGTAAGTTGGGCTTGGTATTTCCTGTTGAGCTAATTTGGTAACTCTGGGAATCTGTCCATTTCACCTAAGTGTTCAAGTATCTTGGCATAAAGTTGTTCTCAGTATTTATGATCTCTTAAAATCGTTTTTATAGCTATATTATGTTTTTCAATTTCATCTTTATCTTCTTTTTTTGCTTTCTTAATATTGTCATTTTTTATTCCAAATTGTCATTTTACTTGAAAAGAGCTGTTTAAATGTGTTTTAATTTATATGTGCGTTTATGTGTGTGTGTGTGTGTGTGTGTGTGTGTGTGTGTACCATGTGAGTGTAGTGCCCACAGAGACCAACAGAGGGCATCAGATCCCCTGGAGCTGAAGTTACAGATGCTTGTGAGCTACTGTGTGGGTCTTGGGAACACAATTATGGACCTCTGCAAGAGCAGCCAGTGCTCTGCATAGCTGAGCCATCTCTCCAACCCCTTCAGTGACTTCTGCTTTTTGTTTTCCTTTCTTTTCTCTTCTATTTTTCTTTGTGTAGAGTGCATACCTTTCCAAAAATCCTTTTGCTACAAAGTTTAACACTTTTAATTTCCTTCAAACTACAGCTTTGTTGCATCCCACAGTCTTACTGGCTTTTACTCTCACCATTGTTCAGCACTAAGTATTTTCTAATTTCCACTTTGATTTCTTCTTTGACTTGTACATATTTTTGGAAGCATATATGTGACTTTCCAAGCCAAAGAACGAATAGTAGTTTCTTATTTTTTTAGCTTCCACTTCAACATTCACTGTGAACTTTGATGCAGGGTGCTATCATTCTTCTTGGGAATTTGAGACATTTAGGCTTAGGCTTAAAGCCCCAGAACTGAATGAATATATATATATATTCAGTTATAGACAGATAAAGTAGAGTTTAGTATAAATCAGTTTTTAAGTGTTTCAGGTGTGCTTTAAAAATATCTTTTCCATTATTTACTTGTTTGTGTCTGTGTTAAATCCAGTCTACACAATAACCATCTGTGTGTATTCGCGTCTCATGTATGAGAAGCCTGATTGATTGGCAGAATGATGAGTTAAAATTAAAATCACCTATCATACTGTGGATTTGACTATTTCTTCTTGTAGCACCCTGGCTGAAGGAGATGTACTTTGAAGGGGTCTTTCTGGGAGTACTCATGTTCAGAGCTGTTCCATCCCCTGGAGAGTGGAACATCTGTAGATTAGACTATGTCTGTAGTAATGGCATTTGCTTTAGACCTTGCAGTTTCATTGCCTGGTCCTGCAGTCACGTGATACTGCTCTTGACCTTTCTTCGTCCGTTTGCTTTAGGTTCACCTCTTCCTAACAGCATATTTTTTAAATCCATACTGCTAAGGTATGTGCACTTTTCAGGATGAAGGGGTTTTGGCCCATTTTTGTTAACATATTTGGATTCCCTTCCGTCTAATTTTGCACAAACGCATCCATCCCCAGTTTTCAGATCCTTCTATGTTCTGGGCATTCTTTAAGTTGACAGGAGCTCTTCATTCCGTTCCCTCCTGTTTGCTGGTTTGGAAGTTACACGTCATGTTTCTCTTTTATTGTCAATTCTAGAACTTTTGGTGTGACTACCTTAAAGTGTTTGCTTCATCTCCTTAACCTTTGATCAAGACCAAGCTTTTTGAATGTTTTCACTTTGGGAGTTCTCCACCCTCCAAATGGTGAGCTAATCTGCCCAAATCTTTGGCTTTTGTTTCACTTTTGTTTTTAAGTCTGTCAATCATAACTGTGCAATTCAGTCACCATTTGCTTACCTCTTTTTTGCTAATTGTTTCTTCCCAAATACAAGGCCTTCCTTTTCAGATCATGTTCTTGTTTCCCTAACCTGTAGTGAGGGTTTGTTTGTAGTTAAAGCCTTGAGCTTGTGTCTGCTCCTGAGGTGAAGGTCTAGGCTTCGGGTGTTTCTCTTTCACCTTGAGAATGTTGTTCATTCCCACTTGCCTCACAGCTGTATGGTCAGCTGGTGCTTCTACCTAGCCAATGGTATGTTCTTCCTACCACTTTTAGATGTCTTCTTTAGAACCCCCCATTCTTGAGTCCTGAGACTTCCAGCAGCTGTCCTGACTCTTGTTGCTGAGGAGCTGGACTGCAGGGATGCAGTGTTGTGCTCAGCTGTCCAATGCGGTTTTGATTAATTGGTTACTTTGTGTTGGTTAGTTGGTTGATTTCTTTGGGGATTTTGTGACCTTTGTTGTTTATGTCTTGGCCTGCCATTTTTATTTGATAGCTATAGGTACGCATGGATTTTCTTCTTTGTCCTGATAGCATTTATTGGCTTTTGGGATCTGAAAGTAGGTACCTTTCTTCTGATCTAGAAAATTCTCAGCCATTAATTTAGGTATTACATCCAGCTCAATTTATGTGAAATTTTCTTGGGGGGTGATTTTTTTTTTTGTTGTTTTTTTGTTTTGTTTTGAGACATGGTCTCATATAACAAAGGTTGACCTTAAGCTCTCTATATGGTTAAGATGACCTGCATTCTGATCCTTTCTGTACCTACCCAAGTGCTGGGATTGTGGGCATGTGTCTACAGGTATTTGAGAGCCTGGAACTTACGACATGGGCTAGACAGTCTGTCTAGGAAGCCTGGAGGAACCTCCCATGTCTACCTCTCCAGCACTGGGGTCACAGACTCCAGGGCTCCATTTACATAGGCGCTGGACAGCCTCTTAGGACTAGGCCGTCTCCTTAGAATCATTGTCCAGTTTTTACGCTCAGCCCAGCCCTTCCCTCATCCTTCACTCTTAACCACACTCTACTACATAGTATATAGTTTGTTGTTGTTGTTGCTGTTGTTGTTGCTTTTCAGTCCTTAGAAGAGAGTCTTAGCCAGGCCTGGTGGTGCACTTGGGAGGCAGAGGCAGGTGTATCTATGAGTTCGAGGCCAGCCTGGTCTACCAGGAGAGCTCCAGGACAGCCATGGCTGTTACACAGAGAAACCCTGTCCCAAAAAAACCAAAGAGAGAAGGGGCTGGGTGTTGTGTAGCCCAGGCTGGCCTCAAGTCACTGCCTCAGCCTCCTGAGCGCCAGGTTACAGCGGTGTGCTCTTTCCTTTTTTCTTTATCTTAAGAACTGACCTCACACCCTGAGTCAACTCGCCTGAGCATGTGCAGTCTGCGGTGTGCGATCTGTAGTTTCTCTGCTCTTTTTCTCTCGCACTCATAACAGTGTATTTCCCTTGTGCTTAATGGTTTTTAAAATGATGAGCCTAGGTTCTGTGCACACTGATCAGTTGAAGTACTCTGTAGTTGGATTTGAAGTACACTCTTCCAGATAGGAATTGCTTTTCAAACTTTCGGACACCTCAGGGCATAATGGGCTCCTGTCCATCTGAACCCACTTGGAGTAACCGCTAAATCCACGAAGCTGACAGAATCCGTTTCCCATCCCTGCTTCCCTTTCCTCCCCCATCAGTCTGGGTTCTCGCCGCAGACCTGGGGTAGGCATTTGTTCCTGGGAAAGGCTGGCTTCCTCATTCACACGTTGCTCACATTTTAAGTTATTTTTAAAATTGCTCATCTGAGCATAGAGGTTGGGACGGGTGGGTGCATGCTTGTCCCTGTGGGCCACTAACAGTTCCTTGTCTTGTTTTACGTGTTTTGTGAATGTGTGTGAAGACGCGTGTGCACAGTAAGGTGCCCATCCAGAGGACGGCTGTGGTTCTCAGCTTCCACCGGGGGTCCCGGGATCAAACTTGGGCTGTCAGGTTTGCACGGCACGTGGGTTTTGCCAGCCCTCCCCTTATTTTCTAGTGAACTCGGGGTGCCACGCCACATCTAACACCTTCTGTGACATAGTCAGAGAAGCTTCTCCCCCGCCACCTGGTCAGGAGCACAAGCCTTTCCCTTGGCCCTGTCTTTCTTCTTGGGGTCACTTTTGTAGAAAAGTATTGCATTGCCTCAGGTTCCCTCATTCTGGGATCCTTACATTAATTCTGTCTGCTTTTTACATTTGCAAAGAGCTCAGTCCTCAGGTCAATACCTTGGGAAGGCAACTCTTCCAAATGATAGCCAGTCAGTTCCATGGAGAACCCGTGGGTACCGGGGAACCTATGCCATTTAAATAGGACGGAGCAAAGAACAAACTGTAGGGAAAAGCAGTCTCAGCCTCGGCCTGCCCCTTGACTTCTTAGCTTCAGATTGTGATCATTTTGGGGCCTGAACTTCTGCGATATATCACTCTCTTTATGGCCCCATGTAGTTGACAAGAGAACGGATTCCAGGTTTGAGATTCAGAGCACGTGGCTTTGTTGGACCTGTGGTTTGAACTCCTAGAGGCCTGGAAAAATCAGGTGGCTTCCATTAATGCCAGTCTGTGATTGCCACAGAGAGCGTGACTTATAAGCTCAGCTGACGCTGAGGGACTGCAGGCATCTCCACTGTAGCACACGTTAACTCAAATGAGTGGTGTTTGGGTTGGGGTTTGGTCTTGAGGCAGAGTTAGAAGTGCATCTTCCAGCACATTCAAGATGGCTGGTTTCTTCTAAGCATTTGGTGTCTGGTAATGGCAACCCCGAAGCGGGAGGCATCTGACACAGCCCAGCATGGCCGACCTATTCCATCTTGAGTCACGCTGCACCAAGTGAGTAATTTATGGATTGTTAACTGGTGCTGAAATCTCAGAGAAAGTTCATGTCATTAAGTAGGATCCGGCCATATTCCAGGTCTCACGCCCTGAAGGTGAGGATACCAGGATGCCTGTCTTCAGCCAGGAAGTTCTGCCTGTGCCCGTCCTGGTTCTCTCTCTGCACAGCACGAATGCTTCTTGGGGCTTTGGGGAGACATTTAAAAGTTCTAGTTGAACCATCTAGTTTTGAGTACTAGAAAGACTAGTTAGTACTCTACTGTGGGAGGAGTCTCGGGGTTGGCTTCGGTTTTGTTTATCTGTAGAAGGCTGAGCTGGGTGATGTTCCAAGCTGGGTATAGAATACTGTCGTAGGCAGACTGGGTAGACCCCTCCGAAGTACAGAATCCAGGCTCATAAAGTACTCCTGTGTCCTCTCCCCCGTATCTACATGGGTTCTCCAGAAGAGCACATCTACTTAAAGCAGTAAGTTCTCGGGCTTGAAGTCTGTGTCTCCTGGCTTCCCTTTCCAACGTTTCTCTATCCACCTTCAATCTTTTCATTGAAAGAGCGAAGGGAGGAAGGGAGAGAGTGAGGGGAGGGAGGGAGAAAAACACAATGAATACCTCCCCTTAACTAGTAAGTTGGGGGGCCCTGGTCCTGCTTCCTGCCCTCTGACCTCCACATATGTGCCCTCACACACAAACATCATTTGCACACACAGTGAAAATCTTAAAATAAGGGTTCATAATGGAATTGATTTGTTCAAAGCCAGCCATAGCCCAGTTCACTCATCCAAATGTATTTGGGTTCTCCAAGAAACTGTTTCATACTTTAATGGAAGTTTGTTTTTTTTTATTTCATAGTAGCTGTGCTCAACAAAAAAAGGTCAGGGAAAGCATGTATGAGGCATAGATTTTTATCTGCTTTTGGTAACACTTGAGAGCTAGCTATACAGTTAGCTGTGTTTGTCTGTATGTACTCATCCCCGGTGATCCATGCCAGCTGTGTTTATGAACCCAGTCCACAGCCAGAAAAGGAAAGCCACAGGGTGACTGTGAGGAGGGCAGCTCTAAAGCTCAGGGCTGTGACCTGAAGTAAGCCCGTGATGGTGTCTGTCCTAGGACTTACCTTGTCTCTGTGTTGGATCCCTTGTCCTTCTGACAGAAGGAGAGGGAAACTCTCCAAGATACATACACAGAGACGGGGAAGTGGTAGGGACCTCGGCAGGACCACGTGGCCAGAGAGGAGAATTAGAAAAAGACCCCAGAGGACCTGAGCCAGCCTGGTGCACCATCACCCTTTTTGCCAGATTGTTCCCTGGCTATAAGCAACCCTTGCCTCTCACACTCATCCATTCTCACGTCCGCCTACCCCAAGTGTCTGCTGTGTGCCAGGCACACCAGGAAGGCAGCAGGTGGGCACAGTCGCCCTCCTTACCCACCAATGAGGACATATAGGGTGGCCAGTGACCTCCCAGACATAAAGATACACAACACAAAAGGTGATCCAGGCCAAGGGGGACACTAGGGTATCTGATGGAATGTCTAGCAGGGAGCCATGTTACAGGGAGTTAGAGGAGATTGCTGCTCCAAGTGGTATAGCTGAGGGCATATTTCTGGCTTCAGTCCCAATACTGTCTTGCTAGCTCTGTGGCTTATTAAGTCCCCAAACTTCCTAGCACTCACTTCAGACTCCATAAGGAGTTAAACACAGTTAGGGCTCAGCTGGGCATCTGTTGGGTGTGGACCTCAAGAAACTGTAACTTCCTGCCCTCTCCTCCACAGTCCAGCCTTGACTCATGTTTTGCTAGCAGCTAGCATCTTCACTAACTGCTCCCCTGAGTCCTCTCTGCAGTGAGACCCTGTCTTGCATGTTCAGCAAACACTGACAGATTGAGTGAGTAGGCTCACTAGGCACAGCCCTTTGCTGCAGGTTGTATTTTACCCTCTGATGACTACCACCTAATGCAGCAGTTCCAGAAGAGACTTCATCCCTGAGGTGCCCAACCAACATCGGCTGGTGGTGCCTTACTTAATGGTGCTAGGGCTGGTGTGTGAAAGATTATCCTGCCCGTTACCTCAATAGTATTGTTTTGACAACTCAGACACACACAGGTCAGGTAAAAGTGTCTATGTCAGGACTGGGGAGGTGGTAAGTAGAAAAGATAGGATGGGGATTGGGGCCCCATCTGCAAAGTGCACGAACCTGTTAGCTGTGTCTTGGAATTGCTAGCAGTGTTTGCAGGAGCCCAGCTGCCCTGTGTCTTCACCAGAGGAGATGTAATCTGTTGTCCCCTCTCTGCCTGCAGGAATAGCATCACCAGTTGCCGGATGCGGACTGAGAGCGAGCCGCCATGTGGCTCCCCGGTGGTCAGCGGCGACCCCAAGGAGGACCACAACTACAGTAGTGCCAAGTCCTCCAATGCCCGAAGCACGTCTCCCACCAGCGACTCCGTCTCCTCCTCCTC